>CM064426.1:79216451-79816451 GCA_032690845.1 Eleusine coracana subsp. coracana
AGAAAGCAAACAATTTGACATGCTATTTTACCAACTAATTTTAAAACATGAGACAAACAAAATTAATCAACAAAACACTCTTTTTATTCAGATTAAACTGGTATACACTATTTCTGACACACAATGCATTGTTTTTAATACTACAAAATACCTTTAAATTAACATTGAGAGTAAGAGTTTCATTTCATATATGAACGTTTGATCACAACACCATGTAAAAACTAATTGCAGTGGGAAACTTTAGGAAACAAGTCAGTACTGAAAACAACAAAATTAAAACTTGTAACTATAAAGTGATATGGGCAATATTTTGTTTTGATATGCTCAATTAGAGCATCTCCAAGAGAGCCTATAAACTCTCTCTAAATCAAATTAATGGGTTTTAATATAAAAAATCATCTCCAACAGCTTCCCAATATAACTCACAGATTTATTCTCTCTCTAAATTCTCCTTATTTGTAGCTAAAAATGAGGGAAAAATTGGAAGCTCTAATCCTTGTATTTACAAGAAAACTAATATTATTGTGGTTTCAAATGCTGACATAGCCTAATCAAAAGTTTCTGTGATGTATTTTTACGGAGAACTGTTGGAGAAAACAAGAAAACTTCTTACTAATAATTTTTGAGCTGATCCTAAAAACACTCTTTTAAAATTAAATTTTTTAAGGAGTTTTTGAAGATACTCTTACACCTACATGCCCCAGGCTCCAAATTTTTCTGGAACGGCCAATGTTTTGCCAAATAAAATTATTACGTGTTTTTGAGATACCGAAAAATGTTGTGTGTTCTTTGCCGTGGGGCAAGAGGTGCTGTGCAGAAAAAGAGAAACGGAGGCAAGAGGGGAAAAAATTGACAGTGTGCGCTGCGCTTCCAGGTAGACCCGGGGGACCGACCCCACATGACAGCGAGACGAGCGGAAGCCAACGATGCCTCGGGCGGCGCCGCACGCTCTCTTGTCCGCCGCTTCGAACGAAAAAGAGTGGAGGGAGCACAAAGCCCACAGCCAAGAAACCAAAACTGGGAAGAAACCGCCGCCGCCGTCTCCTCTTACGCCACGGTCCGCCGGCTCGCCCGCCCTCCCGACCGCCGGAGACCCTCGCCTTTCTTAGGTTTCGTAACCCCCGCCTCCCGCAGCTGACCGCAGAGTGGTGGAGGGACCCTCATCCGTCGATAGACAGAGCGGGGATGGTGGCGGCGCGTGCGGCTTCCTACCTCACATCTGCTCCGCGCGGTTGAGGTTGGGGTGCGGAAGGAGAGGGAAAGGACGGGCACGGAGCTTTTCTTGAATCGAGCTACATTGGAGGCAGGCAGGACGGGACACGGGAGAGGGGAGCGGCAGCACCTGGGGATCGATCGTCTTCACCAAACTCTGAATTTTCGGTGAGTTCTATTTCGCCAATTTCCTTTATTCTTGCTACATTGGCGTTGAAGGAAAAAAAAAACGGTTCTTTTGGTATGCTATAATAGTTCTATATATGTCCCCAATTTTTAAAGTACTGTGGTGGGTCAATTGATGTCTAAAATCTAAATAGCTTGAGGATCGTAGCTATCTTCGGAGCCCCCCATGCATGAGGAAGCCTTATGACACAACTGGGGAAGCAGGGATCGCAAATGAGGATGTAACTTAACTATGCCTAATTGCCTATAGGATATGAGTGAGGGGTTCTGGTTAGCATTATTGCTGCAACATCACCATGAATATCTTTGGTGTTTTCTAATAATTAGAAAAATGAATTCCTTTTAGGCAAAATTTACTGTGGCACAATAAAATTCGTCACCTTCTGCACGTTTTACCCTAAGCCTTCCATAATTGGCTGGTGTGAAAGAGCAAAAGACAACACCGTTTCACACTGAGCTGACTGTGAAGTGAAGCAACAGGCGACAAATTTTGGTGCGCTATAGCAAATTTTGCCTTCCCTTTACATATGTGACATTCATCTCGAACTTTTGAACTGGTTGTGTGTTGATTATAAAATATGAATAACTAGATGCATGGTTGGGATTATGGGGCTTATCAACTAGGTTGTAATCTAAGATGTGAATGAGGTTTAGAGTTATAGTTGTAACAGGTACGCTTGCATGACACGAATATGTAGCAAATGAAAGGCCCTATGGGCATAGTCTCAGTTAGTGGAAATATTGTAGCTCAATGTTATTGCTCGCTAAGACAATGTCAAGTGAGAAATCCATCCATTGTGATTAAGGTTTTGTTGCTGTTGCAACTTACTTGTTGTGTTTTTATTTTTCTGTAGGTGTTCGTATTAACAACAAATGGAGTCCACTCAAGATCAGTTTGGTGGATCACCGGTTAATCATATTAAGGTAAATGGTTGAATCCCTAGTTTTATTCGATTGAACAAGTTACTAGACTTAGTACTGCTCTATTAATCATTGTTAGATCCTTTGTGTCAGGTTAATGGGCTGAGATCAATAATTAAGCTTGACCCTTCAGTCTTAAAAATGAAGCAACCTTCAAAACTGTCATATTATCGTGGATCTGTTAAATCTGGGACTCTTGACAAATGTTGTGGATGTCCTGCCACCATTTTCAAACTGAAAAATCCAATAGAAATAGAAGCGTTGTATGTGAGATTAAATGAAGTTGATCATCCATGCATCATAAAAGCTTTGGGATTTGCCCCTGGGGCAGGAAAAGATGACACCGACACCGTTTACTTGGCCCTTGAGCCATTTGATACAACTTTTGCACCTTACACTCAGAAGAATGGTCTTGGTGTTGATGGAAATGGAAGGTTCACCGAGGAGATGATATGTTTGATTAGGTATTGTTTTTTCCTCTTATAATTATGTAAGATTATATTTTATAATCTTTAATATAAATTTACGTTCTCTTATTTGCTGATGTAGATATTCAATCTGGAATATATCTTTTTAATGCATTAGATGACAAATTTTTCCTGTGCATAAGGGTTATGTATTTTATTTGTAATAAATGAAATAACATTGTCTTTAAGATTTGGCTCTTGTTTTGCACGTGAACTATTTGATAATTAAAATTATTTGAAATAATGTGTTATTTGCAACTCTTTGTAGCATAAAAAGCCTTGCTTTGTAGCAAAAAGTATGAATGGAGTCAAATTTTATTAGAGTTGAATCTTCTGGCTGTAGTAGAGATTTTGTATTTTTGTTAACCATTGATATGAAATACGACAATCTGATAGATTTATTTAATATTTTGTACATTGAATTATATACTTGTGTTCCATTTTTCTAGTAATATCGTCATCGGAATGGAGGAGTTGCACAATTTGGGCTTTTATTGTCCAAGTCTTAAAAGGGATGACATTGCAGTTATGAAAAAGGGTGATTCCATCAGCGCAAAGATTTTTGTGTTCCAACTATGTGATGCAGGTAAAAATTAAAACTCTATTTGGTAAACACCAACTATAATTTCCTGCATTAGTTATTTAGTTTCTTATTGCCATGGAATCAGACAAGGAAGAGGTCCAGAAGAATGATGATTGGCTTAGGTTGGGGATCATGCTCTACGAACTATCATGCACTAAGGAGACAGAGGATTTTGTAGAAAAGCTAAAAAATGGCCAACTAAAAGGGTAAGCAAAAAGCTTTTTTTCATTGTTTTTATATTGTGTTTGCTTTTTTTTTTCAAGTACTTCTTGTGTTGACTTGTTTGGAATGTATTGTGTTGTATCATAGACTGAATGCCATGCTTCATGTTTCATGACTGAACCACTCGGGCTCCATTTCATTTTGAAGGGGTGTATTTTCTCCTGTGCCCTATATAGACATTTTTTATATTGCAAGATGTAAATAAATGCATCCTACTTTGTGTTCGACTACTAGAGCATGTGTATGACATGACCAGGATTCGTTTGTCTTCTAAAATTTGTTTTGGAAATTTAGAGTACCTTTGGTGTCACATGATACCTGAGGTTGTCCTTGTTAAATCTTTTGGTTTTTGAGCAAACTTCCAACTACAAGTTGGTTATGGTTTGAAATGCCCACTACTGTTCGTTGATCTACTCCACGTAATAGATGCTTTTGTATGCTGAATGCATCGATTTGTGCTTTTAAGACTGACTTGGTGCGATGAATAAACTCAGAAAATGTGTGCAAATCAAACAGTTTATTGGTTTCGGCAGTAAAATGGCATCTAAAATGTGTGCAAATTTATTTCTTTGACCCATGCGCTCAAAAACCCTTTCACCAGGTTGATTATGAGATATGCGCTCAAAACCAGTAGGCAATACAGAGACAGTAACCCCCCTTATGGAAGTGCCATATGATCTTTAGATAGAGAAAAGGGTCTCACATGGGACATTTCAAGTGATTGTGTTACTTGTAGGGGACACTTGCTAAAAAAAAAAGCTTTTTAACGCTTTTTGCATATAATTTCAGTATGTATGAATGATATCTGAGTAGTAGGACTTAACTGAATAACTTGCTAAAAATGAGCCTGTTTACCATTTGCACATAATTTCAGTATGTGTGGATGATATATCTGAGTAGGGCTTAGCTGACCACTATTTTCTTTTGGTGTCAACTTTGCAGACAATCAATTCTGAAACACAGTGCATTATTGACTGTAAGGAAAAAGGTTCAGAATGCTCTTGCGCTGAACTTCTATATATCAGTTTCCTATCCACATGACCCAAGTCAGAGTAGGAGCGAAGTTAACTTGACAGCCTCAGAGATCTGTGTTGACAACCTTGAGAGTGATCTGGATAAGAAATTGGTTTGGAATACACCTGCATGTGCCACTGCACAAGGTGTGCAACAAACATTAAGAGGGTTTGTAAAGTATCTAAGGACCATTTTTGAGCATGAGTCTAAATTTGTTCCACCAGAGGTACGACTTCGGAACATAACCATAACTTGTTTCCATTCCTTTCACATTTAACAAAGTTCTTCATTGTCCCACATACTTACAGTTGACTATGAAGGATATAATGGACTTTAAAAAGCCAAAAGATCTTGATCACCTACTTCAAGATTGTAATGGAGACTTATATGTGGCTGTGCAGATGCTAGTAGCAAAACTGAACCTGGAATACTGAAGATGAGCATGGTAAGATGTAAACAAGCTTCTCTCATATGCTCTTCCTCTTTGAATGATGATGATATATACTTTTCCACTAATAATGTAATGGTATACAGTGGCATGTGTCTTTCAGAGTTGGACAAGGTCCAAATTTTCACAAAATATTAACCAAGTTCTGTAGCAATTGGGAAAAAGAACATCATGCAATTACATGTAACTATGCATTATGCAATGCTCAGGAATCACATTTATTGAGCAGAAGCATTTCATACTGCAAAGCCGAACAACAATAGTCACTTAAGGAAAACCATTGACTTAATTGAGGGGTAAAAAGTAATGTAAATACAAAAGGTAGTTCAGCATGGCAAGAGTCCCTGTATTCCGGTATCCATCCCCTGTGTATGATCAGGGCGAGCTCTTTATATCCCAGTCCCTGGATACATGAGTTAACCATGGGATGTTGTTACTTATTATACCTGATCACGTGAGATTAAATGGAAGATTCATATCTCAAGGCGTACCTCGTTTTGTGTGTTGCTTGGTTACTGATTGTGAAAAGGCATCTTGCAACTAAAATGCTATGTAAAAGGTAAACTAGGCCATTCTTTGAAAGCTTTTCTATCAAATTTTGTGAGATTGACCTTCCCTACATTTGCCTTCATTCTTGCCACTGCACTATAATGGGTTTCTATAAAGTACTTGAAGAAAATATTAGATGAGGAGTAAAATGTATATCTTGAATGATACTCATGAACATAGAAGTATCACTTAGTCTCTTAGGATAAGGTGGGCAAGCATATTTTGTTCTGTAAGTGGCAGCTTTAATTTGAATGAAGCTGCTCATAATTTGTTAGGTGAATTTTAGATTGAAACAAATATAGGAAACATGATATACAAACATTTTATGTGTTCCTTCTATGGGTCAAAGGTTATGAAATTATGGAATGGCGTCATAGATGCAGTCAGGATTATTCTTGGGTTTGTGAATTGAAAATCGGAAATGGGGTGCGTGTGTATGGTCTTCTGTAGACCAGCAAGTTAAAATGGCCAATGTTTTGAGCGCCTCCCCTGTTCATATTAATCTTAGAAGGTATCTGGGTCTTGTTTTGTTACAAAAATACATTAAGTTGTTAGAGGTTTGCCATGAGTATTCCATGTCTTGTATTATGATGATCCTATATACTGTATGACTAACTGTGTGCATACAAGTAGTGTCACAGATTAACCATTGTGATTTTGCCTTCTTAGCTAGTAATTTTGATAATTTTTGGATTGTTTGTGATTCAACAGAGAATAGAGAGGACTGGAAGAAGGTGCACTGGAAACATTCTTTTCATCGTTTTTGATGCTTTCACTTATCCAAGGCTAAGACTTTCCAACATAGGAAATAGGTTATGATGTGGTTCTCTGCCATTGCATAGAGATTTCTAAAATTACGAGACTATACCGGGATTTATGGATCTGGGATGTTCTAGATTCTTGCAATATACATTTTGGGTGAGACCATGGTTTGTTTATGCCTTTATGGTATGGATTACTTTGGTGTCCTCTACTCCATCTCTTCTTCGGATTATGTTGTAATTGGTCATTGGCGCGACAGAAGACGGTTTAGTTACTCCGCCACTTTGTTTTCCTTTTTGTCTTACTACCTCTATTATTTTTCTCTTTGCAAAAAAAGAGATTCATAGTTATTACTAATTATAAGGCACCAACTTTGATACAAATGGTAAATGGACTCGGAACGACTCCACTCACCTTATTATGGGCTTGTACCATAACAGCGTGTTTGTTGAAGCTTCCACTTGTGCTAAAGCATGACTACATGAGAGTTACAGCGTTACTCTCTCTGCCATATGCAATACAAACATTAGTATATTAACGTTATTTCCCACTTCTTAGTCCTTGAAATTAACGTTACGTTTTTGAGCTACAAAATTCTGCCAAAGTCAACGCACCAATGACATTTAGCCCCTTGGGCTGAGGTAGATAGGGCCGAGCCAAATCTTTTCTGGACAAGCGATACAACTGGATATCCTATATTTAGCTACTAATAAGTGTTTGTGCGTTGCTACGATCTCTAAAATATTAACAATATAAAATTTAGACATAGTAGATATTATATTTTAATTTTGAGAAAAGTTCTATTTACCTCTCTCAATTATAACGGGTATCATACTTTGCCTTATTCTACTAGAAAACCGGGTATCCAACCTTAAAGTGTGGACTCCAGTTCAATTTTCCTCCTTCAGCGGTTTTGAGAGTAGTTTTATCCGGCGTGGTATATTTGGTCCCACATATCATATGTCATATCATTTTTTATTTTTTTTATTTTTTTATTTTCTCTCTTCTTCTCTTTCCCATGCTCCTGGCGGCAGCGGTGGCTTGAAGGAGGAAGAGGAGAGGCGATTTGGAGGCGGCAGCGGCGGCTCGCATAGCTCCTCTATAGTAACCTGTTTTTTGCTCCTCCGCTGCCTCTCCCACCTCCACCTCGCACCTGCCCCCGCCATCTCGTCTCCACCACCACCCACCCTCGCGGGGCTCCTCACCCCCCTTGAGCGTCGTCACTTCGCCTTTGCAACCACTAATGAGGCAATGGCTGAGCGTCAGCGTCGCAAGCGATGCCTCTGCATTGAACCACCGCTCCACACCCTCCGCCACGATCCGTCGGCCTCGTAGGATCCCAACGCTATGGGTGCGGCCACGGCCAGTGCTCATGGTGGGGGCCGCCGGTGTCATGGGCCTTGGATGATGATGCGGTGGCGGCGGCGGCGCGGGAGATGGGGATGGGGACGGGGACGGGGACGAGGAGCGGTAGAACTACCATCTTCGATGCTCCCGCTTCCCCTACAAAGACAAAAGCACCGTCCGCTCGCGCCCGCATGCCCAGCTCCCCACCAGCGAGTGGCGCACCGCCTCCAAGTCTCACTCGCGGCCGCTGCTGCCCGCCGGCCACTGCCGCCGAGGCCCACTCATGTAGCCGATGAGTGCCTGCCCCCGATTGCCCGCTCGCGCCTGTCGCCCCACTCCTGCCCCCAGCTGTCGTCTATTTACACGAGGAGGGAGCAGGGCGGGAGGGGCGGCAAGGGACTCATCCGCCTTGCCAATAGCGCCGCCATGGTCTCTGTGGCCGCCTCGAGGGCCGCTCCCTAGTGCGCGCAGGAGGTTGTATGCTGCGCGCCACCTCACTTCCGCCTCGGTCTCCAATGTCAAGGTCGGCAAGAGAGAAAAGAGGAAGAAGAAGAAGAGAAAAAAAAATGACATGTCATTTGACAAGTGGGATCCAATGTGCCACGTTCGACAAAATCACTGTTCCAAACCGCTTAGGAGGAAAATTGAATCAGAATCAATAGTTAAAGGTGTCAGATACCCGGTTTTATACGTGAGAGAGGCAAACTGCCCTACCCTATGTAGTTGAGAGGGGCAAATAGAACTTTACTTTTTATATTTTTTTGTCACATAGTAAAATAGAATTGGTATATCTACTTATGAAAGTCATAGTTAAAATTTTAACTCAGTGATACTATCATTTTAGCTCAGTCATGACCACGACAGTGGTGTGCTGGCGGGTAGGATTTGAATTGCCTGATGGAGAGAATTTTTTCACGGTATAGGAGACATGCACAATACGTGTGATCGGTTCTTGGCAGTAGACATGTTGTTTATATGCATGAATCTACAGCCACAAAAGAAAAGGATCGGATGTCCTATTCGCCTGGTATCGGACTTTATTTCCTTTGTTGTTGAGTTGCTAGATTGCAATTTATTTTTCTTTCCGAAAACTATCATAAAGTCCAGGTTTCGAAAACTATGTCAGAGTGGCCGGACGAATCAGGATCTTGTATGTGAAGTCAACACAAGGCAATATTAAACTAAACCAATAACAAAACTTGGGACACGTATACTCCATTCGTTTTTAAATTATTATTATTATTATTGATTTTTTTAGTTAACTTTGATCATTCATCTTATTTAAAATTTTTTAAATAATATCATATATGTTGTCATAATTTGTTTTATTATTAAAGAAAATTAAAGTATAATTTAAAATTTTACACATTTGAAATAATATTTTAAATAAGATGAATGATCAAAATTATCAAAAAAGTCAATGACGATAACAATTTAAGAACGGAGGAAGTAGTTTTCTCTAAGAAAAAGCTATAGATATAGATTGTGTTGAGATTAGCGTCGGTAGGAAACAATAAAGAGATGATTGGCCGCTGTCATCGTGTCATATACTAAGGGGCTATTTGTTTCCCAACAAGATTATATAACTATAGATTATAGTGTTAGATTATATAATCTGAATTATATAATGAAGATTATATAATTCAAATGAAATGTTTGTTTACCTAGATTATTTCTTTTCAATGTAAGAAAACAACAATGTCCTCGACAGTTTAAAAAAAAAACAATGTTCTTGACCTTTTCTTCTTCCGCGTTTCTCTTCCAATCTCATCGCCACCTCCATTGTTTGTCCTCCTATACCTCCTCTCCACCTCGTTGCTTCACGCCATAGCCTGCCTCCCCGTCGGTGCCTCCCCGCAACAACCCTATAGTTTGCCTCCTCATGCCCGTCCGCCTCCTTGCAGCCGCTTGCCTGTGCCCGTCGCTATCGGCCGCACCTTGCTGGCTCACGCTCGACCGCCTCCCCTCTAGTGCCTGCCCATGCTCGTCGTCGTGAGCTCACGGACCGCAACCCACCTCTCCGCTGACGCAAGCCGTATCCTGCCTCCTCGCGCCCGACCGCCTCCCCTCTAACGCTTGCTCGTGCCCGCTGCCGTGAGCCCGTAGGCCACAGGCCATAGCCCATCTCCTCGCGTCCCACCACCTCCCATCTGGCACCTGTTGCCACAAGCCCGCAAGTTCGTGCCCACCCACCTCCCCATCAGCACCTGTCCATGCCTACTGCCGCAGGCCTGCTACTCGCCTCCCCGTCGGCATCTGACCCCGCCCACCTTGGAAGGCCGCAATGATTTGTTGATCTGGAATGTTGGAGATCTCAGCCTTCTTTACGCAAAATCGCTTGATATATTCCCGCAGAGATTCTTCCAATTTCTGCTTGATCCGAGTGAGGTTGAAGTGGTTGCCCAATCAGTTGTAGGTAGACTGAAAGTTTTCAGAGAACTTGTTGTTGAGGTCTTTCCAGCAAGTCACTGATTTCTCTCAAAGAGATGTGAGCCAAATTCGTGTGGTTGGCTCAAGACATACCAGCAAATAATTAACCATCACGAAGGTATCTCCTCTAGCCAACCGGATAACAGTGCTATAGATTTCTAACCACTCTCGGAGATTGGTTTAATCATCATATATTTCAATGTTGATTAGTTTGAAGCTCCTCGGCCACTTGCATATGCGAAGTTCAAGCACAAAGGCTTTGATCCCATCGAACTCATCATCCCCTGATGACACCGAGCAACATCGATGGTAGGGTGAGAGCAAGGCTGAGGGTGTTCAGTGGTGATGTCGGGGCCCGACGTCATCGTCATGGCGGTGTCGACGATTATTGAAAGGACCTTGATGTTACCTAGAGGGGGATGAATAGGCAATTCTAAAATTTATCTATAAAAATCAATTTCACAATGCCACAATGATTGTTTGCTTGCTCAAGTGCTCAATAATGGACTTTTGCTCTTCCTCTTTCAAACTCTCACTCAATCTCACCCATAAGGTATAACACTAAGCAATGAGGAATGGAGATGTGTTTTCTGGGCTTAAATGAGTGTTTCTTTGTTGTGCAACCGGATTGACACTACTAATAGGGTGCTTCTTTGTTGTGCAATGGGTGTTTTTTTTATCTCTGGACGTCCCGCATCGACACTATCAATGCCCAGATCGGCACTATCAATAGGATATGCTCAAAAACTAGTCGTTGGGGCTCTAGACGTCCTGCATCGGTACTATCAATAAGAAAACCATAGAGGGCAAGAAAAACATGTTCTTTTGAGTTTCCAATCGGCACTGCCAGTACCCACATCAGCACTGCCGACTGGAACAATACAGACAAGGAACCAATTGAGAAATGCCCATAACTTTTAACTCTGAAAGCTGATTTAGATGATCTTGGACTCTACAGAAAGATAATTTAGAGTGTTATACAACCTAGATATTACCAAGCTCCAAAATCATACATAGGTATGCCAAACACTCCCTAAAAGGTTATTGGATCAATTTGAGCACCAAGACATAAGAAAAGCTATCAAAGTTGCATCCCTCTTTATAGTACGATGTTCCTGTACTCAATAGCAATTATAAAATCAATGTTAAAATGAACATCTTTATATCTTCTTTATTCTTCTTTCTGAGGGTGGCCAACTCCATAAGAAATTTATCATTTTGGATATTTATTTGATTAGCCATCAATAAACATATATATATCTAATATTATAGATTTTGTTGAGAAATGTCCACATGAGATGGGCTTGATGTTCATCCACTTCTTATATTCAAGCCACTTGTTCTTATTTTGACATTGTATATTTACCTTTAGCTCTTTTGTCAATTGTAATCATTGTGACATATCAATATCATCTTCTTGTTCTGTTAAATGAGAGATATGGATAATCAATAGCTTTACATGGTCTTGCACGGTTCATCGTGCTAAGACTTAACTCACTCTTCATCATTGGCTTTGGTCCTTCGGCGTCAAGCCTCTTGCTTGTCCTTCACCCTCACACATGGTCTGCCGCAACCGAGTATTGCCTAACCTTCATCACTTTTCATGTAACACTACTTCATATCCAACATCAACAATGTATCCACTTTATCAATTTTATCTCCAAGATGATATTTTCAAATTCATGACTTTCATCTTCTTATAAATGGTCACTACAAATCCATGTTCTAATGGTATAATAATACATTTGCTTCGACCGCCATCACATATTAATATATGTAAACTCATGAATTCCAAATTATACTTGCATTGATATTTCCATTTAGTACCAAGTCTTCACATAACCATTTTGACATTATAAATTGAAGAGTTGTCCAATTGTGCTTCATAAAGTGTCTTGATCTTTTTTATGTATAAGTGTTATAATCAACACTACCATGAACACATATTGATCAACATCATTCCTTGTCGAGCATATTCATCATATAGCATGTTGATTCTCAATATATAATTAATCAATTATCTTGTTAGGATCAAAGAATATGTTGTGCTTGACCTTCAAACATGTGATGTGCCTTCATCTTTAAGCATGGGTGTTGTTTATGTCCACCGACACCTTTATCAACACATTGATCGCAACTATCCTTCATCAAGCATCTTCACCATATAACATGACAATTTCTAACATATGATCAATCAACTATCTTGTAATGGATCTACAATCTTTATAAATATGTTGTGCTTGATCTTTGCTTGATGCCGGAATATAACCCAACATTGAACTCATAAACTCATATAACAGGTTAGTTCCAACATGCATTGTTATTTATCATCAAAACTCATCATTAATTCAAGGCTAGAGATCTAGACTTTTCAATTCCTCATCATGATCATCATGCCACTCCTGATCGTTGTGAACCGATGTCGGTCGTCACGATTGTCTCTCCGGTCGTTGCGAGGTTTGTCATCACGTCGATCTTCCCGGTGCCTGTCATGATGTTGGTTGTCCCTCTGATCTCACCTGTTTTCCCATTCCTTAGACAAACGTTTGTCGTCATGCAACCGCTCCCCATGATGAAAGTTGATGATCTGACGACTGTCGTTGATTGTTGTTAAGAGATTCCCTTAGATCGTGGGATGCATTTTGGCTTGGATGACTCGATCGTCTGGAGCTTGTCACGACGACTAATCAAGTCAATCACCAGCCACAACTTAGACTCTTGCTTGATCTAACATAACGGAGTTTGGGTTTTATTGTAGTTTGTATTGCTTCATAATCTAACATAACGGAGTTTGGGCTTTACATTGATAAAAACAATACTAAGAGGCATCATCAAGATCCCTCATATCAAAATTAGAGGAGAGAAAACTTTTGGACTCATACAACATATCTTTGTTGCTACTGGCCAAAAGAATGTCATCAATATAAAGAACTAAAATGATAAAATCATTTTCTTTAAACTTAACATAATTGCAATTGTCCACTTTGTTTTCATTAAAGCCAAATCTTTTTATTACTTCATCAAACTTAAAGTACCATTGTCTAGACACTTGTTTTAACCCATAAAGAGCCTTCTTAAGTCAACATCCCATATGTTCCTTGCCTTCCATAGCAAAACCTTCTGATTGTGCCATGTATATATCTTCATGCAAGTCACCATTCAAGAATGCAGTTTTAACATCCATCTGATTTATGACTCTTGGTGATGCCTCTTAGTATTGTTTTTATCAATGTATGAGTCCAAAAGTTTCCATCGAATTACTCCACTTCCATTCTAACATAACGGAGTTTGGCTTTTAAGGAACAAACGAAATGTGATGGGAGGGATTGAACCCTCCCGGTCACCCCTACATAACTACGAGGTCTCTAAAAATAACTACACAGGGAAAGTTGCATGCTTACTTGATTATTATCGAGTGTACAATTTTATTACTTTATATTTTCTAACCTTTAGTCGATTGAAAGATTTTAGTTGATGATTTATTACTTTATATTTAAATTTTTTAGGATTATTTGCATAATAATTATAAATCATTGGATCTAGATTTAGTGGCATAAAACAGTGATTGAAAGTTGTTCAAACTTTCAGCCGGCTAAAAATTAGCAAGTACCTTATTACTTTATTATAAAATGTTTATAAATTTTTCAATAGGTTCAATTTTTCTTTCATGTTGAAAGTTCCTAGATGTCCCTTAAAGGAAGGGGGGGGGGCATAGCTAGTCCTAAAAATTTAATAGAACTCGCAACGGAATTAAAATTGTCAAAACCAGATGCTCCGGTTTGACAAGTCGGACCCTCCAATTTTGTCAGGGTGCTGGGAATAAAACAAGTTAATAAGAGCAAACTAATAAAGCAATCACTGAAACCACCCTAAATAGATTCACCAAGAACCAACATCAAGAGACAAATTCCAAAACCGAACACACCGGTTTTTCAGGCGCAAAAAGCAATTATCAAGCTACTCACAATGTAAGCATCATAGACATGCAAGTACTTCACCAAAAAGATAACAATACACACACAAGTGGAATCACCAAGAATCTACACAAATTACCAATAACCAAAACCAGATCCATCGGTTTGGGAAACTGGAGCCTCTGGTTTTCATGGGGACAGAGAGCATAAAACAGTAAAGGCAGCATCCCACTGAGTTCTAGCAAATTTAATAGACTCTAATGAAGCACACAAGATCTAGTACATGTAATTACAGAGGAGACAAACACAAGTACTCATGCAACCAAGTGAATCATAATAAATAGAGTAAGAACTCAAGAGAACAAACCAAAAGAAGCACACGAAGATTTATTTGCTGAAGTTCAACAACTTGCTTTCAAGCTATCTAAGTCTCCGTTGAGGAAGTTTGAGCTGCTCAACAGCACACTCCAAGCTGGGTATTTTCAACCGCTTTTTCCGATCCACTATCTTTGCTTTTTTTCTTGCGGAGGTGAAGCGAACCTTCACAAACTTTTCCAAGACTCATCACAAGCTTGAGAGTTTTAGAGCGATGCCTAGCCGTTTAGGAGGTTTCACCTCCAAGAATAACAAATGTTTTATGGATTAGCAACATAATACTCAAATGCTCAAGTATCGGATCTCTTCTTTGTGCTCTTAATCTCAATCTCTCTCAACCTAATACTTAGGATTTCTCACAAATCACTCAAACCTTATAAAAAAGGAGTTGGGGAGAGCTCAACAAAGCTTTGGATGTATTTTCTTTGTGCACACGATCAACACTTGCAAAGGAGGGGGAAGAGAGTATTTATACTTGTCCTCTAAGAACTAGCCGTTACAATAAACCAGTCAAAACCGGTCCCTCCGATTTTGCAAATCGGACCCTCCGGTTTCCTTGGACTCGCTGTTAGAGATTTGAACCCAATCCCGACCCTCCGGTTTGGTAAACCAGACCAACCGTTTTTCTCAGAGTTAGTGATATTTGTGATTTGTGTGGCTAATGTGTTACTCTCATCTCATTAGGGTTTTTCCTTGAGCATTAAGACATCATAAGCAAACCATGTATCATCCCGCTTGATAGAGCGACATGCATAAAATAAAAAGTCAATTATTCTTTTTGAGCTTGTATGATAATAATTTTGTCACTTCTTCTCTTTTATGTTTCATGAGGGCTGTTACATGTGTTTTTTCTGAGCGTCATCACCTATAACTTGTGACTTAAATTTTTTTTTCATATATAAGATCAATTTCTAACTTTTGGTTCATAAGTCATTTTATATCTTTATATTTTAATAATGATTAATACTTGAAAATATATGAACACTTATAGCTTGATCGGTCCATCGCGATTGAGCTTCATTTGTCCTTCATCATAGCTTGAGTCCCTCGACACCAAGACTCCATCTTGTCCTTCTCCCTTGCATGGTCCTTCGTGGCCAAGTCAAACCAAGCCTTCATCATCTTGCTATTTTGAGTCTTACACAACTTTGTATCATAATTATGTCTTTATTTGAAATTCTTTCTTAAAATGTTGATTTAATCAAGTTACTTTCAATATTAATATCATAGAAGAATAGTACTTTACCATTTCTTTTCTTGGCTATGATGACTACACCAATTTGTTGAGACTATCTTATTTTAATGATTTTTAAGTCCCATATTCATTTCATACTTGGCTTATCATAATATTGTATATATGAACCCATTTATTTGATACTTCTTCTTTTCATTACATAGATCCCTTTTCCTTTAACAATTTTTATATCACTGAATTTAATCATTTACAATGTACATCCTTCATATATAACCTGGTCATATACTTACAAATAAGATTAGTCTTTTAATCACGTTGTTATATACTCCCTCCGTTCTAAAATAAGTGTCGCTATGGTTTCGTGTTGGTCTATATTTAGAGAAAATATTAATAATATTTATATATCTAAATAAGTTTCTTATAAAAATAGATTCAATAATCTATCTAATGATACTAATTATATATTATAAATATTAATATTTTATATATATATATAATTGATCAAAGTTAAAATCATTGAACTACTTGAAAAGCGAGAACACTTATAGTGGAAGAGGGAGCAATACAGCAAAACGCAGGAGACAAAGATGCACTTTTACCAGTAAGCAAAACGCAGGAGACAAAGATGCACTTTTACCAGTAGCAACGCACGGTGACCAGTGAACTGTTTGTTCCTGGCTTCCGCTTACTGTCGTGTATAAATACCATGTTTAAAATTCCCTAACGACAGGGCCACAACAAAGCCGACCCTTTCCCTAAGCTTCTCGCCGAAGCCGTGTCCAAAGCCCGAAACCCTAGCGCCTTTCCTAGTAAACTCCGATTCTAGAACCATCTAGAAGCGTCGTTAGAGGGCGGCGACCCCCGGCCGATGGATGGCGCTGCCTCTACGCCGGCGTCGGCGGAAGAACCACCCTCGGGCTGCGCACTGGATCTGGAACCCTGCCCCACCGCCGCCGCCGTCACCACGACGATGGTCGTGCTTGTCAACCCTTGCTTCCTCTCCCTTTCTCGAGCTAGATCTCGTGGGACAATCAGTTTTTTTCTTTCGATTAATTAGTGTATTTTTGTTCGTCGGTTGTGCTGTAGGAGGAAGATGAGGACGAGAAGGGGAGAGGATACGTGGATTGGCTACTATGTGTCTCGCTTCATCTGCTCAGGAATGATCTTGCTCCTGAAATCAGGCGTCATGGCTTCAATCTGATGCTGGTTATTCCTTCACTTCATGCCAGCCTTCTTCCCTGTTCTGTGATAATTACATTTCCAATTCGATATGCCCTCTTGCTTAGTCGCTCCTAGAACTGCATTTCCAATTCGCTGTGCCCTCTTGCTTAGTCACTCGTGTAGGTTGAGATTGGTACTCTCTGTGTCTTGTTGTGCCTTTCTTGTTAGATTGCACTAACAGGGATCTTATTTCAATACTGTATCACTCCCTCAGGTGTGTTTGGCAAGCTATCATTTTTATACCCTTGGCTTTGAGCTCTTCTTATTGCACATTGTTTTCCAGTACAAGAGACATGACGATATTCGCTAGAAATTGACAGTATGTTCTAAAAGTGTTGACCTTATTTAGTATCACTGGATTTATTTTGCTTTGCCGATGTATTGCGAGAATTGGTACCCAACACATGTTCCTGCTTCCTTGGTATGAGTGCTATCATTTAATGTCGCTGGCGGCTGGCCACACAAGAAAGTACTCCTCACCATGGGAAATGGCTCCTCTGCCTTGAGGGGTAAAGGCATCATGCTGCTGTACTATGTTAATAGTCATTATGCGGGCAGATTTGAAATTTTCCCTATTGAATTTGATGTTAATGATTTGGTACACTATTTTTTGGAAATAATCAGCATATTTGGTACCTTCTACAGGGCATTTTTTTAATTGTTTTGATCATTCAAAATTGACATTTGAGCTAACTTTGCTCTTCGTCATTATTGCCCTCCTCGAGAACAAATCAATTTCTTGACCATGAGCACTAATAACACATTCGGTCACGATTAGAAATAATGTTCTGTGGTTTATTGTTGCTGTGCTACTTCATTTTAACATTTCCATCCTCTGAAGCTGCTACTTACTGAATCATGAGTATTTTGTAAGTGGCATGCCATCAAAAGCAAATTCTGGATGAACTTTCCTTCAAGATTGCATCATTCCTGCTTCTACATACATCACTTCATTCTTTTATCTTACTAAGCTATTACATGTGGGGTTTTATTCAAATTGGCAGCACCTGTGGAGATGTAGGTGTGATGACCTTCGCATTGATGAGTGGGGTGATTCTGATTTGATGTTATACAACACCACCAGCATATTGCCTTCAAAGAGCACTATAGCTGCTTTAATGGCTGAGGTCCTGATTTCCTCTTCTAGCTTTTGCTAAAGCTTTGTTCTTCTACTGGTTATTTTTTCATGACATAGTATTATTTTACAGTCAGTGATTATTGGGATCGCTTCGTGGAATGATTTGGCCCCTTCAGCTGCTTTTCTATCAAAGAGAGGCTCAACTGAGGTGAATTTATGCACAAATGAGATTGTAAATCCTTCTATGCTCTTTATTGATGGTATTCTTTACAATTGTTGTATGCATTTCTAGGCTCAACTGGTTTACTCCATTTGGAAGCGGATTCTGGATTCTAGGATTGCTTGCACAATAGGTCATGAAGGTAAATGTTGTTCTTGGTTCTTTTAGCTAAATGCAGTTTTTGTGATTTTATCAATTACCTAAATGCAGTAAATCCTTCTATCCTCTGTTTTGTGATTTTATCAATGATAGGCGGCCAATTTGAGGCAACCCTAGATGGTCAATATGAGATTCCACCTGATGTTATGCCAAAACTTTCTTCAGTAAGTTATTTTCTTCTTTCATTTTCGGCCATGATAGTTTCTCATCAAGGGCAAAATACTGTTCAGGGTATTGTCATTGGTGATTTTGAAGGATCCCTTGAATATCCTGATGACAGGAACTTGGTAAGTGGTAACCATATCCATTCTTTTTCCAGATTCTTAATTTGAAATTGTTATGTCGTTGTTTCTGAATTACCTCTTGAAAGAAGCAAAAAGGTTCTTATGTTGTTCATTTTTCAATAACATAGGCAGATCTATTCCTTGTTATTTGTTTGTCAATTTAATCCTTTAAGAACCAGAATTACATAAAAACAATATATCATGGCCACCAATTAGATCTAGCTTATTTAAGAATATGCATGACTAAAATGCTCCATCATCAGTTGGCATTAGGGTACATGTAGTCAAAATTTAGGCTGACCAATTGAATTGTGGTTGTGTCAGTGTGTGGTTAACAGATTTTGTTGCCGTATCGAAGGCTAAATACAAATTAGATGAATGGAATCTGTGTATGTTCTTTGTTTCCGTGTTAAATGATTTCTTTCTGATAGTCCATCATAGCAAGTAATACTATTTACCATAACACCTGCATTGCTACCAGTATTTTTGTATGTGGGAAAAAAATGCACAACAACTGATTTTCTCTTGTGCATGTTTTATTGAAACAACTATTTTAGGCCAGTCAGTGCAGAAGCATTGACTAATGTAGTGCAGAGTTCAGTTGAAGGGCAAACTTATAGTCTTTGTCACTTGTTACCCTTCATAGCTCTCTGTTTTTCTTGAAACTGAAATCAGTTATCATAACTCCACAGATAGATATCCTTTCCTTCATTCTTCATTACTTGAAAGTATTTTTGGTGGTGCAGGGTATTGTGGGAATGGACTCATGTCATCATCAATACAAGGGTCAGCTCCTTCTTGTGGAGCATATTATGTTATCTAAAGCATTTATCACTGTGGCATCTTCTCCTAGGTACATTGGCTATGCATCTTTCATGTTTAATTATCACAATGAAATGCACTAAGTTGTAGTGTTACCATTCCTGCTCATATTAGAAAGTCTTTTGATGATGATTTATTCTCTTTCAGGGCGCAAAATACAGTTTCTTTGCTTATCAATCTTTTAAAGAATTTGAACAAAATTTGGACTCAGACAGACTGGGTGGAAAGTTTAGCGGATCTTCTTGCCCATAATGAATTTACCTTGAGTGTTCATTTGTTGGTAAAATCATTTGAAGAGCTTATAAGTAAAAGTTTTGTAGTGTCTCAGGGAGAATGTTCTTCCACATCTGTTCCTTGCTTCTGCTCACTTGCCCTTGCAAAGTTGATGCTTCACCTGATCTTACGGGTAAATAGTTATCACCAGAACATTGTTTTCTTAGCTGGTAATAATGGTATCTGCAGAAAAAGAAATAGTGTAGTAGTTTAGAAGGAATTTTCATTCATATGTAGGAACCATAAGCTTACAAAAAAAAAAAAACTGCCACTTATCATACTGATTTAAAGACCTGATCTCTGACACTTTTCTGATTTTCTGAAAATCACCCTAGTACTCCATTATTCTGTATCTGAAAATCACCCTCACACTCCATTATTTATTTTGTCTATGAATGTCCATTTTTTTGGGACGTAATATGATACTTGGATGTGACAGTGTAATTGTTTTTGACATTTTCTTCAGGTCCTTAATTGTATACAAATTTGTTGGGAGGAGCCACTTACTTATGATCTATCTGGAGTAAGAGCTGAAAACATCCTGCTGGAGAAAGGCATGCTGTCTGACACTTACAAAGTTAATCTGCTGAAGAATGCAAAAACCTGGTTACATGAAATTCGAGTGACTGGGTAAGTTTGTCCTTGTTGTCGGGAAGTTGTTTCCTACTTTTAAATTTTCCAGAGATACATTTTTCCTTGAAAAGTTCTGAGCCCAGACTTGAGGAGATTTGGCTGGTTCTTGCTACCTTTTTTATTTAAAACTTTGTACCATGTTTGTCTTCAATAACATTAAGCAACATTTGTGTTTACCAGGAACAAAAGTTTTGAAAGTACAATGCACTTAGTCTCTAGATGTTTGAGATCTGTATATTCTTTTTTTCGTATTTCATGTGATCTGATATACTGTTGCAGGTACCGTGTCATTGGTTTGTGTGCCTCTCTTGACGGAGCATTCTATGGACCACTAGATCATTCATTAATCATCAATGTTCTCATGAAAAATTTGGAATCCATGGAATTTAATCATTTGGGAAAGCTCATACAACTTGTCTTAGTTCCGTTGGTTAAGTATTGCCCTCAAGAATGTTGGGATGAATGGATGCTCAAGTTGTTGAAACCTGTGTTTGGCTACTGTAAAGATATTTTTTATCATGCATGGTTCACTTTTCTTCATGAGGGCAGGCCTCAGGTTCCACCTTATTTTGGTATTCTCAGGGGACCAGAAGAAGTAGTCATCGAATTTGAAAAGGAGATATTGCTTAAATTTACTCGATCTGTTTCTGATCTGCTTTGGGCCATTGCATCAAAAAGTTTGAGTAGTGAGCTTTCATTATTGCCTTTGCGACTAGAAAATTGCCTAAAGAATGATTCTCGAGAGTTGAAGACCATGTCTCTTACTGGGTATGAAAATATTCAGTTGTGTTTTCTTTGTAGTTTCTGAACATTCACTTATCTTTTTTTTAATTACTGTAGGTATCTTTTACACTATGATTGCTTTGGAAAGTTAAGTATGTACCTGTTTGGCTGCTTAGCAGATTATCAAGCAGCGAGGAAAGCATTGCCATTTTGCTATGCTTTGATAGATGTAGCAGTCACTGCTAACCTTGAGTGGCTGCACCTGTTTCTTGTTAATGAAATGCTTCCAACTATTATCCTACTTCTTGATGATTTCCCATGCGCCATCTCTAAGCTTAATTCCTCGCAAAATCCAAAAGCAAAAGAAGATGTTAGGAACGATATTACTCATCTTTGTCAGCGAATCTATGAACTTTTCATAGACAAACAGGCAAGTCATTGTTTATTTCTTTCTACTCTGTTCTTGTGATTTCAAGGGTCATAGGCATGCCTTCATTTTAACATGAAAATGTTATCGATGCTGCATTTTATACTTATTAGTTGTGGTTTCAATTCCTATATGTTAATTAGTTTTCACTAAGATACATTGGATTTATTTTCCTAGGAATGGCAGTATATGGACCAAGTTTAATTTTTTTTTTGTCCAAACTGTGGTTCCAAGTAGCATACTAAGTTCTCCACATTGCATTTCTTTTCAGAAAGTTTTAATGCTCAACATTTATTAAAGTATGCTTGGCATGAAACACGTCTAAAAATCTTCTACCCATTTGATGAACAGTGACTATAATCCACACAAAATCTTTATTATGCAACAACAACAACAAAGCTTTTTATCCTAAGCAAGTTGGGGTAGGCTAGGGATGAAACCCATATGAACCTTAAAAAGGAGAGAGACAGAAGGAACACAAGCCAAAAGAAAGAAATACGGGTAAGCAAGAAAGAAGAAAAAGGAGTCACTGTTCTGGCACGTCTATTGCTAGTCTCCAAGCGCTTCTATCCATAGCTAGTTCCTTAGGGATATTTCCACTCCTTCAAGCCTCTCTTAACCGACTCGTCCCAAGTCAAGTTAGGTCGGCCTGTACCTCTCTTAACATTAGCATCTCTCTTTAGAATCCCACTACGCACCGGCACCTTTGGAGGCCTCCGTTGAACATGTCCGACCCATCTCAACTGATGCTGAAATCTTTATTATGCACTTTAAGTTTAATTGTCTAAGGACCTATAGTGGTAGTTTAGAAATGATAATGTAATCAAGGATGTAATAGCTGAAATTTAACGATGGTGGAGGTGTCATGATGTTGAAGTTGCAGTTGGTCAGAATTTGTGTTAATTGTAATATCTTTTCCTTTGCCACTTGGAGCCAATTTTCATCAGACATCTGAATTCCATCCTATATATAACTAACAGGTTTTGGTTGATGAAGGAGAAATCACAGATATCCTTCCAGCTTGCTTTAACGATTGGTTAGCAAAGGAATTAAGAGGTCTTCACACACGTGCTTATTCTGGTATGCCACAGGAGTTTCCAAAGGTTTTTGAGTGGAAATGGGAGGTTTGACTTCTTGTATTTCTCGCTTTTAAGATCTCCAATCTGAAACCATTACCTGGTTTGGCTTTCTCCCTAATTGCTCCTTTTCCCCTTCTGCAGTTTAATGAAGAATTTGAAAGATACCTTCCTACTTATATGAATATGCTGATAGAAGTGGAGGCAATGGATGACTGTTTGAAGGTGCCCCCTTACTTTCAACTAAATGCTTTCTCCAAGTTCTTGGGATATATTGAACTCATAGCTATCCTGGTCCAAAATTAACATCTACTTAAGGTCTGACTATTTACGGGAACCATACCAGTACACCCCTACCAAAAGAAGCCTGTTAGACTACTATAATAATGATAATAAAATGCTATGATGTTGCGGCCACATGAATTTATTATTAGCGTGGATCGTCAATAAATAAGTTTGGCCACCACTGTCTACAGTGTTACATCATCTTGGAAGATTATTTTCCTTGAAACTTGCTGCGGATGCTCATTTCAGAGGTGGGCCTGCTCTTATACTCTGGAACTGATAATAAACTGAATATTGTCTCTAAACAATCGAAGCAAACTGATGCTGATAGTCAGTGATCTGAACAAATGATCTAACTTAGTGTTACCAAAGATTGATTTAGTCTTATCTCTAAACCTATGCTTGAGTTTTGGTTATTTGAGTGCACTGACAATGCTGCTAACCGTGTTGTTGGCGCATATGGGAGAAATGCGTCCATAACAGGGTGGGCTGCTTTGCTTGACATTGCCACGCCTCGTGAAAAAAGTGGAGTGGAGTGTCATGCTTGTGGATGAGAGTGGAAATAACCCATGAAGGGATGTGAAGGGCCATGAACATTTTTGCTAGGAATCGCTAGGAAGCGTCACATCCTTGCTGAGATGCGCTGGCAGGATGTTGGTTGGATGCTTTGCGAGGTACGCGTGGGGTTGGAGGCAAAGCTCTAGACTTTGAACCGGATGCAGGGGTGCTATCTTTGCTTTCCCATTTGTGATTACTTGGACCAGGAGGAAAGAGGCTTTTTTGCTGCATTAGATGGATTATTTCTCCATCTAATCTTGTGCCTTGCCTTCATTTTAATTATGTATGCATTAGTTGAGGTGAGGTTTTGGCAGACTGTCGCTTGGTTTGCATGTATTGCTTAGACCTTAGAGAGTGCGCGCTTGAGCTCTTATGCTAGTTCTGCATTTGTTGGATTGCTTTGTTTCCTTTTCCCGTGCACTAAATTTTGATTGTTAGTTAGGTTTTTCTATGCATGTGTGTGAGGGAGGTTGTATTGCTTAGACAGTTTGCGTTATTGTGGTATCATGGTTTACAATGGAATTCTTGATCATCCTTACCGTTACATCTTGCACTGATGCCACTCTAGGATTTGTGCTGTTGACTTCATGTTCACTGTCTCTATGACCCCTGCCATTGCTCTAAGGTGTTCTGTTGCTCAGTTGAGCCTCCTTCATACTTGGAGGACCCAAAACATGTTTTCGTGGATCAGCCAACCTTTCTGTTGGAGCACCTCCTATGTTGAGTACTGCTCTCCTTTTCTGTTTGATTTGGGAACTTTCTATCAGTTCCTAAAATAGAAGTGATGTTATAGAGCGAAATCCCCAGTTAATTAAGCCTGAATTAGAGGTAGTGACACCTTCAGAGGTATCGAAATGGGCAATGACATCTGATGGCTCTCAACTTGTGTCTTGCTAGCCTGTTAGAGGTGTGTTGTTTCATGCATATGCTGTATATGTCCCAGTTTTCTCCCCGATGCACCTCTTATTACAAGTGGTCAATATAGTAGAGAACTTTTTTTTTTTCAAAGAGAAATCTCTTAACAATAAGTTGACGTTTTGTGCTGCCAGTAAGACATTTTTTTGTTATTATCAAATTTACAACATTAAATGAGATTTGAGTCAGAGAATCCTTGCTGATGTATGCTTTGCAGAGTGTCTAATCTAATCCGTCTTAATAGCAAGCTAGAACTAAATCAGCGCCCTTTTTTTGTGTTATAGTTTCAGTAATGTGAGGAAATAGCATAGTTTCTGAAAAGATGGATTTTATGGCCAAAACGTTATTTCTTCACCAGTGACCTATACACTTGCAGGGCAACTATCTGAGCCATGAGTTTCTTCTTAAGAAACTGAAACCTGAATTTAAGTCCAGGTATGCCATTAACAGCACTGTGCATCCATATGTGCGAACCATGTCTCATATGTTACAGGTGAGTCTTCATATATCCTTCAGTTTTTTGCATACATATTGTTGACTTATAATTATCTGATGTATGTTTGTTTTCTTCTTTCTGAAGCGAAAGAAGCCTGCCACATATTATAAAAAACGTACTGAATGGTTCACTGAACTCTTGACCCAGCTTATCAAACTTAAACCTTATATTAAGGTAGCTGTCATGATTGTAATTTTTCTTTTCTTGGGACACATATAAACTTGTCCTTTTCATTTGCAGCTCACTGATTGTTCGCTGACCATTTTGGAGCGTCTGGAAGAAAACTGTGAACCTCACTTTGATCTTCTGCTATGTAATCCAGCATGGGCAGTTGATGTGAGTATTGATGTCTTCTAGCGTTTCATTCTATTCATTATAGTTGAAAATTTGCAAGCTAGTCTTACTATATTTCTCCTTGCAGATGTTCCTTGATTTGATATTGTTTTTCTGGGAGCCTCAGTTTCATCCTTTAATACGTGAGGTTATCATGATGTTTCAAGTTTTACTGTGTTATTTTGTTGCTTCTATGCTGCAAGTTCATCAACCATCCTATTTCATAGGGCCACACTGAACTACTGAAAACAATTGCTGAGCAATTATCTTTTGCAGAAGGGAGTTCACTGATTGAGGTTTGCTCATCCCTTTTAATTTTTAGTGGCTTCTTAGTATCTAGAAAACTTCAAAGTTCAACTGCACTTGTTTCCTCTTTTCAGCCCCTGGAACCACACCCAGATGATTTCGTGGACCATTTATGGCCTTATGCTTATGTTTATATTAAGAGAAAGAAGGAAGAATCTGGGGTATGTCTTTAGTGGCTCTGATTTTAGCTCCTCTCTAACAAAGTTGAATCCATGTTAGTTGCAACTTTGTTTGAGGCTTTGTTAATTCTTTGATGCCAAAGCTGAAAAAATTATTTTAATGGCTATGTTAATGGTGGCATAGTACATTTGATATGGATGTCTTGACTTGAGGAAATGGCATGTACAGTAACAATAACATGTTTGGCCATTCTTGTACAACCTGTAGGCTGTTAAGCAGGCTTGATAAAATTCAAGTAGATGGTAACATTTAATTGATATTCCTCCAGATTGCAAGCTTTGCATTTATTTTATTCTCCTAACTGTAGATATAATAAATACTTCTCTTCTTTTCATAATCTTTTACTATTTTGTTTGTTTGTTTTTTCTTTTCGTTGTGTTCTTAACCTATGTAGTTATCATTATTTATAATCTACATATTAATTTATTAATTTCTTTTAATTTTAATTTGTGCACTTTATAAATGATATACATTATATTAATTTGGTAATACTTTTTTAGTATTTTATGGCGGAAAAACAAGTACAGTTGCATAAAGAGTTCGATGAGCATTTGGCTTCAGGCACACTGGATCATTGGATGACTGAGTTTAATCTTTCGAAGGTAGATATATTAATTTCTATTATCAGAAATATTGCATTATATGGCTTTATACTCTTATATATTGATTGTTTGATGTACGTCGTCTGCAGGATGACTTTGTTCATAAAATAGTTGCTGACTTAAAGAACAATTCATTTGAAACACTGGATCCTGATCTCATCAGAATGTCTTTCGAGGTTCTAGTTACTTGATCAATAGTTCACATTAAAAATATGATACTTTGAAAATGTTTTTAACTCATTTTTACCTTTCTATAGCGGCGGGCTAAGATTATTGAATGGGAATGTGAGATGTCTTATTACATTGAGTGCCTAACATGCCTCCAAAACAATGAAAAGGTATACATTGATTTTTCATGAAAAATTGCTGTTTGATTTCGACAATATTTGACCTATTCTCACCTTTTGCTTCATTTCTATCATTTTTCACGTTTTATTTTGAATATATAAAAAAAGAATCTATGTGAAATGCTGCTATTTTGGACATGGTCGGCTAAATTTTGGATTTGCCACATAGATCTAAAATGTTGTACTGGCAGGTGGCAGCATGCCAAGTTGCGTAACTATTGTAGATTCATGGAAGCATGTTCAGTCAATTTTGAATTATTTGGCATAGATGCATAGTTTCATTTGAAAAATATAATTGGGCCAGATATAGCAAATCATGAGTGTTTTGTATCAGAAGTCTTCTAGAATTCTATATTGATACTAAGGTCTTACCATCCTTTTATCCTTCCTTGGATGGAATTCGTCTGATAACACATTAAGGCGCATGATTTGTAATTCTTTAGTAGAGATTCTGACAATCTTTGTTCAGGTGAAAAAGGAACTTGAAAGTTTGATATCTTTGCTGGATGCAGAAGGTTTTTTCAAAGTTGATGATGATTCTATTGACTGGGTATTTCTCATACCAAGACATATATTGCTATACTTGGATATTTCCCACATGATCATTTCTTTGTTTTTGTAGAACAATAAATCATTTTCAGATTCAGTAGAAAAATTCAATAAGGTGGTTTTCTCTGGGAAGTTCACTGACAAATGTCTTGTGATCCGAGGAATAATGGTTCGTGTTATTACTGTTATTCTCATGTTTTTGTAGAAATCAATTGAACTCATTTTGTTTATGACTAACGTCAGGACTATAAAAAGGTTTTGCAATCGGAACTTGACTGGCCAGATGCGGTTAGAGCGGTAGGCTTCCTCAAGTTCAGCATTTATTTCCTTGGTGATGATTTTCCTTGGGTGAAATCTAAGATATTCAATGATGAACTTGACAGGTTGTTAGATATAACTCATGGAAAGAAAATCTTCAACAGGTACAGATAATGAGATATCTGTAACTATCTTATTGGTTTGTTATGTTTATTTAGTTATTTCAATTTTTTCAGTTTTGGGTGGAGACAAGACACTATGAACACAAATACTATGATATACTTGCACAACCACTTCAAAAGGTTAGAGACCTTTTCCATTTTGACTGCCTGAGTGTGTCCTTATGGTGGTGGTGGTGGTGTTACCAAATTTTGACAAAAGAACAGTGGAATTTTTTTTTTCTGTCTTCCATTATTGTATTTCATTCCTAGTTCATGATCTGAGCACCTGTGTTACCTACATGTTTTCTGTGTAGGTGTTCTCATTGGGTGGAGCATAAAAACTGAAGTATGGTTAAGAGATGCGCTATTTGTTACAGTTTCATTCCTAATTCGGGAGACAACTTCATAATGTTTCTTTGTTAAGGTCTGATCTGAGTAGAACAGATGTATGGAATCTTGGGTAGATCATTATGTGCGCCAGGTAGAGTGTTCTTTATGCTGGCATTCTTGAGGAGCGTAGAACCTTGTGTTGTTGGCAGATCTCTTTGAGGCGGAGCCATGTTGCCTTGGAACATGTGATGTGCCTGCCAATGTGGTGAAAACCACCTAAAAGCCTAGCAGATAGTGAAAAATGAGAAGTTTCTCCTGACTTTGAAATTGAACATTAATTTTCACTCAGGTGCAATTCAGGGTTGGCTTAGTGAAATATTTGGCTCAGTAACATGCTAAATGACATTGATTCAGCTCTAAGGTGACAAATTGCTCTAGTTCTAATCTAACAAACTACAAAGTAACTAATAAACTGAATACCAAAAGATATGTAGATGCTTTTAAAAAAGACATGTAAATGAAAGAGAATACTTTCAAACTTTAGCAAGGTGAATTTTCCTAATGCAACTTTTAGCTACCACCTACGTCACAGCAGATTTGTATTGGTAAGTGATCATCCAAATCACTTAGCACCAGGCCTTTTGCAAAAAAGAAAAATATAGAACTTAATGTAATCAACAAAGAGACAAATGAGAGGCAATGATTAATATTGCTATTGTTATGTACCAATGGTGATTACCCGAACGTGCATTTCTAGCGAACGCGTGTGCTTGAAGATGGCAACTGCAGTTGTGGTCATTTGACTTAGCACCAAGTTCTTTTGCTTGATGCTCATTGTACTTGATATGTTTTTTTTCTCAAAAGCCTAATGGACGAGTTATTCAACAGACAAATATCTATGCCTATGTGAGTGGACCTGCGTCTGGCAGGCTATAGGATACACATTCTTCGCTAAGTTTTATTGTCCACTAGTAGCCACTTGACCTTCGAGCTATAGGATCACTGCTTCGGCTTCCTCATCTTGGTTCTCTTCACCCCCTCCCCTCCTTCCCTAACTCTCTCTTCATCCCCCTTCCTATCCTCTCCAATACTATAAACTACCCTTCCCACATCATCTTGGGATTCATTCATGACTCGATGGACTGTCTAGACAGAATGGTCGCAGTGAGGAGGTGAAGCTCGTCATTGGCGAGGTCATCGATAAACACTCGTTCGTGTCGATGAGTGGAGATAGGAGTGGGGCATGTGCTGAGGTTTAGCAATCAGTAGCTTGTCATCATGAATCTTGCTCGAATCCTTGAATATTGCGCTAGTTATTCATGAAGGAGGAGTGCTCCCGTGGAACCCTTTTTTTATCGAATACGCAGGAGGGTTGCGTATCATTATATTAAGGAGAAAAGAAACCGGACCTATACCGTGTATATTCGCGCCGTGAACAAAAAACACACTCTTTAAACTGCTAGCTCTAGCGTGTGCTAAAGGTGTTTTCGTAGCCCTTTCGCACCGGCCAGACCCCATAGGTTGGCCTCATCTCGTATCTCTTGCAGCAGGACCTGGACTTGTGGCGTCACATTATCAAAGATACACTTGTTACGGTGTTTCCACAGTGCCCAAGTGACGAGTAGCACAAAGGAGTTGAACGCTTTACGGCGTTCTTTCCCCGCTCTTCTGCTAGCCTTGCTACCTGACTTTGGATAAAGATAGAAGGGAGAAGGTTGTGAAGGTGGCCTCGTTATCCACACATCTGGTCGGAGGACCGACCTGGGTTTTCACGAGCGTAGGCGGGTCCTGGAGTGCCCGTCAAGGGCGCTAGCGCATACCCCGGGGTGATCATCACCACCTGCACCTCACATCTCGGCACAGTGGAACGTGTAACCCGCCTGCTGTCCAAGTCAACCACTGAATTTCCTGTAATTCATAGCGCCTAACAGAACGTAGCAGCAAGGGACAACCCACCCATACAGACAGCCTGCGGGGAGGATGGCACTACTGGCAAAGACCGTCTGGCGAAAACGCCGCAGGCGCGAAGCGTGGTGGGCCTGCGCCGGGGGAGCATAGGGAGGAAAGGGAGCCCGGACGGTAGAAGAGCCAGGGGAAGCCGGGTCATTTGACGGAAATGGAAGGCGGCTCATTCATTCTTGAAAAAAGAGGGGGGGAGCGAGCCACCATTCACTGAAGCTCCGCTCTTGCGCAGTCGATATCAAGTGTTTGAGGCCAAGCCAACGTAGCGAGCGTAACCAGACCTCCCATGTGAACACACAGGTGGTCAACAAGTGTCGAATGTCCTCCTCCTCTTGGTCGCACAACAGACAATGGTCAGGGTGTTGTAGTCCATGTTGAGCTAGCCTGTCGCTCGCCCAACATCAATTTTTGGTGGCTAACCAAACAAAGATCTTGACCTTGAGGGACGCCTAGGATTTCCATAACCTGTTAGCAGGTTCGAATGTAGTTGAGCTAACAAATTTTTTTTCATATGCCGATTTGCAGGAGAAAGATCCATTGGTTGGTAGCAGCCATATGTGCTGGTCTTGAGCATCTGGGGCAAACATGATGCCTTCCAAGGCAGCAGCTAGCTGCAGTAACTGCCAGACAGCAAGAACCGGTAGCCCGCCAATGATGTCCTGCACCCATGCTTGATCTTGAAGGCCCTTGCTAACAGTCCGCTAACGCCAGCCCCGACGCCGAATGAACAACATGAGAGCCGTCACAAGGTCCTGGATGGATTGGCCATGAAGCCATTGGTCTATCCAAAAGCTCATGTTGCATCCATCCCCCACTGTTGTTATGACTGAAATCCGGAACATTGCCATGACCTTCGCTGGCACCTGTATTGGCAGCTGTCCCCAAGGCTTGCTAGGATCTATTTTGTGGTGCCATAGCCATCGCATATGCAACGCCCACCCTAGGATATCCAAGTTGTGGATACCTAGTCCGCCGAGATTGAGTGGTCTTGTCACCTTTCCCCAAGTGATCGGGCAATGGCCGCCCCTGGCATTCGCTCTTCCTCGCCACAAGAAGTTATGCCTGAACTTATCAATGGCTTTGGTCATCCAACACGGCATGTCCAGCGCTGTTAGGAGGTAGATCGGGATTGCCGTGAGCACCATTCTCACCAAAATGAGCCCGCCAGATCTGTTAAGAAGTGCTGCCTTTCATCCAGGTAGTTTATCGGCAATTTTATCCAGCACCGGTTGCAAGTCTAAGGCTTTCAATTTTCTCACTGACAGGGGAAGTCCGAGGTATTTGCAAGGAAATTGGCCTACTTCGCAGTTGAGCTCCTGTTGTGCAGCAGTGACCTCTTGCTCGGGACACTGAATCACAATGATGTGGGATTTGGTTATGTTCGCTTTGAGACCAAAGGCAGCCCTGAACCTGGCAAGGATCTCTTTGATGATAGTTAGCTCCCCAGCCTCTGGTGTAGCAAATAGGATGACATCATCCGTATAGATGGAAATACAATGACCAATATGCTTCGTTGCTAGAGGCTTGAGAAGGTCAAGTTCTTCCTCTTTTATGATCAGACTGCTCAGAACATCCATCACCATAATGAATAGCATCAGCAATAAGGGGTCCTCTTACCGTAGTCCCCTCCTATGGTTGATGAAATCCCCCGTGTGCCATTAAGGAGCACACAAGTTGATGATGTGGCCAAGAGGTTACCAAGCACTGTTCTCCATGTTCCTCCAAACCCCTAGTGAGTCATTACCTCAGAGAGGAAAGCCCAAGAGATGGAGTCGAAGGCCTTCATGATATCCAATTTGAGTAGGATTCGGGCCTTCTTCTGTCGGTGCGAGTACTTCACCATTTGTTGGACCTTCAAGAAGTTGTCGTGGATGTTTCATCCTCTAACAAATGCACTTTGGTTGGGGGCAATCAAGGTGTCCAATTTTGTGGCAAGGCGGTTAGCCAGAATCTTGGTCAATAATTTGGCAAAACTATGCACCAAGCTAATCGGTCGAAAATTCCGAAGCACTTACAAAAATACAATTTTTTTTAAAAAAAAGGACAAAATCAAGCATACATCAATCTAACTACTCCCTCCTCATCCTCGTCCGTCAGCACAGGGAGGGTTGCTGTCATCCTCTTGCAGCCATTGCAAGCCATCTCTGCGTGCGAAGATACTCATCGAGGAGTTTACCCATCTCCTTGCATAATACTTGAATCTTGTCATTACACACGTCCATGACAACCTTTCTCAACTAGGTCGTCACACTAATTGTGGTACATCATAATGCTTCGACGATAGTGTTGGATCTCATTTCTAGCATTGTTTGCGCTTATCATATTATTCTTTGGATTAGTAGTTGGTACACACAATACAAAGTGTAGCAATCTCACAAATTGGAGCTTCATGTCTTGGCCATGGTGGCGCTCCAGTCCAGTCCAAAGCTGCTGGCCCGCGTGCCTCAGGGCCTTATGTGCAGTAGCCTCCAGGTGGACACCCAAGGAGATTTTCATGGGCGCAAGCAACGCGGGAGCAGCAAAGCAGAGCACCGTTACTCCGTGGAAGACATGGATGGGGACATATCTAAGAAGAATATGAAATTGACCAGTAAGATACCGATCCAATTAATTTGAAAGTCACAAAATAGTCTTCATTAAACCATCGATTTGCATGTTATCACCAATCTTAAAAGTGATTTAAGTAATTTGCAACACAAAGTATGCCTAGGTATGGTCTCCGGCATCAATTACATAGCTTTAACCAAATGAAGTCTTTTCGCTGTTTAATCACCAACGTGATGGCGTGAACGCCAAGAGTATGGCATATATAGATACATATAATAATTTATATAGGTGAGGTTATGGAGAAGGCCCGTCCACTCTGATCATTCCTTTAGCTGTAGCTTCATTTCCCCGAAGGTTTTCATGTAATATGTTGCACCTGCATGACAGTTACAATTAGAGCACATCATTTCTAATATTCTATATATATCACTGCTGTTTGAAACCAAGAAATACATTTCTAAAAATACAGAATTTAAAATCTTACTGCGCATAGCTGGAGATTCTTTGATCCACCCTAATTTCCTTATTGCCTTCACTAGATTGATCATGTAGTCAGGCCTGTTCCTTTGGATGTACTTCTCCACAGAAAACTTCGAAGTTCCAATTTCTCTCTATTTGGTTTGAAAATCAATAGAAGCAATAATTAGCGTATAGGGAGTAAGAAAACTGATTATGAACCCGCATTAGTAAAAAAATAATTGGCCTATAGGGAGTAATTAGACGAGATTATATAGCTTTTATCACAACAAAAATAAGGCAACTGATTATGAAACTGCGCATTAGTAAAAATACTGATGGTAGACTGTCCAGACTCAATGAAATGATATCTTGACAATGAAAGAAAGTAGAATGTAATGTTGCAAAATATTTTTACGGCGAATTGCCTCATCTCATTTCTACATATCGAAGTTGTAAAGTATGAAAAATATATATGATCAAAATCAATACGATGTAACCATGTTTGAGAAACATTTGACCAAAGTTCGTACAGCTAAACTCTACGTCTGTCACTTTCTTTACTACCGGAGCGAATAGTTTGCAAAGAAAGACAGGGAAGATAAACTGGAATAACTTAAGGAGCAAGAATTGGCATCTCACCTGGTCACCCTTAAATTGAAGGTACTCTTCATCGTAATGAGCAACAATCTTGTGCCTGAGAAAAGTCAATGAGTCAAGCATGTGATCGTCCTTAATAGGTAGTGGCCGGCGGGTCTTATCCATAGGTGGAGTGAACAGCAGCATGATTGAAAGGAGGCCAAGAGGTTTCTCCTTCATTAATTTTTTTCCTCTTGCAGTTTTTGCGAAACCGTCAGAATGAAAATCACTCTGGTCCCGTTGCTCATCGAGAAGCCAAAATATTTCTCTTATAAAGTGCATTTTGGTGTATGCATCCCATAAAGCTGGTTGCCAAAGTAGCTCATCATATCTGCCCATTAGGATGGTACAAGTGAGCAAACGTAATTTGTAACAAGAGATGGTTGTTAGAGTTGGTCAAAGCAGCTTTCGGCTTACCTTACATTACCTTCACTCAAGAGAGCAACAAGTTGTTTCAGTTCTTCATTGCCATGGGCATTAATTTGATCACCTGAAAGGGTTGAGATAGTGCGTGCAATCTCCTTCCAGTGTGCTGCTACAAAATCTTCCCTTGTAGATTCTATATATTTGCAGAAATGCATGCATAACATAAGTTTGCAGAACAAGATTCGGAGGTGAAGAAAAAAAAAATACACTTGAAATTAGAAGCGACAGGGTATATGCTATAGTGCTAAGATACGTGTCCTCTCTAGGTTTTCTAAATAATTTTACAAAAGTCCAAACAGGTCTACCTTACCAGGTAAGACTGTTGCTATGCTGGAAATATATATTGATATTGGCCACTGGACGTGTCATCGGTGTGCTTAAAAACACCGGAGCTGTTTGGAAAGATCTAAGAGTATCTCAACAGGCTCTAAACCAGAGTTGTTGCAAACAAGCCTTCGGCTTGGTGGCAGCGCATCCGAGTGCCTATGCGCCCACCCGGGTTCGATCCCGACTCGCAGTGTCACATCACAGAAAAAAATCTCCTCGTCCTCTCTAATCCAAAACACGTGATAAAGACTCGCGCCATAGTTTACATGGCCAGCTGAGTCCCTATCTATGATTAGGGAGAGAGTTCGAAGGTTTTCTCGACCTATGTAAGAAGGTTTTTTCTCTTTAACAAATGCTGTCAGGATGGCTTCCTTCCTGACAGGTCAAGTTTTTTTTTAAACCAGAGCTGTTGGCTTAATTTAGAAAAATGACCCAAATTTTCCGATCCAACATATAATCGGTATCCAGCTCTGTATCCTCTGCTTCTCCCGCGCGCCGCTCCGCCATCCTACATCATATCCCCTGCACTTACTCACCAAATCGTCGCCGCCGGGTAGTTCCAGTTCCAGTCTCGCCGTCGCCAGATTCCAGTCTTGCCGCTGCTGGGCACCAAATCGCTTCCGCCGGGTTCCAGTCTCGCCGCTGCCGGGTTCCAGATTCGCCGTGCAGGAAGTCGCTTGCGTCGTTGCCCCTGCGGTCCAGCCAGTCGTTCGCCTGGCTATCAGGACAAGCGCCATGGCGATGAACTCCATAGACGGCGGCTCCCAGGTTCGATCGCACCCTGGCGGCAGCTTCCAGTCGATGTGGCCTTTGTTTGAATATGGAAAGTCTTTAAAGTATTGGGGAGTCTATTGGATACCCCAGCAGGTTTTCTATTTTTTTTACAAAGGATGTAAACTCTTTAATAAATTTAACTAATATTATATTATATACATGTGCTGTTTAAGGTATTCTAAAGATGTGTTTAACAGAGTTTATGCTTATGCTGAAAATGATTTATGTTTTGGTTTATATGTGAAAAATGTTTATTTGGCTTATATGGCTTATTGTAGTATAAGCTGTCAAGCCATTTGGTAAAATAGTTTTTCTTGTTTCTGAAATTATTTATTCTAGGGAGAGATGGTCCATAAGCACCAAAAACTAGTGTTTGTTGGCTTTGCTATTCTAGTACAAAAAGGTAAATAGCTTATGAGGGCTTATTGCAATAAGTACTTAAGTAAAATAGTTGTTTGACAGGGTTTATGGCTTATCACAGTATAAGTTATTTCATAAGCCACTCTATAAACCCTACCAAACATATCCTAACAAGTTATAAATTATTCTCCGACATGACTGTTTTGGTACATATAATTAATAAGGTGCAAAAATAGATAGCTACTGAAATGGTGTTCAATGATTCTTCCAAAATATGGGCTATATAGTTGAAATTATTCTATACCAGTGTAAAATATTAAAGGATTTTTCCAATCTTGTTTGCGAGATGAACGAACAGGTTTTTCTTTTTTCATGGTACTATTTCACCTATATACTATACAGACAAGGTTGAGTTATGTTCCTGCGAATTCCGCATTCAAGTAAAACGATATTTGTTTTAAGAATGTTTACCATTTCACATGGTAAAAAAAAGTATGTCTAACATTATGTAAATTCAAGCATTTGCTTGATCAGATTCTGAGAAGAAGAAAAAAAGACCCGCAAAAAAGGTAGGAGAAAAACATAGACATAACGTAACCATATTAATGTAACAGTTACCTATAATACATCTCTTATTGGTTCTCCTAATATACTCGTCTGAAAGCTTCAGTTTAAAGTTTCCAACAAATACTTGAGACGAGAAGCCTCTGGTCGTCCTGAGAAATATATTCCTGGGTTCAAGCATCATGGGAAGCAATTCAATTTGATCACTGCTCGTGCTGCTGGATGTACCCCCACCACCCTTGTATTTAGTGTTCACATAATGTATTGCTGAGAAGATTTCCCTGTAAAATATGTGTGCGTGGTGGATTAATTCGCATCGCATCAAAGTAATGGTAAACATTGCTGAAAACTTATTCAGTGATGATTAAGGTCTATTTAATTTACTCACTTGAACACTTCGATCCCGAACTCTGTAAAGCCATTCAGATATGTCTTCTCCTTGTGAAACAACTGTTCCACCGCAACGGAGCTAAGTGCATTGTCAAGAAGATTGACTACGATATACGCTTTACTGCTGTCGGCAGGGTCCATCCACACACCAATCGGCTGCAGCATATTTGGATGTTGACACTGGAGCAGAGTGTTGTACATATGGTAAGCCTCATTGGATCTCTTGCTTATTGCTGTACAGTGTCTCCCATTGCAGTTGGCTTTCCACAGGGGAGTATCCGGAATCTTGTTGCTGTCGATGACTAGCATGCGTCCTTGATTATCAGTTATCACAATCTGCAAGATAAACCGAACAAAACATCGCAATACTTGTACGTGTTATGACAAGGTAGCATAGATAATTATACCGGTCGTTTACACTAGAGCAACAACTCACCGGAGTGTCGTTACCCAGGTTGCCATCCCTTGGATCCCTGAAATGTACACATTAAGCAGATGGTTAACTCTTTAGCACATATAAATGCGTGACATGGGTTACCATGTCAATATCATTAAGAGAATACTGGAGATGTGCGACAGGAAAAAGGCAGTCCGTTCTGTTGGACAAGAAATGTATGAACTTCAAAAGAATATTGCTCACACGAGGGTGCACCTCTCGTGTTAAATAACGGTACTAAAGGTTAATCAAGTGTGGTGTGGAAAGTTTAAAAGTTCATTAAAACTCAATGGGAGCAGAGACTAAAAATTGACTTAGTCTTAAGTTGTACGTACAAGAGACAAAATCTAAGTTAACAGGGACATCGCGTTGTAATTATTTATTATCTAATTAGTATATCTCGAAGCTTACAATTTTTCTTTAAAATATATCTAATTCTGTGAACAATGAACAGTTATCATTACAACGATATAAATGAGCAGCACTTCGCAGTTTGTTTCCAGGAATTAATAAGGCCGAACTGAAATTGAACTCTTGATATTATTTTTAATCCCTTGTTAATTTACTGTACAACAATATATTAGCGACAAGCCAACATAATGTAAATTTTGCTCACATAATACGTCATTATCGTGCATGGTTTTCAATGTGAAGCACAGCGAAGGTAGATCAAGAGCAGTAATACGGAAATAACAACTAATACAAAACTTGACTACCAAAAAGCCATATCACCTTGTCCGAAGAGTCCTCTCAAACAACTAAGTAATTAACAGGACAGGAAACGTTCTAATCTAACTTTGTTAAAAAACCCAATTTCCTGTCTGAATCAGGTGGATATATATTCCTTCCTACGGCATATCAAGGAAAATCACACAAGTTTTGGATTTTTTTTTAGTTTGACACCAAATTATTCAGCATGGAAATAATCTCAGAACGTTGAGTAACTAGGTAGTCGTTACTGATATGATTCTGCCATGAGAAATGAGAAAGTGAAACACTTGACGTCCTATATGTAAACGTTAGGAAGAACACGCAAAATCTTTACTATTTGTAATCCATTGAGAGTTCTTTGAGTTTATACCGTTCAAATTAGAACTACTAATAATACTGACTTGATGTCAAACACAAAAGGTCTACAAATCTACGAGAGTTAAAATAAAAAACATAATGCAGAGAGATTCTTAGAAACAGGCAACTTCAATCCAGGACTAGCAAAGGAAAAAAGAGTGAGATAAGAAGCAAAAGCAACTGACCCTGACGAAGTGTACTCTGAAGCCAGCTCCTTCCCAGGCCTGCGGCGACGGTCACCCATGGCAGCCGGAGCTTCTGCTTCGTTGAGCTAGAGAGCCAAGACAAGAGCAGAGAGTGTTTCGTTGAGCTTCCCTTCAAGGAAGTTGTGGTTGGTTGATGGCGGACAAACCTTCCAAATTGTACTCCCATGAGACTATATGAGGTTTATGCATGTCACGGCACATGGAAATTTCCATTTGGACGGTCACGCATAACCCATTGTTAGTACGTACCATAGGACACATATCATGAATTTGTCAGCTACATTCAACTTACTCAACACAGCTTTTCGCATGAGACTTTCAGATCTTTTTCTGCTTATAATGAATGAGTGATTCCTTTTACTTACAGATATCTACCGAACGGTGGGTGTGTGAATGGCATGGATACGGTGTGAATGGCATGGATACAGTCAGAGTTAGCCTGCGTGGTGAACTGGTGATCCGCTATGATGTCGAGTTGAATGTTGAACTTCCGTCTCTTGGGCCTTGTGAATTGCAAGGCGATTCCGAAGTAGTGCAACCGTGCAACACCTGAATTGGGTTTGATTCGCAGCGGAATACAGCGTGATGGATCAAAACGAATGGAAAAATGAGCATTGGAGGTACCCAGAAGGAGACCCAGTACGTAATTGCTAAACGTTTGTTAGCTAAAAACGATTCCTCCTGTCGCAGCGTGGCACGTCCGAATGGTTTCCTCCTCCCTCGGCCTCAGCTCATCAAATTAAGGCTGTCCCCATTGGTTGTGGTGGGCCGTACTGGAGTATTTTTTATCAGTCTCCCTACAACAAAAAGCACTATAGCAACATGATAAAAAAAACGATAGCAACAGTTTTATTATGAACTACCACTACAAATAGGATCTCATTCTTAGCAATGGTCAAATGAGTTAACCACTCTTAAAAATCAATTTTAAGAGACAATATCTAGATGTAGATCTAGTTTTTAGCCATGAATAAAAAAGTAAGTCATCGTTAAAAATTAGTTTTAAATGACGGACAATAACTTGAACCATCTCTAGAAATGGTATACCACATCATCAATCCATAGTTTTCTTCCTCCATCAATCAGAGAGCTACACACATATTGTGTTCTTTCTTTCTCTCATACAATGTTGTTTCTCTCTCCCTCCACTCTCTCTCCCGGAGAGGGCGCAAGTGCGCCGGTGTGAGGGCAGGCGACCGGCTGGTGGAGGCTGACAGCGGGAGGCCCCTTGCCAGTGGCCGAGCGGCCTCACAGAAGGCCGCGGCCAGTGACCCCTTGTCGGTGACCTTGAGATTACTTTTATTCAATCAGTAGCGGTGGGCAATGTTATGACCTGCTGCTACAGTAATCTTTCTTACAACTGGGATGCTGGTCTGCCGCTATGGTTGCCTTATTTTTTGCTATGATTATGTAGCAGTAAAAGTCTATCCCTACCATTATATTTTTTTTTTCACCCTCGAGGTTTAGTGTAGTGTCTGTTGGAAGGTTAATTTTATCGGGCTACTGTTAGATTCAGGCTTTATGATTTTCACATGTTATTCCACTTCAACCTATTGGAATATGTATCGAATATTGTGTACAAGTTTGGTTACACTTAAGACTTTGTATTAGCACTTGATTCTCTTGCATGCTGAATCGATCAGGTTCCCCGGTGATACCTTGCCTTTTGTTCCTTGTTGATTTTTCTCTACCGAAATTGTTTTTTTTTTGTGTATTGGTGGTGGTTTTGCCTTTGGTTCTCATCTCTCTCGGTCTCGTCCCAATGCAATCGATCTCGGTCACTTTCTATTTCTTTATAGCGTCAGGTCCGTTCTCTTAATCAAATCGATTCTTTATTCAATTCATCTCTTACCAACTTCGACCAGCTAGACCCGATAAAACTGACAGAGTGCGCTGATTGTGTGTTTCCCACTTGTTTCCTGTTTGTTACGTGCAGCTTCTCTCCTCCCATGCATACTCCCGGCAATGTGGCAAAGTTTATTGACCCCCGATTCTTTTGTTTGGACCCAGCCCAATGAAGTGTGTCACGTTATTACCTGTACTTCTGGCGGTAAATCAGGGTGAGTGAAACAAAATGATTTCTGCATTCTCTATCTCATCGGTAAATTTCATAGCTCCTGAGTCCTAAGTCACATCATGATGGTGAAGAGGTGAATCGGCCACAAAGAACTGGCCACTTTAATCACCCTCAAAATAAAATCTCTACCGATTTAAACTAATTACATAAGCAAAAAGATCTGTGGATTTGAGCGGAGCTGACAGTTCTTTTTTTTCCTTCGTATTCTGTATCGGCAATGTAGAGTTGAATTATGTGATCAGGAGAAACACACTCTTTTTTCTTTCTTAATTTAGGTGGGACTACAAAAATATTAAATCTTTAACTACATTATCGGAAGAATGGATTGTGCACTTGTGTTCTCTGTTCGGCAGTTGGCTGGGTGGAGAGGGAAAATAAAACTGGACCAATCAACCTTTGCCACGTCATTGGGAGTATGCATGGGAGGAGGGGGTGGGTGGGAGGAGAGAAACCGCATTCCCAATGAAGGGTGCTTTTGTATTTGTGTCCGCTTGGTGCTGTAAAAGATCTCTTTCCATGCGGAAGTAAGTGCATGCATCAAGAGCACCCTATATATCAGATAGTTAATTTCATGGGGACGACAAATGTTATTTCAGAGATGGATGCTTTGATAGTGAAATAAAAGTAGCAGAGAGCACTGATTATGATTTGTCAGTGATTGGAAGCCTTAGGACAGTCTCAATCCAGGTTTCATATGTGTTTTAAATTTATTAAATGACGTGCCACATAAGCAAAAATAATGACGTGACATAAAATTAATGATGAAAGAGAGGAGTTGGGTTTCATAGGAATGAAACCTAATGTACGCGATTACCTAAACTATGAAACTAGAATGAAACTCCCACAGAGAATAATTTGTTTCATCTATACATATTTCATAAACTTTCATTGGTCAATTAGATGCATCATTTAAATAATATCTTAGCCTATAAAATCTCAACATGAAACTTTGCATTGAGAGAGCTTGTTTCATTTACTATTTCAAATACTTTTATATGACATGGTATTTTTGGAAATCGTTGAATGGAACCTTGCATTGAGACTAGTCTTAGGAATTTGATTGCTTATGAATTTCAGTAGTCAAGGGTGCCTTATTGCCCCGTAATTGTAATAAGGCTACTTCCAATAGGAGTTTCATTTTCAATAAATGAGATGACATGTTAGCATTTTTGATGATGTAGCAACAAATTAATGAAAAAAGAGATGGAACCAGTTTCATCTAGATAAAACTATGCCTACACTATTTCCAAGACACTTGTGTCTTGCATGTGCTCCTAGGAAACAACAAATATAAAACAATGCATTATGTGATCTATTTCATCCATCAAATTAATGCTATATTGTGGCATACTTGGAAACAACAAAATGAAATAATCCATTGGGACTAGCCAAAGTGGACCCATGCTTTAGTGGCACATGAGAAAACTTTAGTCGAACAAAAAAGCATAATAATATCATTGATTTTGGTTTTGGTCTTGGTGGTTGGAGATTTGTCTACCACAAGGAGTTAATGTAATGAAAAGTTTGTAAGATCAATGAACCTAGAATAGGGTTTATAGATTTGGGCCATTTATCTATAGGACACTCAGAAAATGAGTATTTGTCTATAAGACACTGTGCCGGCTAACTTTGTCTCCCGAACACTGCGAAAAACTGTTTTTGTTTCTAGACACCACATTAAAAAAATTTATTTTAATGATAAAAAAGACCGAACTACCCTTGTTCTATCTTCTTCATCCTCGCTTACGAGCACTCCAATGTGTCACGCCGCTGCTGGAAGCTCCTCGGACCTCGCACCACTCCATGTTGTGCATGGAGACGGTCTCCATCATCGTGTTCATGCTAGGGTCCGCGATGAGTTTGGCGTGGATGCAAGGGCCCCCGATGGCGGCGGCCGAGTTGCAAAACACGACGACCAGGGAAGTGAACACGACGGGGTCATGCATATGGGAGCCGGCAGAGTCGAGCGTGGTGGGGAGCGGGAGCTGAGGCCATCGAAGAGAGTGGGAAGGGCAATTTTGAGACTGTCGATACTAGAGAAGTTGAGCTTGGGGCATTTGTGTCATTTAAAACATATTCTCTCTACTTATAAAAAAATATTAAAATAATGAAAGTGATGTTCTCCGGACAAAATCTAATTTTTAATAGTGTCTAGGAGACAAAGTGAGCCGGTGTGGTGTCCTATAGACAAATACATGTTTTATGGGTGTCCTGTAGACAAAAATAGTCTATGGGACTAGTAAGATTTGCTAGTGTGCAATTTGTTTAGTCTTTTGGACGTAGTGCCATACTAACGAGCCAACACCTCACAGCTTGCAAGGAAATCAACGAAGAGAAGATGTAATGAAGGAGAGACATTAGGACACAAAAGAATCACAGATGTCAAAGTGATCAAGAATGAGAATGATGACTTGATGTAATCGAGATTGACATGGAGTGAACAACGACTTGATGTGATCAACATTAATATGGGAGTGAACGATGATTTGATGTGATCAAGATCGATATAGAATGAACATCAATTATATGAAGTGAACTATATTAAACATGAGGTAAGAGATAAGATAAGTGTGTCTTGTGTTCTCCCATGTATCCTGTATCTTGACATACTCTTGATCTTGTTGCTTAATCTTGTGTTTTATCCTATATCATGATGATATACTTGTGCTAGCTTTATAATTATCTTATGAATGCATATTATATGATGCGCTAGTATCAGGTTGTCCTTCATAGTAACTGGCATCTTTGGATGTAGGCTGCTGGTATTCATGTAAGCATGGCCCGCAACTTGGAAAACCTCGAAGCAGCCCAAACTGAAGTCTCCTCTACAATCTGTTGAGCCAGAGCCACTGGCTGGAGAGCCTCAAACCTGAAGGGCGTGAATGTTCCACTCCTTCCAAAGGCTCCACACTACCAACACCACTATGGTGTCCAAATCCAGCATAGAGGGCCCTTTGTTCAGCAATGTACAAAAGTGGCCTGTTTGTTCAGCAAGATCGACAGGCTTAAACCGAACTCTTCAAAAAAGGTGAAACCAGGTCTCCCTGCTGTGAGAGCAGCCAACCAGGAGATGATCAAGGGTGCGCTCTCCTGGCTGATCATAATCTCGTAACCCGTGCCTGAAAATACTGTTAGAAGTCCAACACTAACCATTCAGAGCCAGCCAAACAAAAGATGGGCACTTGTTTGGTGCCTAGGTTTTAAATTTCCAGAAGGACACGGGAGCCAAGCACCTCTGACTGTACAGTGAGGAAAAAAGCGTAAGCACTCAAGGAGGAAAATCTTCAATTCGGTGAAAATTTCCAAATAAATCTAGCAAGCATGTCCGAGGTTTGGGCGTGGCGAAGAAGGTCTCAGACCTTTAGGTATTCAAGGATATATAACACGCACAGAGTGTTACCCTGTACCCTGATGTCACGCACCCAACACTGATCATCTAGAGCGGCCACCACTGTGGGCAAGTTCCTAGTTCGAGTGATTCCGGCCCCACAAGGATGGGACCGATGGAGGCAAAGGCAAGCAACCTTCCTCCCATCCACGCATCACGCCAGAAGACTGGCAACTTTCCATCACCGACCACCAGTCCACCACAGACAAGGATTTCTCGAAGAAAGCTCGAGGTTTGGGTTCTGAGCCAAAGGGGAGTCCCACCCAAGCCCGATCGTGGTCTGAGCAAGCTACCCAATCCCATTTCATGTGCAAGACCCAACCCATAAGCTTAAGGTTGGGGATGCCAAGGCCTCCCTAGTGATTGATATATTAGGGATAGGTGCAAACTGCAATATGATATACTCCTACACAGAATTGTCTCCTTTTATTCAACATCCTTTAGTTACATTACTACATTGCACTCTCTATTTCTAGACGAGCGCATCGCACGGCCACCATGGCTAGTTTCACCGACTCCGTATCGGAAGCGGAGGCGGATGGCTTGGCCCAGAGGGGGGAGGCCTTATCCTGGACTTCAATGATGTATGGTCTCCGATACTTGCAACCGACAACGGCGGCAGATCAGGCATGCTGATCGGGCTCGCTGGGGACGGCACGTCAGGTGAAGGCCTCCTTGCATCCACTGCAGTGGAGAAGAGCATCGTCGTCGCCACTAGGAGCAGACCCACCACTGCCACCGTGGTGGCGTTCTTGAGGCAAGCCATGGTTTTGATTTTTGTTTGCAGTGTATCTCGTTTAAGAGTACCTGCTGCACTGGATGGGAGACACTGGGCCGATCTAGATCTACACTTATATACCCAAGATCTGCTTGAAAAAATTAGCAGGATTAATGCCTTAACAATGAATGTATGCCAAAAAAAAAATAGAAGATTTTCTGCACTATATATGGCACTCATTTATATAGCTTTAGCATGGTTCATTACTACAGTGCTAAATTTGTATGGATGAGAAAATGCGGCCAGCAGCCAGTCCAACTGGAAGAATTGACTGTAGATTTTTTTTTTTTTTTTGCGAGAAGAATTGACCGTAGATTGATGTTGATGAAGAAAACAGTAGTACCACCGAAGAGGTTTTTAGCATTTCGAAGTTCCTTTTCTTTCGCCTCTCATTTTTTTTTCTGAACTAAAAAAAATGTGAGGGAAAACATTTATTCACCTGCTACAGATCACCAACATAAATTGGAACTAGCCAAAAGTACTTCTGTTTGGGCGGAGAACGTCGTAGATTTGGCAACTCTTTCTTTCGAACAGCCAGTTGAATGATGACATGCTAAAGAAATGACAAGCAGCTAGTAGTGAATGGCTACATGTTTGTCACAACAATATCACAGCTGCCATGTATCCATGAGGCCTCTTGGCACATGATGACAAGCACACGTCACGCAAAGCTACTCAGCAAGCGTCACGCGCGTAGGCGGCGGCCGGGGGTGTGGTAGCTGTTGCTGCGGTTGCTTGGCCCGGAAGAAGGGCTGATCTTCGCTGCTGCCAATTTCCGGGCTCCCGCCGCCGTGTCTTCTGGCGCCCTTAGAGAACCCTTCGTTGCCAACTCCGGCCAGAATCTTCTGCCGGCGACGATGGACCCCTCATCGTCCAGCTCAACACTGGCCTCGGCGTCGGCTGGTATGTCTTCGGGGCTAGTTCGTGCTGCCGTGGCCACCGTCGAGAGGAGGAGCGTCGCCACTAGCAGCAGCAGCGCCACCGCCGCCGGCGGTCTGGTGGCTGTCATCTTGTTGCGGCTGGCCATATGGCTCGTTTTGGTACTTCACCGTAACGCCTTGCCGCCTGCCAATGTGCTACATATAGGTTGAAGTTTCATGTAAAACAAGATGACGCTTGAAGCCTTTTTTTTTTTTTCTGAACTTGACGCTTGAAGCCTTGAAACAACGCTGAAACTGCTTATGTCATGAGCTCCACATGTCACCACATCAAAACGGATGAAATTTAATAGATCGAGGAAACAGTTGGTGATGAGGTCGTTCCTATTTATCGTTGCCAGTGCCCAGTGGTAATAAGACTACTCGAGTGATGGTCCACCATTGTCAAACCAAAACTGTGTATGTCACCAGAAACGCGACGGCCAAATGTCAATATCACAATTATAACTAAAAACAGATTTAACTTCGGCAAACCTGTAATACTTATATTCTGAGATGGATGTAGTACTATTTTTCACGAAATGTTGGCAAAACAAGGTATATCCTAGCACACGGAAGATAGATATTTATGAGAGTTAAAACTCCAGCGCTGCCTTCTCGGGAAGGCATGTCTTCACCTGTTCGTCTCAGAAACATGTGGTTCCTCTCCTTCACATGTAAACACGGATCCCACTTACCCCAATCATAAAGCTAATCAAACAACAGAACTCAGGTGCCTTCCCGGGCAAGCACCTTTGGCTTTGTATTTCCTGATATTTAGGAACCAACTTGCAAGGCATAGTTGCTGCATGCGTACATCAAATGGTCCACCTGATAGTGAGTCTCTGCAAGAGTTCTTTTCTGTCACCACAATTGGTAGATTTTTTTTCCCCCGGCATATGCATCCAAAATGCTGCTTGGATACATAAGAGAGCAGGATGAAATAAGCAAGCTAAGGGAAAGTAACCATAGGCATTGCGAAGATGACTGCTCGTTCTCAGCTCATGGTGATTGTGGTGGCGGTGCTAATCATCTATTCCTTCATCCCAGCAGTTTCATTAGAACCGCAGGGGATCAACAGTGTGTCAGGTATGCTCTATTAACCCATCAAATCTTCTTTCTCGAGAACAAAAGTTGAACAAGCTTCTTCCTTGGAATGATCAGTATTTTCTTTTTCCCGGAAAAGACATGAATGGTCAAATTTGTTATGAGCTTCATGATTGGTCAATTTTATCATGAGTTGATGAAAGTTCTTCAATAATTCCACCGACAACGCTGAATCTATAGAATATGTACCACACTATTGAACAAGGAATAAGCTCATCTAATCAAAAGTTCTGTACATACATAGTATGTTCGAGGTGAGAGGAGGTACATTATTTTCGATGTATTATGTAAATATATATTATGTAAGTGATGGACGTATGGTTTGCTTGTCAGGGAGAAGAGGTTTATTAGGCGTTCAGCATGGAGTCCAAGAACCAACAACCTCGGTAGAAGGACACGGACCTCATCCATCGTGTAACACGCCTGATCCCAATAATGATTGTCCACCTTGTTGTTCTTAACGAGGAATAAAATGACCTTAAGGCCACCAACATGTACTACAATCTGTATTGTCCGATTCTTGGGTTCTCTCCAGATCCACGCAGAATACGATATAAAAGTATTAATTCAGATACGAAAGGGTAAAATTGGTCTCGATATAAGTATGTGATATATCTCAGAGGAGAAAATAGTGCATCTGTAACCAATGACTGACACATTCACATTGCTTCTTGTTGTACTGTTGAATAACATGACCGGTTCTTTTGCTACATCGCCGAACTAAGGATGCAGGACCAGGCTGCTAGCCATCGTTCATAAATGAAAAAAAAAACCACGTAGAACGAAAAAATTTCTGATGGGTTCAGTTAAGAAACAGTTGATAATCGACAGGAACAGCAATCACAATATCTGTACGCATATAAGAAGTTTTGCCACAACAGTAGCAATCACAACGAGCAGTGAGCTCGAAGAACTTATTCCTCATTCCTCATAACCAAATAAATAAAATAAAATAAAATACGTCAACCTACGCCTCTGACGGCGTATGCGACCTGCCGGCATGGTCTTCCGACTCTGTTGAAGAGTGAGGAGGTGGCCTAATTGGTGACGGATAGACAATCGGGGGTTGCCATGGATACACTATCGGGGGTTCCCAGCGTAGGGAGACGTTCTTTATCGGGCGTGCCTCCGACACCATAGAGGAGAGCATCAATGGCAGCAGCAGCAGGAGGAGGAGCGCCATTGTATTGTTCTTGTTCCCGGCCGCCATTGTTGGTTGCAGCTAGCTCGATTAGTGTTTCTTGTTGTTGGATGTGTGTTGCAAGGTTGCGCCTCTTGGGCTATCAATATATAGTGTGGACTTGCCAGATGCCTCGTCGGGAGAGGCGTTGATACCTGAATGGAGTAATTTGGCAACATATTAACTCTCGCGGATTGTTTGTGATTTGATATACGATAAAGTGACGATGCTGGCAGTGCTTTAATTATTCTTTGTGGGGCAAGAATTTGTATCTGATAAAAATAGGAGTACTTGATTTGCGTTCTCAAAGATGGTAGCTTCAGAAATGAATTGAGTGCATATTTGGTATGCATGCCAATATTCTCGGATTATTTTGATTTGTGTTAATTAAATCGTCCATACGTTAACTGGATGCACTGATATGCGCCTTGCTTTCAAATCTTTTTTTTTTGGATGAACCAATACATTCTTACTTTCTGAATATAACTTTAAGCATTTGTTCTGATGCAAAGTATTATTTTTGAGGTTTTTGAAAAAAAAATACTATGGTTTTACACAAAACTCTGGAACAGTTTTAGAAAACTAGGAGATGTTCGGATAGAACAGATAGTGTAGTTTAAAAACCATAATATTGTCAAACCTATAGTCTTTTAAAAGTTTTTAAAATGCCACATAACACCTTTTATTATTAAACCATGGTATTGTTTGATACTGTAGCTTCAAAAAACGGTGATTTTGTAAACTTCGGTTTGAGAAACTACAACATCCAAATAGGAGATAATTGTCAATGTCCATTCGACCATTCCACATCTCGCAATATTTATTTTCCAGGTGGTTATTTTCAGATTTGCTAGGTTTTGGCAGGGCCGTCCCGGCAAAATCCGAGGCCTAGTGCAAAAAATTCAAAATGAGACCCCATATAGTGTACAAGTATACGATAATATATACATGACCTCCGGCTGTTAATTGTTGACGCTTCAGATAACAAATTGAACTAAAAATGAACTAGCTATTCAATTCTTGTCTAAACGTTATGAATTAAAATACGGAGGACGTAGATTGTAATGTAGTCCAGTAGCTAGGTCAAATACAACCTGACTAGATTGTAATGTCGTTCTTTTTCTATAATGTGAACATGGCTAGAATGAAGGAAATTTCAGTACCCAGGGTCATAAAATATATCAGGCTGAAATGAGTCAATATCATTTTTTTCAGCCTCCAGTTCACCATCATTATTTTTCCACCTCTAGATTAGCATTATTTTCTTCATGTAGCTCAACATTATCTTTCTGCCTCTAGATTAACATTATTTCTTTCTGAGATTGATTTAGTTTCTCAAGTCTTTGCTTCTTTCTATGCTTTTGATAGCCAGAATCATATGTCCTAACCATGATTTACAGAAGACATGGTTGATGGCTTTCAATCTAATTTTTTATAAAAAATAGATTGACAAAAAAAATAGATTGACAATAAACAACAAATAAGATAGTTCACTAAGCAATTGAATTCACCTGGCAATTGTTTGAAGAAAAAAGATCTACTCAATTACCGGCTTCACCTAGGCTGATGGTGATGGGTTAACATTTATCCTTGATTGAGAGTGTGCTTCTCCTAGATCAGATCAATGACTCAGCACTGACAAAGAACACGAACCGACTGGCAGCGACAATCGAAAGGAGAAGTTGATGGATAAGTCACGAATGTATCGCGGTTGGAAACACAATTGTCGAATACAAATTTGGGCGTTGAAGCGTTGCAAACGTACGTGCATGCTTGTGTTATTTTGTTGGGCCAAATGAGTTGTAGATTTGAAATACATGTATATGTGTTGCAGTATTTTGGGGCCCCTAGAAATTGGGGGCCCTGTGCTGTCGCACAGGCCACACTGGCCCGAGGACGGGCCTGGGTTTCGGTTAACTGAAATTTTACATTTGGTTCTATCAGATTTTTGGAACAATGAAAATGTACTGTTGAAACAATAAAAATATACTCCAGAACAATAAAATTGTACTGCTGGAATAACTAGTTCTTTGGCAAAATATTTTTGTTTCTTTTGAATATTTTTCTACCACAAATGAATGAAAATTTTGAGTGGTTGGACCAATATCCAATGTCTGAAAATATGACTAAAACATTAGCAAAATTTCAATTTAAACTTGATATTATCATTGAAGATTGAGAAGTGTTTATGCGAGACAGGTTAGTGCGATCTAGAGAGGAATTAGGAATTTCTTGTAATCTCACAATATTATAGTCGAAGATATTTGGATGGACTTAGGAATATGTCATATTCTCATATTAAATTTTCGATCCTTCTCAAGCCTATTTATTTGCTTGCACTAACACTAACGAGCTCTATTAGGCTCTGTTTGGATACCTCCGGTTTTTAAGAAACCAGTTTTTAGAAATTGAAGGGTCTCCAAACATGCCGGTTTTTTTATCAGTTTCTAAAAACTGATTTATGAGTTTTTAAGAAACCTATAATCTGGATTAGACCACCTAATGCTAGTTTTTTAAGGAACCAACTTTAGAAACTGGGATCCAAACACCCCATGCAGTTTTTTTATAAACCAATTTTTAAGAAATTAGTTTATAAACCGGTTTCTTAAAAATTGAGAGGGATCCAAACTGGGCCTTAGTGTGGTTATCCTCCTAGTTTGCAACTCCTGTTGACTCTCATGTGTTCTTCATCTCCCACCGCCACACTCGCCACACCGACCTAACCACCATTAGCCTCCATCTATAGCTCGATGTGGTGTCGATTGGAAGGTGTCTGTGCTCCAAGGTGGCGAAGTTTGGCCTAGATTTAGAGAGGCGATGGGTCGCACAAATGTCAATACCGGTTCACACAGAGGGTCAGCTAGTAGAGCACACACTACGCAACTGACATTTATGTGGTGAAATTTGAGTATTTTTACTAGGCAGGGTGGCTGCGGCTCAAATGGCCACAATAAAGCTTTGCCATTGCATGCTCCTCATCCTCACAAGGTGAAGGGCGAGAAGCTACCATTATTCATTTATTTATTTATTTCTTTTTGACCCAAATCAGTATGGAAGACCTCTACCTCGTTCATTTACTCAGATTTGGTAGTATTGACGAAGATATTGTGCAAGTGACATTTACCTAGACTGGTAAAATATAGCGTATCTGCATGGATCTTCTAGCCTATCTATAGGTATATACTCTGTTAACCGAAAACTATTTTTCAGATTTCTAGATTTGTATAGTCAAGATTTATACTAGTAAAGAAACACCATTCGAGAAGCATAAATAACTATTTGATTCTAATGCAAATCAGAAAAACATTGAATACGAGACAAAATCACAAAAACATTAATGGCAACCCTCCCCAGCTCTTGTTTGGGATCACAGCACACACATGACAAACGCCTCACGAAGCATCGTCACGAGCATCATCACGCCCGGGCAGCCGGCGGCGGCAGCTGCAGATCTCTGTTGTGGTTGCTGCCGTTGCTTGGCCCGGAAGGAGGGAGAGTGGTGATCTTCACCATCGCCATGGCGGGCGGCCAGCTGTCCACCAAATTCGCTGGTAATGGCCGTAGTACGCCGTCGGGCATCCCGTTGCCTCCTAGAACGACGGCGGGGAAGGAGCGCGCTCCGGCGGCTGGCAGAGGAAGCATCGGCGTCACCACTAGAAGAAGAAGAAGTAGAAACGCAGCCATGGCTTATTTTGAGCTATCTTAGCTTGATGTGGTACCAGAGAGCAACTTTTTGATATTCAGAAAGACGCGCTAGCAGTGCTGTATATATACGTGTGTATATATATATATATATATATATATATATATATATATATATATATGTGTGTGTGTGTGTGTGTGTGTGTGTGTGTGTGTGTGTGTAGACCATCGTCCTCTTTCCATGTTCGTTTTGGAAAGATCTCTTTAGATTTTCTTCAGTTGGAAGGTGCTTGAAAACCATTCTAAATTTTTAATCATGTAGTAAAATCCAACGAGATCGCCTCACCAAAAAGAAGAAAATAAATAACTAAGACAATCATTGATGAAACATCATCCTCATGCTTTGCACGTCGCAGTACTTCTGCTACCCGATGTAGTATGCCAAAATACAAAAGAAAATGCCACGAGGTTTTATGGTTTCTCCCGCGCAACTTCTTACACAGGCGTTCTCTATTTACCTAGTCAACGGAAGCAAACTTTCACTCTCACATGAATACACATGATGGAGCCTAAAGCCAACACTTGACATGCACAACAGTTTTTGAGTAAAAGTTATGAGACTAATTGTTAGCTGACTAATTTTAGTCTTTCAAGGATCCAAACAATTGGACTATTAGAAGACTAATTATTAGTCAACGGTGGGACTAATAGTATTCTCTTAGTCAGGAGAACCCAACTAATTCCTCCAACAAAACAAAGAAAAGACACTTTGTCCCTTATCCATTTCCTTATTATCTATTAGCTAACAATTTATCTGGGATCCAAAGCATATCTGGACCAGCAATTAGTCAAGGGCAAATTAGGTTTTTCATTATTATCTTGACTAACCATAAGTCCAGGCTCCAAAGAGGTAGAGGACTAATTGTTAGTTAGATAATTATTAGTTTACAATTAGCCGTATGCAACCAAACAGGGCCTTAATCTTGAAAGTTTTCATGTAAAGTTATATTAAAAATGTTTGTAAATAAGTCTATAAAAATCAATGAAAAATTATATATGGTTAAAAACTTTATGAAAATAACAATGCATGGAAGAAAAAACTTTGCATGAAAAACATATTTTCTAATTTTTAGTTGACGTTGCAACATTTAAAAACAATTACTGAAACATACAAGTAAACTTGCTACAGTATTTAAAAAATTACTAGTGCAACATATACAATACCTGTTGCAACAAGTTGTGCAAGGATGAAACACAGAAAAAAGAAATGTATGTGGAACTCAGTGATACTTATTGGAACATACAAAAAGACCTATTGCAACATGAATAAAAATCAACTAAAATATTGTTAAATTTTAGTCGATTGCAAATTAGCAACTCCCATAGAAAAGGAGGTGAGGTTGTTTGGCGTGTCTGCAACAGTGCTACTTCGCTTCCTATGCATATGTTTTGGATGTTTGAAGTATGCCACGGACAGATGTGTCACCCAGCAATAATAAGCGCAAATAAAGTTCTACTCCTCAAAACTTAAGGACAACCACGGCACAGGTCACCAGGTCCAAAGCATGTAGAACGCCTGACTTGACCTTTGTGCAACCATTGTTCCTTCGGAATTAGAGCGACATATTTTGCATTAGCTTGCATATACGGAGACAAATGGCACACCATCCATCCTTTGTGCTGAGTTCATTTAATTTTCACCAATTTGTGATTTTTGCAACCACCTCATACCAATAAACCCCAGAGTCTGTGAGGTATGAAATAAAATGAAAATCGTTGCATTGCAATCTTCTGACAAGAAAAAAAAATCATGAGGTGGACTGAATTGATGAATCTTTTTTTTAAAAAAAATTATGAATTGATAGATCTCAATATGGTTTCAGTCAAGAACAATCAATCGACACGAACAACTGACCATATTATCTGTATAATATAAGCACATTCCCGTCACACAGTAAGCCATGAGCACATATATCATCTCAATAACTTATTCCTCAATCAAAACGAAAAACAGAGTACAGAGTATACGTCATTGTCCTAGGACTTCATGGGTGACGGCGGCATCGGCTTTCGCATCCAAGGAGGTCAAGGCGGGGGTCTGCGGAGGAGCAAAAGGATTGGCTATCGGGGGAAGCCAGCTCATGGCAGGCGGAAACGGAAAGGCTATCGGGGGCAGCAAACCGATGGGAGGCGGAAGCAAGCTGCAGAGCTTGCCACCCAACAGGCGCGCCTCTGACGCCGTAGGGGAGAGCATCAGCGGCAGCAGCAGGAGGAGCGCCGCAGCAGCGAGCGTCGTGGCGTTGTTCTTGTTCCCGGCCGCCATTGTTGCCTACTTGCTTAGCTAGCTCGAGCTTCTACTTGTCTCGATGGGTGCTTCTCGTCTTGGATGTGTTCAAGGCTGTGGGTGGTCCTTTGGCTTTATATAGTGTGGACTTGCCTGATGCCGGGGGAGAGATGTGTAGATACTGCTTAAATCTTGCATGAGATAATTTGGCATCATGGTCAACTCGCCGGTTATTGGGTTTCCTATACCATGATGCTGGCAGTGCTTCCTAGCACAAGATTTTCTTTTATGTGGTAAACTGGAGCACTAATTGATTTATGTTTGATCAGAAGGACATATATGTACGCCAACATTTTAGGAGTATTTTGATTACTACGAATTATGTCATAATATAAACATAAACCGCCCAGCTTAGTTTGGCAGGACGTACTGATATGCTGTTAGTTTAATCTGTTTTGGTTGACTCATGCATGTTTTTTTTTTTGAGACAAATACATGCTTCTTTTGTCCACCAAGTATGGCCGTAGTGCCAACGATTACTTTGGAACTGCCGGCCGGCCTAGCCCAAAGCCCATCTTCTTTTACCGGAAAATGTAAAACAAGCCCCATTCTTCTACCTTGCCCACCGCAGCGCCTAGACCAGCACAACTCAAATGATAATGAAAAGTTGTATTACATCAGTCTCCGTTGAATAAAACAGACAATAATCGATAAAAGCAAAGATATATAAAGCTAATATGATGATTCCATTATAATGATTTTTTAACACTGAAACCAAAGTAATACCCGTTAATCTCTACTAGTCTCTTTTAAAAAACAGAACTAATTTAACCTAACCAAACAGCCCAAAACACCTGTGAAATGGGTTTGTTTTCAGTGTTCGGTGTTGTGAGTTTTTGCCTGCCCTTAAATGGACGATTATCGAATGCAATGAATCTCTTAGTATTCACTCCATAATAATAGACAAAAAAACAAAAAAACTCCGTCGTAGACTCAAATGTACAGCGTCTGAGATGCATCAGAAGATGTTTTATTCTCTATATACTAATCTAATGCAGGCTGGGAATTGGGATCTCATGGCTGTTGACGGCGGCGGCAGGGTCGCTGCTGGTCATGGGGTTTGGTCCACTAGGAACTTCCCTCAGATCATCCGTGTTCATCACATGATGAGTTGGTGGAGATGGCGGCGGCTCGCTGGTAATAGGGTCTGGTCCTCTGGGAACCTTCCTCAGAACCGAGAAGGCCTCCGTGCTCGGCAGCGGCGGTGGTGAGCGGCGAGCTGACGCCATCGTCGGCAGTGTCGTCATCAACGCCAGGAAGAGCAGAACCGACAGCACCACCACGACGTTCTTGTTCCACGCCATATATAGCAATTTTTTGGCTAAACAAAGTTTACTAGTGCTGCTACCACACTCTCTTCTTCTTCTGACCTACTGTATGTCGTGATTCTGAGTGCCAGCGTCGTCGCGTGTGTTTTTATAGGGTTCGTCTCCATCGCCTGCCGGGGTGCTGTGCAGGTTGTAAAAATCACGGACGCGATTGCGATCAGTCATTATTTGACGTTGTAATGACTAGTTATTGTGGATTTATGGTGGCTTCTAATGCTTACCTATTTCCATATTCCACACATTTAAACAAAGTTATGGCTGAGAGAATGTATATCGATCGCAATATTGCTGGTTAAAGTAGGCTCAATTTGTGTTTCTAACATTTATATAAAACAACATTGATGGTGACATTTGGCAGTGAGGTTATCTAATCTAATTTACCTAGTGTTATCTCCAAAGTGTACTCCAAAAAAATTATATAATCTAATTTACCTACTAGTGTTATCTAATATAATTCTGCATCCAACGTTGTAATAAAACAGTATAAACGACTAGCATGAGCAAATTTGCATGTGGTACATTGCAAAGTACGGACGAGATATAATAATCCTCCATCTGGAAAACATATACTCGAAGAAGTGTAACTGATATACCGCGCTCCCTCTATTTTTCTTTTATTGAGGTTAGGACAGAGATCCTAGTTTAAAAATGAATTAGGTTACTTGTCTGAACAACAACAAAACAAAAAATAGAGGAATACCTGGTAATGTCATTAGGATGGGCTCGTTGACTCGTATCATTGTTGGTAAGTGTCGGGGATAAATATGAGCTACGCCACATGACGACAATTAACCCCATGTCAAAAATAATAAATGACCGTACCAAGAACCCATGATGGGCCAGGAAATCCATGGCCCACGCGGCACGGGTCAACATGATCAATAGGCTTGCTACCCGAAGTAAGGACTTAGCACACTCCACCTCGTCTAGCCTTCGTCGAGAAGGACAAATCGGTCCCCACTCCGCTCGACCCCCGTCGAGGGGATCGACCATGATATGTCTCGCTCGACCCCCGCCAGGTGGGTCGACCACGTCGTGCCTCATTCGACCCCTCGAAGAGGCTGGCCCCACTCCGTCTCGCTCGACCCCCGCAGCTAGGGTCGATTGGGTCGCAAATAAGACCGCCAACTCCATCCATAATGCTAGTGCCTGTTCATACGAGTATAGTGATGTTGACACACCTGTCACCTCCGCCAACCTCGGATAGTGGTCCATCACACTGACAACGAGACAAGGCATCACATCACTAGCCACGTGAAAGTAACAGAGTCGAGAAACTCGATTAGAGTTGCTGTGGCGAGACAGAACAGTGTCCAAACACCCCATTCCAAGCACTACATGACAAACTGACCTTCCGCAAAGGGGGTCGAACAAGACGAAAGTCAATAACCTCTCTCTGTGCCATCTCGGACGTTGTACAAAGCGTGCGGCTACAGCAAGGGGGTCAAATCTTCATGCAAACCTACCCCTATTGCCGTTGTCACCCTGCCCTGATGATGGAAAGTGTGATGACATGACACGACTCGTCATGATAACACATGTTATAGTGGTAAACGAGGACCTTGAACAGCGGGCGTGACGGAGCGATGCGTTGTGTTGCGTTATATCAATTGCCTTGCGCGTTACACGGACCACGCCATCTACAGGGACAACAAGCTCCGATCCATCTATAGAAGACGGGGCACGCCACGACGTAGTGACCGGAAACATGAAGGTCAGAATGGTGGGACCAACGAACCACCGATCGGAATCCGTGCCCTCTTTAACATGACTTCACCAACTGTCACACGTCTCTCTCTCTCTCTCTTGGGTCCACCCCTTGGAGTATAAAAGGGGAGGTTCTTCTTCTTCCTCAAAGGATCGAATCTAGTATCGAACAAGCATCACACAAACACATGCTTACACTCACCACATAGAGACTTGGAGAACTCTCCTCTCTCGCCGTCATTGTATATCCTGGTGCAAGTAACACGAGCAGCTACTTGAAATTGAACATAGGGGCCTTCCCCGAATCAGTATAATCACTTGTCTCCTCTTGCATAGCCATCACCGAACTTAAGTGTGCATCTCCTGCACAAATTCTACTAGCCGGTGACCGAAGCACCAACAATAAGAGGATCCCATGCAATTTTCACAACTTGACATAGGCATAACTATTTTTGTTTGTTGGTCCCAATCTCAATCAAAAATGACAATCAATAGAAACACGCAATATGTTATTGTCTATATTCTTTTATGATTGTGTCATGAAAATACAACGGTAAGCATAAGAACAATTGAGCTCACAAGCCAGCTTATACCAATATAATTCAATGAAACATATCGTGATGCATATGGCTCTATGGATTGGTCATCAAGCCGGGTGGGGCGAGCCAGGGCGGTGGCCAGAGGGCACTTGGATGATGAACAGAGGCTCCGCCACAGGGGCAGTAGTAGGAGGCGATGCTTTCGTCACCGACGCCGGTGCCGGCGCATGACGGATTATGGGTTGGGGATGCCGAAGATTGAGGATGGAACTTCCGTCTACTGGGAGGATCACCGGTGCTAGAGCCGGCGCCTGGCGGATTATGGGCTGGGGATGGCGAAGATTGAGGATGGAACTTCTGCTGGCCGGGAGGATCACCGGCGCCGGAGCCGACGCGTGACGAATTATGGGCTGGGGATGGCGAAGATTGAGGATGGAACTTCCGTCAACCTGGAGGATCACCGGCGTTGGAGCCGACGCATGACGGATTATAGGCTGGGGATGGCGAAGATTGAGGATGGAACTTTCGCCAGCCGGGAGGATCACTGGTGCTGGAGCCGGCGCCTGACGGATTATGGGTTGGGGATGGCGAAGATGGAGCACCGGCGCCGGAGCCAGCGCGTGACGGATTATGGGCCGGGGATGGTGTAGATTGAGGATGGAACTTCCACCGGCTAGGAGGATCACCGGCGCCAGAGCCGGCGCGCGATGAATTATAGGCTGGGGGAAGGGAAGGTTACTATAGGCGGGTATGCGTGCCGCCGACAACCCCGTGGGGGAGAGCATCAGTGGCACGAGGAAGAGGAGGAGCGCTGCAACAACTGATGAAGTCGTGGTGCTCTTGTGCCCCGCCATTGTTGCACGTTGCTAGCTAGGCTGTATAGAGTGTAGCCTTGGATCTCCTTGGTGTGGTTGTGTGTTGCGAAGCTGCCGTGGTATATATATATAGTGTGTTTGTGACCCGGGACGCACAAAGCATGGAGAGAGAGAGAGAGTCAGATAGAGGGAGGTGTGATTGTGCTGATTAATGTTCGTGGATTATTTTGACAATGCCAACTCATGGATATCTGATTTGATTATATGCGATAATGAGATGATGACATCGGTGCTTAATGGAGCAACGATTCGTATTGAAATAATTTCTTTTTTGAGGTGATCGTATCGAAATAATTAGGAGCCAAGGATTGCACGTTACAAAAAGTTGCTTAGCATGAATCAATGAATGTACGTATATACAAAAAAAAATCTTTTCTGTTTACCTAGTTGACCCACTGTAAGCATCGGTAATTCAGACCCAATATTGTTTGGTGAAATGTCCACAAATAAATATCGACCACAAACGGCCCAGGCCCAACTCATTGCACCGTTTTTTTTAACCTCTCCTACTAGGTACAGTTGTAGTATCTGTTCATATGCAAACTCACTCATACACACCATAACGCATGTCTACACACACCCACACACACAACCAGCCCTATAACTACACTCAGTAGCGAAGAATGCATCCTTCCAGAAATTGCTAGAAAACCACCCAGTCTTCAGCGCGTGACGAGGAGCGTCACATTCCCATTGTGGCACCACACACAGAGAGGTACATGCAAATTATTGATAACGAAAACCCCAGTGACAGTGCTCACCACCGAGCCGCTTGCCACTAGGCCACTAGCCCGTTCTCACTCATCTCACTGTTGATGCTGCCTAGGCTACGATGAAGATGATCTATCAGTGTTTCTTCTCTCGCGCCACTCACCTCTTCCTATCCTGCCCCAAGAGATGTTGAGCATCTGGTGACTGGCACTCTACTCTTCGGCTCCACGGACTCACTAGCGTTTTCTTCCCCACCGCATCTGGTAGGCCTCATCGCCATCCACCGGCGTTTGCGGGACGGAACGATCATAGTAAATTACTGGATCAACTTTCAAGGTTTGTTCTGACATGCTTCAACTTAATTTACTAAGCTTTCTTCCTCATATATGAGAACCATACGCGTCTTGTCAGAATCTAACCGTACAGCCAAATTGGTTCCACACATGAATCAGAATACAAAATCTGTATTCCTGCCGCACATCACCTTATACTAATCTGATTCCAATTTTTTTTCATGTTGCCACTATTACGATGCTCGAGTCATGATAAGTAATAATCTATCACATGACAGGGATGCTAAGAATTGTTTTGTCTATGGTTGTTTGCAATTGACAGATCGGATTACGAACCCAGGCATATATTTGTGACACGACATTGAAGTAAGATCCGAGAAGAACCAACTCTGACTTCACGACTATGGACTGCACCATGAGCACATCTACATGAAATTGTGCAATTCATAGTAAAGTAGGCTTCCCAAACTCCATCATACATACTTCGGGAGGGAGACTACTTCCAAAGTAGAGGCGCAGAAGGAGGCCCAGCATGTGTTTCACAATGTCCATGATAATAATCTCATGGCTGCCGATGTCATATATCCTGAACTAATCCTGGATGGTAGCACCCACCGTGATGGTGCTATATATAAGAAAAATTGGTAATTTGTTATAACATGGATATAGCTAGCTGACCGGAACGAGAGTGAGTGTGACCTACATTTCTTTTCCTATTCTTTAGAGCAGCAAGCAATGAGATTAGTTGATACCATATTTGCTATAATCTTGTGACTAAAGGTGCATTAATATTTTCTTTATTCTCATTATTATTTAGTTGTGCTTGCCCGTAGCTGTTGTAGACCAAGTTGTTGAAAACCATATATGTGCTTGCCTCATTATCTAAAAAAACATGTGCTTTGCCTAGTATTACTCAAAGTGACTCTGTGCCTGTGTGTCAATGAGTGATATTTTGTACGTAGTGAATTGAATTCTTCAGTTTAGAAGTAGGTCCAATCTTGCTTCGGATTCAAAAATTAGGACCAATCTTGCAAACTATGAAAATGAGATTCCTTTTTTTATATATTAGGGTTAAAGATAGGTCCTCTGATACAATTGCCCCTACATGTTTTTAGAGCTTCGTTTATATGTGTCTCATTCTCATGCCCAGAAAATTATTTGGTTTTCATGTCGATCCTATTTTTTCTTGAACCGCATAGGAAGATACAAAGACAGTGGCATCAGTAAAATATATATAGTGCACACTTGCAGAGGTAATATATGGTGACGGGTCAAAATAACAACGATGCTCGCCCACCTTCCTTCTCCTTCCTCTAGAAAGAATGGTTTTATTTTAAGATGGACATCAACACGCTATATACAAGTCATTCTTCAACAATAATATTTTGGTCAGAGCACTTTTTTTTGCAGGGAGGGAGGTGGGGGGGGGGGTAATCAGAGCATGTTGAGAACCTAGCAAAAGTTACATGAGGTTTTAAAACCCTTTAGAAGTCAGCATCGGTGGATTATCTTATTTTATCAACTTGTTCATTGTCAAACACAAAGAGGAATACTTCAAAAAATCTCCATTGCACAAGTGGAGAAATTTTACATTCAGTCTAAAAAAAATTCATTGCATAAGTGGAGAAGTTTCACATTCAATCTGAAAAAGTTTCATTGTAAAAGTGGACAAGTCTCACATTTAATCTGAAAACATTTCATTACGCAAGTGGAGAAGTTTCACGACTTCATGTTTCAAATAGATAAATTCCATATATTAAAAATATAGTTCCATACAAGTTCCACATCCACTTAAAATTTCACACCCAACTTAAAATTTCTTATTGAAAAAGTCAAAAACAAAATAGTAAACAGTGGACACATGCAAACATGTGATCTATAAAAATATAGCTAATGAATTGATAATATCGTCATACCATGTTGTGAAAATTTAATCAAATCTAAAACGTATGGGCTGAAAAACTGCTCTTACTAGACTAAAAAACAAGAGTAGAGTCCTATTCGCCTCCATGAACTTTCTAGGGTGTCACACTTTAGCTCCTTCTACTATAAAACTGGATATTGGAGACCTCTAACTCTTTCCTCCGGTACACTTTACCTCCCTGGACGGTTTTGTGAGTGGTTTCGTCCGAGTCAGCAGGTCGACGTGGACACGGGCACGCCCCATGTGCTGACTCAGATCCTCCACGTGGCCTTGGTTGTCTGACGTGGACTTGAGCTCCCACATGTAAGATGGCACGTCATTCTTTTCTCTTTTTCCCTCTATTTTTTCCCTTCTTCTTCTTCCTCCTCCCCATTTTTTTCTTTTCTTTTTCTCTTTCTTCTCTCCTCTCGTTCTCTGCCTCTCCCTCTTCCATGAATCTCGCCACCGCCCAGCTCCTCGCCGGCGCCACCAACTTCGCCCTGCTCCCTGTCGGCACCGATGCCCTTGCCCAGCTCATGGCCACTCGAGCCCTTCCCCTGCCCGTGTTCCCACTTGGCCCCGCACATGCGCCCTACCCTTCAGGCCCGCACACTGCGCCCGCTGCCGCCTCGCCCCGCCCAGTTCTTCTCCTCCACCCCCCTCACTACCTCCCTCCTCCTCGCCCCCTTCGCGCCGCCCTATTCCACCGGCGGTGACATCTCCATCGGCAGCAGCCTCCTCCTCGAATGAACTTTCTCGGTCTTCCCAGAAAATCCATTCGATTCTTTGAAGCTAGGGCGTGAGAGCTTGATTGAAGGCCATGGGAAGGGGCAGGGTGAAGCTGTGCGGCGGTTTATGGAGTTGTTTTGGCCGGGGAGGTGCTGACAGCTTGAGGACTTGAGCTCCAAGCTCGGGGGTGTCGGCAATGGTGCCTGGTTCTAGAGGAAGCGAACGAGAGAGAGAGAAAAAAATAGAAAGAGAGCAGAGATGATACGTGGGGGAGAGAGCCGGGGACAAGCGACGCGCAGCGCCAGCGCGGTAGCGGAGCTGCTGCGTGCACGGCCGCTCGGCCAAGCTCGCGCGGTCACGTTTGGCCTGCTTGGCCAGAGCACACGTGAGGGAGAGGCAAGCCATGGGTGGGGCCCAGATGGGTCCCATGGTAAAACAGCGAAGGTAAGTTTTTTTACTTTTTCATTTTTTTATTTTCATTTATTTTTTTTGTTTTTTCTTTTCCTTTAACAAAACCAGGACTATCACAGCGGGTAGGAGGGAAATAGAAGAGAAGAAAAAGAAAAAGTAGGGAGAAAAGCGAAAAAATAAAAAATAAAATTGACATGTACTGTCCGTGGTCACGTCGGATTGCTGACTCGGACAAAACCGCTCATAAAACCACCCAAGGAGGTAAATTACAACGGGTGTAAAAGTTGAATACAATGTGCTTTGTGCAAAATATTGATTATATATATTTCTAGCTACCTTGGACAGGAGGGAAATAATATATTTGTAATACAATTGCAGTGGAACTGGCAATATTCTTGTGGTTCCACAAAAGGGGCTTCATTCTTATATGAATCACACAAATATTAAGCATTTGACTTAGTAAGTAGCTCAAATAAGCACACACTACTAACAGGCGGAAGTGCTCGAGGCAGCCAAGTGCGAGTTCCCATTTTTCCTGAGGGTCAGCATAGGCTCTTTGAGGAAATGGCCCAAAGACATCATTATAAACAAACTTAAAGATCACATGAACCTGGCGACGAAAGATTTTCACTTAACACAGTTTAAATAGCAGAGAGCGAGAGAGAGAGAGAGAAGATAACTAAAACTACCTAACAGTTCAAATTTACTCTAACTAGCTTGTCCTAACCACAACAAAAGAAAAATGTAGGGAGTAAAAAGAAAGCACCTCGAGCTTTTATCACTTATGTTTCTTTCTTCTGCAATAAGCGCATTGACCAATCTGAGCAATGATATGGTTGATGGATGACTTTCCCTCCTTGCTTCAACTTCGTTCAACTCAAATCTCATATCATAAACCTACTCGACACAGAATAAATACCATGCATTCTTAGTGAATCACATCATGACATCAACAAATTTTTCTTGCTGTTTTTAGTGTATCTTTGATGAAAAGCTCCAAAACTTTTCAATAAATGAAGCTAAACTAGTTAAGAAACAGGCTTTGCTTTATCTAACTGGAGCGTATCTTCAGAAAGTTGGGGCTTCCAAAGAGGCAAAGACAAATGACAAGGCAAGCTAAAATTAGATGCACAAAAGGTACAGGAAATAAATAGTAACTCATATATCAGATAAATTAAGATATTATCCCCGAGTACCAACTACATAACCATACATAGTAGCTTTGAAATTAAGAAATAATTACAGTGATTTATCACCACTAAGTTAGATATAAGGTGCAAAATCAGAACTTATATGAAACAAACAGGTACGTAACTAAGGCAAGGCTCATCGTTTTTTATTGCCATGACTAAAAGGTAAAAAATTAGTACCTCCTGACTGCCTGCGTGGGGTGCGCGCCGGTGAAGATGAGGTCGACGGCCTACTTCTTGAGGGCGTCGAAGACCTCCTCGCCGACTTGTCAAGCTGTGAGACGAGATGCTTCAGCGTCTACTCTTGATGTTCGACTCGGTGGGCGCTAAGGCCTCCTCGGCGAAGTCCCCACGCGGCCACGCTTGATCTGGATCCGCCGCCGGTGCATGATCTGCACCTCCCCGACATGGTTCGCGAGGTTAAGCATGTGGGAGAAGGAGCTGGCCGACGGAGTCCACCACCAGCAGCCTGGTGAGCTTGCTCCCAAGCTCGTGGATCTGGGGGCGGCGGCAGGAAGGAGGCTCATCGCTAGAGCGAAATTGTGGGCGGCGGCGGAAATAGAGTGCAACAATAGGAGAAGGTTATCGTAAGAAGGGGGAGATGAGAAATAAGTTTAGGATAAAACGGATTCAAATAAATATACTTCATGTTTGTTGCATCTAACACCAACTGCCCTAGTGGTTAAGTATGATCCTCAATAAGCGCATTGGAGGTCAAAGTTTCATTCTCAGCACTCACCCATTCTTTTTGCTTCTTTTGTCTAAAAACAAAAATAGCAAAGTCCTTTGCTGTCACGCTTACCACTGCACCATCAACAACGGTTAATTATTAGAACTGCTTCTGAAAGTTTAATATTAGCAACGGTCAATTTAGATAGTGAATCGCTGTTGAAAGTTTATAAACTTATCAACAACGGTTCTATATGTGAACCGCTGTTGATAAGTGTTTTCAGCAGCGGTTTTTCGTGGATTTAATAATAAAGCGGAATGAACCGCTGCTGATGATCTTTTAGCAGCGGTTCGGGATGAACCGCTGTTGATAATGCGTTATTTATGACTATTTTTATAGTAGTGATTAGAAAATAGTTGAGAAAACCACATGTATTGGCATAGTGTTACTCAACTAGACCATGTGCCCGTGTGAGTGTTATTTCGCATACTTGATTGAATTTAGATAATACCTACTTCAATTATGAAGTGGTTTGAATGGGTATGGATTAGTCTTTTTAATTAGGTGGGAATTATCCTGTCCACACCCAAACTCACAAGTGGGTTCAATTTTTTCCCCATATACTGCCCAGATAAAATGGGTGTCATTTTCCCCAGATTGTACCTGAATAATGTGAGTATGGATTTGTATGGGATAAACTACACCAATCAGAAGATCTACAAATGTTTGGGGCTAACATTTTTGTGTATGTGATCTTTGCTGCAGCTGAGTTGGTTCTAAAGGAGTTGTCAAGAGCCTCACTTTGCTATCCTGACCAAGAAAATTGCATATGCCATTGGCCAGGTGTAATGATGCAGGTTTTTTGGTTGAGATTGGCTAAAACACCTATCAACAATGGTCCAATACAGTTATATGGATACATGGCAGCGCGGGACGATTTGGATGGATTGCTTAATTATGTTTTCAGTCGTAGCAGGGAAGATCCCATCATCGTGCAACAGGTGCAAATTTACACTTATCTAGGATCATTGACATTTATGCATATCTACAATCACTGTAGAGGTTGCTCAGTAGTAGATTGAAAAAAACCTGACATACTTCTCATGGCTCCTTATTCTCCTTTCAATCATAAAAGTTGGGGTAGAGAGTTGAGTATATGGGATAGAGAATGGATATGCAGTAATAAATGTTCTCTTGGATCACGTTTTTTAATAGGAATACTAGTGAAAATTCCAGATTTACAAACGAAAACTGTAAAGCCCTTTTGCACTACAAAAACAGGATTTGTGCATCACCCTTTAAAATCGGAAGGGGACGGATGACCAACATAGCAAAATTGGGCCTTCTAGCTAGTGAAGCCATCAATTTAGTGTGTTACATGCCAACTTTTGTTGTGGGATTTCTCAAAAAGAATTAATTTCATTTTCAAGATTTTAGAATTTGTACTATCAATCTAAACTAATAAAGAATGAATCTCTGTGATCAATCTACTCACCAGAGAATTTCTATAGCCAGCAATCTCCACGCTTGGATTAAATTCGGCCCACAACATCTGACGGCAGGATGTTTGGTTGAAGGAAATCCTTCACCTCAATGACACCTAATTAGTTGTGTGTCGTCGGCCAAATTTAATTTTTTTACACTCACCCTGTGTCTACCACACGCAAGTACCTGCACGATCCACACCCCTTGGAATCCATCCACTGATCCGCACATCCCTCGCTCCAATAATGGCGCCTACCATATTTGCATTCGAGTTTCCTAACTGCAACGCCTACCATATTTGATATTTACATTTGAGTTTCCTAACTGGTCAGGCAACCGGAAATCTTTCCCAAGCACACGCGTGGGCGCCGCCTTCGTTGTTCGCTGAGTTTGCACCATCGCCAGGACTCAAACCAGAGATCTTTGACGTCTTCTAGGCTGCCATCGAGCTACTCCGCGTTTGATGCCCATTGGTAAGTCATGATTCTGACAACGCCCTTTCTTTTGAATGATGATCTAAACCTCGTTGCTGATTAATTGATTGATCAAATCTGGTGAGATGATTTTATCCCTCCTGTCCCTCCTACTTCAGAGACAAGCCTGACATGGAGATCGTTTGCATCTACTGCTGTCTCATCGAGGACTCAAGAAAATATCTTTGCCATCCATGGCTGGACTCATCTTTACCGTCTTCTAGGCCATCCACAGCTGGTTTCGCCAAGGACTCAAGCAGATATCGTTGGCGACTCAATTGGTGAGTCGTGAACCAGATAACGCCGTTTATTTGAAAGATCGAGACATCTCATCCCTCTTTTATTGATCTAATCGTGTGTTACCAACATGGTATCTTCTTTACCTTTTGATGTCTTGAGGGCCATCGTGATTTTCAGAAGCCTGTAAATAATTTTCGATCAAAGAGTTTGGATTGATCTAATCTGTTTTTTTTTACTTTAAGGCCATCGTGATTATTTTACAATTAGTCATCCTAGCATGATCAGTCAGAGAGGGACGAGAATTTGGAATGATCTAGGTCACTGTCATAGATTTTTGCAATCATAAATGAAGATGATTATTGAAAAGCTGAGGTAGGAGGTGGCAATCCAAGTTCAGAGAGACACCCGGGTCTCAAATCATAAAGAAGGGCACTGAGAGAGTTGTTCTGAAGCCCTGGAACTTTTGTTCTGCTGACCGTGTGAGTCTTGTGCTATGCAACTAACAGTTGACCAGCATGCAATGCCAAAGAGATACCTGCTGAGAAAAAAAAAGTGCTTCACTGTATCTCTTCTTGCAGAATACATTGTGGGCATAGATAGGTCTGTACAGTTATATTTCTCCTCTTTGTTAGCAAATTTAGCGATTGAATAGTTAGGGATTGGATGCACCAAGAGTTTGGCTTCTAATAACACCTCAGATTTGCTACCTTCGTGGAAGTTGGCTCGTTGCATTGGGCCAGCTCTTGCCAAATGCAAGTAACCCCTCAGATTGATTCCAGTTCCCACTTCATGAGCAAATCACTATTGTCAATGTGAATCATTGGCAAGACAATGCATGCATGGAGGCTTCATTGTAGAAAAAATGAGTTTATATGCATATAATTGGTGTCTTCTTATTCTTATTATGACTTCCAAAATTCTCTGCAACTCTGTTACGTAATTGTGGCAGAATACATGCACTAAATAATTCATTTGATTTCAATCCTCAAATTTAATTGAATACTTGGTGGAAAAGTATGCTCTTAAGTGATGACCATTTTTCACCAAATTAACTGATAGTTGAATTTTCTGATTAATAGTTTTTGTATTAAATCTGTTACCAGTTTTTATCAACTATAATTCTTCTTAACTGAACTGGATTAACAGAATGTCTAGATCTATTGTTTGTTTTATTAGTTGTTTGATAATCTTTGTCAATATATGTTTATCAGTTAGTTTTGGATATTATGGTTGTATAGTCGTGCGGCTGCGTGTGTGCCGGAGGTACACTATAGATTTCCATCATACAATACTCACTCAGCTAACTTGACTGGAGTCCTGGGCTGTAACTTTATATTGATAAGAAGCAAAAATTTCTTAGCTGCAAAGTGTTTCATTTGCACAGTAACATGGATCAGGAGAAATGCAGTAAGTCAATTTTTTTGTTCTGAAAAATCTGTTATTCTTGTATCTACCAATGTTGCTGTCAGGGGCTTGGACTTTCCAAAAGTCAAGTACATGCAATATGATTCTTCTGGGAAAGCTTCTAAATATGTTCACAGGTACGTGAAGTATATTTTCATCTTATGCATTTGTAGGTTTTGGTCTATATCTACATTATAATTATTTGGTGTGTTTGAGATCTGAAAAAAATTATGTGCTTGCTCCAGTTCCATGCATTGTTGTTATAAACATCTTTTCATCTAACAGGTTGTGGATAGTAGGCTAATCTTCCACTATTTAATTGTTCCTCGTAGGAGTGAGTTCTTTGCAAGTACAAGAATGAAAAAAAAACACCTTTCATCACAATTCATGCTATCATTCTCTTTGTAGCTCGCAGGGCTGTGCTTTAGAATTCTGTGAATTGTGTGCTTTTCAACTCTTTTTCCCCTGGTCAATCACACTAGGACTGGATTTTTCTTAGCCATTTCTATTGTAGGAGTAGAATTTATTATGCCACTGTGTGCAATAGATTGTGTTTGTGAAGACTGAATAAACGATAATATACAATAAGTTTTTTCTTCTTGTGTTCTGTTATTCTTTGTTCAGGTACTTGACCTACGTGTGTGTCCCATACTCCCATGGTAAATGGCATCACCATAAAGAACATGCTTATGCTCACTTGTTCTTTTGATCTCTATCCTTTATCTTGAAAGTATGTTGTTGTCTAGATCTTGTTCAAATTGTCAATTAGGTTTAACAGTGTTTAGGAAATACTTTTTCTTGATATGCTTTGAATTTGATACTTATTAGCCAGGTCTAATTATTATAATAATATAAACAATGAAAATATATATTTGGTCTTCCTGTGATCTTTGATGGGTTATGTGATGTTCGTCCTAGGCACCTCCATTTTTTTATCTAAACTCTTCATGTGTTCATCATTTGTTTTGCCTAAGTATATGTTGGATTTGGTGTTGGGTGGTATTTGGTTTCTAGATTAGAATATCCGAGAGTGACATGGTATGATAAAGTTTACTTTCCCTAGAAAATTGTCATTCTTATGATTAGAAATTGTTTGTGGCATGTTTGTTCATCATAATTAGGTGACAATAGATATAGTAACTTATAGTTGCTGCCGAATTCTTTGGTATGATGATTATTCCAGAGAAGTGTGATGAAAATGATCAAAAGATGAAAAATATGTTTCTTATTGTTTGTTATAAAAAATAGAATTAGGATATTTAACTATTTTATTTTGGCACTACAAAAAAAGTATTGTGTGCAATAATGAGAGTTGTTTTTTGTATGATATACTCTTGTGACCATTGAAGTTCAATTGGAGGGCCGTAGTTCATCTCTTGAACTTGTGCTGATTTTTAGTCAACTAAGAAATAGCAAACTCCATTATATTATTGTTTCCCTTCAAATTGAGGATTATTTGAAAGGTATATATTTCATCACATGTATGAACTAAACAACCAGAAGTAACTGTAAGAATTTACCACTTCCTAGGATTACAAAATTTGAAGTTACAATACTGAGCACATAAGCATTTCTCACAATAAGTGTAGTTCTATATTTGCTATTCTAAAGTGGTTCAAATTCATAACCTCCCAGTGTAGTGGGAGAAAGTTTAATGATTGTGAACATAGTTATATCATCCAACATTGAATTACTTGGCCAAACTAGAATTGTAGCCAAAATATTAGTGCTTATGTAACCAATTCTTTTGTAATTATGTAGCATTTATTTATATATTTTCTATAGCAATTATATTTTCTTTGTAATGTGTACAACTATTTCAATTCATTGGGCGGTTTGCTAGATAGTTTTCATATTTATTTTGTTCTTTGTAATTTTTATTGAGTCAAGAACTTTCTCTGGTAATGGCTTCTTGATGATGGGTCATGTTGAATAGCGAATAATGGTCATGGTGGATGTTGAAACGAGGCAGATTCAAAAGAAATGCTTGTGTTGCATGAAATATATGGAAGGAAAATGACTCCTAACTTTAGTTTTGGAAGGGTGAAAAAACAATTAGACTTAGAGGTAGAGCACATTTCATGGCATAGACATCGTGACTTGATGTTAGGTCAGATCTTATTAATCATGTGGACATAAGAACTAATCTGATGGTTAGGTGGAGATTTAAGCATTGATCAAATGACAAATGAGAGGAGTGGGTGGATGATCCAAAGCTGAAGGGTGTCACAAATTGTAGGTAACTTTATTTTATAGTTTAATGTTTTTCATCTAAATTCATAAAACTACCTTATCTTATTGTTTGGTTCCAAGTGTGTTACCACCTGAATGAAATAAATTATTTTATTTAATTATCAAAACATGGAACTTTAGAAACATATAACATATATAATTCACATATATACCAAGATGATTATCTGTTAATTTTAATTTTAACTTACTTCTAAAATTATTAAAATTATCTTAACATATGTTGGTAAATAAATTTTTGCGTTAGTAACTAGTTTTAGAAATATATCAGCACATGGCTCTTGTAGTGAAAGTATTTTAGCTTCAGATATTCAATGTTTTGCTCCAGAGTTACTGAAAAATTTATGATTTCACAGGGTTCTCTTATCGAGATGGCAGGCCCTAAGAGAGGCATTCTAATGCTTTCTGATGTTTTATTTGAGTTTGACATGAGGATCAAGACCGGAGAGAATGACATACAGCTGATTGATGGACTAATGCACTACGAAGACCGCATCGCATTTGATAGACCATTCATTAGTCGCATTAGTGGCAACTGTGGTGCAGTTGACATGTCTTTAACAGCTGTCGAGTCTGGGGTAGAAGCCATATTAGAAATTGCCATATCAGAAGTCCAGAGCCCTTTCAATTTATCTGTCATTTCGTTTGTTTACTTTGGGGAAGAACGCAAAGAAGTTCAGCTTTTTCATGGCAGAGCTGTTGAGAAGGCCATACGATCCATAGTTGCCGTCCCGATGTATACCACCATGCATTTGAAGTTCAGCGTAGGTCAAAAAAGTTCTGATAGTGATGCCTCGTATAGCTGTTCCTTGGGTGCTAAGCTACATGGATGTGCCCATCGACGGATTAAGCTTGAGATGGCTTTGCATATCGATGAAGGTGACACGGGGGGCTCCTTTGCACTGAACTTTGTCATCTATTTCAGCGTTTTGTACTTATTTTTTCTTGTAGATATAGATGTGTACTTGACTGTATTTCGCATATGTACTGGAACCATGTACTCTCTAAGCCTAAGTCCTGTTTCGTAGATTTGTAAGACAATGTATATACATGTTTGAATGAAGCTTTTATTTTCTGCGTGACATGCCAGGTATTTATTTTGTCTCTATATTGATGCAATATTTTTTTTTCTTGAACCGCCCGCACGGGAGAGTCTCTGGCCACTTCACAAGAAGATAAGCAACAGATCATGCTTGAATATTATGAAGGTTTACTTGGCACTGCACTACCTCGGGATTCCAGCTTAGATTTGCAGTAGTTTCACAGGGCAGGCATGGATTTATATTTATCAGAGCTGGACAGTCCTATCACAGATGATGAAGTTTGGGATACTATCAAGTTGCTCCCAGCTGACCGAGCACCTGGACCGGATGGATATACAAGCGTTGTTATAAGGCTTGCTGGCCCATAATAAAGGTAGATTTTATGGCTGTGATAATCACCTTGCAGCAAGTTGATACATGAAAACTAGAGCTTCTGAACTCAGCATATCTCACACTAATTCCCAAGAAGGCAGAGGCATTGCTTCCATCTGATTACTGACCGATCAGCCTTGTTCATAGCTTTGCGAAGCTGATAACTATAATTTTAGCTAATCAGTTGGCTAAAAGGTTGAACTCCATGATATTTACCAATCAAAGTGTGTTCATTCGTGGAAGGTGCATCCATGTGTTGACGCGAAAATCATACACGTGACGTGAAAGATCTGCTTAGCTCTAGTGCAGGCTCTATACGAAAATCGGGACATGCTAGTCGATTTTCCCTATAAATCGACAAAGAAAACAAACGATCAAATTCCACGGGTCACCGGCCTAAGACAAGCCGATGAAGAAAGCCGATGATCACTATTAGTGAAAACCAGCCGATGGCTCAAACGACAAATAATAACATCAAAAGAAACTAATCAACTGATTTTGTATCGGCTTATTGGCAATTCAAATAAGTGAATATAAAATAACACATGAATAGTGCCGATAGGAATCGGGTCGACAGAACAGAGTCGATGGAACTACGATAACTACGCTAAAACTCGTTCAGTTGATAAAAGCAAGTCGATGAGCCAGAGTCGATAGAAGTATAGTAATCACGCACGGAACTCTGTCTGTTGATAGGTGCTAAGACGATAGATCTGATAGCTGGTATTACAAATACGCCTCAAATTTACAGATCTAGTCCTATTAAATAAAAGGAGGCAATCATCTTCTAATATACAGCAATAAATAGGTAAAATATCTAGAAGTCGATCGAACCGTGATAACCTGTCGGCTAAACGTCCCGATAGAACTCTATCGACTCTACCTATAAATAGATCGAGTCTAACCCCATCAGGCCAGTAAGATATCAAAGTCGATGTAGCCTTACTGATTCGAACAGATCAAACTTTAATCTAGGTCGAAAATACAAACCAAATAAAAAATCTAATTACCGGATAACTAGCAACTTCAAATATAACAACTAGAATATCAACTTAATAAGAAAGTACTAGCTGAGGTTGATGAAATTACCGAGGGTGACTAATCCAGGTCTCTCACTGAGATCGGAGCCGATGCAGCCCGCGCAAAATGAGGATGTCGTCGAGAAAAAGTTTGGCAATGCACCGAGTTGTATTGAATGAAAGTGTTGTTGTTTTTCATACATATCCTATTACATATTTATAGCCTCATGCAAGGAGTTCTGATCCGATTTGGTCAGGACTCTTAAACAAACCGACTTGGTTTATTTTTAAACTAAATCTGATCTAAAAAACAAAGATAAAACAACCCTATCGGGCCCATCTTATTCCCTTTGGCCATTAGACTTCTCTTGGCTCGACCGACTCTGAACCCTTGTCGTTGAACTCTAGGACCGGCCCCAAATTCCGGTGCCAACACATGCCCCCTGAGTCCGGGGTACGAAATTGGATTTTATCTCCTCATTCACCGCGCGTCTTTACCACTCGGATGCTTCATGACCTAGTAAATGCAGCCAGTCGGGAGCCATCCACTCGTCAAGTCACGCCTTTCATATACCACCTAACCATTCGTGGCTTTTAAATGTGGCCTGCCGTTCCTGCATCATCTCAACTGCTGGCTTCACTTTTTGACCGTCCTCGTGCTTATCCCTTCCCCTTGGGTTCCTACGCAAGCCTTATCACTTTCTATTCCTTCAATGAAATAGTGTTTGGATTCCTCAAAGGCTAAATCCAGGCCCTATAAATAGCGCTTTCCGCCAGCCCCCTTTTCCTCATCTTGCTTACAACGTTCAACCATGGGACTCTTATTGAGATCTTTGGTAGAAAAATACCATTTGTCTCCAAACCTACTGAATATTTTGTGGCGAATACTTTTCGCTTCTCTTTCCCCCAGAGTCCTCCTTTCAATCCAAAGTCTGCAGCTCCTCCTACCCAGAAGCCAACCCGCTGGTTTTTTTTGCTCCTGGATAGCAGTACGGGTGTCAAGAATGGCATCAGCGGAGCAGCCCTCTCTCCCTCTTGTCAGGCGGGTAATGTCTGATGACACTGCCATCCCTGAAGGGGAAGCGGAGGAAGCTTCTAGTGCATTTTCCCTTCTTATATGTACCTCCTTCTATGCACTTGAATTACATCTTCATCCTCTAGCTGTCATAGAAGAATAGGTTTTATCGAAACTGGATGTCCAGCTTGTTTCTTTCATCTTTAACACCAACCATCTGTAACCAACGGAAACATCTTTTGCTCTATAAATGTATTAATCTTTGTCTTGCATGCTATGCTTTCTCCTTTATATTTTCCGCTAAGGGCGACATCTATGATATCGGCCGTCTGAAGTCGATGTGCACATCGGCTGTAAAACACTCACTTTCCTCTTCTCCAATCTTTTATTTTTTCTGCTAAGGATGATATTTTCATATCAACTGTGATCAAGCGCTCGAGATCATGAGCCAACCCAAATGCTTGGATGATATCTCTTTAAATATTTACCATTAATTGCTCTCTCAAACTCTTCTCCATCTAATTCTTGTAAAAAATATGCATTACCAGGCGCACATTGGCTCACTATAAATGGACCCTCCCAAGTTGGAGACCATTTTCCAAATCGACTCTCTAGAGCCGATGGGCATAATTAACTTCCAGACAAGGTCGCCTTCTACAAAACTCTTGGGCACCACCTTTTTGTTGTAAAATCTAGCCACGCGAGCTTTATTCTCTTGAATTTTCTCTAGTGCCCTCATCCGATGTTGCACGATATCTTCTAACTCATCAAACATAACCTACCTATAATCATCGGCTGATAATTGATCTTACAACTCTATTCTTCTGGACCCCAGATTTATTTCCCATGGAAAAACTGCTTCATGTCCATAAACTAACTGATACGGTGATACCTTTATAGAACCATGACACGCCATTTTGTAGGCCCATAGTGACTCAGCCAATGTCGTATGCCACTTCTTATGTTGCTCATCAATCTTCCTCTTGATAAGCTTGATCAAACTCTTGTTAGATGCTTCTACATGACCATTGGCTTGAGCATAATAAGGCGATATTCAACAACTTAACCCCCATACTATCGGTAAAGCTTTGAAACTCTTCTGAAGTAAACACAAAACCTTGGTCAGTACTAATAGTCTACAACACACCAAACTTGTAAATAATATGCTCCTTCACAAAATTGATCACATCGTTAGTTGTCACATTCTTCATTGACACTGCTTCAACCCACTTTGTGAAATAATATGTCACCGCCAGAATATACTTGTGACCTTTGCTTGATGCTGGATAAATTTGGCCAATCATATCCATACCCCATCCTCTAAACAGCTAAGGCTTAATAATCAGATTCATAGCTGAAGTCGGTGCCCTCTGAATCGCTCGAAATTTCTGGCAATCTTGACACCCCTTGTAATACTTGAAGCAAAATTCTAGCATACTTGCCCAATAATACCCAGTCCTTTTTAACAACCATGTCATTTTATGGGCCGATTGATGTGTACCACAAATCCCTTCATGGACTTCGCACATAACTACCTTGGCTTCTTCTTGATTCAAACATTTTTATAATACACCATCAATCGTCCGATAATAAAGCCTTTCCTCTAATAAAACATACCTCAACGCCATGTATCTGATGTTACAAGGAGTGTGTTGTGCTAGACCTTTGAGATATTGTACTATCTTGGTTCTCCAATCTTCTTCATTGACATTGATTTCATCGACATCAATTTGCCTAGCTTCATCGACATCAACCTTATCGACACTAACTTGCTTGGCTTCATCGACATCGGCAATTTCAACAATCCTACCATCAGTATTTAGCTGATATCCCGATGCCTTCTGTGCCAAATCATTTGCCTCCATATTTTGCTCCCTCGGGACATGCTTGAAACTCACTGCCTTGAAGCATCGTATCACATCCTGACACTCGGCATAAAACAACCTTAGAATATCATCTTTGCATTCAAAATCTCTTGCTAATAGCCCGAGTACCAGCAACGAATCACCAAGGATTTTGACGAAATCAGCCCCAGCTTCTCGCAAAATTTGTAGACCTTTGAGAAAAGCCCTATACTGAACTTGATTGTTAGTCGATACCTCCATAGCAAATGCAAACTCAAATCTTGCCTCCCCCCCCCCCCCCCGAGGCGATATGATGACGAGCCCGATACCACATCCATTCTTGCATACAGAACCATCGAAAAACAATAACCATGGTATTGGCTCCACCACCGAAATATTTGTTCCACAATGTTCAACAACCAAATCAGCCAGAACCTGGCCCTTGACTGCCTTGGCACACTCATAAATTAGATCATATTTGGCTAGAGCAAGCATCCACTTACCAATTGTCCCTTTCAAAATAGGAGCCGATAGCATATATTTGATGACATCAGCTTTGCAAACCACCACACACTCGGTTGATAGCAGATAATGCCTCAACTTCACACACGAGAAATAAAAACATAAGCACAACTTTTCAAACTCGATGTACTTGGTTTCAACATCAATCAATCTTTGGCTTAAATAGAAAATGACCCTCTCCTTGCCGTCTTGTTCTTCAATCAAAGTCGATCTGATAGACTTCTTATCCGCAACAAGGTATAGCTTAAAGGGCAACCCTTGTCTTGCTGGCACCAATACAGGAGGCGCGATCAGATACCTCTTAATATCATCCAGAGCCTTTTGATGTTCAGGCTGCCATAAAAATTTTTTATCGGCCTTCAGCTTCAATAATGGAGTGAACGCATCTAGCCTACCCGACAAATTGGATATGAATCTTCTAATAAAATTAACTTTGCCAATCATGGATTGCGGCTCAGTCTTATTAGCAGGAGGCTTGATATCATTAACAACTTTAATAATCATAGGGCCAATTTCGATCCCTCGTTCATGCACGACAAAACCCAGAAATTGACCAGCCGATACGCCAAAAGCACACTTCTTAGGATTAATTTTTAAACAATACCTTCTGGTTCTCTCGAGCACTTCCCGCATATCGGCCACATGATCCTCTGTCCTCCTAGATTTAACCACAACATCACATCAATATAAATTTCCACTAACCTGCCGATCAAGTCATGGAAAATATAATTCATGGCCCTTTGATATGTGGCTCTAGCATTCTTCAATCCAAACGTCATGACATCCCATTCATATAAACCAATAGCCCCTGGACACCTGAAAGCAGTCTTAGGTATATCTTCTTCTGCCATAAAAATCTGATTGTAACCAGTATTGCCATCTATGAAACTAACAATCTTATGTCCAGCTACTGCATCAACCAGAAGATCTACAACCGGCATCGGGTAATCATCTGTTGGCATGGATTTATTTAATGGTCTAAAATCAATACACACCCTCAACTGGCCATTCTTCTTGTATACATGCACAATATTTGAAACCCACTCTGGATATCGCCAAGGCCTGATAAACTTAGTATCATATAATCTAGTGATCTCAGCCTTGATATCATCATAAATGTTCGGATCTATCCTCCATGATGGTTGCTTGAATGGTCGATATCCAGGTTTGGTGGGAAGTCGATGCTCAACAATTGATCGGCTAAGCCCAGGCATCTCAGAATAATCCCAAGCAAAACAATACCGGTACTCCTTCAATAACTTTATTAATTCAGCCTTAATATTTTCATCTAATTTCTTACTAATAAATGTCAACCTAGGTTTGTCACCTTCTCTAATATCGACTTCCTGTAACTCATCGGCCGACATAAATCATTTTCCTAGCTTGCCATCCTCTACAAATTTCATTGGGGTGCCTGTCAGAGAAACAATTTTTAATTTGACTCGTCCACCACCTCAAGATCCTGAGTAGTAATCTTGACGTAATCTCCATCCCAAATCTTGCCAGACAAACACTCCATATCATCAGCATGCCATGGTACCAAATTAGTCGATGAGACATTGATGGTTTCATCTCCCAGGACTATCTCAACTCGATTGCCAATCCACTGGATAAGTGATTGGTGTATAGTCAATGGAACACAACAATTTGCATGTATCCAATCACGTCCTAGTAGAAGGCTGTAGCTCCCTTTTCCAACAATGATAAAAAATGTAACCGGCAAAGTTTTACTGCCGATAATAAGTTCAACATTCAAAACCCCTTTGGCTACTGCCGTACAACCACCATAATCCCGCAAAATCATGTTACTATCAATCAAATCTTCCTCAGTCTTACCCAGCTTTCTTGCAGTAGTGATCGACATGATGTTAATTGCAGCCCCTCCGTCAACCATCATCTTTCCCATCGGCATCCCACATTGACAAAGCCTTTCAAGTACAAAGCCCTGAAATGCCAATGCTTAGACTCATCTGGTTTATCAAATATTGTCTGGTGTATATCAAATACCAACTATGGTGCTCCACTCTCATCAGCAAACAATTCTTCTTCTAAAGCCATGAACTCTTGTGGTAGCATCATCACCATGCCTACTATAGCACTGGGTATCTGTACTTGTGATTTCACCTTGGGTCTCCAAACCTTCCTAGGAGGATCATCACTTCCTTCATCATAATAGTAATGGCCAACTCTCATATGTCTGCACCGCATTCTCTGAACCTTGTGCTTTTGACTTCCAAAAAATATTCCAGATGTACACCACTAATTGCTCTATTCCTAGTCTTCCTGAAGCTCTTTATCGACTTCTTCATCCAAGTGAACTTCTTCTTCTATCTTTTTGGAGCCAAGTCGATCAAAAGTAGACACCCTTCCATTCTCATCGACTTTACCCATCATCGACTTTCCAGAGTCACCCGGCTGATGTCGATAGCTGCACAAAACTCCTCTATACATTTGCTCTGCTTGTCTGCTATATCCAGGATAGTTATTAATTGATGGAAGCTTCATATTATGGTCCTAACAGTATTGAAAGAACGAACATTCCCAATGTGGATGAAATTGTGATTCCTTCATCTCCCTGTCCCTTTTCTTCTGATACCGATTTATAAACGCTTCTACATTGTCGATACCAGCCATTTTGATATTCGCAGGGAATGGATGCCCATCAATCTTCATGGTTCCCTTTGTAAACTTGATCTTTACCTACTCAATCGCCAACTGAATCTCCCTTCTAAATACCTTGCATTCATTTCTGTAATAAGACGGCGAGTTGTGCCACTTGCAGTACTTTCTTTTCTTCAATTCTTCAGCAGGTGAAATCACGTGGTTGGATGGCAACTGGATGTGTTTCTCCTGCAACAACATATCAAATATCTTATCGACCTTGGTGATATCGAAGTCATACTTTTCTTCTGACTCATTCTGTTTCACCCAAGGACACGACAAAATATTCTTATTCCTTGTTCATTCAACCATATTGACATCTTCAATATCTTCATCAGACTCAGACCCATAATCATTGTAACTGACCTGTATTGGCCTTGACCGTGCCCCCCCCCCCCCCCCCCCCCCCGAGTCAAATTCTATTGTATCGACACCTTCTGCATTAACTAGTACAGACTTTCAAACTCGGCCAAAGGAAACTTCTCCCTCAAAGGTGCAACTAGGCCATTAAATCCTATTTCTACCATCTGATTATCGGTCAATTGGAGACTGAAACACTTGTTGCGTACTTCCCTGAACCTCTACACATAATCATGCACCAACTCACAAGCTTTCTACTTTACAGCAATCAAATCTGATAATCTCATCTCCCTGGTCTCAGCGAAGAAATACTTATGAAACTTCTGTTTGGGGGCAACGATGCGAACCACAAAAAAGCCAAACCGGACAATGATAACGGAAACATCGTGATCTTCAATGCTTCGGTAGCTCCTGTCTTTCCACATTGCACCAAAAACAGGCTAATATGCTCAATAATGATAGTATTGTCTTGTCCAGTGAACTTAGTAAATTCTGATGGCCTGTATCAACTCGACATAAGAATCAAATCATAGCTAGGAGGATACAAGTGTCGATACATATAAGTCTGTTGTTTTGGTTTTAACCCAAATTGTTCCCTCATTACCTCAACAATCTTCACTGCCCAGTCATCGGTCGACATATTGGTATTTGGAGTAGCCAATGCAGGACCAGACGCTGTCACTTGCAGGTCTATTTGTGAACCAAAATTGACAACAGTGTGCTAGCCTCCCAACTCCCTAGGCAATGTAGATGACGATGGCATTCCGAACAAACTTGGATCTACATTCGGTGTCGTACCATATGTGACATTCGGCTCTGACGTCTTCTACCTATAGAGTTACGGTTGTGTGTGTGGAGTAGTTCTTTGCAATATTATCCTGTGAGGTGGTCTCTCCACTATATAATTATCAGCATTCTTTGAGGGTAGAGTAGCTCCAGAAGTTGACAGCTCTGAACCCGTAACAGGATGTGTTGTGCTCGCCTTTGGCTGTTGTGAGCTAGGCGCTTCAATTGTACGCTGAGGAATATTCCCAGATGTTTGGAAATACATCAGCCCATGTGTTGGATCATCATATATACAACCTTCAACGGTCTGAATAATCAAAGCCCTCAGAGTATTGACCAACACAGGTGACTGGTTAATCAATGTATGGTGTATGGCTGAATGTATCATGTTGTTCAATGTAGCTTCATCAATCACCTCTATTGGCTTATTGACAGTTGATTTTTTAGTTTCGTCTTCAATCAAAGCAACAACAGGTAACTTTCCCTTCTGGATAATGCTATGCCTCATTTTGCTGAATGTTCCCAACAGAAGGCTTTCAAATTAAGCAATTCTTTGATTAATTTATGCTTTCACTTCATTGCTCAGATCATCCCTAACAACAGGCAACACATTATCTGCCTTTAGATCCCCAGTGACATCATGCTTCGGGAGAGGAGTTCCATCCTTTGGCATTCCAAGTTCGGACATGTTGTAAATCTTAAAGTCTTCGATCCCACTAGGCATGCCAAAAAGCATGTTGACGCAAAAATCACACGCGTGACCTGGGAGATCTACTTAGCTCTAGTGCAGGCTCAATACGGAAATCGGGGCATGCCTGTTGTCGAGGGTAAATACCGAGGTGCCACGTGGCATCCCCTGAATGTCAGGGCACCACTTGAATGGGCCCTGCATGAAGACATTCACGTGGCAGTCGCACCTTAGCCGCGACAGTCGCACCACGCTCCCAACTCGCCCGACCCTTGGGCAGTCAGGAACCAGCCGCGCCTCGCTTGACCCCTCAATGGGGTTCATGCGACCCGCTGCACCCGACCCCTCGGAAGAGGTCGAGTGCCCCGCTGCGCTGCGCTCCGCACAACCCCGCAGAAGGGGTCGGGACCTCTTACTGTGGGCCCCACCCTATTATCAGATGGGCTCTACCACCTTCGACTCCCGCCAGTAGGAGTCCGAACCCAACGAGACGAGACGGAAAGACCCAAACCAGACCAGAAATGGTGGGATGGAGAAACTCGATCCCAACTCCAAGCGGGCCTAGGCAAATATGGCCCGGCGTCCTAACCTCGGCTCAAGAGGGATGAGCGGGTCGTTGGTCGTCAACTACCAACCACTCGGCCTTAAATGTCGTACCCGCTGTGCATGCACAGTATCAGGGGGGGAGGTCAAATCCCCCTGTACTCATTGCTACGCCCATCACCACCCACGCCTGCTGACACAAGTAGGCGTGACAGGGCATACAATGGCACCAACTCCCGATGACATCCCTCACAGCGGACATGCGGGACAACCAATGGGTGGCAGGAACGTTCGTCGTCCGGATAATGTGACAGCGCCCATGATGCACCTCGCCACATATGACGGAGCACGCCATCAATAGGGACAAGGAAGACGTGGCCTATCGACGGAAGACGAAGGCACGCTCGAGCACAGTGCCCTCCATCTGACACGACGGCCAGGACGAGGGACCCACTATGACCGAAAACCACACCGCCAACCGGAGCTTCGCCTTCTTCCGCACGCCTCCATCGACTCTATATGTGTAGGATCCCGCTCTTCTCTCCTCTCGCCCTCTCTCTGTAAATGGGTCCCTTTTCCTTGGAGTATAAAAGTGGAGGGGGTACCCACTCTTCTAGACACAGTAAAATAGAGGTGCACACACCCACACTTGCGCTACACTGTGATATCTCAAAATTTATTAAGGTTAAAAATCAGGGTTAATTAAAAAAAATTCTCTTAAACTTGTCCCCTAACAAAAATTCCTTTTTTCGAAATGAAAATGTCACTAAATTAAGACTAGAGATAACAAGGAAAATTTTCTAAAATAAATATGTGCTCAAGTGTATGTTAGATTGTGTACTTATATTTTGTCAATATTTTACTTGCCATCGACCTTTGAATTTTATTTAGATTCACATTCGAAATTTACCCAAACAAAAAAATCCAGAAAAATGTTTAAACCTTTCTCCTCTCTTCCTCCTGGACCGAAAGCCACCTTTCCTTTTCCTCCCGCGCTCGGCCGAGCCCAGACCACCTCCCTCTCACTCTCTCAGGCCGAAGCCACTTCCTCCTCCCCGCTGGGCCGCGCGCCTCCCCCGGCCCAGCCACAACCAGTGTGCCTCCCCATAGCTCCACCTGGCCCAGCCCGCGTCGCCCTCCCCTGCTTCTTCCTCAGAACGGCGTCGCCATCGGACACTGTCCTCAACCGCCCCGTCGCGCGGACCACGCCGCCTTGAAACCTCGCCTTCATACACGCCACGCCATTTCGCAATTGTGTGCGCAGCATGCAGACGGACGAGACCACTCGCTGTCGCCCTCCTATGGCCGTGCCTAGCCAGCAAAGGCGAGCCGGCGACGCGTCACTTCGCCCCACCCCCGCACTGTTGACCGCTTTCACTCGCTCGCCGACGCTGCCATTAACAAGCTCCAAGACATCGCCTCCGCTTGCAGCTCCACGACACCGCGTCGTAACTCCACCTGCCAGACTCGTCCTCTCATCGCACAGCGCAGTTGCCGCCTTGACTGCGCCCACCTGCTCGGCGAGGCCCCAACGTGAACCACACCCTGCCCCGCTCCACCGTCCGCCTGGGCGGCCAATAGCGCTGCTACACCACCACTACCGAAGTGTTCCTCTTCCTCTCTATTCGCCACGAGAGCAAACGCAGTTTTTCAATTTAGCCCTTCACTTCTATACAAATAAACCCACCTCCCTCCATTAGTTACGTATTTACGTCTAAGCCCCTCTCTAATTCCAAAATCCAGAGAAATTATAGAAGGGTACCCCACCTTTTCTGTGATCACATTCGAGACCTCCACCTTTTCAACCAAGCCTCTAGGACTTTTCCATAAATTGCAGAAAGGTCCCTGTAACCTTCTGAAAATTATAAAAAAGCCCCTAGAACCTTTAGAAAACCATATCTTTCAAACCGTAGCTCCGTTTTGAGCGATTCTTTCGCTCATAGGTTCGTCTCAGTGCGTAGTGCCCAGTGGTACTGCCCACAACCCCTACCCAAGACCTCGTAAACCATCCCTAGCCCAAAACCTACGCAAGTTTTGCAGTAAGTTTCTTCTGCTTGAACTATTCGGAGTTTATTTGAATCTGGTTTATTCTTGCTATTTTATTTTCTTATGGTAGATTATTTATATGGTGTAGTTCTATGCGTTAGGCTATGCGAAGTTCAAGAAAGCATCAGGAGACCCGATATCTACGCCGCAGACCCGAAGCACAAGACTCGAGGAGAAGATCTGAAGACCCGGACTCCACCAGAAAAGCATAAGAACTAGAAACGTGAAGACGAGTCAAGTTGAATAGCGTTTTGAGGCAAGCTCTACCTATTCCTTGATCTTGATTGAACCTATGATTGCAAAATTGCACCCAACTTAGAGCCTACTTCTTATATGCATTATTCCTTGTCACTTTATGTTGCTTAGTTAAATCCCACTTGTGTGAAAGCTAGCATTCTTACCGCCCTATATAAGGTATGAATGTTAGATCCTTGATTGACCGTATTTGATATCCCACTGTCTTGATAACCCTAGGAAGTTATTATTAGCTCTGCTAATGATAACACTACCTTGCTAGTATACGCTTAGGACCCGTGATGATTATCACCATACCTTTACACTATCAAGTTTTATAAAATGGGTGAAAGCGTGTTTGGTGGTGGTGTGTGTGTAGGAGCGGGTGGGTGATAAATCAACGGTGTTATGGTGAAGTGGGTGGGATAGAATGGTTGTGAGTGAGACTCCTAGTACTGGTGCAGAGTACTTGGTGATGGTGTCTCCGGTGTAGGTCCACCTGTCGTGGACGAGTGCTTGCCCTGCCAAATAGGAAACGACTAGCTAAGACCTCAACTTGGTGGTATTTCAGTACGACCACAGAACCTGTATGGGCAGGACTAACGCGGATCCTGGGTAATGTAGCAAGGAAGTATCACCCAACAAAGTAGAAAAAGACTCAGGGATTGGAGCGGTGATGTGATGTGATAATAAGTCCAGTACTTGGCAAAATTGTTGGTTGTCTGCCTTTGTTGTGATGGAATCCCTGAGCTTCGTGGTGGACTTGTGGGCGTGCCTGGGTGAAGTGAGAGCGTTATGCACCTACTTGCAAAGGTTGCATAGCCTATGGGTACAGGGTACTAAGCTTTGCAGAGTTAAACCCTAAATAATTTGAATGTCCGTTGTCACTGGTCATGGCACACCAATCCTTGGGCTCTTAATAAATCCTTGACGCGTGAGTGGGTGTAGTGATACTCGTGTTTTGGTGATGGCAAGGCATGCTAGGGCTGTTATGACTGTGTGTCGGAAGGCCCAACTAAAAGATGGAAACTGTTGGGATCGATTGTAATCTCCCTCAGGTCCACCCAACCAAAAGTTACAAAACTGTTTTCCTCACTTGAAAGCCCCTTTGCTTCTATAGTAAGCTCCTACATCCGCGCTTTCCGCAAAACTCTAAACCTTACCCTATTCCTTGACCACTCTCCCAAATTCATGAATACATCCCTTGCTAGAGGTAGCACTTGCGGAGTACCTTATGTACTCACCCTTGCCTCATTTTATTTTAATAAGCGAGAAGATGGAGAATCCATTGAAGCTAACGAGTAGATCATGTCCTATGCTCGAGTTTTCCTGTGGAGTTATTGAAGCTTTGTTCGTGTTTTCCTTAGTTCGGATTGACTTGATCAATCCCTTTTGTTTGTAATATAGATCTTGTATGAGTGTATCGTCCCTACGTGGACTAATAAAGGTCGTAAATTGACTATGTATCATTTGTACATGTGTACCAACTACTGATCTAGGGATTGGTACGGTAAACACGGGTGGGACCCGGACAGGGTCCTCACATACACGCACCATCGGCATTGGAGACCTGGAGTACCCCTCCTCTCTCGCCACCATTGTAAATCTCTCTGGAGCAAGTAACACGAGCAGGCCACAGAACTGGACATAGGGGTCTTCCACGAACTAGTATAATCCCCCGTGTCCTCTTGCTTAGCCATCACCGAGCCTGAAACATGCATCCTTGTGAACAAATTCTAGTGGTCGGTGATCTAAACGCTGACAATTGGCGTGCCAGAAAGGGGAACTTTTCATGTTTTCGTCTCGTCACTTCCCCGCTCGGATGGCCACTCCCTCCACCTTCTGGGCTCCCGACAGTAGCGTGTTTTTCGGGAGCCTGTAGTTCGTCGCCACTGCGGACCGGAAGCTGCTGTGTGTCAGCATTCCGGCATCTTTGCCTCCTCCGGCCCCGGCGCCCGCCCCGGAAGCGGTGCGTCCGGGGTGGCTCGAGGACGAAGGCAACATGCTCGACTTCGCGGTCACAGCGGACGGGACGCTACAACTCGTTGATGAGTCGCTCCCAGACCCCATCGCAGCTGTCGTCGCAGTTGCCAACAAGGCTATGCGCGCGGTCCAGCTTGAGCCGGCCAGGCCGGGTGTCACAAGTCACTCCACCACGTCACCTAGGTACGGTGATCAGCTCTTGCTCCACTTGGAGCGCTACTTGGGCCCTGCGCCCAACCACGGTGACCTCCACTACTTCGCGTTTGCCTTGGCGAACATCCATGGGCAGCTCCATGGGGGAGAGCCCCTCTACCCGAGGTGGCTCCTCGAGGCCCCTTTGCGGGGCTACCCGCGTGGCCTTCAGAACACCATAGGATGCATCCAGGACTCAACCGTCAGATGCCCGGTATTCGCTCTCGTGGATCCGGGCTTCGTCGGCGTGATCGATCACCCCGATGACTCCCTCTTCGACCTCCTCGATGTGGGGTCATGCGAAGACTCCGACTTTGGGAGCTGCGCGGGAAGCTGCGGCTCCCCACGCAGATGCCATACGGTACAACCCGCACCCCCGTCAATGATGGAGGGGGGGCCGGAACCTCGGCCGTCGGAGCCTTGGCGAACCCTGAGAGTCCCGCCCCGACAAACCGGCGACGGGCGCAGGAGCGGGCGAAGCGGTTGTCAACATCCCCGTCATTGCCGCCGGAGGGCCGCAGCCCGCCACCGGTGTGACAGATCCCCAACAGCGGCTGAGGACCCATCGAGCGGAGCTGGAGGAGGCCCGGCGTCGTCTCGAGCATAAGAAGGAAGAAATCGACCACGAGTTGGCCCGCTCTAGCACAGGCGGGCGCGCTTGCACCATGGCTCGCGATGTCCACTGGTGCATCGTCGCTGACGATCAGGGGTCCCCACAGTTCAGTCGCACGGGGCAAAACATAGCGGCAACTGCCACGCTGCTCAAAACTCTCCCCGAGACCACAACGTCGGAGGCCCAATAGGCTAAACGGGAATTTGCGGCGCTTCTGGCCAAGGCCGCCGAGCTCCAGGCGGAGAGCTCGCTAAGGCGAGTCGCCCAATCCAGCTAGCAGGTATCCACATCCAGGCGCGCGGCAGCAGGCAGCCCCGTTGCGTCACAACAACTTTCGGTCCAGCAACCGGCTTCGGCGGGCAACACGCCCAAGAAGGCCTCGGTCCACGACCGGGTCGGGCCGAATTGTGACGCGCGCGACACCCTCAAGGGGAATTGGCGCGAGAGGGTGCGGCTGAACAAGGAAAGGGGTCGTCACCCGCCCTGCGGAGGCCGGTACGACGACACCGATGACGAGAGGACAGAATCCCGAGCCCTCACGTACCACGGGTCTTCAGCCCACGAATCCGCAGTGCCGAGTTCCCTCAGCGCTTCCGAGCGCCCACGACCGTCACAAAATATGCAGGCAAAACGGGCCCGGCCCTTTGGCTCGAGGACTACCACCTCGCGTGTCAGGCAGGGGGAGCCATCGATGACCTCGCCATCATCTGCAATCTCCCTTTGTACCTCGCGGACTCGGCCGGCGCCTGGCTCGAGCACCTCCCTGAAGGCCAGATCTACAACTGGGGCGATTTGAGGGACATCTTCGTCGGAAACTTCCAGGAGACTTACGTCCGGCCGGGCAACCCACTAGGGAGGTAAGACATGAAGAACCCTTAGGTGAAAATTTTCAAATCCACTTTTTGGACCAGTGCTCTATTGGATTTACATATTCGGTATCATCCCTCTGAGCCCGTATTTACTTATTCTTTTAACCGTATATGTGTCTTTGGAAATATTGCTAGCCATATTTGAATGAATTACCTTCAAGTTTCATTGCAGAGAGGAAAAATGCTTTAATTCTATTTTTGTATCATGGAGCTTCTTTTTTCCCGTGAGAACATTAAGGTAAGCCATGTTCATTCTTCAGTTGTTAAAGCAGAAGGTACGAAGACAGTTTGTATGAAGTTTATCCTCAGTGTTAGAATCTTTGAAATTTCTTCTCCAGAATCTTTGAAGTTTCTTCTCCAGTGTGGAAGGAGAGGGTGAGATGAATGAGATGGCAACTGTGGCTGCTACTACGATGATGACTACATGTATCATTTACCGGAAAGGCGGAAAGGGCAGAGAGGTGAACGTATATAATGAGTTTGCAGAAGATTTTATTGCTCTTGATGAACGTATATAATGAAGAATCTGAATGTACACACTTCACGTTTTAATGAACTGGATGACACTACATAGAATCTTTCATGCATTTGGACTTTAGCAGTTAGAGTCAAGGGGACTCTGCTATTTTCTCCTTTAACTATTGGACATATTAACCGTTGGAGAAAGGGAGAGGAGGTAAACTCTGATGCAATAAATTTATAGTTAGCAAGAAATCAATTAGTTCAACGCAAACAAAAAAGAATAAGTTATTAGAATGAACATACTGTGATCTCTTATATTGACAGTGCTGGCAGTGCATATAACTCCTTTTTTTTCTACTTGAAATTTTTTTGTGTAACTATCTATTGGTTACTGCAAATTGATAGTAACCATGCTCTTGTACAGTTCAAACTGGCGTTCTATGAAATCATAGAAAAGGATAGTAGGAGGTAAACTGTAATGCAAAAGCCAAATTTACTGTGCGAGATCAATTTGTTCATAACAATTAAGAAGCCATGAATTAGGGAATTGATAAATTGAACTTAGAATAGAAATGATGCTTGGAGGTGCATTTACAAAAAAATTGGACTCTAATTGACAACTATTATCTTTGTTTTGCAAATTGTTTGTTAGTTGCCGCAATTTAGTAGTGGCCATCCTCTTTTCTGGTTGGATTGAGTGTTATCTGAATCTTTAGTATGCTGTTTCAATCATCCTATCCTTCTAGCTGGAAGGATACAACAATATATGTTATAACTTGATTCCTAGAAATAATTAGTAGAAACATATTCTTCCTAGATTAGCCAACACTGTAGTCATCCTTCTGATATGGCTATGAAGCAAGAAAAAAATATATTCTACTATAGGTTCTTCTGAAGCTGGGAGTACAATTTTACTACTCAAGCAATGCGTTAACTGCTATTCCTATTTATGGATGCAAAGATTTTAATTGAGATGAACATTGATATTCTATGTAGATCAACATATGGTCTTTTGAGATTATAAATGAATCAAGTACAGCTTTCTGGTTCTGGTCTTCCCACTGAGTTCTGTTTCTCTATTCATTCGGATTCGTATGGAATGTCTCAGTAAAAACCTGAAGAATTTATTTGGTAAAATGTTAGATTAGCTCATCTTTATGTAGCTCATATATGTTGTAGGGAGGAACAGCAGTTGCTCGGCATGGATTAGGGAAGCGATATGTTTGCTCATATATGTTATATATGTTATAGGGAGGAACAGCAGTAGCTCGGCATGGATTAGGGAAGCGATATGTTTTCATTCTGATGTCTTTGTTGTCTCAGGGTAGACCGTGCAATGAGAACGACTATCACAGCCATTCTTTATGCTGTGTGCAGCTATATATGTATTGCCTGAATGGTTTCTAACCTTTTAGTTTGAAAGAGAAAAAATAATGTGTCAAATAAAAGCAAGAGACCACACCAACCAACCACAAGAGATAGCCAAGTTTGGTTTATTATTCTTATAGCTTTCAATACAAAGCAGGCAAAAGCTTTTGCTAAAAAAAATAATGACTATAGTAAGATCATATTACTTTTATATTTGTTTTGTTTGCCTTTATTGCACTGTGTTACTTCTGTGCATGTAAACAATTAACTTCATTATTCCTTTTCATTTTGGAAGGTTGAGATATGTGATGCTCTCAAGTGAGGTGGGTGGGATGAACCAGTGTCCAGTGAGGACTTCATTTATCTGTCCCCACTGAACATTTTTACCGTGAACTATACTTATATGTTACTTTTGGAATTTTATCATCACGTTTTTTATTTGAAATCTTCTCTATTATTTTATTGTAACAACTTATTATATTTTAATGTGTTGGCTGAAACATTATATTAACTATTTAGTTAAATAATATAATATAATACCAAGTAGGGTCAAAATCACAATATCTAAGTAAGGGTATTATTATCTTGAGTAAATTTCACAAAACTATAGGTTTTATGGTAAAACTATCACAAAACTACATATTTAAAGAGGTGTATCACAAAACTATAGATTTAGTGCACCTTTGTATCACAAAACTACAGATTTAACAAATTGTATCATAAAACTACAGATTTAGTGTCCATATGTATCGCAAAACTACAGATTTTATAAAGGCTAAACATATAGTTTTATGATGAATTGATACCTTAAATCTGTAGTTTTATGATATAATTTATTAAATCTATAGTTTTATGATACATCTTCTTAAATCTGTAGTTTTATGATAGTTTTACGATAAAACCTGTAGTTTTGTGAAATTTACTCTATTATCTTTTCACAATCCACTTAACACCGTTAAAAGCTTTAACGGAGGGGGGGGGGGGGTTAACTCTAGCTTCATTTTTTAAAAGAGAGGATAAATCACAAAATCTAAAAAATAGAAATCTACAATTAGAATTGAAAATGACAATAAGAATACAATTGTCCCTTAGATTAAAGTTGAAAAAGTTGCTAACTAATACACTGCGGCCTAGTTGCTATTAACTTTTAGGGGCAATTGCGTTATTGACTCTGTTTTCATTTCCAATTGTATGCTTGAGCTCATTTTTTACATTTCGCATGATCGATCCTAATTTTTCAAACCGAAGAAGCCGATTGACCTTATTCTGTTATGTGCGTTTAATGGTGTTACAAGCATGGTAAAAAGACCGTATTACCCGTGTTTGATATTGCACGGTTGACCCAATTTTCTATCCAATCTGCATTAATCGCCCAATTTTAAGCACCAAAATTTTAGTATTTTTTTCTAAAATTTTTAGCATCACTTTTAGCTAATTTCAATAATGGTTTGACAATATCTTACAATTATATGACTAAAACTAATTTTTTTTAAATTTTCAACAGCACTTTCACTATATGTTGAATATTTTGATTATTGCAAACAATTCCTAACGAAACGAACTCCATAGTGCTCAAATTGCTTAATACCCCAGTTTCGGACGGAAAAGGAACCCCCGCGCTTGCCCGCCCGCCCGCCCGCTTGTCATGCGCCACGCGCCTGCCCGAGACCGAGAGTCGTGCGCCCGTCCGCCCACCGCCTGCCGAGGCACCCATCGCAAGCCTCAGCCGCCTACGGCGAGCTGCGCTGCTTCCCACTAGCCCACGTGAGGCCCGCTCGCCCCGCATGCGGGCACCTTCGCGGGCCATCGTCGCCCGCAGTTCCTATGGGGGCCTCGCCTGCAACTCCCGCAAGCCGCACCGCGGCTGCTTCTGAGATCACATTTGACTGTTTATTTTATATAAATATTTTTAAAATTATAAAAATAAATAAGTTATGTTTAAAATATATCTAATAATAAACAAATTATATAATAAATAAATAATAATTTTACAAATTTTTAAATAAGACAAACAGTTAATCGTAGTCTCTTAAAATTAACAAATGCTTATATTTTGAAATAAAGAAAGTATTTCTCTTATTTTTTCTTAATTACCAAAAAAACTGGTACTAATGCTAGGTTCAAAATAGGGTCAAACGGGCTAATTCAATTTGAAAAGATAGGATCCACTATGCAAAACTCAAAAAACGAGGTTAAGCATACAATTAAGGTTAAAATAAGGCTAGTGACACAATTGCTCCTAATTTTTAATGGGTCACGCTTTACCGGCCTATACGCATATAACAGGAAGAAGATCAATTTAATAGTTTGGTTTTTTACCATAATTACAGAATCGGATAGGATGACCTTACAACTTTTCATCCCATACATTTTTCCTCCCCGACCGGTTTTGAAGAGGGCTTCTGATGGCATTGTATAGTGGATCCCACATGTTAGGTGTCACACCCGCATGGTGGTGGGCCCAACCCATCGTCGTCGTTGGGTCCTGTAGGGTGCTCGCGCGCGCGGCTGCCTTGCCGCAACCTCCGCTTCGTCGGCGTCGCTGACCACCCCTACCGCTCGTGCCATGCTGCTACTCCTCGCGCCGTTGTTGCCCCTATTGTTTTCCCCATGTTGCTGCTACAACTTGATCTCGGAAAGGTAGACGCCGTCGATGTTCCCCGCGTCGAGCTGCTTTAGGAACCGGACGTCGGAGAGCATCATGGTCCCGAAACACGGGACGAGCACGGTGACGGCGCGACAATGGGACCGAAGTAGGAAGTGGAGAAGGAGGCGGTGGAGATGGTGGACACAAACCGGGAGCGCTTCGAGGAGCCAAAGCTGAAGCTCTGTAGCTCGTCCATCGCCAGTCAGGGGTGACACTGCCGTCGAGAGGCATTGTTGCGGTGGCAGTGTGGGGTGGATTGGGCGTGGGCAGCTGCAGCTGCGGCGAATGCGGGGCAAAGAAAGAGGAGAGGGAGGAGATGATAAATAGTGGCCCGCTGAAGGTGCGTCTAGGTCCCTAATTTTATTTTGGTGATTGGTGCCAATACAATTAAGAATAGACTAATGTTTTAATAAGCATGTGTGTAGAAGATGGTTCAAATATTGATGACAAAATGCATAGAAGCTCATATACTTAAAGAAAGGGAGAAAAGAAGATGGGAAAGTATCTCATTTAAAAATATACTCAAGAATGAAGCTCATGAAGTTTTATCTTAATTTTTGAGTATAGGAAAAGCCGTACTATCAAGAGGGACACAAATGTGTAAAACAATGATGAACAAAGAGCAAAATCTAAAATTCCACAGCCAAATCATCCAGTAACTGCGCCAACTAGTATCGTCGGACTTGTCCGATGACCAGCAAGTCCGACCCATCGGACATCTTTGTCGGAGTACAGAAACTACGCCAGCCTTCTGCCATCGGACTTGTCCGATGGTCGACTTGTCCGAGGCATCGGGCAGGTCCCTCGGACTCCAGTAACTGCGCCACATTGTTTCATCAGACATGTCCGATGGAGATCTGAGAAATACCCATCCAAACGGCTCTTTTTCTCCTTGGGCTATAAATAGAACTTCATCTTGTCCCTTAGCCGGTTGGTCACTCATTCCACTCAAAAACACTCTCAAGCTCACTTTGCTCTCCCCAACTCTCCTCCCTTGCTTCAAATATTGATTTGTGAAGGGATTGAGAGAAGATTGAAGAGCTCCATCGACTCCAAGCTTCTATCCTCTTGAGCTCTTGGTTCATCCTCACCGCCGACCGTGTTTGTGTTTGTTACTCTTAAGGATTCATCTCCTAGACGGTTAGAGATGCCCGTAGAGCTCCCAACTTATGTGGTGACGCCTCGGGAAGTTTGTATTGACCCCTCCTTCGTGGAGATTGCTAGTGGAAAGCCAAGTTTGATCTTTGTGGTCACTTGGAGAGGTTAGGGTTGAAAGAAACCCGGTCCTTTGTGGATCCCTCAACGGAGACGTAGGCTTCTTTGTGGAGCTGAACTTCGGTGAACAAATCTTATGCCTCCCTTGTCTCCTCTTATTTAATTGTTCTTGTTCATAACTTGCTTGCTAGAGTTTGCCTCGTATTTCAAAAATTAACTTGTGTAGGTTGTTTGCTAGTTGTTCTTCTTCATCTAGCTTGTAATCACTAGATCCTAGCTTGCCTTGCACTAGTTTAAAGTTTTAATCGACCGATCTACATTTCTATCACGTGCCATCGGACAAGTCCATCGGACTTTCCTCACTATCGTCGGACAAGTCCGACTCTACGCATTTGACTTTTATTATTAAGTGATTTTTAGAGATAATTGCCTATTCACCCCCCCCCCCTCTAGGCACTTTCAATTGGTATCAGAGCAAGGATCTTCTTGAAGGCTTAACCGCTTGAAGATAAAGATGACGATTGGGAAGGAAAACCCTCCAGGAACATCTTTCGCAGCCGGGACCGAGGATGATACCCTTGGAGAACTTCCAAGGACTGAAGAAGCAAACAAAGGTCCTCAACCAAGAACCTACAACAATGTCATATTTGATTATGAAGATCTTAAAGAGGATCACATTGGGCAAGGGTCCGGTAGGCTTTCGTACTTTGATGGACAATTTTATGACCATTGGAAATGCAAGATGATGATGTATTTGGAATCGATGAGTCCACATGTTGCAAGCATAACTGAGAATGGTTTCTTGTGGGAAAATAGAGATAACTAACTCGAAAGGATCAACTTAACATCCATCGCAATGCCATGGCGGCTAGTGCAATTGTTTTCGCACTTAGTGCCACCGAATATGACAAGGTAGTCGGAATTAAGAATGCCAACCAATTGTGGAGAAAACTTGAGGTTATCTATGAGGGCATTGATTCCGTCAAAGATACAAGACTTGAAGAATTGCAAAATGAGCACAACTTGTTCATCATGGGTCCGGGAGAAGGCCCAAAAGAAGTTCATGATAGGCTCATGAGAATTGTGAATCAAAGAAGAGCACTTGGAGCTAAGATGTCCGACTTGGATATCAACAAGAGACTACTACAAGCATTGAGACCATGGGATAGTAACATTTTCTCAAACATTATAGAGAAGGACAATTTCAAAACCTTCTCCACCGATGAGGTACTTGGGAAGCTTCTATCTCAAAAGCAACAAAACGATCAAGCCAACAAGATAAATGTGTTGATCAAGCAAATTGAGGGAGCAAATGGTGACAAGAGTGATGCGGCACTCAATGCCACAAGGGAAAAGAAGCAAGAGAAGAAGAAGAAGAAAGTGGTTCACTCTAGTATTGAAGATAGTGATGATGAGATGGCCTTGCTTGTGAGGAGATTCAAGTCATTCCTCAAGAAGGATGGTTATAAGAAGAAAAATTTTGATAAGGGCAAAGCAAGAAGGTCAAAAAGAATTTGCTATGAATGTGGTGATGAAGGACACTTTATTGCGGAATATCCAAAGAAGAAAAACAAGGATGAAAGAAGAAAAGACAAGAATCACAAGAAAGACAAGACATACAAGAAGCATAGAAGAGGTGAAGCACACATTGGTCAAGAATAGAACTCGGATGATTCATCCTCCTCATCATCTTCCTCCTCCGAATTCGACTCAGATGAGGGAGGCATTGCTACACTTGCCATCGGCGTTACTCCCACCAACACCTCACTATTTGGGAGCTTGAGTGATGATGATGATGACAACACTCACACGTGCCTTATGGCGAGAGGATCCAAGGTATCAAAATCTAAACATAAGCATTCCTCTTATACTAGTAGTAGTGATGATAGTGATGATGATGATGATTATGATGATGATGTTGCAAGTGCTTCACTTCCTAAAATGCTTAAATTTATGCAATTGCTTGAGTAACAAAAGGAAAAAAAATGATAGATAAGAGGAGCTTCTTAAAAAACAAGAAGACTTGCTTATTCTTGAGAAGAAAAGAAACCTTGAACTAGAGAAGCTCCTAGAGCTTAAGAAAAAGAAAAATGAAAAACTAACCATGTCTCTCATAAAAATTGAAAATACTTGTGAGAATATTAAAAGTACTAAAGATGAACTTCAAGAGAAATATGAGGACTTGAAAAAGACTCATAAGTCTCTTGAAAAGCAATATAGAATTCTTTCAAATTTCACATCCTCCTCCACTAATAACTCTCATGCTTCCACTAGCAAAGGATGTGATAGATGCTATAATATTGATGTTGATGCTTGTGCCACTAATGTGAAATTAATTGATGATTTGAACAAGCAAGTGAGGGTTCTTGAAAGCAAGATACAACATGAGAATAATGTTGTTGAGAATGAAAAGGCAAAGTATGCAAGAGGTGCATACTCATACACTAGAATGCCCCATGTCATGGATGGCATTGGCTATGTTGAGGGTGTCAAGCACAATGCACGGGAGAACAAGAATGGAAAGGAATTCCTTAAGTTCAGCAAGGAAGGATCTTATCAAAAGAAGCAAGCCAAGAACATGAACACTAATCATTCTTCTTTTGCTAATGATTCTCATGCTAATGTGCCTAATTCTACATGTGCACTCTTTCATGATTTTGATGCTTCATATGTGCTAATGAGAAACATGCATGATAGTGTGTATGCAAAATATGTTGAGTCACGCAACAAGAGGTCAAAGGCTTGTGTGTGGGTGTCCAAAGTACTTGTGACTATTGTGAAAGGACCCAAGCAAATTTGGGTACCTAAAAACAAAGCTTAACTTGTTTTGTAGGACTATGTCTCCGGGGGGTCAAGTTGGGTAATTGATAATGGATGCACTAATCATATGACCGGAGACAAAAAGATGTTCAAGTCATTTGATTCAAGTCACAACAACAATGAATACATCACGTTTGGTGACAATGGAACGGGATAAGTACTAGGTTATGGTAAAGTCCCTCTCACTCTCTCGTATTCTCTTTCCAAGGTTATGCTTGTTGATCACGTTGACTTCAATCTTTTGTCCATTTCGCAATTTAGTAAAATGGGTTATGATTGCTTGTTCAACGAATGTGGTATGACCATCTATAAGAGGAGTGATGGCTCGGTTGCTTTTAAGGGTGTACTTAAAGAAAAGCTTTATGTTGTGGATTTCTCCACGGATGAAGCTAGACTTGGTACTAGATATGAAAGTGGCACGGGCCGTGCCGCTAACCCGCTGGGTTGGCCCGTGCCACAAGCCCACATCACGCCGCTTTGTGGCCCGCATAAGCAGAGCGGCGCAGAATCACAACCCATATCCGTTGCCGAGCGCCGCAAGCCTGCAATACTACTGCAAGTCACAACACCAGTCGTCGCCTCTTGCACCGGATCTCCAACCCTATCGCCGCCTTTGGCCATCCTGGCGTCTTCCGGCGGCGCTCATGTCTTTGTCGGGTGTTGGGATGGTGAGAAACCATCGCCGCGCGCAAGGATTTCATGGCCCTATTGCAGCCGCCAGCCAGTTCTCACCTCTCCCGGCGGCGTCGCCAGAGGCTGCAAGTCTTCCTCCGGTCATCAGTGCTGCTAGATGGAAGTCTTCCATCGAGTTTTCTTCCACCGCACCCACCATCGCCGTTGACCCATGCCCAAGTGAGGTCTATGGACGTGCACCAGCAGCAGGAGGGGATCCCCATGTCCGTGTCATCCCTGTGCACTCTGCTCGGGTGACGCGGCGGGCTGGCGGGCGCCTCGAGCTGGTGGCGGCGTTGCACGTGCTGCCACAACGGCCCGCTTAAACGATGCGGCTCATGCGGCGGCGGGGTGGGCAGCCGCAGCCCGTCCCGCTTTCATCCATACTTGGTACATGCTTATTAGCAAAGTCCAACATGGGGTGGTTGTGGCATAGAAGGCTTGCCCATGTTGGTATGAGAAATCTTCACAAACTCCAAAAGGGTGGCCACATCATACGACTCACCGATGTTTGTTTTGAGAAAGATAGAATTTGTAGTGCATGTCAAGCGGGAAAACAAGTTGGAGCATCACACCCCGCGAAGAATGTGATGACCACCACAAGACCATTGGAGATGTTTCACATGGACCTCTTCGGATCCGTCTCCTACATAAGCATTAGCGGTAACAAAAATGGTCTTGTAATTGTTGATGATTTTTCTCGCTTCACGTGGGTATTCTTTTTGCATGATAAAGGTGAAGTAAAGGATGTGCTCAAGACATTCATGAGAAGAGCACAAAATAAATATGAAGTGAAGATCAAGAAGGTAAGAAATGACAACGGCACCGAGTTCAATAACACTCAAGTTGAGGAGTATCTTGATGAAGAAGGCATCAAGCATGAATTTTTGGCACCCTACTCCCCTCAACAAAATGGGGTGGCTGAAAGAAAGAACCGTACACTCATTGAGATGGCAAGAACAATGCTTGATGAATACAAGGCGTTCGATCGTTTTTGGGCCGAAGCCATCAACACCGCATGCCATGCCTCCAACCGGTTGTATCTCCACCGACTCTTGAAGAAAACACCATATGAGCTACTAACCGGTAACAAGCCTAATATTTCCTACTTTCGTGTCTTTAGGAGCAAGTGTTTTATGCTAAACAAGAAACCCAAGACTTTAAAGCTTGCTCCAAAAGTTGATGAAGATTTCTTGCTTGGTTATGGATCAAATGTTCATGCCTATCGTGTGTTCAACAAAACCACCGGTTGTGTTGAAATTTCACATGACATGACATTTGATGAATCTAATGGCTCTCAAGAGGAGCAAGTTGCTATTGATGATGTAGATAATAAAGCTCCTAGAAATGCAATAAAAAGGATGGCCATTGGTGATGTAAGACCATAAGAAATATCAAGTGTTGATGGTCAACCCCCTCCCTCAAGACAAGATCAACATCATGAAAATGAAGAAATTGATCATGCAAGTGGTCAAGATCAAGATGTTGGGAATCATGAGCAAGTATCAAGTGATGATTCTCAAAGACATGATCAAGAGATTGATAAAGATGGTGGTCAAGAAAGCTCACATCCACCACACCCAAGAGTGCATCAAAGTGTACAACGTGATCACCCCGTTGAGCAAATTCTTGGAGATATTGACAAGGGGGTAATCACTAGATCTCGTGTTAGTAATTTTTGTGAATGTTACTCTTTTCTCTCTTCTATGGAGCCATTTAGGGTAGAACAAGCACTTGAGGATTCGGATTGGATGATGGCCATGCAAGAAGAATTGAACAACTTCACAAGAAATGAAGTGTGGACATTGGAGGAAAGGCCAAAGAACAAAAATGTTGTGGGAACCAAGTGGGTGTTTCGCAACAAACAAAATGAAGATAGTGTAGTGACAAGAAACAAGGCAAGGCTCGTGGCAAAGGGGTATTCACAAGTGGAAGGTTTGGATTTTGATGAAACCTATGCCCCCGTAGCAAGGCTTGAATCTATTAGAATATTACGTGCTTTTGCTACTCACCATGATTTTAAGTTCTACCAAATGGACGTGAAAAGTGCATTCCTCAATGGTCCAATCAAGGAAGAGGTATATGTGGAGCAACCACCGGGCTTTGAAGACCCAAAGTATCCTCATCATGTTTTCAAGCTCCATAAGGCGCTCTATGGGCTCAAGCACGCTCCAAGAGCATGGTATAAATGCCTTAGGGATTTTTTTATTAAAAAGGGTTTTGTCATTGGCAAGGCCGATGCAACCCTCTTCACCAAGCATTTTGGCAATGATATCTTTGTGTGCCAAATATATGTCGATAACATTATATTTGGTTCTACTAACCAAAATTTTTGTGATGATTTTAGCAAGATAATAATCAAGAGGTTTGAGATGTCCATGATGGGAGAGTTGACATACTTTCTAGGCTTCCAAGTGAAGCAACTCAAGGAGGGCACCTTCATATGTCAAGCCAACTACACTCAAGACTTATTGAAGATGTTTGACATGGACAAGGCCAAGCCCATCAAAACTCCCATGCCAACAAATAGACACATCGACCTCAACAAAAAGGACAAGCCTGTTGATCAAAAGGTACACCGCTCCATGATAGGCTCATTGCTTTATCTTTGTGCATCTAGGCCCGATATCATGCTTACTATGTGTATGTGTGCACATTTTCAAGCCGCTCCTATGGAATGTCACATGGTGGCCGTTAAAAGAATCATGAGATATTTGGTTCACACACCCAACCTAGGGCTTTGGTACCCTAAGGATTCAAAGTTCAACCTTTTAGGCTACTCCGATGCGGATTATGCCGGGGATAAGGTAGATAGAAAGAGCACCTGCGGGACATGCCAATTCTTGGGTAGGTCCCTAGTGTCATGGTCATCCAAGAAACAAAATTCCATTGCACTTTCCACCGTTGAAGCGGAGTATGTTGCAGCCGGTAGTTGTTGTGCATAACTACTTTGGATGAGACAAATTCTAAGGGACTACAGTTACAAGTTGAACCGTGTTCCACTCCTATGTGACAATGAGAGTGCCATAAAGCTTGCTTATAACCCCGTTGAGCATTCGCACACAAAGTATATAGATATCCGCCATCACTTTTTGAGAGATCATTCTATCAAGAGGGATATAGAAGTGAGTCATGTGTGAACCGAAGATCAACTAGCCGATATATTCACCAAGCCACTAGATGAGAAGAGGTTTTGCTATCTTAGGAGTGAACTAAATATTCTTGACTCTATCAATATGGTGTAGAGAATGTGCACATCTGAATGATGTATATTAAATCATTGCAAAAACCTTGGTTTTATGTCAAAATTTGTTTGTTTTTGCTTGTTGCTTGATTCTTGATCTCTTGATCAATCTTGTCAAAATATGGTCGTAGTTTTGTATGGTTGGTTGATTGGCTGACCATATGCTGGCAAGAATTTTTTATGTCCATCATCATCTACACTTATTAGCTCCAAACTACTCCTTGCCCTGCCTGTATGTGCACCTATTGACATGCTCCATCGGACAAGTCCGATGCATGTCGGACAAGTCTGACCGTATCTGACAAGTCCGACGCCCATCGGACAAGTCCGGCGATCCAGCTTTCACCCCTTTAACCCAGCCCGACTTACCCCTTCGGTCAACACCCCCTCATTCACCTCCTTCACGTTCTCTCTCCTCAAGAACTATCCCAAAGACGTCCCTAAGGCGATCTCCCTCTCCCACCATCCATTGGAGCAAGTTTGGAGGCCAAGAGGTCCTCTTCCATCGGCAAAGTCGGATCCCCCATCGTTTTTGCAAGGTTTAACCCTATTTCCCTCTCTCTCTCTCTTAGGGTTAGGGTTCTAGGGCAATGCTAGTATCCAAATCTTTTTCCTTGCACTTTTGATTCATGGAGATAGCTTCTAGCATGTTGTAGATGGAGTAGAAATAGTTTGGTCACTAGTGGTAGGTGGATTTGTGGAGGATCTAGGTTTTTGGAGAAACTGCGAGTCATCGGACAAGTCCGATGGACATCGAACAAGTCCAATGATCATCGGACATGTCCGACGACTTGCAGTTCCTCCAAAAGTCTAAGTCCCTCACTGATTCTCCTCACCCTTTTTCCTCTCTTTTGTCTCTCTCCTGACTTATTGCTTCTCCTATTGCCAGCATGTCGGATGTGGAAGCATCCTCGATGAGGGAGAAGAGGACCAAGGCTAGTGACGATCAAGGTCAAAGCAAGCCCCAGAAAAGAAAGAAAGCCACAACAAAGCGAATCCGACGCACTTACCTCCAATAGCCCACTGAAAGAGAGGACCCTGTTGAGCCCGAAGAGCTAGAGAGAGTCATGCATCCTCCCGCCGAAATGCACAACTCCGATCGAGTCATTGTCAACTTCTTTCGGGCCTCTCTTGAGACATGCACTGAGGCAAGGTTGGTCAACTACTGTGAACGTAAGAAGGAAGCAGCTGATTTTCACTTTCATGCTCATTTCCATGCGGATTGGTACCGCTCCACCTACCTTCGCATGAAGAATGCTGTTGTTGATAGCAAGTGGCTGGATTGGGACTATATGAAGTCAAAGAAGCATCCATAATTCGACCAAGTGCTAGCTACTTTTGAGCATCATGGTCTTAAGACGTTCTTGTCTCTCAAGTACTCTTGGAACAAGGAAATCATTTCTTAGTTCATTTCCACCGTGTACTTTGAGGATGACAAATCTATGGTTTGGATGACAAATGGCACTAAGTACAGCTGCACCTTGAACCAATTTGCTTCCATGATAGGACTCAAGAGCTCACGTAAGGAGAAGCATAAGATTCACTCGGACAGTTACATGGGTCATGAGGACATGAGGCATATGTATATGGATCCAAAGAACAGTGTCCCTCCCAACTCAAATGGCTTGCTACCCTTTTTCTCAGTTTTGTTCAGGATCTGCAGGAGCACTTTGGCTCCAAGGGGTGGCAACTCTGACCGCATTCCTGCCTATCAGAGGGATATCTTGCACTGGGTTAATGTGAATCAAAAGTTTAATGTCTTTGACTATGTCTATCACGAGATAGGGGACATCTCCATCTCTCCCAAGCGTGCCTGTGGATATGCCCCGCATATCATGTAGCATCTGAGTCTCAGGATTGACTTTTAAAAAGGACATGAAGCATCTGAGTCTCAAACCTGAGATTCCTTCTAACTGGACTCCTAACACCTCCTCCGGTCAGTTCTTTGGTGCAGCTCAGCCTCCTTCTCCCGCTCCGGCCCCTAGAGCTCCTTCGAGGGCCACCGGATCCTCTCGTGCACCTCCACCATCTCATGGGAAGAGAAGTGGAATAATGAAGATGTTCAAGTCTCTTCTTGGCATGTGCAAAAATATTAATCAAAGGATGGATGTCATTGAGAGGAACCAGAAAGTCATCATGGATAAGCTAGAGTGTGAAGTCCCTCCACCTCCATCACCTCCGGCGGAAGATTCTTTTCCCTCGGCCTATGCGGATCCTACTGCTGATTTTTCTATGGAGGAGATGAACTACTTTGGTTACTATCTTCCGCCTCCTCAGTTTAGCACCAGCGCCGCCTCTAGTGGACAGCATGTCCGCTTCGAAGATGATAAGCAAGAAGAGGATCCTGCTGCATATGCTTTTCGTGAGCGAAAGGGAAAGGCCCCCGTCATTGAAGAAGACGAGGATGAAGATGAAGATGAAGAGGATGATGAAGACTATGAAGGCTCTGAGGAGTAGAGATTTCATCACCATCTACCCGCATTTTTCTCCTTTTTGGTGTCTTGATGCCAAAGGGGGAGAAGTGTAATCTATATTTTTATCTATTTCCTTAGTTTTTGAGTTGTGAGTGTGATGGAGATGGACAATCTGGTTTGATTTGGCTTGGATTGTAAAACTTCTTATTGGTATTGCTTGTGGTTTGTAAGACTCTTTGCTATATTTGCTTTTGGTACATGTAATACTCTATTTGTGTCTTATGAGCTCGTGTGTTTAAATGCCTCTGTGGTGATGTATTATTGTTTCTCCTTCCCTTAGATGCATTTGTGTGATAATACTTCTCATGTGCATTGTCTAATATTCATATGCTTAACTATTGCAAATCATCATGTATGCATAGTGTTAGGGAGAGCTCTCATACTCTTTCTTTAAATATGTGCATTTGTTATACTATCTCCAATCTTTTATTTATGCACACATTTAGGGGGAGCTCCTCACAAATTGTTCCATCTTTACATCTCCTTGTGAAATATTAGTTGTATTGTCATCAATCACAAAAAATGAGGAGATTGAAGGTGCATCTAGGTCCCTAATTTTATTTTTGTGATTGGCGCCAATACATTTAAGAATGGACTAATGTTTTAATGAGCATGTGTGTAGAAGATGGTTCAAATATTGATGAGAAAATGCAAAGAAGCTCATATACTCAAAGAAAGGAAGAAAAGAAGATGGGAAAGTATCTTATTCAAAAATATACTCAAGAATGAAGCTCATGAAGTTTTATCTTAATTTTTTAGTATAGGAAAAGTCGTACTATCAAGAGGGACACAAATGTGTGAAGCAATGATGAACTAAGAGCAAAATCCAAAATTCCATAGCCAAATCACTTTTCCAACACAAAATCATCGGACTTGTCCGATCCATCGGACTCCAGTAACTGCGCCAACTAGTGTCGTCGGACTTGTCCGATGGTCATCGAACTTGTCCGATGACTAGCAAGTCCAACCCATCGGACATCTTTGTCGGAGTATAGAAACTGCGCCAGCCTTGTGCCATCGGACTTGTCTGAGGCATCGGGCAAGTCCCTCGGACTCCAATAACTGCGCCACATTGTTTCATCGGACATGTCCGATGACCATCGGACTTGTCTGATGGAGATCTGAGAAATACCCATCCAAACGGCTCTTTTTCTCCTTGGGCTATAAATAGAACTTCATCTCGTCCCTTGGCCGGTTGGTCACTCATTCCACTCAAAAACACTCTCAAGCTCACTTTGCTCTCCCCAACTCTCCTCCCTTGCTTCCAATCTTCATTTGTGAAGGGATTGAGAGAAGATTGAAGAGCTCCATCGACTCCAAGCTTCCATCCTCTTGAGCTCTTGGTTCATCCTCACCGCCGACCGCGTTTGTGTTTGTTACTCTTGAGGATTCATCCCCTAGACGGTTAGAGATGCCCGTAGAGCTCCCAACTTATGTGGTGACGCTTCGGGAAGTTTGTATTGACCCCTCCTTCGTGGAGATTGCTAGTGGAAAGCCAAGTTTGATCTTTGTGGTCACTTGGAGAGGTTAGGGTTGAAAGAAATCCGGTCCTTTGTGGATCCCTCAACGGAGACGTAGGCTTCTTTGTGGAGCTGAACTTCGGTGAACAAATCTTGTGCCTCCCTTGTCTCCTTTTATTTAATTGTTCTTGTTCATAACTTGCTTGCTAGGGTTTGCCTCGTATTTCCTAAATTAACTTGTGTAGATTGCTTGCTAGTTGTTCTTCTTATTTCTAGAGCTTCCTCTAGCTTGTAATCACTAGATCCTATCTTACCTTGCACTAGTTTAAAGTTTTAATCGGCCGATCTACTTTTCTATCACGTGCCATCGGACTTACCTCACTATCGTCAGACAAAGTCCGACTCTACGCATTTGACTTTTATTATTAAGTGATTTTCAGGGATAATTGCCTATTCAAACCCCCCCCCCCCCCTCTAGGCACTTTCACCCGCTGATGTGGCAACTGATATGTAAGACCCATAGTGCCATGTTAGTAGAAACCCCGTTCAAAATCGATCGGAGAGAAAAATCGAACGGTATGTAAAATTATAAGATTCAACCTACCTTGTTTTTGTAATTGTAGTATAAAAATGAACTATAGTGAAAAGGTGTGTTTGGTTTGGAGTCAAAAGGGATGGGGCGGGATCATCCCTATTTTTTAAAATAGGGCGGTCTCTGTCGCTGTTTGTTTAAAGGGTTGGGGCGAGCCATTTTATTCTGTTTGATATAATGGATGAACGATGAATGAGTCTGCCCCCGATTTTGTTTGGATGAATGTATGTGGATGAGTGCGCCCCTAATTCAATTAATTTACCACTCAATTTTTTTTTCACAAGGACCTGTTTGCGCCGCCGAATTCATGGCGGGGGAGAAGACGGCACGCGCGTTATCCACCGAGGAGCCGCTGGGCCGTCGAGGAGCCAGCGCGAGAGCGATAGAGGGGGCAGCGTGAGAACGCGGGAGCGACAGGGGGCAGCGCGGGAACGCGGGAGCCAACGCGGGAGAGCGGGAGCAATGGCCGGGAGCGACGGTGATTGCGCGATCCCCTCGATTTGGAGGGACGGAGCCGCCTCCAAATATGAGCAAATATTCGCCTAGTGGCTGCCTCACCCCCGTGTGACCCAGAACCAAACACTATAAAAAAAGTGACCCCCTTCCATCCCTCCTCATACATCAAACCAAACACACCCTTCGGGATACAAATATCTATATCCTAATAGCACGTGACTTCCGCCTCCCAGCGGTGCCCTGATGCCCTCTCGTCCAATTCTGAACTGCCACGTAGTTTCTATCCAATCATGAGCTGACACGTCATTAGGAATTCTCTCAAATAGCGGAAAGCATCGCCGGTGTTGTTGCCGTTGTAGTCGAGCCCGGCCTGTTGGAGTGGCTGCTTGGTCGCTCGACATCATCTTCGTCCGCTGTCGTTCTAGCTGCTGGCGGTATGAGAGTGGGGAGGTGATGTATCGCGACGGCTTGTCAGAGAGGTACAAGGCCGTTGCAAACACAGCTGGATGAAGGGGACCCTCAAGGCTGTCAAGGACGGTGACCTACTAGAGCTCCTCTTGTTTGGTCGTCGGCCATGGAATCACCAAATGAACCGAAGTAGGGGGAGATGGAGGCCCATGGATATACCTGGCCAACGGCACGAGCCCGTGACGGGCCGGCACGACCCTTCTAATTAACGGGCCGTGCTGTGCTGGCCCGACGGGCTTGTGGCTAGACCCAAGCACGGCATGACTCGTCTTACACAGGTCGTGCCGGCCTAGAGGCCCTGTGGGCTATTCGGGCCAGGCTGGCCCGGAGCCTAGTTAATTTTTATATACCTTATTTTTCTCCAAAACTTGATTTTTTTATAGATTAAATATTTTACATCAATAAATTTGAACTAAAAAAATATGATTCTCAATATAAATATTAAAATATTAATTATTTTATTTGACGGATCGTGCCATGCTTTGCGGGCTAAACGGGCCATGCTAAACGGCCGTGCTCAGGCCGGCACGACGAGCCTGTAACTAGGCCCAGGCATGCCCCGTGACGGGCCATGGGCCGGCATGACCCATCTAACTTCGTGCCGTGCCGTGCTCGGGCCGGGCCAAAATATGTGAGCCTCGTGCCGGTCCATTTAGCCTGACCCACGTGGCCAGGTATACCCATGGAGGATTGGGACGTGGTGGTGACGCGTGGAGGAGGAGCAACAGTTAAAAGAATGATCTTAGGGATGAGCGAGCGACACCGACTTTCAAGTTTGTTGTAGCATGTTGCGTGACGTTGCTCATGATGATGGATTTGGAGAGGAGCATCAGCCATGGTCCATGTGGATTGAAGCTTTGGTTTGACGCAGATGGACAACAGGAATTAGGATAACATGGACAACCTCATGCCTTTTTCCAATTCAGCCCCCCTACCTTCATATAATTTCTTTTTATGATATTTAATTGACCATCCAGTCAGCCTCATGTCTTTTTCCAATTCAGCCCCCCTACCTTCATATAATTTCTATTTATGATACTTAATTGACCATCCAGTAAATCTGTTGTTTTTTTAATTAAACTCTAGATTAGTTCACAATTACAGGGAAATTTTTGGCATGCATTTTAGCTTATATATATTTTTCATTTTGACTCTTAATGTTTTCTAATTTATAGGCGCGGCATAGGGCGTGCCACCCGACCTAGTTAGAGTGTATTTGTTTCTTAAGATCTAAATTTTAATGGGATCACATCAATCATTAAAACACTATATATGATTATTAAATATATATTAAATATAAAACTAATTACAGAGTTAAATGCGCATCAGCATGATAAATTTATTAAACTTAATTAAATTATTATTAAAAGATGTTTACTGCAGCATCACATTATCTAATCATGACCTAATTAATTTTAATAAATTTGTCTCATTATTCAGAGAAAAAATTATAAACTAAATTTTATCAATAATCTATATTTAATACTACTAACCTTACACTACTTCCTCGTATAATAAGGGTATGCAGGGTCCTTCCACGTTTCACCTGATCTCTTCTACTAGTTCCCCTACTAGTTCCCCACTCGTTCCTCCAAAAAAAAAAAAAGCAAATCTAGTTCCCCACTCTGATTCGCCACCTCCGCCGCTCCTCCTGCCCGGCGGGTTCCGTTCCGATGCAGAGGATTTGGCGCTCTATACTTCGGCCCCGCAGTCTCCCTAGGGTCCTCCCCGCCGCATTTGAGACGTCCCGCCGGCATCCATCTTCTTTTGCTGGACGCGATCCTGTTCCGCTCAAGCCGGCGGCACTAGCCCTACCAGATGAACTCGATCAACTTTCAAGGTTTGTTCTGATATGTCTTACCATTCTCATTGAGCTTTTTTCCTCGTAAGAACCATACCCCTTATTGTCGAATGTTTGGATCTGGGTGACGGGAAAAAAGGCAGTTTTTTTTTTTTCCTTTCTTCATTATAAGGATTGGCGGGTCCCTTTAGAAATGGATTTCGTTTTTTAATTGGTGCAGTTACCCTTTCAATCCTGAAAAGGATGGTACTTGAGCCCAATGCTACGATTGGTTGAAGGCTAGCTGTTTGTACTTCTGTTGATTTGTGAAAGAATATGGGCGAAAACATCCTTTTAACTCTAAACATACGTCTCTCAAACGGACAGCCAAATGATTGCGCAAAATGAAAATGGTTTCAAAGGAAATGGGTTCCACATGAATCAGAATACAAAATCTGTATCCTTACTAGATCAACTTTCAAGGTTTGTTCTGATATGCCTCACCTTTCTTAGTGAGCTTTTTTCCTTGTAAGAACCATTACCCTTTTCCTTATTGTCGAATATTTGGTTATGGATAGCGGGAAAAAAGCAGATTTTTTTTCTTTCTTGATGATTAGGATTAGCGGCTCTGCTTAGAAATGAATTTCTATTTTTGAATTGGTACAGTTACTCTTTCAATCCTGAAAAGGATGGTGTTTGAACCCAATGCTACGATTGGTTGTTGTGTCCCTATTCGGAGAAGGCTAATCATTTGGTTGATTTGAGCAATATGGACGAGATCATCCTTTTAACTCCAAAAATTTCTCTCAACCGGACAGTCAAATCATTGCGCAAAATGAAAATGGTTTTTACATGAATCAGAATACAAAATCTGTATCCCTGCTAGGCATCTTATAATCTGATTCCAATTTTTAATGTCGTGATTTGAATCTTGATAGGTAATAATCTGTCACATGAGACGGATGCTAAGATTTGCTTTTGTTGTCGTTGTTTGTAATTGACAGATCAGATTATGAACCCTGGCATATGGAACACTACATTGGAGTAAGATCTGAGGAGAAGCAGGTTAAGTTGGACTGGGCCACCAAAAAAATGGATTTAGTAGAGGCGCGGAAGGAGGCCCAGCATGTCTTTCAGAATGTCCATGATAATAATCTCACGGCTGCCGATGTCATATATCCTGAACGAATCCTGGATGATAGCACCCATCGTGATGGTGCTATATACAAGCAAAATTGGAAATGTTGGTATAATATGGATATGGCTGACCGGAATGAGAGTAAGTGACCTACATTTCTTTTCCTATGCTTTGGACAGTTCTACAGTGGCAAGTAAATTTATTGATTAATATAGTTTTTACTATAATCTTGTGACTAAAGGTGTATTAATATTTTCATTATTCTGATTACAATTTAGTTATGATTGTCCCTAGCTTTTGTAGACCAAGTTGTTGAAAACTACATGTGCTTGCCTAGTGTTACTCAAAGTGACTCTGACTGTGTGTCAATGAGTGATATTTCGTATGTAGTGAATTGAATTCTTCAGTTTTGAAGTAGTTTGAATGAGTATGGACAGGTCTTTTTTAAGTGGAAATTATCCTTTCATACTCGAACTCAAGTGGGTACAACTATTCCGCATACTCTATCCAAAAGATGTGGGTATGGGTCTGCATTTCATAGACCACACCCAGTAGCCCTATACATTCCTGGAGCAGAACGTAGTTTCCATTCTTATATTTGTTTCTCTAGTGTATTAACTGACATTTTTTATATAATATCTTTGCTGCAGCTGTGTCGGACCTAAAGATGCTCAAAAAGATGTCCGATTGTTATCCTGATCAGGAAAATTGTATGTGCCATGCACCAACTGGAATGATGCAGATTTTTTCGTTGAGATTGGCTAAAGCTCCTATCAACAGTGGTTTAGTACTGTTATATGGATACATGGCGGCGCGTGATGATATTGATGGACAACTTAATTATGTTTTCAATCGTAGCAGGGATGATCCTATCATCGTACAGCACGTGCGCACATTTACATTTAGAGAGAATTCCTTCATTGGCCCTACAAAAAGTCGCCTCTTCCTTTCTTGGCCCCTTTTTAAATGAACTTCCCTATCTAAAATATGTTTAGGTACGGATAGGGAAGTTCATTTCAAAAGAGGACAAGAAAGGAAGAGGTGACTTTTTTAGGGCCAAGAAAGGAATTGTCTCTTACATTTATCTGTAGCCCTTGTAGATTTTGCTCAATGACAGAAATGTGATGAAACCTATACATGCTTCTTGTGGGTACTTAATCTCCTTCAACTTAGAAAAAAATAATGGGATGGAGGGTTGAGTATGTGGGGTAGAGAATTATGTTGCAATAAATGTGCTTGGGATCGAAGTTTTATGATAGAATTATTTGAAAAAGAAAACACCCAGATAAACCAGTGTATGCAAAAATAAAGCACTGTGATGTCTTTTTTTTTTCCTTTACAAAAGCCAAGCACTATGGAAGCAAACAGGTTTTATGTATTCATGAGTCTTTAAAAATCAGAGGACAGATGACCACATAGTAAAGTTAGGCCTTATAGCTTTTGAATGGATTGAATGTTACACGTTTGCCTTACATCCTAAACTCCTTTTTATTTTTTAATTGTGTTTTTTGAGAATTTCTTCTATAATTATTTGTGACACTCACTGTGTATGGTATGTACAGAAAGTATTTAGCTCTAGATATTCAATATTTGCTATATGCAGAGTTACTTATAGACACATTTAATTTTGCAGGGTTCTCTCATCGAGATGACAAGCCTTAAGAGAGGCATTGTACTGCTTTCTGATGTTCTCTTTGAGTTTGACATGAGGATTAAGACTGGAGAGAATGAGGAAGATGATATACAGTTGATTGACGGTCTAATACACTATGATGACCACATAAAATTTGATACACCATTCACAAGTCGCATTAGTGGCAATTGTGGTGCAGTTGACATGTGTTTTACTGCTATTGACTGGGGCGTGGAAGCCGTAATTGAAGTTACCATATCAGAAGTCCAGAGTGATTTTGATTTATCTCTCAGTTCCATTGTTTGTCTCGAGGATGTACTCAAAGAAGTTCAGCTTTTTTATGGCGCGGCTAGAGAGATGGGCATAAAACGGTCCGTGGTTGCCGTCCCGCTTGATACCACCATGCATTTGAAGTTGAAGATAGGTCAAAAAGGCTCTGACGTTGATGCTGTGCACCACTGTTCCTTCGATGCTAGGCTCCATGGATGTACCAATCGACAGATTAAGCTTGTGATGGCTTGTATATCGCTCAAGGTGACATGGAGGCCACCTTTATTTTAATTTCTCATCCATTTCTGCGTTCAGTAGCTAGCTGTGACTTGTATTGGATGGATTTGACTACGTTTTGCATTTATGCTGTAACCGAGTACTGTTAAGCCTGAACCCAGTTCCATAGATTTCTCACAGGTGTACATATTTTTCGAGCATGGCTTATATGTGTCTCGTGCCTAGGAATTTATTTAGTTTTCATGTTGATCCTACTTATATCTTAAACTGCGTCAAAAGATACAAATATATTGGAATCAGCAAAATATGGTACATACGTTTGCAGAGGTAGACCGCACTGACACTAGACACGTTGATAGAAACGAGACAATCCATTGCTGCTGCCTATTAGAAGGGTTTTAAAACCTCATGTAATTTTTGCTAAGATGCAGACATGCTCTGACTAATCCCTGCCCAAAATAGGTGCTCTGACCAAATATTATTGTTGGAGAGCGACTTGTGTGTAGTGAAATGTCAATCTCAAATCTCCATATAACTATATAACCTCGCTCCCCCGTCGCTCGGACTGGAGGCTGGAGCGCGTATAAAAGGAGTAGTGACCCCGACACCCTAATCCTAATCCCTTTCTCGTCCTCACCTTCTTGTGCCGCAGCATGCTCCTCACCTTCCGCCGCCTCCTCTCCTCTCCTTGGCCTCCGACCAGATCAGCCGGTCTCATCGACTGTGCGGGCTCCTGTGAAACACCACGTCGCGATCCTAGGGGCCGCGACAGCTTGCCGGCTCGATGACCGGCCTGGATCCACTGAGGCTTCCTTGCGTACCGCAAGAAACCTCCTCTTCGCATCGTCACAGTCGCAAGGGGAGGACGTGGTGGTCGGGCCTGCGACGCAGCCATAGACGTTGAGGTTGGGGACGTGGACTAGCCCGCGGTCTAGGCTTGGATCTGCGGCGTCCGGCTCTGTTGTGGCGTCAGGCTCTGCTGCGTCTGGCTTTGCTCCAGCATCGAGCTCTGCTACGGTGCCACCGAGGCCGGCTACACCTTCGCAGGGCCCAACGGTGACACCAAGGCTGGCTTCTGCGACAACGACATCTAGGTAGGAGATGCCTCCGCCTAGAACACCTACACCGGTGAACATGGACTCCGACACGGGTACACCGACAGCAAACACGACGAGCACGAGCAGCACGAGGAAAGGAAGGAAGAGGACATTGAAGGTGTGGGATGACTTCGATTCGGTCACCACAGAGGTAAACGGTGTCATTGTTACTGTTGTTGCTATATGTCGTCATTGCAAATCTAAATTATCTGCTAGATCTAGTAAGGGAACTGGTCATCTTCTTAGGCATCAGGCTTCTTGTGTATCTAAAACACAACGTGCTGCTAGAACCCAGTCTATGCTTGCTTTCAATCCTGATGGCTATGTTCGTTCATGGGACTACGATCCTGAGGTTGCATGTTTCGAATTATGTCGCATGATTGTTGCCTTGGATCTTCCTCTAGGCATTAGTGCATCTCCTTGCATTTGAATGTTACATTCAGCGTGCTCATAACCCTAGATACTCTCATGTTTCTAGGCAAACAACTACTAGAGACTTTGTGAAATATTTCATTGCATGTCATGATGATTTGCTTGCATGCTTGCAATCTAGTGTTGGTGCTATTGCCCTTACATCTGATATGTGGTCTGGCAAAGCTAAGGAGGATTACATTTCTATTGTAGCTCATTTTGAAAATGATGAATGGTTGCTTAAGAAAAGGGTACTTGGTATGAGGCTTATTGATGTTTCTCATTCTAGAGAGAACATTGCTGAACGTGTTCATGCTGTTATTGATGAGTGGGGTCTCACTGATAGAGTTTTTGTTGTTACACTTGACAATGTCTCTGCTAATGCTAATGCTATAAACATACTAACACCTCAGTTCTCTGGTTATGCTGGTTCTGTTTTCTTACATCAAAGGTGTGCATGCCATATCATAAATCTTATTGTGAAATCTAGTTTGAAACATTTGAAACCTGTTGTTGAAGCATTTAGAACTACAATTTCATTCTTGAACTCTTCTAACCAAAGAATTGTTTCATATAAGACATATTGTATTGCTATTGGTGTGGCTCCTAGGAATTTTAACTTGGATATGGATGTGAGATGGAATTCCACCTTCTTAATGCTGAAGCACTTGATTCCACATAAGGGTGCATTTGATGTTTTTATCAATAGCCAGTTTCAACAGGTTAATGGTCAAGTATTGCTAACCCAAGAGGATTGGTATGTTGCTACAAAAGTTTGTGAGTTTCTTGAACAATTTTATATTTCTACTGTCATACTCTCTGGTATTTATTATCCTACATCAAACCTCATTATACATTAGCTTCTTGAGATATCTGATCACTTGAGTGAGTATGAGAATGATAAGTTCTTGAGAAGGGTTGTTGTTCCTATGAAGACAAAGTACCTTAAGTACTGGCAGGATATACCAATGTTGTATGCCTTGGCTTTTGTTCTTCATCCTAGAGGCAAGATGAAAGGACTTTCTAAAGCACTAAAAATTCTTTCTGACAATATTAATCATGATTATTCTGATTATTTCACTTCTGTTCGTACCACATTGACTAACATGTTTGCTAAGTATGACAACAAGTTTGGTGGAGTTAGATTGCAGAGGCCAACTCAGCAGGTAGGTACTGAAAGAAAAAGAACTGCTTGAGGTAAGATTTATGGTGTCAATGATTATGATACTGTTGATTCTTCAACTCAGCCTAATCCATCATTTGCTCAAGTTTCAGAATTGGCATTGTACCTTGATAGTGACCCTATAGTTGTTTTCAATGATGAACGATTTTGATGTCTTAAATTGGTGGCTTCAGCATAAATATACATATCCAATCTTGTCTATGTTGGCTAAAGATGTCTTAATTGTTCTTGTTTCAACCATTAGTTCGGATTATGTGTTCTCTCTTTGTGGCAGGTTGCTTGAAGAGAGGAGGAGGAGCTTGACAAGTGAAATGGTGGAGATCTTGACATGTTTGAAGGTCTGGCAACTATGAGAAGATCGACTACAACAAGCTGCTGAGAAGTGTCATTTGGAGCTTGAACTACAGTATGCTGACTTGTGCTATGATGAAGCCCCTGCTGCTTCTGCCCCTACTGCTGTTGGCTCTGTTGCCGAGGAAGTTTCTGGAGCTTGAAATGTAGCTTTATAACTTAGGATTTTACTGATGTTGTTACTTAGGATTGTCTAGTGGACATGGACCTATTAAGTATTTTGAGCTGGTTGTACTCTTTTTTCCCTTCAAGGCCGAGGGTTTTTAACGAGGCAACTAGCTTGTAATAAAATTAAGTTTTCTTGGCCAAAATTTCTATGTTTTTTTGTTAAGTTTTCTAATTTTTTTTCTATACTTGGATATGTTGATTTTTTAGTAAATCTGATGATGTTGGGAATCTTGTGAAGTGTAATTTGATTATCGGGTTTTTACGGGTTAACGGGCTTTTCATGTCTTATCTGCATTTCGTGCCTGATGGGCCGGCCCGGCACGTGAAAGCAGCTCCGTGCCATGCCGTGGGCAACCGGCGGGGCACGTGGGCCGGCCCGGCACGACAAAAAAAGAATTGTGTGCCGTGCCGGCACGAAATTAAATGGGCGGTGCCTTTTCGGACCCGGGCCATGCCGTGCCGTGCCGTGCTGGGCGGCCCATTTGGACAGCATTATCTGGTGGGGTAAATTATCTTACTGACCCAAATTGGGGCACAAGCACAAATTGTCAACATTTTAGCACTACTTGCCGGTCTTGTGGAGAGTGCAATAACTAAACTATTTTCAGAGCCTTGATTGTAGACAGCCTTATATCATAATACCATCAGTTTAGTTAGGGATGAAAATGATCAGAAATGATTGAAAATTAGCATTACCATTTCTTAACTATATTTTTCAGTCAAAAATGAAAACAAAACCGATAAGCTTGCAAATGAAAACAATAACAATACTGTTGGGAATCGAAAATGAAATTATCAGTATGAAAGTATGTCGACAACGATAAAAAATTGATAATCATGATCGATAACTAATTAATCATACCATTCATCTGGCACGACGAAAATAATTCAACATCAACATAGTTGACATAATAAATTAGAGTGACATGACGTATGAAAAAATAATAGTTTTAAGAGGTGGGTACACGCAACAATAATTAGGAGTCCAAGAAGAAGTTTAGCACTATAGATCTTAGGCTTGTGATGGTAATGTCCATTTGAGCTTGGTTATTTCGGTAACAAAGGTTACTCCTTCAGAAATTCGATATTTTCTAAGAAAAAATTTGAACGAATACTGTATACCGATCACTTGATCGAAAATCGGCACTATTGTTTTCATTTTCATTTCCATCAAGGTTTTCCCATTTCCATTATTGTTTTCATATTTTCCATAATCATTTTCATATTTCTTGTTTTTTGAAAATGATTGTCGGTATATCGGATATTTTCGTCACCCTTTTCAACCCTAAGTTTAGTAAATACTTTTTTATTGCCAAGGAGTGTTTAATCTTTGATCAGTTTGGTGGTACAGGCTTCTTTAGTGATGAATTCACCATACTGCAGATGAAAACCATAGCCATGAAAACTGCGTAGGGAGAACTAGTTCTTTGGTATTACTAGGTGTTTTCTCACAAATGCAAAATGATGGCACACCAGTTCAGGCATCTGTTTCAAATGAAGTGAACCACAGCTAAGAACATTTTTTAGGGTCTAAAATGTGATCTCATGATCATTTGTCAAAGTATTTTGATTTTTCTTCAAGATTTATGTTAGGGGTTTCGATATAACCCTAAAGTTTTGACAAACCTATGTAATGATCAGTCATGCCAGGAAAGCTCCTCAACTCCTTGATATTAATATGTGTAGACCATTGGAGTATGTTAGAAACAATACTGTTGGAGCATTAAGGTATGAATTGACTTGTTTCTTTCACTACTACATACAATAATTATTTTTAGTTACGGACCATAAACGGCTTTGGTAGCGGATGAAAGATCTGTTACTAGTAAAATGTTACTATTTGGTTATAAAAGTTGTGATGGGCATATTGTCTGTCACTAATTTCGTCTAATGATACATAAAAAATGGCAGTAGTAGTAGACTCGGGCCCGTCACTATAGCCAAACCTGCTGATGCAGAAAAAGAGGGGAGGGGAGGGGGGGGGGCAAACCCTAGGTTGTGGTCACCGCCACCAATGGTGCCGCATTCTCTACAGACATCTTCGCCACGACCGCCCCCACCTTGACACTATCGCTGCCATTGTCGTCAATGCCGCTGTCGTGGCCTTGGCTGCCCCCACCACCGCCATCGCCGCTATCGTGGTCGCCTCTTCCTCGGTTGACGATGATGTGTCCACCACTGTCACGTCACCGCCTTCACGTCGTCCTTCGTCAAACCACCACTAGATGGGGCGGCAGCCATCAGATCAGATGGCTGACATCGTCTTCCTCTTCTTCACGTGGGCCACTTCGGTCGACGCGGTTCGCCGCACGAAGATCCGTCTATGCTGCGTAAGCTTCAGGCTTCAACAGCGAGTGGATGCCATGGTACTTTGTGGACAAGAGAGTGGTGAGGGAGTGAAAGGGAACCGAATTAGGGTTGCACTGCCCCACGTCGGCAGTGGCAAAAGATAGTAATGGACCAAGCAGTCTGTTAATATCTTAAGCCAAATAATAAAAGACAAGACTCCTTGGGCCAATTTAGTAATGGATCCTCAAATACCCGTTACTATGTGCCTGTAGTTTTTTGTCGCTATAAATCGTTTTTCTAGTAGTGTGTTTTTTCGTAACTAGCAAACTAGAGAAGAGAAAGAACTTACTGTGTTGATGTTGAATCAGCCCAATGTAAGAGTTTTTTGACCTGCTTTGGTGAATATCTACACTAGCTCCAAGTACAAGAGGTATTCCATGGTTACAGGCTCTGTTGGGAGGAAGGCAGGAAGCTCTAAAGGCTTTTCAAACACAGGGGCCAATTCTAATAGGGGTGCTTGTATTACAAGGGAAAGTTAGACCGTGTCCATATGATCAGTGTCTTCTTGATCGATGAAGCAAACTTGTAGAACAGTGTCAAATGGTAGCTTAGGAAGCATTTGTTGGAGTAGTGCATTAGGATCAGAAGTAGATGTCCGTGTCCAGTAGGCTGGTCTCATAGGAGTGAAGAGGTAGGATTTTGAATAATGTTGAAGTAAATTCACAATCTTGAACTCTCAACATAGAATCAGATATTTCAGTCCTGCACTCCAATATAGCACCATATTAGATGCATGTAGAGCAAATGTGGTGCATCTATCTATCTATTTATCTATTTATTAATAAAAGGAAATGATCTTTTAATCACGCGGTGGCTAGGAAAAAAAGAGAAATAGGCTAGAAATTCTCATTAAAAAAGTAAAACATCCAGCCCTTAATCATATCTTTATAAATCTTAGAGCAAAATCTGACCCTTGGTTCCCTCTCATATGATCCCTTGAAAACAGAATTAGGTTGTCGTGGCTGCCGCAACAACACGTCCACATATCCTTTCCATCGGCCTTGCCCCTACCTTTCGACGTGCCATGCGCCGCCATGCACAAGACCAAGCCCTACACAGCAGCAGGTGCAAACAACGCACACGTGGAACCAGACTGCCGATGCGGTGCCGATGCCGTGCCCTGTTTGGCACGACTTCTACAAGTGCTTCTGCACCAGATTCTCCCCCTTGGTACCCAGAATCCAGCCAAACACTTCGTTTAAAACTGCTTCTACTCCTGGTGCCGGAGAAGCGCTTCCATCGTTTGAACTGGAAGCCGAAAGCAGCTGGAACGTAGCTCCGCATGCTCCAGTCCACCTTTCCCAGCATGGGTATGAGTTTGCCTCTAAACTTGACGATAATTACAGGAAAATTGCCACTGCGAACCTTCCTCTCCGTGCTCGACTCCCCTGCTCTGGTATCCGAAATCAAAAAGGAAAAACAAGAACATGCGATGGCCAGTACCAGTATCACGTTCACCTCGAGGATCATGGGCTGCGACAGTGACATCAGGTGCTGCGGCGGCGTCAATGTCATCCCCTTGAGCGCCATGGCAAGCTTGTTGTGGGGTCGATCGATTAGCAACGATTGGGCGAAAGAAACCTAGGACAGTTTGGTGCGTTGTGCAAGAGACAAGACGATGGATGGATGGACGATTGAGAGCAAAGCACAGCCGCCATGAAACTTGAGCACTGCTAAAGCGTCTAGTGATTTTCCCCTGACAAGCATTCAATTGGCTGCAACATTACATTGTTTGTTTGTTTCATATGACACCTAAAATAGCTGATCAAATGTAGCACTGAATACATAATTGTTAGCACAATGACCAGGCTTGTAATGTGGAATTACTTAGCACAGTACACAATTATTTCCTTGTTATGTGCAATTTTCGAATACAAGCATATATGACACATTTTCATCTAAATCTAGAATGGGTATTATAGGCATTCATTCTCTTTGATTCTATTTCAAAAGCCATGAGAAGCCACTTTACCAAACACTTTAAAAACTGCTTCTTATAAAGAATCTGTTTTTTCAATCTATTTTTTGAGAACCCCTTTTATAGAGAAGCAGTTTTTTTGAGAAGTCCTACACCAAAGGGGCAAGGGTGGCGACGGCCGAGCCGCTGGAGATGACAGCTCCCACGCCACAAGCCGCCGTTCCCGCCTTGCCACACACACGCCACGCCATGTCACACATCCCCGGATGTTTAGGGAAGGAGGCGGACTTTGTGGAGTAGCTCCAGCCGGTCCACGCGGCATTGGCAGGAGCAACACAACGAAGACCTGCCGTCCCCCAAGCCCCAACCATTACCTGCCGTGCAGTGGACGGTCGGGTAGGGACGCATACGCCATTGAATGGCGGCTGGCAATCAAAAAATATTATGAACCAAAACGGCAATGCATCCAAGTAAGATATGACAAACAAATGTCAGTGCAAGATCACTAGTATAACCACAAATTTCATCCACTAAATTCAACTATCTGCAAGTTCACACCTTTTGTCAACAACAGGTTCCAACCCGGCTTTATTAGAAAGCCCCAATACACAAGAAAGCAAGTTCGCACCTCAAAGGGACTGGCAATGACTAGCCACCTTTTTTTTTTTTTTACCTACATTGAGCTATCTGCAACCTTACATCAAACCGGACTCCAAAGGTGAATCTCCAACTGGAATCTGAATTGCTTTCTCAAAATAATCTCCACAAAAATCTGCCAGCATACATCTTGACTCCACACATCTGATTAACAAAAGGGACAGTCAAACACTTAGGCAAATGAAAACCTATGTTTTTGGGCTCAACAGTGACAATTAAAGTATGAAATGAACTTAGAATTTATATGTTTTTTCAGGAAACATGTAGTGGCTCACAAGAAATGGTAAGATAAGAATTTTAGACATACTTACATCCTATCCCTTCTTCATATGCCTCACTACAGTTTGGAAGAATTTTGAACTCCTCAGTGTCTTCAGTGACCTCAGAACAGGATTCATTTCCTTTCGACCAACGTCAGTTGCCAAAGCAGAGGTCTTCACCGACCCGTGAGCAGAGCTGATTTCTTTCGGAGCAGTGTGCGCGGTTGCCATGGTAGAATACGGTCTTTTGCATTTCACTGTCTTCCTTGTTATAAGAGGTCCACAGTGTTGAACTGGAATCTTTGATCCCCAAGCAGAGGCATGAAACAGTGATGATCTGTCTTTCAACAAATACATTCACTGCCGGGTGCGGAGATCCTCCAGCACAAGGTCGAAGGCAGGACATCCTGTTTAGCGATGCTGCATCTTCCTGTTTCACTATGCCACTGTCTCCATAAATCTTTTTGCGGTATGATGCTACAATCTCATCAGATGTGTACAATGGATCTATTGGCCTCCACACAGGGTTTATTTTAGGTCCTTTCTGGACCTGCCCTTTGAGGCTACTGCGTGTGAATAAACAGATATTATCCAGCACGTCTTGAACTGAGATCACCCCAGGAACTCCTTTCTCTGCAATCGCATCTACTTTTTTTCTCAATTGCCCTTCATTCCAGTCTGTACCATTCTGATGCTGTTTATAAAGCCAGTCAAACAAGCATTTAGCAGCTTCTTCGGCCAACTTCCCCCACTTTCTCATCATAGTACCTAGGGACTTGTCAAAGTCGTCCAGTTTTGTAGTGCTCTCGCCCATGAGAGCCTTACACCAGCATTCAAACACCCTATGGAATTTTGTCGATTCACCCACGAGCAGAACGAATCGTCCAAGTGAGTGTTTTAGTGCCACGGTTGATTCTCCGTTGCAAAACCGAAGCTCCTTGAAAGCTTCTTTAAGTGATTCCAGACCCATTTCAATCTGTCCAGGAGATTTATTCGGTGCTAGGTGATCATAGTGCCCAGTAAAATCCAAAATTCTGCAATCTTTGTGGCCTATGTATGCTTCTTTTCCCTTTCCCAATTGGAACTGAAACACACCATCTTCTGTAAGCCAACCGTAGAGCCAGGACTCCCTCCCGTCAAAGACTAAGTCAACGTATTCTCCATCATGGGTGACAATGAAGTGAAAAGTTCCATCATCTGGAACTGTGTAAATTTTCTTCTCAAAGCCAAACAATGAGCTCAAATCTATGCAGACTCCTCGAGAAATATTCCAAAGACGGAAGTGTATGATTGCTTTGATATAACTTCTCAGGACATCCAGTTTGCTTCCATCCAAGGAAAGGGTCACAGTGTTCTGTTTATTAATTAAAAATATCATTACAAACTTTTTTGGAAATAACAAAAATAAGAAATTTGTTCGAGGACATTAAACTTACATGGTATTGGCCATTTCAAATTGAACTTTTTCATAATATTTTAAAAAACATCCGAATCACATGAACAGCAAAAAAAAAGGCACTAGGACCAACCCCATCAAAAAAGGCCGTACCCAGTGCTGAGAGCTCCCGCACTGTGCGGGGTCTGGGGAAGGGTTTCAGCGGCAGGCCTTACCCCCGCCTGTGCAATGCGGGGAGACCGCGGCTCGAACCCGGGACCTGTTGGTTACAGGCGGTATGCTCTACCGCTGCACCAGGCCCGGCCTTCTAGGACCAACCCCATCACACAACATAATTGTTCTTATTTATTAAAAACCAGAGAATAAATACTAGGCACGTTTTTAAGTCAACATTTAGTGTCTAATAGAAAATTTCACCTAATAAAAAAGACTAGACAATAAATACTTTAGAAGTCAATAATAATGTGAGGATCTTACCCTAACACCATTAAAAGCAACACTGGTGGAGAACCTTCTCTTTTTGATCATGCATCCCTGCAAGAACACAAATTAAATTATTAAACCATTACCGCAGCATCCCTTGAGCCAAGAGATAACAGTTTATGTAATAGTGCAAGAGATGCACCAACCCCATACCAGCAAATTCTTGAGTGTGGTGTTGCCATTTCTCCTTAAATTAGTTCCTAGGAATGAGATCTTTTCCCACAAAGAAGTATGACTGGTTTTGAATATATCCTTGCTGCAAAAACCAAATGAACGGGAGGTCAATTACTGAAATGTATTGAAATGACACAAGAACTTATTACAGGTGCAGATGGCCACGTGTAAACAACAGCAATCACAGCATGAGGTCGAAATTTAATGAATACTAGAACAGGTTCCAGTTTTTTATTTAGGCGCTAAGATATGTGGAATTTGATAGCCATCTTATAGTAGGTAACAGCACAGTTAATAAGTCGTGTTATATCAGCATTTAGTAGACCCTGAAACTCACCGAAAGAGTACATACAACTACCACATGTAATTGGAAAAGTCTACATGATTACTGATAGAAGTCTATACAAAGTACTACCGTGCTACACGCTTTGCATGATGATACTTTAAGCTTCTTGTTGGAGTTAAACTCATAAGATATTTTATCTTGATATGGTAAAGATCAATTTACATAACTTGATTATGTTGATTTGACGACTGAGCAGGTGTTAAAGCAAAAGTGCATTAGGTTCTTACGTGCTCTATTTTTCTTTCGATTCTGACATATAAGATTGCTGCTTAAGCATTAAACACTTGAGAAAAGTAGCAGCGTACACGGGCTATATATGAGCAAAAATTACCAGCAGGTATATTATTGAATGCAAACAAGTTAAAGAAGGTAATGGTAACATATATGAATGGTATCAGCAAACTGGAATTGTTCATGCCAGTAAGAAAACTGTACAGAAGGTTTTACTTAACAATGCGTTACCATCTAAGCAGCGCAATACTATGTTCTATAGAGCCCAGTAAAAAACTGTACAGAAGGTGTTACTTAACAACGGGCTACCATCTAATCAGCAGATACTATATATGTTCTATGGAGCCCAGTAAAAAACCGTATAGAAGGTGTTACTTAACTATGCATTACCATCTAAGCAGCACATACTATGTTCTATGGAACAAAGTAGCACTGACCTTGAACACAATGAACGCATACTAAATTTTGGGATTTTGTAAAAAAAAATAGAAAAAAGAAAGATCAACACAGGCAACAGTCGGTCTGGCACAAATGACAATGGCAGAACGTAGTGCGCGAGAAATAAAAGATAGCAAGTTACCATAGTTCTCTCTCAAGCTCTTCATTCTCAGGAGACAATTTCTGTGCATCCAAGAGAGGATCAGAACCTTCCTTATACTCCTGGATGTAGTACATACAAGCACACAGGACATAAACACTTCAGCTAAATGTGAGGTACATAAACAGAGTTGTAAACATGAAGCACCACACCTTCACGTGACAATAATGCTAATGCCTTTGACTTCTTAACAATTGGTTAAATTTTAACAGAATAGGATACCTTCTAAATCACTGTAGATAATGTAATGTGCACAGACTTACCGGACCATAGATTTTTGGTGCCAAACTATAGTTCTTCCGCCTGATTGTCTTATTTGCATGAGATTCAAGTAAAGCTTTTCTTGTCGAAAGTAGGAACTCAGTTATCCTACAGGATCCTACAACAAGGGAAATGATATCACAAGTCAATGAGGGAAATAATAGCAGATTTGTGCACAAGAGCTATCCAATACCAAAAATTAAACAGTTACTCTTTTAGTAAGTGGGCAGAACACACAACCTGCACAAACAGCATGATGAAGAACTGCAAACCCCTTTTTATATGCTTTCTGTGGCTCGCCCCCAATGTCAAGAAAATACTTGACAGTCTGAACATCATCATCTGATTCAGCAGATGCCATAAATGGTGCCATGCCTGCAATGATGACGAGTGTTAAAATTGACAAAAACCAAAGTAAATAGATATGACAGAAGCAGAAAGATAGAAGGATTAGGGATGAAACCGTTATATGAAGCTGTAGTAGCATCAATTCCATGTTCTTCTACTAGGTACTTGCAGATTCCCAAATCGCCAGCGTAGTGCAGCAACCTGCACAGGTCCTCCTCCTCCCACTGAAAGCTGGTTTCTCCCCCCACAATGCCTTTGGATCAAAAGAAGAGACCAGAAGTCTGTCACACTGAGGGGGCACATACTCATGATTATTAAATGTATGAATCACATCACAAATGTACTAAGAGAACAACATATATCTACTCTACAAACAGTGTATTGCATCATATAAACTGAGACCTATGGATGGGGTTAATTTAAACTGAAATTCCACATAATTGTGATACATTCCCCCCAACGAAGTTAATAGCAAACGCAAATACAGCATGGCATCTACATCCTGATGCAAGCCCTAAGTAATTAAGAGGGCGTAATGCGCAGGTATGAGAAAATCGAAGAAAACATCACATATTTCACAGTTTAATTAAACGCTAAAGAGGTCAAACAGTAATTGCGCGGAGGCTATTTACCAATTGTTAACACAGCATAGCGAATCGAATGTGCCAGGCTGAGTACCTTTGAAACGCGCGAGGTCTCCGTACAGGACGACGGGAGGGTCACTGCTGATGGAGGAGCGGTGGCTGCCGTCGGAGGAGCGATCGCCGCCATCGGATGACGGGTCGCCACCGTCGGATGAGAGGTCGCCGCCGACGGAGGAGCGGTCTCAGCGGACAGAGTTGCGGGAGCCACCGTCGGAGGAGTCGCCGACGACGGAGCACCGGTCGCCGTCGGTGGAGCTGAGGCCGCTGGTGGAGGAGCGGGGGTCTCTGGAGGAGGCGCCGTCCGAGGAGCGGGGGCTTCCGATGGAGGAGAGTTGGCCGCCGTCGGTGGAGCGGTGGTCGCCGACGGGGGAGCGGGGGCCACCGATGGAGGAGAGGTGGCCGCCGCCCGCGGATCGATCATCCCCGGCGAAGGAGTGGTCACCGCCGGTGTACGGCGGCGCCATGGATTGCGTCGGCGAACTGTGAACCTCACCGGCCCTCTCCTCGTGACGCTTCCTTGCGGCGGAATGAAACCCCGGAGGCGCGGAGCAGGGGGGTGAGGGGCTTTCGCGCGGCGCAGCGGGAATGGGTGATTTTGAGCTAGTGTACATGCACTTGGTGTTGGTACACCGCCGGAGGCGGCTGCCCTTTCTCTTTGAGCAGTTGGGAGTGGCGTACGAACACCTGGTGCACGGGTCCAGGAGCAGGTTGCAATGAGGATCCAATGTCCTCCACGCTAACAGGGAGCCCACCTGTCAGTGGGTTGCAAGTGCTCCTTGTCAGCGCCTCATTGATGGTGTGCTTCTTGTAATAATCCGGTAGAACTCGCATCATTACACGAATAATTTTGGAGGTTTTACTGTGGTACTGTTTCATATACTAAAATCCATATAAGATAATAATGCTATGGTTATAAACCAAATAATAATAACCCGGCATATAACATATATAGGATCCACTAGTACGCACAATTTCTCAACAATGTGTTAAAATCAGTATCTGATGCATGATAGATTAATCTCAACACAACAAAGCATTTGATTAGTGACAATTTTTTGGTTGTTTTTGTTAATTACTAATGAAATTATATAGATGAAAACCCTGGCTTAGTGAAATAAAATCATTGCCAATAATTGTGCGTCTTAAATCAACGGTGCCTTGGTACTGACAAAAAATTTGGACGCCAAATGACAGAGCCAAAAGTTAGTACACCCCGATGAACCAAGACAAACTTAAGCAGGGTTTAGTAAATCGGGACGGAGTAGATCAAAACGCTGCATTTGCTTCGCCTTTTTTTTTTTTGAGAAATTTTGCTTCGTCTTAGCATCACCGCTAGTTCCTGCATGACTGAGCTGTAATTGACGTCTTGGCAAATAAAGCCTTGGAGAACCAGCGAGAGAAGTAGTACTAATTACCACTTTACCAGTGGGCAGCAGCACCGAGCATGGTGGCACTGCGTTACTTTCCCGTGATCGCCTTCCTCTCTGTCTCTCTCTCTTTCTCTCTGCGCGGGGTGGGTGTTCCCAGTACAGTACAGAAGTACTAGTACCGTATAGCTGTTGTATGTAGTAGGGTCCGCCACTCCGGCCAGCAGCTTTTCCGCTTGTTGGAGGCCTTTTTTTTATTACAGTTGACCACGCTCTCGGAAGGTTAGCAACAGCAGCCAAGACATTGAAGTTACCAGCGGTAAATGTGAGCAGCTAGTTAGCTGGGAATAATGCAATTTCCGACGAACAGCTACACGGGTTGTTCCTCGTAAAGGGGCATGGAGGAAGGGAATGGAGCCATAGCTTCAACCATCACGCTTCACGTTCAAGAAGAAGAGGGAGACCATCACGCTTCACGTTCAAGAAGAAGAGGGAGGGGGGGGGGGGGGGGGGGGGCTCCAGCGGCTCCAGGGCGTCATCACCTCACCAGTGGCGCAGTGCAGTGAAGTGCAGGTGGACCAATCCTCCTTTCCACTTTGTGTTGCCCATCCTCTGGCTCTGGGTCTGGGCGCACAACGAGACGAAACCCGACCGATCGACCAGTCGCCGCGCCGATGAGCTGACCCGACCTAGCTCTCCCCGGCCGGGATTCGATCAGTAGTTGTTGAGCTCCTCCGTACCCTCACCACCGGGTCTCCGCGCAATTAATGTGCTGGTTTCAGGGCAAAAATGAGGGAATGGGGATGCCGTTGTTGTTAAAATTATATGGACTTGCTCCATTAATATTCATAATAATTCCTACAAAATCTTAAAGACTCATTTATGAGTGGTGGGAGTGCAAAGGTTTAGTCCCACATTGTTAGTGGAGGTGGAGAGAGTCCAACTTATAAGGTTGGTTCCTCTAGCATCTCTTGCAAGTGTGTGGATGGGAGGAAGGAAGAACACACATCTGCGTGAATGGTCCACCGAAATTTGGTCCCTTGCCTTGCGGGGGCGCGGCTTCCTTTTACACTTTCTTTTTGCTGCGTATTCCATATATTTAATTATGGAAACCAACGTATTAATATGGTAACCGACTCGGTTGCGGGACGTCCAACCCTAGCGGTTCCTCCCTATAAATACGTACGGGTACCGCCGCAAATCATATCACGCAATCACCTAGGGTTTTGCCTCTCGCTACTGTTCCGCCGCCAAGTCTTCTCCATCCCGATTGTCGGCATGCACCGACGAACGGGAGAGCAGGTCTCCGAAACCGTCGTCCTCTGCGATCCTGCACCGGGAGAGGACGAATAAGGTTTTTGAAAAGCGCTCTGCTCGACTGCTCGATCGCTTCCTCGTCTTCATCAAGTTCGTCGTCACGACTTGTCTTCCTCGTCGTCAAGTCGATCTCAACCGTCGTCACCAACAACGTTACGGTGCTGCACGTTGTCGTCGTCTTCTCTACCCAGTCCAGAAGGAAACGTACGTACTCTCATCCGAAACTATGTCTTCCATACTAGCTTTTGTAGTCTGCTTGTCTATGATGGATGTTGCTAGTATGGTAGATGTTGTGCTTTTGTCTGGCTTTATAGACCTGTCTAGATCTTGTGTAGACTTGTCTAGTTTATTATACAATTTATTAATCATACTTATAATTTATGTCTGGATTAATATAAAATTAAAAGTGCTAATTTATCCAACAATCCAAAAACCTTATTGTAGTCACTTTAGTTTTATGGCTGGATTTGTCGATGCACTGATGCCAGAGAAATTCACTGGCGTGCACTTCAAAAAATAGCAAGTGAAAGTCACTCTGTGGCTTACTGCCATGAATGTGTTCTGGGTGTCCACTGATAAACCTGAAGGCGATCTCACTGCAGATCAGGAAAAGGCCTACAGTGAAGTCAACACAATATTCTTGGGCGCTGTTATTGGAGTTTTGGTAGATCGTCTTCAGGACGTCCACATCCATCATACGGTTGCTAAGGATATGTGGGACGCTCTGATCGCTGACTATGGTGGTTCAGATGCTGGCGCTGAACTATATATCATTGAGCAGTACCATGATTTTAAGATGGTAGATGGCAAATCTATCATTGCGCAGGCTCATGAGATACAGTGCATAGTGAAGGAACTCGAATTGCTAAACATCGTCGTACCTGAGAAGTTTGTGGCTGGGGGCATTATTGCCAAATTGCCTCCAACTTGGAGGGATTTTGCCACTATTCTTAAACACAAGAGGACGAACATATCTGTCTCAGATTTGATCGCGTCTCTTGATGTTGAGGAGAAAGCTCGTGAAAAGGATGGACGTTATAAAGTCAATGAGAGAAACACTATAGCCAATATGGTGCATTAACCACAATAGTCTCATGGCAGTGGTGGTAAGGGCAAGGGCAAGAACAATAAGCCTAAGCAGACCACTACCTTCAAAAAGAAGAACAAGGAGAAGGGAGCATGCTTTGTTTGTGGTTCTAATGAGCATTGGGCAAAGAAGTGTCTAGAACGCAAAGGAAGAAAGCCTCCACAGCAGAAGTCTACAAACATGGTGACCAGTGCTGAAGAAAATAGTGGGTATGGTAATTTATCATATGTTTTTTCTGCATTTCAATCTACTTGTTGGTGGCTTGATACTGGTGCTAATGTTCATGTTTGTGTTGATGCTTCTTTGTTTACTTCTTACCAGGTCGCCCGGGATTCCTCCGTCCTAATGGGGAATGGGTCACATGCTTCTGTTCATGGTGTTGGCACGGTCGAGCTGAAGTTCACTTCGGAGAAGATTGTCCAATTGAAGAACGTACAGCATGTCCCTTCTATCAAGAAGAATCTCGTTAGTGGCTCCCTTTTGTGTAGGGATGGTTTTAAGGTAGTGCTAGAGTTGAATAAAGTTGTCGTGTCTAAGAGTGGACAATTTATTGGTAAAGGCTATGAGTGCGGAGGCTTATTCCGCTTTTCCCTTTCAAATTATTGCAATAAGTCTGTGAACTATATTTATGATGGTGTTAATGAGAGTGATACTAGTGTTTGGCGTTCACGTTTATGTCATCTAAATTTTGGTTCTATGTATCGACTGTCCAGCTTGAATTTAATTCCAAATTTTTCCATTGTCAAAGATTCTAAGTGCTCAAGTTGTGTGCAATCTAAACAACCTCGAAAGCCTCACAAGGCTGCAGAGAAGAGACACTTGGCACCACTAGAACTTATACATTCAGATCTTTGTGAAATGAATGGTATATTGACTGAGGGTGGAAAAAGATATTTCATGACTTTGATTGATGATGCGACTAGATATTGCTATGTTTATTTGTTAAAAACAAAAGATAAGGCTCTAAACTACTTTAAAATTTATAAGGCTGAAGTTGAAACTCAACTAGGGAAAAAGATCAAAAGAATTAGGTCCGGTCATGGTGGCGAGTATTTTTCAAATGAGTTTGACTTATTCTGTGCGGAACATGGTTTGATACATGAGAGGACGCATCCCTATTCGCCCCAATCAAACGGGATTGCCGAAAGAAAGAATCGCACCTTAACTGACTTGGTTAATTCCATGTTAGACACGACTGGATTATCTAAGGCATGGTGGGGGGAGGCTTTATTGACATCATGTCATGTCCTAAATAGAGTTCCCATGAAGAATAAGGAGAAGACTCCATATGAGGAATGGATTGGTAGAAAGTCATCACTCTCTTACTTACGCACATGGGGTTGTTTGGCCAAAGTTAACGTGCCAATTAATAAGAAGCGTAAGTTGGAACCTAAAACTGTGGATTGTATCTTTCTTGGATATGCTCATCATATCATTGCCTATAGATTTTTTGTGTTTAAATCAGAGGTGCCTGATGTTCATGTTAATTCATTAATGGAGTCTCGTGATGTTACTTTCTTTGAGAACATATTTCCTATGAAAGATTTACATAGCATGTCTAAATTATCTTCTGATGTGATTGTTGAAGCTACTCCTGAACCTAATGCATTTTCTAATCATGCTGAACAAACACTTGAACCAATCCATGAGGAGATTGACAGTGAAGCTCCTAGGAGGAGCAAAAGACAAAGGACTGCAAAGTCTTTTGGTGATGATTTCACTGTTTATCTTGTGGATGACACTCCTAGAACCATTTCAGAGGCATATGCATCTCCTGATGCAGATGATTGGAAAAAAGCTATTCATAGTGAGATGGACTCTATTCTTTCTAATGGAACTTGGGAAGTTGTCGACAGGCCATATGGTTGCAAACCTGTGGGTTGTAAATGGGTGTTCAAGAAAAAGCTTAAGCCTAATGGTACTATTGACAAGTATAAGGCTCGGCTTGTGGCTAAGGGTTATACTCAGAAAGAAGGCGAAGACTTCTTTGACACTTATTCACCTGTTGCTAGATTGACCACCATTCGTGTATTACTTGCTCTAGCTGCCTCACATGGTCTTATCGTTCATCAGATGGACGTTAAGACAGCTTTTCTTAATGGAGAGTTGGATGAGGAAATCTATATGGATCAGCCAGATGGATTTGTAATAAAGGGTCAAGAAGACAAGGTGTGTAAGTTGTTGAAGTCTTTGTATGGTCTGAAACAAGCTCCTAAACAGTGGCACGAGAAATTTGATTCAACACTTCTATCAGCAGGCTTTTCAGTCAATGAGGCTGATAAATGTGTGTACTACCGCCATGGTGGGGGTCAGGGAGTTATACTATGCTTGTATGTTGATGACATACTCATCTTTGGAACAAATTGACGTGATCAAGGAGGTCAAGAATTTTCTGTGCCAAAGTTTTGATATGAAGGATCTGGGTGAGGCTGATGTTATCTTGAACATCAAGCTAATCAAAGGAGAGAATGGGATTACTCTTACGCAATCTCATTATGTTGAGAAGCTCTTGAACCGTTTTGGTTACAAGGATAGCAAGTCTTCTCCAACACCTTATGATCCCAGCTTGATTCTTCGAAAGAATAAGAGAATTGACAGAGACCAATTAAGATATTCTCAGATAATTGGATCACTTATGTACTTAGCTAGTGCTACTAGGCCTGACATCTCGTTTGCTGTGAGCAAACTAAGCCAGTTTACTTCTTGTCCGGGAGATGATCACTGGCGTGCGCTTGAGCGGGTAATGCACTATTTAGTTGGTACTATGGATTATAGAATTCATTATTCTGGATATCCAGCAGTACTAGCGGGCTATAGTGATTCCAATTAGATATCTGATGCTGATGAGTTGTATGCCACGAGTAGATATACATTTACTCTTGGTGGTGCTGCTGTTTCATGGAGATTATGCAAACAAACCATCTTAACGAGGTTTACCATGGAAGCAGAGCTTACCGCACTAGATACAGCTACAGTTGAGGCCGATTGGCTACGTGAGCTCTTGATGGACTTACCTATTGTTGAGAAACCTGTGCCGGCAATCCTCATGAATTGTGACAATCAAACTGTGATAGTCAAAGTGAACAATTCTAAGGACAATATGAAATCATCAAGACATATTAAGAGACGTCTGAAGTCTGTCAGGAAAATGAGAAACTCCGGAGTCATATCAGTAGAATATATTTCAACTGGTGAGAACCTGACAGATCAATTCACCAAGGGGCTGTCACGTAATATGATAGACAGTGCATCGAAGGAGATGGGTATGAGACCCATATGTATTATTCCATAGTGGTAACCCAACCTATGTGATCGGAGATCCCATGAAGTAGGACCTGGGAAGAACAAGCTATTGATTAGTATGAGAGTAACCTTTTATGACCCACTCAAGAAGCGATGCATTACTCTCGATATCTGTATGACAGGATGGTTGTTGCCTTAATGTATTTAGTTGGCTTTAAATAGCGAAGATGTTGTCCTACAGAATATTCTTGAATGAATACACCTATATGAGCCCGATTGTTATAAGGTCGCAATCTGTGAGATTTGGGTGATCTCTATTAAGCTCATGAAAGACCAAGGGAGTATGACCTATATGCTCCACCCGCGGAGAAGCCTACTGGAGGTCTAGTATCAGTTATGACAGTAAGTGAAACTTGTTTGCACAAAACTTGCAATTCAAAGCGTAGTCCATTATTCAAGTTGTGAATGAGTGTAGCTTATTATTTTAGGTGAAAGTTCAACTTAACAGTCTCCACTGAAAACACTAGTATATTAAACAACAGTGGGGTGAGTCAAAGTCTAGTTGGGACTTTGAGATCTGGTGGGGGATTGTTAGAATTATATGGTTTTGGCCCATTAATATTCATAATAATTCCTAGAAAATCTCAAAGGCTCATTCATGAGTGGTGGGAGTGCAAAGGTTTAGTCCCACATTGCTAGTGGAGGTGGAGAGAGTCTAACTTATAAGATTGGTTGCTCTAGCATCTCTTGCAAGTGTGTGGATGGGAGGAAGGAAGAACACACGCGCGCGCTCGCTCGCCTCGCCTCGCCTCGCCGGGCGGGGCGGGGCGTGGCGTGGCGTGGGCGTGGGCGCGGCCGCGCATCACCTGCGTGAATGGTCCGCCGAAATTCGGTCCCTTGCCTTGCGGGGGCGCGACTTCCTTTTGCACTTTCTTTTTGCTGCGTATTCCATATATTTAATTATAGAAACCGACGTATTAATATGGTAACCGACTCGGTTGCGGGACGCCCAACCCTAGCGGTTCCTCCCTATAAATACGTACGGGTACCGCCGTAAATCATATCACGCAATCACTTAGGGTTTTGCCTCTCGCTATTGTTGCGCCGCCAAGTCTTCTCCATCCCGGTAGTCGGCGTGCAACGACGAACGGGAGAGCAGGTCTCCGGAACCGTCGTCCTCTGTGATCCTGCACCGGGAGAGGGCGAATAAGGTTTTTGGGAAGCGCTCTGCGCGACTGCTCGATCGCTTCCTCGTCTTCATCAAGTTCGTCGCCACGGCTCGTCTTCCTCGTCGTCAAGTCGGTCTCAGCCGCCGTCGCCAACAACGTGACGGTGCTGCACGTCGTCGTCGCCTTCTCTACCCAGTCCAGAAGGAAACGTACATACTCTCATCCCAGACTATGTCTTCCATACTAGCTTTCGTAGTCTGCTTATCTATGATGGATATTGCTAGTATGGTAGATGTTGTGCTTTTGTCTGGCTTTATAGACCTGTCTAGATCTTGCGTAGACTTGTCTAGTTTATTATGCAATCTGTTAATCATAATTATAATTTATGACTGGATTAATATAAAACTAAAAGTGCTAATTTATCCAACAGCAGCTTTATCTATTCTACTTCTACAATAGGTGGTCGCTGCTGTGCTTCTTTTTTTTTAAAAAGGAGTAGATGGTTGCGTTAGTAGAACTGCTTCCATCTCTCTAAGATTATCCGAGTTATGTTTCAAAAAAAAAAAGGTTATCTGAGTTCCAAATAGTCCCTTGACAATTGACATTCTCTGTTGGTGGTCCAATTCTGTAGCCGGGTTTCTTCGTGCCCGTTGGGGGTCAGTGAAGGTGCCAAAAGTACTAGTACAGAGGTTGCAGAGACTCTGTGAGGTTGGCATGGGTTGGGACCATGGGAGGTTCAAGGTTTCTTGTGCTTTTGCCTTCATTTATTATGCAGATCTTGTGTTTAATTGAAGCTTATGATGTTGCTAGTTTTTCGTTTCTTTTCTTTTCTTTTTTGAAGAAAACAGGAAGGCAGAGCCCTTCTTCTTCTGATTATAATATATATTTTACTATTTAAACTCCATTCATAACAAGAGCCCCACAAACAAACAAAAAATCATAATAAAAGTAAATAAAAAAGGAAAAATATCTCAGCTCTGCAGGTGAATGCGTTGGTTTCTGAAGGAACAAAAAGAAAAAAAAAAAAAAAGGATGAGCGTATGCCCGTTTGAACCAATCCAGTTTGAACACGTCCCGTGGGCCCTGCCGTCTAACCACACGCATAGCCGGCGTGGACCTGCTCGGCTTTTCGCAGCTGACATCCGTACGCCTCTAAAAAAAATGAAAAAAATACGGCCGCGGCGAGCAGGTGCGCGGCCATGGCCGACGCGTCCTTGACCCGCGAAATTGTCCCGCTGCACATCGCTTTGCCAGAAGCCCACCTCCTCCTCACGGCCGCTTGCCTCGCCGCCCGGCTCACGGCAGCCGAAGTCGCCGCCCTCCGACGCGCCTCCGCTGCGCCTCTGCCCCAGCCCAAGCCGACGATCTAGCCGTGGGGGCGAGCAGGGCGTGGAGGATCGAGGCGAGCACGGCGCGGTGGATCTCTGAGTCTGAGCGGGGCTTCCATTTGAGCAGTGCGTGGCAGGAGCGGGGCGAGCCGCCGGCAAGAGTGCACGGGCGCGCAAATGCAATGGCCTGGGGCCGCACATCAGGGCGCGGCGGCGCTGGGCCGGGCTGCAGCCGCGAGACACGGACAGCAAAGTAGGCGGCCGGCTGGAGGGGCGACGACGACGGCACGGCCACGACGACGTCGATGGCGCCGCCGTCTTCTACTATAACATCGGCCTCGGACCTCGGTGCATCCAGGTACCGATTTGACTCATTACCTATGACGCTGCACTGTATTGAGCGAGTGAAACTCAAAACCATCCCCGTCAAGGTTGAGCCGCTATTATTCCTGGACGAGTGCGTTTGTTCCACTATGTCATTGCTTTGTTGGGATTATTTCCGTGGATAAAGGACGATCGGCATGGATTTCTTTGAGAAATGCGATCTGTATTTTGTTTTCTTTTCATTAGTTAATTAGTGTCATCCTTTTGTGATGCGCAGTGGAATAATGACATGATCCATCATTGCCATGATTTAGAGTTCTTTTCAGTGAGTGCTCAATTCTGAAGTCATGCTCTGGTCCAGTTCTGAAAACGGCCAGTTTTTACATTGTTATTGTACAGCGCATATAAGGTATGCTGTATTGCTGTTAGGATCTGATTCTGCCTGTTTTCATTTTGCTTTTGGAAGCACTGTTGTTCAATTGCGGCAAGATTAACATATGCAGGTAAAAGACCAAGTGTTGTTGTCTTTCCTACAGATTTCTGCGGAGCCATGGTTTCTGTTTTTCTGATCCATCTGTAATAGATAGGAAACGATGTTGTTGGGATACGTTGTACAATGAATAATAAGTAGTTACGTGCTTACTTCATTTATGCCAATCGACAATTTAATTGATGTGGTGTACATGAGGGGCTTATTGTTTTCATCAATGTGCTGACTATCACTTAAGAATATCTTGGGCTTAAGATGTGTGACCTTCAATTTTCGTGTGTAAAATTAGAAAGATATAAATGTGAAATACATGTACTGATTGTTGATTGTTCAGACCTTAACTTTATTTCACTGTATTGTGGCTTTTGCAGGTTTTGGTATGGAAGCTTACGAATGCTACTGGTGAAATTACCCATGTGGTTCAATTTGATTAAGGTGACCGTAATTTTCTTGATTTAACTTAAATTAAAGCTGGGGCTGTTCTCATCAACCATAAAATGGTGCATTCATGTGTAAGCTTTTTGTGAACTTATTTTTGCACTTGGCAACTGTTGGGTCTTCATTATTCAATAACCAGTCATTCCTTGTGGTCCAAATCCTCCAAGGCATGAATGTGTTCTATTAAGAACGGAACAGCCAACTGCCTCTTTATTTGGCTTATTGTAGAGTATGCTTGCGTTAGGCTTAATAGTGACTCCTATGAAAGCCAAACAATTCTTCCCAAAACTGCATTGCAGGAATAAGTGCTCCAATGCTCCTTCTCTTTGCAAAATGCATTGCCCACAAACAGAGGACTCAAGGTGCATATTCCTTCTTAACATATATCTAGTGTTCACTCTATCCTTCAGGATCCTGATGGAGCTTGTGGGTGTTGTGTTGCTACTTGATGGAACTTGCGGGTGAAGTGAGATTTCAGGCAACAGGATGTTGCTTAGAATCTTTGCCGAGCTTGCCTTTCCTCGTCTTGCCTTGCTCGGCAAATCAAGGTGAGTTTTCCTTCATCTTCCTCCATCTTTTGCCACGTGTCTTTTGAGGGCTACCATAATAGTAGGTTTTATATCATTGTGGGAGGCAGGGTGACAAACACAGCACCACACGCTCTATCTTGAATCTCTTCGGTAGCTGTTTGGTAGTCAGGACTTGGGGAGTTACACAAGAGAAAGTTGTACTATATATTCTATTTGTGCCCTGTGATGTTGACTGAATTAGCATGGGCCGCTTCCTTGTTTTTCTTGTAACTTGCACTAAACATTACATGTGACTGAGTGCACAATCCTTTTGTTTTCTTTAGGATGTGTTCGAAGGAGACTAACACTTCTGAGGAGGAGAAATACTCATGGCTTTAAAGGTGATCAGTTTCAACTTTCAAGTTTCTTCTTCTAGCTGTATGTTTGTACAGCTGTAGATGTGGAGGTCGTTATTGCTTGGCGGGTCTTGCTAACCCAGTGCATTTGCAGCAAATGTCATGTCTCTGTCTGATACTTTGTATTATTTTAAGCGGGTGTTACCAACTCTATTGTCTTCCAAGTTCCAATCCATTTCTTTTATAGAATTATAGTGACATGTCATCAAACTTTTTCTCCAGGTGTGTATGTTGGCTATAAAGTGCAGTTTTGATTACTAGTCTTTTTCTTCTACCCTACTTGAAGGGAAATGCTGTAAAATTTAAAGGTATAGATACAGTTTCGGTTTTACTTTTCCCAAAAGTTTGTTGTCTTTCAATTTTGTTTACACAGTTCACACTTCAGGCATTGCATGTCTATAGTTCGTTGGCTATGAAACTGTGGCCACTTTATATACATAATTGGGGCATTACATATTTAGAGTATGAAATCAGAGGACATGATAAATAAACACCAAGAAAAATTATTGTTGTTCTCGTGTACTCAATTTTTGTTTTATCTTACCGTTACCATACTTCACGTTTTACCACAAGAACAAAAAAGTATCACCTTTTAATGTTCTCATGGATGCATTTGCAAGTTGTTAACATCTGCTGTAGGACATAAACTAACTATATAATTTGAGGATCTTGCCTGGTCTGAAATAAATGAATGATTGCCACTTTCATCCATTTCTTTAGTAAGCTTAAGGTAAGGGAAGATGTGGAACAAATTTTATTCAGTAAATCTTTTTAGATATATTGTTTTGGAGTCCTTACAATAAACATGTCGAAATGATACTAGATGGTAATGCCGCGTTTCTGTTTCCGAAGATTTGTTTTTAAAGGAATAATGTTGTGTTTCTTTTCAGCTACTAAGTTAACTTTTTTTCTTTTCTTTTCTTTTCACGCAGACAAAAGTTTAAGCAACGGGATCCAATGGTTTCTGCATTTTCATCCTACCTATATGCTTAATTCTCATTTCTGTTTCAGCTGAATATAATGACATATAAGTAGCTTATTCACTTTGAGGATCTTTATCACTGAAGGGAAGGGGTTCCTCCGTAACTGGTTTCACTCAGAAACACCTCTGTGCAGGTATTACTTGTGCGGGGCATACTGTTGTGGCCATAGACTTGTCGTCTGTGCCTGTAGCCTGTTTATTCCCCATTCCCATCATGCATCCTTGTTCCGGTCACTTGTTAGTCTCAATTTCAGTGGATATGGGTTTTGTGGTGAGCTTCCAGATGCCTGGAGAAATTTGCAGCATCTAGAGTGATTTTAGCTATAGTCAGCTTACTGGTGCCCTGCCTGTCTCGCTATATGAACTTAAGGATGTTGAAAGAAATTCCATTTCTGGATAATTGAGCCCTGCTATTGGTCAGGTTCAAGAGCTCAGGAAGCTTTCTATATGTGTGAATGGCATATCTGGTGCCCTTCCTCTGAAATTGGGCACTCTGCAGAACCTGGTGTTTCTCGACCTTCATGCGAACACATTAAGCAGGCTGATAGCAGCAGCTCTTGGTAACCTGTCTAGGCTGTTGCACCTTGATCCAAGCCAAAACAATCTCAGCGGATCTATATTCCCAGGAATAACTTCGATGGCAAACATCTTGACAGTTGAACTCTCATCAAATTGTTTGATGGGGCCACTGCCTAAGCAGATTGGTCAGTTACAGAATCTCCGATTACTTGATTTGATACATAATGATCTAAGTGGGAGCATCCCAGAGGAGATTGGTGACCTGAAGCAGCTAGAATTTCTCAAACTCCCTGCATGCAAGCTCTCAGACAGCATCCCTTGGACAATTGGCAGTCTCAGAAACATGGAAGAACTTGATGTTTCGGAGAACTACTTCAAAACTGAACTCCCAACATCTATAGGCAAGCTAAGGAAATCTAACTCTCCTGTTTTTAAGGAGCGCTGGGCTCATCAGGAGCACACCGAGAATTTGGTAACTCTCTGATTATTGTCATTAGTCCATTACTGTCATTGCAGCATCTACTAAGTTTCTCTGCAGGGTCCAACATGCTCTCTGATTCTATTCCTGCCAAGTTGTATCAATCCAACCGTTGAAGTCACTCGTATTGCGCAACAACAATCTGACTGGTAATATTATGGAAGTATTTAAAAGGTGCAAGAACTTGACTGAACTTCACTTGCTAGACAACCATCTTCATGGTAAGATACCAGATTACTTGAACGAGCTACCACTAGTAAAACTGGACTTGTCCCAAAACAATTTCACTGGAAAGTTGCCTCAGAAATTGTGGAAATTGTCAACCCTTTGGGAGATCAGTCTCAGCTACAATCAGCTTACTGGCTCAGCTCTATACCTGAAAGCATCGATGGCCTCTCCAATGTGCAGAGGCTACAGATAGATGGTAGCTACTTGGAAGGACCTATCCCATGGTCACTGGGAGGTAAAGACTCTGACATATCTTTTTTTACATGGCAATAGACTGTCTGGGGACTTTCCGCTAGAGCTTTTCTACTGCCAAAACCTTATCACACTGCACCTGAGTTTGAATAACCTGACTGGCCACATCCCGAAGACCATATCACAGCTGTCATCTCAATAGGTTGGAGTTGACTTATAACCAGCTGTCTAGTGGTATACCTGCTGAGATCTATGTGGGGTTTGAGAATGAGGCTCACCTTTACTCGGAGTTTTTCCAGCACCATGGCTTCATTGATCTCTCATACAACCGACTGACAGGCCATATCCCAGCAGCGATCAAGAATTGTGCTATGGTTAGAGTGTTAAATCGACAAGGGAATTTTTTGAGTGGCACCATTCCCCTGACTGGCACTCTACCCAAGTCTTTACTCTGCAAAGATAGACCGTCTTGATGTCAGTCATAACAGTTTATCTGGACAAATCCCATTCTCCTATCGTAAGGAAAAAGAATCCTCAAGCTCACTGCTGTTCCCTTCAATGCAAGCAACAACCATTTCTCAGGGAACCTAGATGGATATGTTTTGAATTTCAGACAGTGGTCTTCTCTTGATACACACAATAATAGCCTCAATGGAAGTTTACCATCTGAACTTTCTGATCTCAGTTCACTGAATTATCTGGACCTCTCAAGCAAGATTTCCATGGTACTATCTCTTGTGGTATCTGCAATATGTATGGTGTCATGTTTGCCAACTTCTCTGTTAATCATATTGGCATGGAGAGCTTGGCAAATTGTGCTGCTGCAGGCAGTTGCACTGGAAATGGTATCGTTCATATGGTGGTTCATTCATCTCGTCAAATGCTAAGAGCAGTGGTCATTTGTGTGATACTTGCTGTAATCATTGTGCTAATTCTTCTGGTGGTTTATCTGAGATGGAAGGTATTGAGAAGGAAGCCATTGGCTCTTGTGTCGATCAGCAAGTCTGAGGCTAGTGTTTAACATCAAGTGATGAACTCCTAGGGAGGAAGTCACGGAGACCTTTGAGTATCAATGTCGCTACATTTGAACATATATTGTTGAGGGTAACTGCGGATGATATTATGAAAGCCACGAGAATTTCAGTAAGGTGCACATCATAGGCGGTGCTGGATCTGGCACTGTCTACAGGGCAGCGCTTCGCCACAAATTCATAATCACCTTGGTACTGATATTCGCCATTAAGTCGCTTGATCATGTTTGTGGTGATGAACGGTTCTTGATTTATGAGTACATGGAGAATGGAAGTCTTGAGATGTGGCTGAAGAACCAAGCTCATGCAGTTGAAGCCCTTGGATGGCCAGACCGTCTGAAAATTTGTCTTGGTTCCGCCTGTTGGCTTGCATTCCTTATCATGGCTTCATGCCCTATATCATCCATCGCGACATGAAATCAAGCAGCATTTCTACTGGATGAGAACTTCGAGCCAAGGGTCTCTAACTTTGGTCTTGCCAGGATAATCAGTGTGTGAAACTCATGTGGGTACAGACATTGCAGGAACGTTTGGGTACATACCACCAGAATATGGCCATACTATGAAATCCTCTACAAAAGGTGATGTCTACAGCTTCGGTGTCATCATGCTGGAGCTGCTCATTGGACTGCCACCTACTGGCAAGAGGAGGTGGAAGGGGGAGGAAACCTCGTTGGCTGGGTGCGGTGGATGATTGGGCAAGGCAAGGAAAATGAACTGTTTGATCCATGTTTGCTAGTGTCAAATCTGTGGCGGGAACAGATAGATGATGTGTGTTATTTCCATTGCTCAGGACTGCATGGTTGACGAGCCAATGGAAGAGGCCAACCTTGATGGAGGTGGTGGAGGGCCTCACGATGGCCCAGACAATGGAATGTAGACCTCTGGTGGTGAAAGTGTATAGGGATATGTAATGCTTGCAGAATGATGATGGCATACCACTGCAATTGGAGTGTAAGTATGTAGTCAACAGTTCTTGCTACTGAGTAATAATGTAGGGTAGCTGTAGATATAGAGTTTGCTATCTGGTGACTATTGAGGAAAAGTAATGTTGCTAATGTTCAGGCTGCAGTTAGCTGTGTAATTTTTTTATCTGGATCCTAATACTTTCTCACTGGTACTTAAATACGGCAGGGAATGTTGTACGTGCTCAGATGATGCATTGGCTTAATTTTCTGGTTTTCCCTGTGTTGAAGGATAGATTGCATGCACTTCTGTTAAATCCAGCTTTTTAGATCTGCATTGTCCTGCGTTGACTGAATTTTCTTATCTATACTTTACAGGATTTTATGCAGCTAAGTTCATGGTCCCTTTTTTCCCAGATTCAGCTCCATGTGTGATGATGCCGTAAAATTTACGTTCCCTGTGTTAAAGTTGTCCCAGGGTCATGCTAGTTATGCCAGGCCTGAGTATTGTTACTGTAGCTACCGCTGCGGGGGAATTGATATGTATGTTTGGCAGGTAACAACAATAGGAAATGCTGTACGTACGGTCGGGCTGTCCGACCCGGCTATACAACAAACAATATTTGCTGCGTGATAATGCATGTTAACTGGTGATTAGTGCTAGTCGTACGGCCGGTCGGACGACCCGGTCGTACGTATATGGATGATGACATGGGGTCTCCTTTGCATTGAACTTCGTCGTATATTTCAGCGTTTAGTAGTTATTTTATCTTGTAGGGATGAATGTGTACTGATAAAACAAGCACGAAACTTTGTCATGTATTTTCAGCATTTATTTAGTAGTTATTTTATCTAATTATCTTGTAGGGATGGATGTGTACTGACAAAACAAGCGCGTATACAACGACAACAATAATCTAGCAACTGAAAACCAAAAACTTCCTTCTGAATATCTACACCCTGAACATCTCAGCACCACCCATCAAGCATTTGTATTTTAGTGATAACTGAACAAACATTTGGTTCCAAATCTTAGATCAATTTTGACTTGGAACAATGTGGATTCACAGCAGAGTTGTGCTAATTGGACTTGGAACAAATATCGATTCTTTGCAAAGAAAATTATGCGACAGAAAGAGATGTAGTTCCAGTGTTCCACCCACCACAAGTACTGAAGTACATTCCTCTCACAAGTTTTTTTTTCTTTTACAAGATCATGCAAACCAGTGATTTGCAGCGGGTCATGACTTCATGTACATCATTTGGTCCAAAAACAAGCAAACGGAGCCCCCCCCCCCCCCCCCCCCCAGTAAACTATCATGCAAACCAGTGATTTGCAGCGAGTCATGACTTCATGTGCATCATTTGGTCAGTATCCATAACCACAAGTCCACAATACAACCCCAAACATCATCAGTTCTCTTTCAACACAAATTCAACAATAGATTCTTTTATGATATCATCATGTATCATCTTGACAACCTCCATTTTAATCAGTTCCAATTCAGAATGATGATCCAAGGGCAAAGGTAGAATGCCATCCCAAGCAACCTGCTCACAGTATCTTTGCTTCTGTACCATTTTCCATATAAATCTGGCAAGGTGTGCACTATCCATTTCAGACAAGCAATTCACCATAATCTTTGAATGCAAATTGCTGTTTGGAGCAGTCATATCAGCAATTACAGAGTTGACAAGATCAAACAGAAGCCTCCTGTCCGATTTTGACCACATGAGCAGTTTGTTGTACTTATTTTCAAGCCATAAAAACACATTCGAGCTTACTTGCCAATCTGCTAGGTAGGCTGGAAAATCACAGACACTATCAAGCATGTCCTGTACGTAAGAGAAATCTCGGTCCTCCTCGTCCTTAAATAGAGGTACTTGCTCCTCCATCACCGAGCAAGTTGAGGTTTTCATACTGCTGCACTCATCACTTGAGAAGGTATCGGAATAGTATCCACAAGTACCATCTTGGTCCTCCGTCTTCAACATTTTAAGTTGCTCTCTGAGTCCTGCGTATAACCAACATAAGACTTAATCTGTAAACAACATGAAACTAATGAAACCTGAATTATCATTGATGTATTTACCTTGAATACCAACATTGATGCTATCGAAAATTCCAGAATAAGACATGTATTCATCAGAACTTTGCTGTGATAAAGTAGTTGGGCTTGAGTATTCGCAACTCTCTGCACTTGCAATATGCACACATTGTATTGCCTCAGTATCATTTTCAGCAACATCAATCTCTATTAATGGGTTTCTCCCCTCCTGGGAACAAATGTAAATCTTGACAATTAGAAATTCAGTGCTCCACTCAGAACCAAATATTTCTTTTACCAGAATAAAATTACTTGAAAACTGGGATGGTGCAGTTTGCAAAACCATAAATTGTCCAAAAAGAATAAATGCAGCTCAAATTTTAATAGACTGAATGTGAGATGAATGTCCGCCCCAGGCCACCCAACAGTTACCATCTTTCATATTTCTTGATTTGTCATAAATGAGGTAGTGATTCTTAATTCTTAAAACGAACAGAAATTAACATTAAAGTACTTATTAGTTATTACCAATGTCATTGTAACATACCTCTGATGCCATGATATCCTGATAATAAACCGATTTGTCTTCTTCTGTCTCTGCAAATGGTGTTGTCAGTTTCCCATCAGAACAACTCATATGGCATTTGGAATTATGTTGTTCATGTTGAACATCAAATGCAGATGCCTGTTGATCCCTAGATCTGATAACATCATCAGGATATTCAGTATGTGTGTTGGCCGCCTGAGGCAGATCGGAAATGCAGATGCTATGTCTCTCCTTTTCTGAAGCTACATGAATCTCTTTCTCGGGTAGCATATTTTCCTTTCCTACCTTGACAATTGTTCTCCTATTTTTTTGTTTTGCGTTTCTGATTGGTAATCTCTTCTTGACACGCACACTTTCCGATTCATCAGTGGGTATATTCAATATATCTTTCAGAATGGGCAACCTGCACGTCGATGCAGACTGCCTTCTACTAGATAGTTTCGTAGAAGAGGTTGATGAGGCTGGGAGAGACTTGGATCTTGAAAAATTCCTCGATATGCGACCGCTTGAATGGTCTTCGCAATATATCCCTGACTTCCACCCATCTTTACTGCTTATACCAAGAGGGTTGGCTGGAACCTGTCGCACATTATCATCACTGAGGATTGGACCTGATGATCTCTTGTGAGAATAGGCTTCTTTTGCTGCATCTCTATCAGACAGTTCAAGCATTTCACCTAAAGTTTTTATGTCTCTGGGAATTGAATTTGTAGAGCCAAACTGGCGAGCTGTTTGCCATCGTTCAGAGAGGTGTTTTCTGGCCTTTCTGCTAACTGATGATTCAGTCGATGAATCATGATAAGTAGAAGCAACTTTTACCCTTTCAATGTCCCCCGCAAGTTTACATTCCTCCTTGGATGATCTCCTCCTGCCAGCACTTTTAGGTGTTTGTTTTCCAGCTCTCTGTATCATTGTGCCTCCTCGCTCTGAAACTTCATTGTTCGGTGCAGAATGCATGATAGCTTTCTTTGAGGACTTCACATGTTGTTTGGCATTCCTCTGACCATATTGTAATGTTTCTTGGTTTGATAGAACAGGTGCAAAGCTTTTCCTTTGAAGGTTTGGTTTCAGGACTACAATATGAGGCCGATGGCGTGAACCTTTACTCTTGCTTCCTTCTTGTTCCAACGGCTTGAGCATTGTGACTGGCGTCTCTTTTAGCAGCATGCTAGGAGTAGGTTCCTCAGAATCTGTTATTGCATCAGACACCCCCTCATGATCAATTTCTATGTTGCAAAGAATTTCTTGCTCAAATGGTTGCGTAGCATTAGCGGCACTTGTATGAGGAGAGAGCTGCAACCCACTGTGATTAAGGATGTTCCCTGAGAATCCAGACACCACAGACCTATTATCCTGAAGGATTTCAAGGAAAACATCCTTTTTGGAGTGAAGTATCTCAAGTGCTTCACAGAACTCTCTAGAATTCCTATTTGCTTCGTCCGCAGAAAGACGCTTGACATCTATGAACTTCTGCCTCACAAATTCCAGATCAGCCTCGCTGCTTCTCAGATGCGGCTTCTTGTTCCTTGACCGCAACACCTCATTCATCACCTTGTTCTCCATTTCAGACAAACATCCTTCAGTGCCGGTAGCTCGTTAGCACTGACATCACGTGTCTGATCTCCAGCTGAAACATGGGCTGCTTCTTGAACAGCTCCAGACAACTTCCGCTGCCTATTCGCCTGGATGTCACTCTGGCACCTATCAAGAACTTTCTTGGTACGAGGCATGGTGTCAAGGCCCATCAGCCTAGCAACAATACTAGGCGCACAATGGGTCAAGTCCACCTGCTCCGGTCCCTGTTTCACCACGGGTGTCTTTCCAGCAACAACATTTTTCTGGTTAGAGAGGCCCTGCAAAACATAGAAAAGGAACATGACTGTAGCTATGACTTCACAAAGCAACCGTAACCATGTTTCAATGTATTCCAAATCGAATATGCAGAGAACAGTACAACATTATACCTCTCTTAAATTGCCTTCCCCTGCTGGTCCATCCATGGACCGTGGATCAGCCTTCTTCGCCCTTTTAAGTCCTCGCTTGAACTCAATGGTAAACTGGGTGTAACCATGTAACAGTCGAGATTGTCAGAAACATGGTAGGCAGGCATGGGATATTCTTGGAATAAAAAAAAAAATATTCTAGCCAAGGTTTACACATGAAGGGTGGAAATGAGCAGCAGTTCAAATAATCAAAGGAATCAGGCTAGAAAGTTAAATCCTTGGTTTTTCGGGAAAAAAAATAAATCCTTGGTAAGTAAGCTAGGAACGGGTAAATCAAGCATGCCCGCAGTTCAAACCATTTGAAACATAATGACAGTAAACGGGGACATGTGAGCTTACAGATGTTTCTTCAGGTGAAGCCACCACCGGCGCTTCCTTCAACTCGGGAACAGCTGCAGCCACGCTTTCTGCGCAATCGCAAGACGAGAACCCAGCAACATTCAGTCAGCAATGCAGCCGCGGAAGCGGACACAAGCCATGGGCGATGGCCCCCAAGCTCGGTGCCAGTGCCACCACCGAAAAACGACCGGACAAAACAAATATATATATATATATATATGAGAAATTCCGCACCTCGCCGCTGACGGAGGCGGGGCCTGCGGTGCGGCTTCGACCCGCCGGTGGCGCCGCGCAGCGTGATGACCTCCGCTGGTTCCGGTCGCGCTTCCTCCCCACTCCCTCCTCCTCTCTCCTCCTCTTCCTCAGCTGTCTCGTGCCGCGTGCCACCGCTTCTCTCTCCAGCGGAAGTGAAGAGATTTTGAACTGTGGGGCGTAGGGGCAGTGGGGCCAGGGGAGGAGCAGTCTCGGTGGTAGCCGCACCGACGGGAAGCACGGCCACGTCTCTGCAAGCGGGCCAAAGGCAGAAGCGGGGCACCATGTCAGTGACTGAAGGAACAAGGCGAAATCGACTGGCCGTGGTGTCAGTGCAGGTGACGGAGCGCGGGGCCGCGCTCGAGTTCGAAAAGGCTAGGTGGGGCAGGAGGAGGCGCGAAAGCCCAGGCCCGCCTCCACCCTCTCGCGCACGCCTCCTTTCCATTCACGAGAAGAGCATCCCCCGCTCTCTGGTGGATTTTCTGCGTCCTTGTCGACGGACGGAGTACCTTGTATTTATACGCAGATGAAAACGTGGCTGTATGTTCTGAGTAAATCTCATGGAAACATACGTGATGCTGAGAGTCATTGGCTCATGGATACGCTTGATTTTCCAGTTCATTATTAATTTCAAGATATATTGAAATCATTTTCAATGTTGTAGAAGCTTTTAAACGTGTAAATCTGATGAAAACACGTGCACTTCTCAGGATATTGCAGTCATGGATACGCTCATAACCATTTATTTCAAGAGATATAAAATTCTTTTTTACAGAGTAGTAGCAGCGGTTGAACTAACTATTGCAAGAATAAACCACGTGGCAAAGTTGTGCATGGAGGTTGTACAAGTTGATACTAGGATACACTACATATAAGATCAGTAACTGCAGGAGATGGACAAATCCCTAACGCACGATATACAAACGATGTTCAACGAATCATTTTAGGATGTGTTTAGTTTCGGGACAAGGTGGGATAGGATGGAACCGTCCCATCTTTTAGGGACGGGGTGAACCCAGTTTTCGTTTGTTTGAAGGGATGAAATAAACCCAGTTTTGTGTTTGATTGGTGGAATCAAAAGGGATGAGGATGGACGGCGTCTTCTTCTGTTAGAAGGTTGCCACTCAGCCATTTCGTCAAACACGCACGGCGCATACGGATGGACATGGCGCGCCCACTCCCACGCCTGCGCCATCCTCGTCTGCTTGCTCCGTGACGCCTCCGCTCCCATGCTACGGCAGGTACTGCTCCAGGCAACAAAGCCCCTTCGATCAACATTCAGCAGCGACCCGTATCCTCCGCAGTGGCTCCTTCCAAACTTCCAACAACGGCACTAGGACAATCCTGCTTGAAGACACTCGGCCGCTAATCAAAGCATGGAATCCAGCAAGTCTGAAGTTGCTTCACCTGGTCGCTGCATCTTGCATGCGCTGCTGCAGCCAAGGTCCGGCTCGGTTCACGCGTAGCCTGCCCGCGCCTCCGCAAGCGAGCCCCCACGCCACCGCCAAGCTCTGACACGGCTCGCGCGCGCGAGCTGCGCGCCGCCACAACTGGCCGTCAAGTTCCCGCGTCGGGGGACCTGGGGTTTGTAGTGGGAGTGCGGCGCGCGGAAGAGGGAGAGCTAGCTCATCCTGGCGCGTTCTCGACGTGGGGTGTGGGAGGCGGCGGGCTGCGGCGGGGATGAAAAGGCCAAATCATGGCAGCTCGGTGGAGGAGGAGTGGAGCGGCTTCGCGAGGAGGTTGAGGGGTTCTCGACGGAGCTGTGGGAGAGGTCGGCCGGGCGGGGAGGTTGCGCAGTGGCCGGACGACGCGGGAGCTCGGACCGCGCCGAGAGCGAGAAGGAGGCGGGTACCTCACGCCGTGGAAGTGGGACGGCTTGGTCCGCTCGTTTTTTTTTTTTTTTTGGGTCAAGCCGTCCCGCATCTGAGGCGAATATTCGCCTTCGGGACCGATATGGATCCTTGTCGACGTCATGTATCTCGCAATAAAACAATGTATATCTGTTATTACAATTCATAATTTCTGTTTTGTGTATCTCTTCTAGTACGATAAATGTCAAGTACATTAGAGTAAGATTTTATATATCTTCTATCTCTCTATATCTTGTAATTAATAATTATTTTAACTAAAAGATTTAAAACATTGAAGTTCAAACCTTGAGAAAAAAATAATAATAACTCGATTTGTTAAGACATAGTATTCAAAAAAGAAATAAGCCCACAATCAAAGCCTCGAGGAGCACACAACTATACACACACACCCTCTTCTATTTAGTGTTGTTTTCTCCATATCCAAGTCTTTGATCTACCAAATTCAACTTCAAACATGTTTCTTATATAGAAAAAAAAAAGGAAAGGGGAGATGAACAAGTAAAACCCATTCACCTACCTTTTTGTATCAATGTTTCTAAAATTGTGATTTTAAACCCTCCTTCCGCCATTCAAAATGAAGTTATAGGGACCAAGTATTTTTAAGGAGCGTAAGAATTCCTGAAATATTAAATGGAATTCAAAACAAACAAAATAAGAAAATGATGCAAAGAAAATTAAGAAATCTAGTTATAAACAAGAAACCTTAGATCTTGGTATAGACGAGTATCACACCATCAAGAAGCGTGGAAACAAAAGCGGAACATCCTTGAGGTGAGATCATCGAGGCACCAAGGCGCCACAAGCCCACGACATGAGCTATGAGGAGAGAAGCGCAAATTATTTCAAAGGAGAGAATGGAATGAGAGAGACGTAGCAGAGATGTGCTTTATAGAGAAGATTAGTCGGTGCGGTTTTTTTTTTACCGAAATAAGTAGGTCGGAGCTTACGTGGGCTACTGTGACATGCTAATTTTTTTTAAATCTCATAGCATATATTTTTTCATATAAAGAAGGAAGTGAAAATTGCTTTAGTACAAAAGACAATGGCAAAAAGAGAAAATAGTTACCATTTCTTGTGTTTACATAGGATATCTATCTCTATCAACGTGAAAAGACATATATATGTAATCTTTTTCTTACGTGGAATATTTTTTTTCTTAGAAAAAAGTGCATTATCACGATGTTGCAACTGAATGATTTTGCCTCTGCATAGTTTTGTCCCGGGAACGCACACGTCATTTATGCTAATTAAGTTTGTTGTAAGCTCTTCCATTTTCATTTAGAATCGTGGTGGAGCCGTAGAAATTATAGTACTGCACTACTACTATGGTTGTGATCATCTCGTCGCATTTGTTATTTGGATGGAAATTTCAAAAACCTGTATTACGTGGTGTTTCACCGTACAATTATTCAGATGTTCCTGCTCCAGAGAGTAGTGACCGATGGTGCACGATGCCAGCTGAGCTGATATGAAACAAAATTCCCCGTCATATATCTCTCAAGCGTATACGTGAGTACGTGACGATGCGCAGAACACAAAGTAGATACTCGAAGCAAGACCACTCCTTTTTCGAAAGAAGAGCGGTCGAATCCAAAAGGAGCATCAGCATCGAACCGTTCTTTTCTCCGCACTCTGACACGCACAAGCGACATAGGTACAGTATATAATCAGAGATCACGATCGCAATTTGTGCAATTCCACACGCGGTTCACGCACGCGCGCTAGCGCAACCTACCACTTCACCGACACGGCACGTTCTCGAAGGCTCAACAACGGTATCCATCCACGTCGGGTTGCGGCATCTAGGCCCACACGTCATCCACACACCGTCACGTCTCCAGCGGGCCCACTCCGTGCTATAATAGTAATGGCAAGGCACACTCAAAATCCCGCATCACTGGCGCAAACACCTCCCGTGAACTCGACCCGACCCCTCCCCAAACAGAGGAAATCCGAAGCAGCTCGCCGCCGTCGCCATGGCCGTGGAGGTGTGCGTGAAGGCCGCCGTCGGGCACCCCGACACGCTCGGCGACTGTGCGTGCTCGCTTCCCCCCTCCCCATCGGATCCGCCTCAACTCGCTCCGCATTTCGGATTCTCTTCAGTGCCCGTAACCCTAACTGCTTCGCTGCTGCTGATCCGTGTTTGGTTGGCGCTGCCTTGCCGCAGGTCCTTTCTCCCAGAGGGTGCTGCTCACGCTGGAAGAGAAGAAGGTCTCCTACCAGATGAAGCTCATCGACGTCAGCAACAAGCCCGACTGGTCCGCCCTGTTTCCCCCCGTTTACTTTCACACTGAATTCGACGTGTCTGACGAGTGACTGCTCATTGACAAAGTGGTCCTAGTATTTGGCTGCGTCCTGTTTCGAGTTGTAGTGAGCGATTTCTCTTCTGTTTTGCCCTATTTGCAGTGCTTCCCTTGGCACTAGTGGACTATGAACAGTAGGAGAGAGTGAGCTTCGTAGTGCCGTCAGGATGTCAGACTGTGTGCTGATTAGATGTCCTTGTCAAATTAGTAGATAGATTTGTTGGTGGTGACTTGCTTGATCTCACTCTGTCCTTGTCAAATCCTGGGGGCTGGAATTGGAATCCACAACTTAGCTTGACTGATAGGATCTGTTGGAGCCTTGGAGGACATGAGGAGTCGTTTCTCCTCATTCGTGGGGAATACTTGTGCTAAAGAGTCCATTTGGGCTGCTTGATCGAAGTTATCGTCTCACGCGAGAACGTTTTTCCTCTAGAACTCAGGAACAAGCTGTACCCTGAAGTAGTACTGTATGGCGTAGTGTTTTCTTGGAATTGATCAAGTAAACAAGTGCTGCACCTTAGTTAAGCTATGACCATATATCGATCATATATTTGCAACTGCAACTGCGTACCATAGCCTTGATTGCGCCTTACTTTGTTGGCATTGAGATATAGGAAAAAGTAGCTAAAATATGTTGTCAATTTCAGCCAGAGATTTTGGAATTGTGCACATTTTTATGTCTCTGTGGATGAATTATATGGTCCCTTGTAAGGGATGAACTAGTTGGTTGTTTAATTGTTTTTCTTCTGTAAAGTTGTCTGCTATTTTTATTTCCACATTGATGATATAGGTGCACTAGTACAAAACAAATAAAAAGGATGTACTGTTTTTGTGCCCCTGGGCTGCAAAGTTTGGTGACATAATGGTATCATTTAGGAATTTCGGGTTGTCTTTTGGGAATCTTCTTATCTAACCTACTGTATTCTTACCTATCCTATTGTAATGACTTTCAGGTTCCTGAAGATTAACCCAGAGGGCAAGGTACCTGTGTTTAACGGTGGTGATGGCAAATGGATTGCTGATTCTGATGTGATTGTTCAAGTTATTGAGGAGAAGTACCCAAGTCCACCTCTTGTAACTCCTCCTGAAGACGCATCAGTGTGAGTTGTTTTTCTAATTTCCTATATTTATAACCATTTTTTACATTAGCATTGCACATTTGGAGCTATAGTCCTGTAGTTGTTTTCATGAAGAAGTTTGGGGTCTTAAGACAATTTGCATTCATCTCAAAGGTATTTTTGAGTTTATTTATTTGGCAGTTGATATTTATGTGCCAGATAATCACAATTCTAAGTAGGATTATAATTATGAATTTTATGGACACAGGAGCCTAATATCTGACAAAAATAGTACCGTGCGTGAGTTTCAGTACTCGATTTAGTTGCAATAGGATCTGTTAAGACTTAGGTTGTGCTTTTGGAGTTTTAGTAACTTACAAGATTGTCATCTCCTATGTTATGCTTCTTTTGAAGTGTTAGTTTGTCACGAGTTCTAGTCCAGATGTACCTTTAGTTTTGATTTTGGCAATTGTCTTACTGTTGTATGTGGTGATTATGGTTGTGATGACAGGGGATCAAAGATTTTCTCTACCTTTGTCACGTTCTTGAAGAGCAAGGATTCGAATGATGGTTCAGAGCAGGCACTTCTCACTGAACTGCAGGCACTAGACGACCATCTCAAAGCCCATGTAAGTTGCACGATTATTTCTTAATTGTGTGCTTCTTCAGCAAGGGAATAGGCATAACACATGTTTCCACAATCATTTAAACATCATCCACATATCTTGAGCACTTGTGACCTGCTTGGATAAGCATCTTTCTTTCAGCTCCTTCTGTCATGGGTCTTGTGTACTCTGACCATGTGCTTTGATTGATCACCTTGTTACTGTTGCCATCACCGACTTGGCACTTGCAGGGCCCCTATATCAACGGGCAGAATGTATCAGCTGTTGATCTTAGCCTGGCACCAAAGCTCTACCACCTGACGGTTGCACTGGACCATTTCAAGGGCTGGAAGATCCCGGAAAACCTCACGAGCGTCCATGCATACGTCAAGGTACACTACGAGTTCTGAAATAGCTGCATTTCACTGTCATTTCCGAAACCTGTCCTGAAATCAGATAATTGAGATTGCATTTCTCTTTGCGCAGGCTCTTTTCAGCCGCGAATCTTTTGAGAAGACTAAGGCGGCTAAGGAGCACGTGATCGCTGGATGGGCACCCAAGGTGAATCCGTAAGCACCTGCCCCCTTGTGCTTGGGCACTACCTGGACACCATCCATTTATCTGATCTGTTCTTGTCGATGGTGCCTGGTGGTTAGGCGTCTGTAGCTTGAACGTGTGGTTGGATTGGAATAATAATGCAGCATCCTGTTCTGAGTACCTTGTTTCTTTTCGGGTTGTTACATGTGTGCGCTAACCATCCTTTGCCGATTCCATCTCTTGGTCTTATGTAATGAAGGGTGTGTGCATCTACTGTAATGTAAACCTTGGTATGAAATAATGGAGCTGCTTCTATGCTTGCGTGTAACCTGTTGTACATTGCGTTTACTTTTTCGAGAGTTATGAGATAGAGTCCGAGTTTGCCTCATTTGAGCTCCGGACGTGAAAGTTATGATTTTTGAAATTCGGTACTTGATATGGAAAATACGAAACCGATTTGGATTCAATTTTTAACTTTATGGACACGAAGTGGAAGTCGGTGTCTAATTACAAACAGACTTAATTTGAAAACAACTCAAGGGACACCAAAATTCATGTGCGTAGACGACCGCACCTTAAATAATACTCCCTCCGTTTCTTTTTACTTGTCATTCTGAAGGCATTTTTTAGTGTCCAGATTTATTGTACATTCTCTGAACCTGAACATACATATTGTCCAGATTCAGAGAATGTTCAATAAATCTGGTAAAAAGCCAGAACGACAAGTAATAGAAACGGAGGAAGTAAGTTGTAGAGAAGAGAAGAGATTGAGAACCTAATTCCTGAACGTCATATCATGCGGTGCTGCGTGTTCTTCCGAATCAGTCTTCATCAGAATGGAGGGAAAAGGTTCCTAACTGAGTTCAACTTTTCTGAATTATGTATTTACAGGATTTGTTCCTCTTTAACTATTGGCAGATGCTGTTAGTCTACTGGTGTCTTTCTATCTCGCCGTAGTATAGGAAATAGTCGAACACGTAGATGCACACCAAACCCGTGCGACGCTTCCTTTCCTTGTCGCGTCAGGATTCTGCACGCACAAAACGCCTGATGCAGCAGATGCGTATACATCTGTGAGCATCCAAAGTTCCAAACCTGAATCCAAATGTTGTGCCTCGAAAGGTGTAATCCAAACGTATCTGTACCTATCTTCCAAAAATCCATCGGGACTCGTCAGTCTTATCCGACTAACTATTTACTACTCGGCTATAGATAGAATAGTATCACAACAGAAATTGAACTAGTTCCATCTATACTTCCCTCGCAAGGTATACCGAAGCAGATTTAATTTCAAACCAGGAAAATAACTTATCTCCAAAAAAAAAAAAAATCCGTTGAGACTCGTCAGCATTATCGGATCGGCTAAAGTTGAGATAACGCAAAAAAAAAAAAAAAACGGCAAACAGAAACAAAATCCATCCATTTTAGCTCACTGACAGATGGGCCCTCAGCAGAGCAAGACAAAACGAACTCAACAAACCCGCCGCGCGGCTGCTGTGGGCCTGTGAAGTCAGCGACCCAGGCGGTGCCAGCTGCGGAGGGGAAAGTTGTTTGGAGTAGAGCTCGGGATAAGATCAGGGAGCTCGCGGTAACCCCGCTCTCGCCCGTTTGATTAGCGAGAGAAGATAAACCCCAGATCCTAATCACCCTCGCCTCCCCCTGCATCGCCCGGCGCTATAAAAGGCAGCCCCACAGGCCCCCGTCGCCTCATCACATCCAAAGCTTGATCACCACCTTTTTCCCTTCCAGAAAAGTTCTCGAAGCGAAGCTCGTTTTCGTCCTCCCCTTTTCGTCGACATGGCCGTGGATCTGACCCCGAGGCAGTCGAACAAGGCGTACGGGGGCGAGGGCGGCTCCTACTACGAGTGGGCCCCGACCGACCTGCCCATGCTCGGCGTCGCCTCCATCGGCGCGGCCAAGCTCTCCCTCACCGCCGGCGGCCTCTCCCTCCCCAGCTACTCCGACTCCGCCAAGGTCGCCTACGTCCTCCAGGGTACGTGCTCATGCCTTCCTTCCGTCCTCTGTACTCTGATCCATCTTCGGTCGCGCACGGAGTAGATAGCTTATGGAAGGTTGTTGTACGCGTGTTGCGCCGCCGTGTTCGTTTGTTCGGACTGGAATCCCGGCGATCGGGTGCGATGAGATCGTGAATTCTGTGTTGTAGTGTGTTGCCGAACGATGCTTCGGTGTAGTAAGTTGTTAGATTCACTTTGGTCCTGGATGGGGTGTGGATTACTAGTGTGGGATGTGTGATGGCTTAAAAGTTCCTTGTCGTTTTGTTTCAGCTTTGTCATATTAGTTCGCGTGGAGTACGGATCGGTGGTTGAGAGCTGTGGCATCATAATTGTTGCGATCCTATTGATAGTTTGACGATCATGTGATGCGATCGGTTTTTATTCGTTGAATGTTAAATTTATCAGATTAGATTCCTTCATCAGATTCTATCTTCAGTTATAAAACGCAAGTTGTTGACTACTGTTGAAGTATATTTGTTTAGGATATAAAATGTTACTTTGGGTTTATCTTTCTTTCTGTAGCTTAAAGCTGTTCAGCTGTGTGAGCACTGATTAATTCTTCTTATATAAGCCTAAAATTCAGATCAGTAGTTACCTGTAACGATCTTGAATCATGCATGTGATGCGATTGGTTTTTGTTCATTGTTTTAAGAATTATCAGATTAGATGTGTGCATCAGAGCTCTAATTTTGGTTATAAAAAGTAATTGGGCACATTACTATTCTGGCTAGTGGTGACTTGTAATGTCTTTGTTGCCATCATGTGGTCATCAGCATTTAGAAACTAAAGTCTGAGACCCACAGTCCAAATGTGACATCGCCAGTTTGTCGTTGTTCAATGTTCATTCATGTCTTCTTGTCTGCTTACACATGCAATTTAGCTCTGCTCTGTTTACTAGTGCTAGCTCTGCTCTGTTTACTAGTTCTATGTCCGCTCTGTTTACTAGCTCTTCTCTGTTCGAGAATTCTTCAATGCAGTATCATATTAGAGTTGTCTATAGACTCTCCCCACAAGAAAATGTTTATTAGAGATGTTAAGCTCTGTTTCTGTTTACCAGTGCTAGCTCTGTTCTGTTTACCATTGCTAGCTCTTTTCTTTTCGAGAATTAATTCTTCAATGCATTGAATTTTGCTGCCATCATGTCGTCATCAGCATCTAGAAACTAAAGTCTGAGACCCACATAGTCCAAAATTGGCGTCACCCAGTTCGTCGTTGTTCAATGTTCATTCATGTTGTCTGCTTACACCTGCAACTTAGTTATGCTCTGTTTACTAGTTCTAGCTCTTCTCTGTTCGAGAATTATTCAATGCAGTATCAGATTAGAATTGCCTATTAGAGTCCCCACAAAAACATGTTTATGATGAGCTCTGTTCTGTTTACTAGTGCTAGTTCTGTTCTCCGTTGGAGAACTAATTCTTCAATGCAGTTAATTTACATTGAGAAAAAAATGCTTGTTATTTGGCTGCAGGCGCTGGAACCTGCGGCATTGTCCTGCCTGAGGCCACCAAGGAGAAGGTGGTGGCCGTGAAGGAGGGCGACGCTCTTGCTCTGCCCTTCGGCGTGGTGACCTGGTGGCACAACCTCCCCGAGTCCACCACTGAGCTGGTGGTCCTGTTCCTGGGCGACACCTCAAAAGGCCACAAGCCTGGGCAGTTCACCAACTTCCAGCTGACTGGCGCCACCGGCATCTTCACCGGCTTCTCCACCGAGTTCGTCGGCCGCGCCTGGGACCTGGCCGAGTCCGACGCCGCCAAGCTGGTCTCGAGCCAGCCCGCCTCTGGCATCATCAAGCTCGCCGCCGGGCACAAGCTCCCTGCCCCCTCCGCCGCTGACCGCGACGGCATGGCCCTCAACTGCCTGGAAGCCCCCCTTGGCGTGGACATCAAGAACGGCGGGCGCGTGGTGGTGCTCAACACGGCGAACCTGCCGCTGGTGAAGGAGGTCGGGCTTGGCGCCGACCTCGTCCGCATCGACGCGCACTCCATGTGCTCGCCGGGCTTCTCGTGCGACTCGGCGTACCAGGTGACCTACATCGTCCGCGGCAGCGGGCGCGTGCAGGTGGTGGGCCCCGACGGCAAGCGCGTGCTGGAGACGCGCGTCGAGGACGGCTGCCTCTTCATCGTGCCCCGCTTCCACGTCGTCTCCAAGATCGCCGACGCCTCCGGGCTCGAGTGGTTCTCCATCATCACCACGCCTAACCCGATCTTCTCCCACCTCGCCGGGAAGACGTCGGTGTGGAAGGCCATCTCCCCTGAGGTGCTCGAGGCGTCGTTCAACACCACCCCTGAGATGGAGAAGCTCTTCAGGTCCAAAAGGCTCGACTCCGAAATCTTCTTCGCCCCCAACTGAGGAGAGGGAGACTCAAAGCCACCCCGTCGTCGTCGTCGTTCCAGCAGCGTCCAGCCGTCGTCGTCGTTTAGGGAGAGCGTGAGATAATAAATAAGTTTAGTCAGTGTGTCGCTGTGGCTTTGCTTCTTCAGTGTCTGTCTTCGCGCTCTTTAGAAGAGTCTGGTTGCTGAACTATTTTTTTGATATACAATCAATATTTAGCGGGTCAATTTTCTCATTGCTCTCGGTTATTTATCGCTCATTGCTCAGTTTCATTCCCTTTCTTTAAAACCTGGCATGCTGTGGGGTTTACGTTGGTTTTCTGCTGACTAACTGCTGCTGTGGCTCATTTAGTGGGCACTTGAGCCTCAAACCGCACAATGGGCGAGTCTGCGGCCCAACTCAACTAGTATTGCAAAGCGGCCTTGTCACTCTTGTTTGATCATGATAGCGTTTGACTATTGTTTATCTCTGGTCTTCGCAGCAGCTGAACTCAGCAAAATGTCCATCCGTTGGAACTAATCGATCAGACGTAAGATATTGCAATAGAGTATACTACATATATAGACAGCTCACCTAATCTGCTCTTATCTTTACTCCAAAGAAAACGTACAAACTCACCAAATTGATTTTTGAGCTCCTAAGGCTAAAATCAGGGGCGAAGCTAGATAGAGCGACCCAAGTACATTGGCATCATGGGGAAAATGGAAATTGCAGTGATTAACACCTAATTTTCATCATATGGACACCACCTAAACGCGCACTCAATGGCACTCGAATCCTTCCAGCGCGCTCAGCCTAAATTGCTGCAAGCTTCTCGACACAACTCAATTTTCCAAAAACAAAACGGAGAAGTAGGTGCACAGGATCCCAAAACAACTGCAGAAAACGAACCTACCTATGCTAGCCGCCACGGTGATGCAGCAACGCCCCAAGCAAACACCAAAAGCATTTTGGTCCCTGGCAGCCGGAGCCCACAGAAGGTGGTGCTGCTACGCCATGTGACAGCCAGGTTGTTGTCTGGAACTCCGGATGTTGCCGGTACGTAATTTTTGAGACACCCCTGTGTTATCCATATGTGCGCAATCAAGTCCCAGTTTGTCTTGTGAGAAGCTGACAAAGAAATTCGTTCTCTCAAAGTCGACCCCTGTTTTTTTCGGAAACTATGTTGAAGAAGTTACCAATCTGAAAATTTCTTATTATGGAATGTCAATTACATTCAGCTGCACGGAGCTTCGAATAGGAAGAACTCGGGAAGGGAGAAGACACATCTTTTCATCTGATTTGGAAATACTTTATGCACGACTAGGTGATCTGATCTAATTGTCCAACTAGTGTATTTCCTAAGCTATGTATGTGCTAATCCTTAATGGATCGAACTGATTGGATCAGACGATATAACTGTACGTATAGTAGCTCTCTTTTTTTATTATTACATCTACTATATTCGAGCACCAATCTTCGATGAGCTATGTATTGATGGACGACCTGCCTCGAACAATCTAGAGCCATAGGTGTTTCTTGATAAACCTATGGCCGGCATTTTACATGTTGATATCTTTCAAAGCAGAGCCAACAACAGGGTATTGCGCAGAGTAGGCTCCCAGAAGTGATGAGTAACAGAGCAAGCAGACGAGATGAACAATAAAGAAAACATGGAGGAGTTGCACGATAAAACGCCGTAACTTCTCCCGCCATATAAACATTCTCCTCGCGCAATATCCAAACCATGATTAACCATAAAACTATCCTGACGCATTTTCCCAGAATGCCCCCCAACCTCCCCGCTTACCTCCTCCTCGCCCTCGTCGCCGCCTCCGCCGGCGCCGGCGCGCGGCGGCCCCCGTTGCCGGCGGCGAACTCGACAGCGTCGGGCGACCCCGTCTACCTCTGGCCGCTGCCGAAGAGCGTCTCCTCGGGGTCCCAGACCCTCACGGTCGACCCCGACCTCGCGCTCGACCCGCAGGGCCCCGGCGGCGGCTCGGCCGCCGTGGCAGAGGCGTTCGAGAGGTACAGGAAGCTCGTATTCGCGCCGTGGGAGCACCACGCGCGGAAGGAAGACGGCGGGTACGACATCGCCAAGCTCACCGTCGTCGTCGCCTCGGCCAACGAGACGGTACGGGCCTAGTGTTCGAGCGTGACTGGTTTCGTCTGTATCAGTGCACGGGTATGAAATTCTTGCGCTTTTCTCTGCCGTGCAGTTGGAGCTGGGGGTGGACGAGAGCTACACTATCTACGTGGCGGCGACCGGCGGCGCGAATTCCATCGTCGGAGGAGCAACCATAGAGGTGCCCAATTCCCCTTCCTCTGTCGATTATACTTTCCGTTGGAAAATTATGCAAAATCGAGCTCCGTGGATCCTTGATTGTGGAGCTCTTGGAATTTAGAGTGATCTGTTGACTAATTATTGACAGGGAAAAAAGCCTGTATCTGAATTATTGACAGAAAACAACAGAATTTCCACAAACATTTAGTTGCGTATAAGTTGGCGTTTCAGATAACGTGTAGGTGTAATATACCAGTACAACACAGCTCATTTCTTCTATCTTCTTTCGTGCTGACCGTTTTATTGTCCAGGCATAACTACTTTATCATGTTTAATTTAACTGCACAAATGGGGAAACATGTTTCTGAGATTATTTCTTTGTGTCATTGATATTCAAGTGCATGTAACAAATTGAAATGCTGGGACTAGAGCTCACTTTTTTCAAGTAGTTTTCATTGCAGCTGTTCACGTGGTCTTGACATGTGTCATCAAAATGAACTAATAGCGATTAATTATTGGGTTTTATAAGAGAGTTTACCCAAAACATCACTTGCTTGCTGCGAATCTTTATGCATGACTCTAGTCAAATCACTCCTTTGTATCCATATATGAATCAGAATTGTGCTTAAGTGCTCATGTGTTAAAATACTTGTATTTGCTTCTTTTCTTTTCTTCTGTTTTTCGTGAAGCATATATTGTCTTACTAACGGTGCATTTGGCACTGCTTATGCTCAAAGTGCTTATAAGTATTTAGTTTTCAGCTATCACATTTATGCACTAGAATATGTAGCTGAAGCTATATTTTTCTATCCTTGCAGGCCAACACAATATATGGAGCTAGTCGTGGACTGGAAGTATGAACCGAGTGTGCAAACAACACTATTTGTTATTCATTTTATCTGCTGAGGTGAAAGTCTTTGAGCATATGCACTAATGTTTGTTTTTTGATAATCGGCAGACATTCAGTCAACTTTGCATTTTTAACTACGATACTAAAAATGTTGAAGTCCGCCATGCCCCATGGCATATTCAAGATGAACCACGCTTTTCCTTCCGTGGTTTACTCCTAGGTAAACTTTGTAAACTAATGCCTATACTAAACCTCTGAATTAGCCATGATAATTCAAATGAAAAATGCCAAAATGATTAACTTTTGCTTCTTTCACATTCAATGCAGACACCTCCCGGCATTACATTCCTGTTGATGTGATTAAACAAGTGATCGACTCTATGTCTTTTGCTAAGCTGGTAATGTCATTATCTTTATGATTGTGTTAGCTATGCAACCAGAACTCTTCATGTGCTTAAACCTGAAGTTGTGTCCAGTAGAACGTTCTTCATTGGCATATCATCGATGAACAATCCTTCCCGTTGGAGGTACCATCATATCCAAATCTGTGGAAAGGTTCATACTCAAAATGGGAGCGCTATACTGTGGAAGATGCACATGATATTGTCAAGTATGTTATACTTGCATTTGACTTTAGAACTCTTCATCTGTCATTTGGGCTTAGCCCTCTCTTCGTCATCTATATCTTTAATAACTGTACTTTTTTGTCGTCTCACTTCTTTGCTGACTGATGTTTCTGATTGCTTCACTCTAATACCTTCTCTCAACATCCATATGGTAAAGCTACGCCAAGAAAAGAGGTATGTTCAGCTACTTGTCATTTTAGATTGTGGTCACAGAAAACCCAAAGCATATGATCTTTTTGCTAGTACTTATGGGTTTCATCTCTAGCCTACCCCAACTTTCTTGGGACTAAAAGTCTTTGTTGTTGTGTTGAGTATAATACTCAGTTTAATTTGGGAACTTCAAATCACATGATGCTTGTTTATCTTATTAAATTCTCTTCTGCAATTTGTTTTTGGAACTCTTATCTAAAGTAAAATTCTCTACAAGGATTTGATATCTGGACTATTCTTTTTCTTTTCCACAGGTATAAATGTCATGGCAGAAATTGACGTGCCTGGTCATGCAGAATCATGGTGAGTTTGCCTGTAGCATTGCATATGATGTTTAAAGAGGCAGGCCCTAGATGTCCTCCTGTTTTTGAGGAGGGCCTTTTTCAGACTCTACATTAGGTGCAAATGAACAAACTAATGGTGATCTTTTTTAGCGTGATTTAGATTTACAAGTACTCTTAGTTGCCATGGGGTTACCACAACAATAAACCATTGCTACTTGTCATATTTTGATTTTTATATTCTGACATGAAACTATCTATATTTGTGTACTAACTAGGTTCTCTGAGTAGGCATTCAAACATTTGAGATTGTTATGTAAAGTCTCTCTCTTATTGGCTGCTCTTGAAATTCATGCACACATTTTACTTTCTGCAGGGGGAACGGTTACCCAAAGCTCTGGCCCTCTCCCACTTGTACAGAGCCATTAGATGTCTCTAGTAATTTCACTTTCGAAGTCATTTCTGGAATTTTGTCTGGTTAGTTTCTTTCATGCTTCTTTCCCAATGAAGTTAACTCATTTGAGGACTTCGATACTAATCAGCCAAACACTCACCCCTTGATATTTATTTTTCACACCATGCTTTTTGACGAATGTGAAAAACAAAGATTTTCAAAACAAATGTGACTTACGGAGTTTATTAACTTCATAAATGTATGTAATCCATGATTTCTGTTCATAATTGTACTTGAGTTTCGTCCAGAGGTGGATCAATACCACTATAGACTAACCACTTCAACTTGGGCTGTGCTCTCCTACAGTATGATCAGTTACAACTTATAAAATGTATTTAAATAACTGGGTCCATTTCATGAATTTATTATTTTGTGAGAAATTCATTATGTTCCTTACGGAGGATCAAATCAATAATCGTACAATGATTTTTTTCCCTTTTGAAAACTGTACATTAGGGAAATCCCCTACTGTGGAATGTGGATTGGATTCTTTATTGCTTTACAAACAAATGCTAGTGATCATGAGCAATGTGCACAAAATGGTTTTCAACTACTATAGGAAAAGGACCATCCTCCTGTACAAAATTTGTCCAAACATTGATAGTAGTGACCCATAATAGTTACTCCTCTGTTCTTTTTATTATGTTATTGGTCACTTCAAAATGTGAGCTAACCAACGATAATAAAAAACAAGAATGGAGGGAGTATTCTGCAAACTTTTGTGTTATTAACATTGCACATGACTGCATTATAACCTAATGGCTGACATAAAATAATGACATTTTTTTATCTCCTCAGATATGAGAAAAATCTTCCCGTTTGGGCTGTTTCACTTGGGTGGTGATGAAGTATATACAGGTTGGCCAGTTTCTCTTGTAACTAAAACTGGTAATTAAGAGTGTAAAATTTTATTTTTAGGATGGTAAAATATATATATTTAATACATATTTTCCAAAGAAAGTGGGCATTCTGTCATTTATGTTTGCTTTATTGTCTCAATTTGATGTATGATGCTATTCTCAAAAAACATCCCGCATAATTGTTGAACAGATTAGTTCATACCATTTTTTCAGATTTCTTTTTCAATTGATAAAGGCACATTACTTAATGCTCAAATGGATAGTGTAGCTTTTCTCTATGTTGACTGTTCAGCAGAATGGTCACCTGAGGCAGTATAATGCCAAATATGCAATATATAAATTTTTAGTGTGTCACATATGTTTTTTTCTGTTTACTGAAATTCTCTCAAGCTTCATTCTTATATTCATGTCAGGTTGCTGGAACGTAACACCTCATGTGAGGCAGTGGTATGGAATTTTATCCACAAGATTCCATTGTTTGACAATCGCTGCTACTTGATGTTCCTTTTCTTTAATTATTGGTCACTATCAATTCCAGGCTTGATGAGCGCAATATGACTACAAAGGATGCTTACAAATATTTTGTTCTGAAGGCCCAAGAGCTGGCAATTCAGCTTAACTGGATTCCTGTGAATTGGTCTGTCATTTTCATCCTTTGCTTGTTTATAACCTTTTATAAGAGGGGCGTAAAAGATATTTCAGTTTTGATTTCTCGAATGCTTATATTATATTCACCCTGCAGGGAAGAAACCTTCAATTCATTCAAAGAAAACCTCAATCCTCTAACAGTGGTGCATAACTGGTAATCTACAAACTCTGCCCTGGATTGTTGAATCTGCTTCTTTCAGACAACCTATCCAACATATCTGTCTATTGCTCAAATAATTATTTGAACATTGCAGGCTGGGTCCTGGAGTCTGCCCTAAGGTTGTCGCTAAAGGTTTCAGATGTATAATGAGTAATCAAGGTGTATGGTACCTTGATCATCTTGATGTTCCCTGGGAAGATTTCTATACCAGCGAGCCGCTTGCTGGGATTAGTAACAAAGACCAGCAAAAGCTAGTACTTGGTGGTGAGGTTTGCATGTGGGGTGAGACAGCAGACACATCTGATGTTCAACAAACGATATGGCCACGAGCAGCTGCTGCCGCAGGTATGAAAGGCACAAATCAGGGAAGTCTATTTCGTAATCTTCTTTTCATCCATTCTTCCTTTAAGTACTCACATCTCGCTGTTGAGTTACTGCAGAGCGCATGTGGAGTCAATTGGAAGCCATATCTGCACAAGACTTGGAAACAACTGTCTTGTCTCGACTTCACTATTTCAGATGCCTGCTAAATCACCGTGGAATTGCTGCTGCTCCAGTCACAAACTACTATGCTCGGAAGCCTCCAATAGGTCCAGGTTCATGCTTTGTTCAGTAAATACAGCCTGCACAGTAGAAACATATGCATGAGGTGTTCTGCCTTCATACAACTGCCACACTTCCAAACAAAGAACCTTGTGCTGTATCATTTCTGTTTTTCATCTGCAATAAAAAGTGAATAATTCCTCGTTGTGTATTTACTTTGAAACTCAGAAAAAAACTTCATGATTTAATTCTGATTGGGAGAAGACGGTCATCGCTGTAACAGTAAAATACAGCTATCTTTTAACATCCTTGTCCTCGAATTCTTCCCACGTGTATTGGAACCGCGAGTAGCAACTGGACAGTTCCCTAAGCCCCTTTGAACTGGTAAGAGAGTAGTGATCTTAGTGTGGATATTTCAACTGGCTTGTTTACTATGGATTTGGATTTTGGGAACCTGTCGCCGTCAGACATCATCCTTTCCTGAGTTTGGCCTTGACCTGAAACTCTTGCTGGTCAAAGATCGCATTCATGGCGCGTGTAATTTACGACAACTTCTTCCGCTTGGTGATCTAGACTGAAGAGAATGGCGTTGGCCCTTTGTTATATGTCACTGTCCCATGTCACCCTCATCGGCCATATATATCTGCAGCCTATTTCTCTATCCATTGCCCAGTATACCCTTTTCTTATGGTGTGCAGTGCTGCTGGAGGAAGGAATACTTCTCTGCCCTATCCTAAATTCTGAGTTTATTATCTCAAAAATATTAATTAAGTAAAAGAGATAACTTCAGAAATAGTTCTTTGAAACTTTGTTTAGGGAAGATTGGGTCTTGGAGTTGGACTGGGACTGGGAATTGATAGTGACTGTGAGGCAGGCTGGAGAACAACAGCCCTGCTCTGGTGAGCTGCCATGTTACGTGTTTCGTTTTCTCTTATTATGTGAATTCGACGGAACGTAGTGGCTACCTGATACGTATACATACTTTTGTTGATGCAACGTATCAGTGGGCACCTTTCCAAAAAAAAAAAAAAACCGTATCTGTGGGCACTCGATACATTGAATTGTTGGTTCACACTTTTGCCTCTGAATACGATGCTGTTCTACTTGTACGTGACGACAAGCCGATGGAGAATTCACTTGCACTGTTACTTTTTTTGGAGTCAATGAAGTAACTTGGCCACCGGTTTCTTGGACCCAAGGCTACTGCTTTGATGCTGACTCGAATCTGCTATCTGCTACGATATTAGTGAGTGTATTTGCAGGTATCTGATTCGATACTAACCTTACAAGAAAAACTGGTATTGACTCTAATAAAGTTCTCATAAGAACCGGAGTCTTGAGCAAGACGGTCTAGGTCTCCGTTCCTGAAACTACGGCTATGATACTAGACCAGATTCTGTCTGCCATTTACGCAAGGTGTCAAGACTCAAGAACATCGATTGTAAAGATTAGACCTTGATGATTTGCTTGATTGGCATTTTGTAGCGAATAGAATCCCTTTTTGATAAACTTGATATCATATACTTCTCCGTTTTTTATTTATTATCGCCGGCCAGTTCAAAAATGAACTGACCGAAGACAACATTTTGAGAACGGACGAGTAAGTAGTATCATCATTCTTTTAGGGATTATAAGAGCCTATTTGATTCTAAACTTTGTCATACTTTATCTGATAGCTTTTTGGTTTAGGGCATGCTATGTTTTTCAGCCATTAACCCTATTTGTTGTAGACCATTTTTTTTAATCACACTTTGTCAAAAGTATGATGAACAATTTTAGTAAAGTTTGAAACGAGGTGCCGTAAATAGTTTGATAAAGTTTGACAAGAGGCGTGGTGAATAATTTTAGTAAAGTTTGATGACAGATGTTGCAATCTATGATTATGTAAAACCAACATGCCAAAATATCTTTATAGAATCCCTTTTGGTAACACGATCATGTGTCGTGAAACCAGCCAATATCCTTTACGAACACAATAAGCTGACGTGGTAATAATATACCAATCAGTTCTCATATATATGCTAGTTTTGTCAATTCTTTTGCCTCCTTTGTGACGAGCAATTATTTAACAGTTCCTGACAGAAAATTGTTTATGTAAAATTCCTAGACGCTTTATGATGTTCCCAAAAACGTAGCACCAGTAAGATTACCGCAAAGAACCATTCCTAAGGCGAATTAATCCTGCAGAATGGGTACAATTTTAGTTGCAGTTTCCTTGATAAGCGTCACATGAGCAGGTGCACCTAACATTTTGGGGGGACATGTAGCTTTCTTTCCTGCTTCCTGTTGTGTTGCTCAGCCGCTGCTGCGCCTCCCTTCCATGTAAGACCAGTCAACACCACGCCCGTCAAACACGGGGCCCACCACGCAGCCGGCCGTCTGATCTCTCGAGCACGAATCATGAAGCAGATCCAACGGCTCAGATCCGCTATCCTCCTCCTGAAAACCCTCACCCCACTTGGGTCACTTCCTCCCCTTCTTCCCCTTTGGCTCCCCTTCCCTTCCCCGAGAGAAGAGAGAGAGGACGGAGTGGTGGTGCTCGATCTCCCGATCTGGTCGCCCGCGAGCGCTTCGATTCGCTGCGTGTTGCTGAGCCCTGCCCAGATTCGGGTCGGGAGTTCGGATTCGGCAGATCAGGTTCGAATTTCCTCCGTTTTTTCTCCATCTTTCTCGACCCTGGAATGGCGTAATAATCCCGCCCCTTTTTGGTGCGTTTCCCCTCAGCTCCGCTAATCGAGGGTTCGACTCGTGGCGATGGCCACCCCCGAAGACGGCCCGGCGGCCGCTGGGGGCGGCGTCGGCGCGGGGCGGAAGTTCTGGCGCTCCGCGTCGTGGTCCGAGCCCAGGGCGGCCGCCGGACCGCCGCCAGACGGGGCGCCGGCGACGGGGACCGGAGGCCGCCGCGTCCCGCCGCCGCCGCCGCTGACCCCGCGCTCGCTGAGCAACAAGAACCGGAACAACCTCCCGCCGCTGCAGCCGCTCGCCATCACCCGCCGCAGCCTGGACGAGTGGCCCAGGGCTGGCTCCGACGACGTGGGCGAGTGGCCCAACCCTACCACGCCCGGCGCGTCCAAGGCGGGCGGAGGACCGTCCTCTGCCAGGCCTGGTGAGGGCCTCCGGCTGGACCTGTCGACCCTCAGGACGCAGGGCCGCAAGGACCAGATCGCCTTCTTTGACAAGGAGTGCTCCAAGGTTGCCGAGCATGTCTACCTCGGAGGCGACGCTGTCGCCAAGAACCGTGATATCCTGCGGAAGAATGGGATCACCCACGTCCTCAACTGTGTGGGCTTTGTCTGTCCGGAGTATTTCAAGTCAGACCTCATCTATCGGACTCTATGGCTGCAGGACAGCCCCACGGAGGACATCACCAGCATCTTGTATGATGTTTTTGATTATTTTGAGGATGTAAGGGAGCAAGGCGGACGGGTGTTTGTGCATTGCTGCCAGGGGGTATCACGGTCAACATCGCTGGTGATTGCATATTTGATGTGGAGGGAAGGACAGAGCTTTGATGATGCATTCCAGTTTGTGAAGGCTGCCCGAGGAATCGCAAATCCGAACATGGGGTTTGCTTGCCAGCTTCTCCAGTGCCAAAAGCGGGTGCATGCGTTCCCGTTGTCTCCAAATTCAGTTATTCGGATGTACCGCATGGCACCGCACTCACAGTATGCCCCTTTGCATTTAGTGCCCAAAATGCTCAATGAGCCATCACCTTCCGCCTTAGACTCTAGAGGTGCGTTCATTGTTCATATTCTGTCATCGATCTATGTCTGGGTGGGAATGAAGTGTGATCCGGTAATGGAGAAGGATGCAAAGGCAGCAGCCTTTCAGGTGGTGAGGTATGAGAAGGTGCAGGGACACATCAAGGTTGTGAGGGAAGGTCTGGAACCTCAAGAGTTTTGGGACGCCTTTTCAAGTACACAGCTTAGTTCAGAAAGCAATTCAAAAGTTAGCAAGGAACAGATTGATTCAGCGTCCAAGAATAACCCAGGAAGCCGGCGAGTTGACTCATATGATGGCGATTTTGAGCTTGTGTACAAAGCAATCACCGGGGGTGTAGTTCCAGCATTCTCGACTTCTGGGGCTGAGGATGAGACCCATCTTCCAGCTAGAGAAAGTAGCTGGAGTTTACTGAGGCGCAAGTTTATCTCCAGGTCATTAGCTCGAGTTTATTCAGATTCTGCTCTAATCAGGGATTTGGATCCACGGGCGGACCGTGTACAGCACTTAGCTGCCGAAGCATCAACATCACCTCCATTCCTTTCTCCAAGTTCTTTATCATCCGATTCAAGCGTCAGTTCAAAGTATAGCTCTGACTCACCCTCCTTGTCACCTTCAACTAGCTCCCCGCCGTCACTTGGTTACTCCCCTGCTTCATCTAATTTGCCTCATGTTTTGGTGCCATCATCAAGGTCTCCCCTTTCTCAATCATCTAACAAGGATCCTTCAAAGCCTGGCCTGGAATCAATGTGCTCTCCTTCCAAGACCTCTTCTATAGCAGAAAGAAGAGGAGGCCTTTTACCTCTAAAGCTACCATCGCTTCAGAAGGATTTAGTGTTGCCACCAAGGGTGCCGTCTACTATTCGCAGAACAGAGGAAGTCACAGATAAGAGTAATACAAATGGTGTTAATCAGATGAATGGTGAGCGTTGCTCAGAAATATGCAGCGATAATAGTTCGAGCTCACATGCTGAAACTAGGTTAGTTGAGCTTACTGACAGTAACCCAGAGGCTTGCAGCGACGGGCAACTATTGGTTCACCGCTGGCCTAGCATGGAAAAGCTGACTTCATTCCAACGAAAAGATCTTGACCCTAAGTCAGTTTTGATTTTTGTTGCTCAGAATGCTAGCAAAAGAGAAGATAAAATGCTATGTATATGGGTAGGAGGTGAATATGAGAGCAGCAGTGGTGCTGATACTGTTGATTGGCAACACACTGCTGATAATTTTCTTCGTCTGAAGGGCCTCAACAATGCTCTTCCTGTTAAGGTACTCCCTAAATTTTGTGCAGTCTGCTCAGTTACTCTGACTTCTGATAATGACTTTATTAGATGCCGTCACACTGAAATTGTCTTTTACATTATTGAAGAAACTTTGACTGTAATATTGCATGAACTGTAGTTTATACTTGGCCAAAATATGGATTGCTCACCTGTCCTGAATGTTTCTCTTATTGCCACTTGCACTTTTGTATTTTAGTCGTGGCTCATCTATGTCCCAAATTGTCACATAGGTCTGCCAGTTTCCTGTGCATTGTAGACATACATTTCTAGTATGACTTTACATTTGCAATTATCAGTTTTACTATTGAAACATTGCTAGCAGATTGTAATACTCGAACATAGAATCTAGATTTTTTATCTTTGGACATATTGGTCATATGTGCTAGATGTTTTATCGGTGGACATATCGGTTGTTACAATACATATGGTGGGATAATTTCGGAAGTTTTCTCATCTTATGAAGAAAAAATTTGTGAGCTTGACTTCTGCTATTGTATGCATATAATTTTAAAGTGCAGACATGTTGGACCAGTTTTGTTATCATATTGAGTATATTATCTGAACCTACTTCATTATAAATGCAATTTACATGCCTATATAGTCAAGGTCCACATCAGATGATGGTTGATTGACTAAATAAACAGGAATAAGGTTGCATACGGTTGATTGAGTTGTAGTTGAGAACTTGAGATCACTATAGATTAAGTGCAAGTGGCTTGACCAACAACCCATCGGCCCATTCTTGTTCTTTTCCTCAATTTCTTTACAAGTTACAACTGCATGTAAAGAATAGCAGACAATTGAGTGAAAATTGAGCTCCCTACTGAGTGCAGTGAGTTTTGGGTCGACCCACTATGCTTAATTGAGATGCATCATATTCTGTGAATGTCTGTGACATTGAAAACAGTATTTTATGTTTGCGCAAGACACTCCATGACTAAAACGTTTTCTTTTATTTAGTTTACATTCTTGTCATCCTAATGTCCGTTCAGAAGCTGTCTTTTCTGAATGAATAGTGTTACTGTTTATATACTGGAACATATGAATGCAACTACCTCGGTGTTTCACATATATTTTTTGGCACATCATTCCATCTCACTGTATTAGTGGCAATAGCTGGTCTAGATTTCTCACAAAACCTCTGGACCACACCAGAAATCACAGTTATGCTTAAAGCTGGTGTTGCTGAACTCCATGAAACCATGGCTGTTATCATGAACCATGGAATCCTGCATGTAATAATGTGATCTCGTGTGAATGTTACTTAGCTCATAGTTTCATAGTGGGGCAGCATCTGTGGACTTGTGTAAACATATCTGTATGTTTCCAAGTGCATTTACAATACTACTAACTGCATTGCCGTTTTTTTCTTTTCTGCTTGGCAATTTGACTGATCTGTGGTGGATTTGGACAATGCAGGTATTCAAGGAGCATGAAACTGAGGATCTTTTTGAAGTACTAAATGCTAGTTAACAGTAGGCTGTAGGTATCAGGGTATTCTAGTAGCTTAACAAACAGCCGCCAAAATTATCATTCAACAAAGGCATGCCTCCAACATCACTCGGTACCGATGATTGTGAGGTATAAGCCACAAACAACCACCCCCTGAACATAATAGGCTTCAAACAGATTCCATTTAGTAGAACTGATAGATTGGCTATTATGCCTCATGATCTGCTCTTGGGCAAATGGCAGGAGGCTGCCAAGAAAGTGTATCTGTGAATCAACACCCCATGAATCGGGTGTTGGCGCAACTAGCCAATTGGGTGTATATTATCCTCTCCCTTGTAATGTAAGCTCAGATACTGGGAGATTGCCGTGTTGTTACCTTTTCTCTTCAACATTCTTGTACATCTTTGGAAGGAACAGATTTGTAATCCTCTTGGCTTATAAGTGGTTCAATCGGTCATAACTTTGAAACTAGAACTCTGTTTCTTGCAAGTTTTCTGTGTATTTCTTGTTGATACTGGTTATATTCTGCAAAAATAGGCTATCACAGTGCTTTGTATACCTGTTACATGTAACCGCCGAGCATTTATGGCTGGTGGGAGCCTGCCTCAGCAGTAAGTTTTTTGGAACCTCTAGTCTCTCAGTACTTGTTTCATTCTCTTGTGCTGTTCTTGTGAGCAGAAGACGCACGTCAGAAACGGTGTTACACGACAAACTGCTAATTATGCACAATGTATAGCTCGGAAAAATAAATTTGCTACGTGTTACACTGCAAAATACTGTACTCCCTTCGTTCCAAAATTGTTATCATTATTGATTTTTTTGCTAACTTTGATTATTTGTTTTATTTAAATTTTTTTGAAAAATAGTATGTATTTTTTATGATTTATTTTATTATTAAACAAAATTTAAATATAATTTATAACTTTTCATATTTAAATACTCTCTCCAGATTTTAATTGTTGATGTAGTTGATTTTTTTAACAATATTTAACTATTCGTCTTATTCAAAATATTTATTCAAATGTCAAAAATTATAAAGTAGGTTAAAATTTTCTTCAATGATAAAATAAATTATAATAACATATTTGATAATTTTTTAATTTTTTTGAATAAGATAAATGATCAAATATAGCTAAAAAAGTCAACTACATCAACAATTTAAATTTAGAGGAAGTAAATATTTTGAATAAGACGAATAGTTAAAGATGATAAAAATAGTTAAATGACAACAAGAATTTTAGAACGAAGGAAGTAATGCACTATGCTCTGTTAAAGATCTAGTAATGATTTGAATGCACAATGTCCTAGTTACAAGCAAAAGAAAATAGAAAACTGGAGGAAAGGAAACGAATATTAAAGATCTAATAATGATCTGAATGTATCTTGTGTATAAATCTGACTAAGGGCCTGTTTGGCAGCACTTCTAAAACAGCTTCTCAAACAGATTCTGCTCCTACTATTAAGAAGCTAGTCAAAGAGTTAAAAAAAATAGATTCTGCTCCTCCTTCCTAGAGTCACTTCTCAAATTTGTACTAGAATCTAAAAGCACCTAAAACAGAGCTTTTTATGGCTTCTCTATTCGATTTATATAAAATATATAAAAGAGAATCCGTTTTATCAAACAAATTTTTCTAGAGAATCTGTTTTTTTGGAGAATCTATTTTGTGAAGAATCTAATTTTTGAAAAATCCATTTTATGAAGAAGCCCTACCAAAAGACCCTAAGCTTTTTCTGCAACCAGCGGAAGGCACTGCGTAGTGGGACTTCTGAATCCTAACATATGGACGGACGTCTCTCGCAACTCCGGCGAGGTCTACCATTTACCGGCGATGTGCGACGAGCGCTCCTCGCCGCGGGGCCGTCCCCTCGTCGTGGCTTTCTTGGTCCTCCCCCTTCTGCCGCTGCTAGGCTTCACGCGCCGCGACCTTCCAAAATCAGCAAAGTCGTAGCACGCGTCGTACGAGCCGTCGTAGTAGTCGTCGTCGTCCTCGTCGGTGACTTCGTCGTCGCCGAACGCGACGGGTGCCCAAAGTCGAGCTGCAACGGCGCGCGACACCACCGGAGCTGCTGCTGCTGCCTTGGCGCCCTTCATCTTCATGTCGATCAGATCGTGCGGCAGCCCCGGCGGCAGCGGCGCCGCCGCGGAGAAGTCGTAGAAGCTGAACGGGGACGGCGCCGACTTCTCCTTCACAGCAGGAGCCTGCTTCTGCGGCGGCGGCGGCGGCGATGATCGCGTTGGTGCGACGAAGACTTGCGGCGGCGGCGGCGAGGATCGCGTTGGTGCGACGAAAACTTGCGGCAGCGGCGGCGGCGTCGACTGCACGATCGTCTTCTTCGTATCACGACCTTGATCATCGCGTCCTGTGATGATGGCTTCACTCCCGGCCGGAGGGAACGCAGCCTGATCGCCTTTGTCGCCGGCCACCGGCGGCGGCGCGGCGACAGCAACTTGCGGCGGCTGCGGCGGCGCGGCGACAGCAACTTGCGGCGGCGGCGGCGCGGCGACAGCAGCTTGCGGCGGCGTCGACTGCACGACGATCGTCGTCTTCTTCGTATCACCTTGGTCGTCGATTGTTTCACGGCAGGGCAGAGGGAGCGCCGCCTGATTGCCGCCGCCTCCGGCCACGGGGCTTCTCACCGGCGGCGCTTCGACGAACTCGTACTCGTCGTCAGTGCAGACTGCAGGATCGTCGTCCTTCTCGACGATCTCAAAGCCATCATGATGGGACGCTGCACCTCCCATGGCGCCCGACTCTGCTTGCTTCTCCTTGGGTAGATTTGGGAGCAGAGGAGGACTAGGGCAAAGAATGCTCTGTATTTATATATAAACGTGACGTAATGATGATGATGAGGTCTCCAGATCGTGTGGAAGAGTCCTGTTTATAAACGAAGAAACAAAACTACCGTGCAGATAAGATCCAGATTTGCCGGAGTTAAATCAGGTGCATGTAACGGAGGAGTAGGCCTCACGAAACAGTAACAGTAAAAATAACAAAACTGTTCCCAGAAAATACTTGGCTTGTATTTTTCTGTTCCAAAAGATACGCGCAATACTGTTTCAAAGAGTGGAGAGATACGCGTAATACTGAACCATATCGTCAACAAGCCATTCGAAAAGAAGATTGTAATTTCGGAGAGCCTTTTGCGGCTGCCGGTACTTTTTTTTTTTTTCTTTTTCAACAGACTACTAAAAGTACAGGGTACATCTTGTTGTTTCCAGTGTTTCAGTACAGTTAAGAGCGCACGGCTTGAGCTACAGAACTGGCAACCGAGCTCACTTAACACAGGCCGGGCTACCTAAACAATTGGTCCTTTGACGCTAAACTAACTCTAAAACCTTCAGCCTTCTCGCTTCTTTAAGGTCCTCAGGAGCAGTCAAATTCCTCTGAGCAGTCAAATTCCTCTGGAATCTATCTGTCGTCGTGTCATGATGCCGCCAATATTCGGCATGATAGACTTTGTTTGGAAACAGCAAGCAAACAAGAAGATTTGTTCCTAATACGTTACTCCGTCAGCTGTTAGCACAACTTTGCGTTGGGCTTGCAGCCGCTGGCCTCTGCGGTTTACTTCTCAAGAAGCTTTTTGTGTACAGGGCTCCAAACACGATGGCCTGGTAGTACAGAATGTTACTCATTATATAAATGGGAAAAAAAGGTGATAATCTAATACGACTGATGATATAGGACTTACTGCGCCAACCCACTGCATCCAGCTGAGAGGATGTACAAACCAGATGCAGGACAGCAATATGCTCACCAGCTACAACAGGACAGCAAGTATAAGTTAGGGAAGGGTTAAACAATTCGAATGCAAGAACATAACACTGATGAGACTAATATCCACCTGTCTAGTTGTCATTATAGTAGCAAATGTGAGAGCCCCAAACGTCCGAATAGTGTAGGATATGAAGAACTGACTTGCTGTTGCAACCTGGAACAATATCACAGTGAGGGGAATAACTGGCATCCATAATTCAAAGAGTTATGGTATATCATTTCTTTGAGGGCATGGGAGAGCAAATTATGAAATTAACAATCCAAACTGTTGTTTTCCTACATATCATTCCTGCTACAATGAAAAATTCACAATTAGCCATCATAATTTGTTTCAACTCCGTTTATTCTCCTGGCTCTGCACCTATATCCATCATGGTATCTACTGGTTCTTTTGGAAACAAGGGATAAGGAACTTTACAATTTGAAAGATCAGCTGGTAAGTCTTACGCTGGATAGGATTATGACATCAGAGAAGCAGTCTGGATGACGGAACATAAAGTCCACAGCTGGAATAAGATGATTTTGGAGAATAAGCCCTGTAGAAGAAACAAAGCAACAGAGATGTCAATGGAACTTACGCATCAAGCTAGTATAGCAAAACACTGATATAATTAATCGCATCACTGCTGACCAGCTTTTACCATATTATACAATCCTGAAATGAGATTAATCTATACTTAATGTTTGAGGGGGACAGATTTTATAAGGCATGACACTAAATGTATATGTAAGCACTTACCAGTTAAACTGAGAACACAAGAGCACATTGTCGTGTAGAATATTTGGTTGTGTATTTCCATGTCATACCCTTTGAAGAGTTTATCTTGGAACGTGCTTGTGAACCCATCAAATCTATAAATCCAAATAACAACAAGGGTATGTGGTGAAACATTTTTTTTTTATTTACAAAAGTGTGAGGTCAAATTAGACAGCAATCTGAGTGTCGAAGACACGACAGTATATTCTATAAGTACATAGTAGTTTAATGATAGTACTACATTAAAGTAGACAACTCTTTATAGGGGTAATTTGAAAGTAACTTCATTACTGGCTAGTATAAGGTTTTACAGCAAGCCTAACAAACAAAGAGTGGCTCTTGAAGAGAACATAGTAATTACAGAAAAAGGGAGAACAAAGTAATACCATAGTAGCAATCAGATAATAAAGAATAAAGAAGAGAAATTATAAAATTCACAAACTAAGCTATTACAAGATCTCTCATGAGTTGCCTCAAGATTCAAAATATTATAAGTAGCGAACATACCCAAGATAACCAAGCATGAGTGAAACACCCCAGACAGTGCTTTCCCTGCCTTTATTGAATGGACTAACATCCATTGATGCCTGTACCCAGAAAGCCAGAAGGATAAAAGGAAAATCAGTTCAGAAATGTTAGAAGCATCGACTACCTAGCACCAAGTGTACAGAAAGCTACCAACATTTTCAATAAGCCCATGCCAAAACAATTAATAAGTGTACTTAAATGGGGGTAGATCAAGGAGGTATATATCAGTACAATCGGTGGTACCGTGCAGCAATGACAAAAATTGAAATGCTTCTATCTTATGCGCTTTCTACAGAAGTGAACTGTTTATCCTGAATTTCTTATTAGATTCATAACAATACAGAGGAGAGCAGGACATGTGAATTACCGGGTATAGAATGAATAATGAGCAACCCATAGTCACAATGACTGCAAAGAAGTAATCTTTTCCACCGTACTTCTTTCTCATTATCACTGTGCCCCAAATCTACAAAGCAATAAAAGAGAAGATAAAAGGCACCATATAATTATTCAAAAAATGTGATTTAATAAAAGTAATATATGCATCAGTGAGAAACTAAGGATTCTTCTTCCACAATAATCTCACAAATCTTCTTCAGCATTTTTTACATTTACATCTTTCAAATTTGGTCTATGCATTTCGAGTTCATTTACAACTATATACTGTATAAAGTATAAGTGGTCACTACTTAACTTATAACCACTAGAAGATGAAATCCATTCTTCTGCTAAAGACTAGGACATAATTAAGATGAAGAACAGATATGGTGATTAGACCATTGACTGCTGTATAGTAGAAATTACCATGACAGGTATCATCTTTGCACATTTGGCAAGCGTTTGGACAGGGAAACTGACATACTTGAGGGCCTGAAAATAATCATGTCACACATCACATGAAGAAACAAAACAACACCAACAACACAAGAAACAAATAAATGGAAGCAATATAACCTCATATTGGCAAGTTGTGGTCAATATATTTGATATGGAGACAACACCGTAGTTGTGGAGTGGGGCCACAGGGTCCAAGGTTTTCTTACTTGCCTGCACAGTTATATAGAATTTAGCAGTCCTGCAGATTCACACAAGTTCCAGAAGTAATCTTCGAGAGGATGTGTACCAGTAAAACCATTGCAGAGACCATGGACGTGGTGATGCGGTTACAGAAAACAAGGAAAAGTGAGTATTTAAAGAACTCCTTCTCGGCTCCATAGGGAACTCTCATGATCTTTTCCTATAGAACATCAAGATGAAAGCTTATTTAGGATATGTCAAATGTCCATGTCCACTTGGAAGAATGACAGATCAATCAACAGGAAGAAAAATGCAGCTAGAATTTGTAAACCTAAATGGCCTTTTTTGTGAGTGCACCAAACACTTGGTTACTAGCGCCTTTCAAGTTAAACTCTCATTCAGAAGTAAGATTCAAAGAAATACAAGTAAGCGAAATACACAAGAGAGCGCCAGTTTATAGTGATAAAGTGCTAATTAAATTTGCAAGTGCAGTGTACCAACAGAAACCAGAGCGCATACGGATTCGCACTAGTTGCCCCGGAATCGCAATTGATGGAAGTAGCAGCAGGAAACAGATGGAAGGAAGGGGAGCAAGTGAATCCCCACCAGCGCAACGCGTCACAGCGGAAACCAGCCCCCCCCCCCCCCCCCCCTTCTGCCAGCCGCGAATTCCGCCCGCGGGAAGAACGAAGAGGGAACGAACGCGGCGGATCAACAGTGATCCCCTCGCCGTCGCTCTCTCGGTGGACGAATGGGGAGCGAAGAGGTAGCGAGGGAGAGAGAGAGAGAAAGAGGAGGGAGGGAAGGGGGGCAACCTGGAGGACGCCGTAGACGAGGAGGGTGCTCATGATGCCGGCGACGGCGAAGGCGCACCTGACCATCCAGCGGCGGCGGTCCTCTTTTTCCTTGTCTTTCCCCACTGCCGCCGCCACCGCCACGGGCAGCCCTGCCGCCGCGTCCGCCATGGCGCACCGGCACCACTTTCCTCCTCCCCCTCCGCCCTAACTGAAAGCAAACCGTAACGGCGGCGGGTGGTGGGGCCAGCCTAGCAGAGACGAAGGGAGAGTGAAAAGGCCGCTGTTGCGCTTTACGGAGGCTGCCTCGACTGTACGGCCTGCTCGTTTTTTTTTTTTGGAACATGGTGTTAGGATTAGATCTTAGTTTAAGGCTAACCAGAATTATCTACTCTATCAGTCTCGACAGAGTCCCCTAAAAAAAAAATCAGTCTCGACAGAGAAGATGCCATTGGTTGACCTGTTGAGTGAGCTCTACGCTTGTGACTTTTATTAATTATAAATAACATCGTGTCAGGGATTTGCACGGTTCTTCAAGTGTGCCGATGCCCTTACTGCCCTATTAGAGTTGATAAACAAAGCCTGTCGTCTCCTCTGACTTTCTTCTTCGATTACACGAATTTGGTGAAAATTTTGTGTACAAACTTAAGTTGTACATTTTCCGCACAGACAAAGAAAGAAAGATATATGCCCAGTACGAGTTACGACTTCTTCTCGTGGGCATTTATCTACGGATTATATTCAGAAACATACAATTGTCAAATATAGATGATAATGAATCTCTTGATAATGTGGAACACATATATTCATATTTATCAATTAGTTTTATACTAACAAATATTTAGCAAAATCGTAAAAAAAACAAGAAAACGGACGGAAGCAGAAGTCCAGAAGAGCCGAAGGCCCCACCAAATAGAATGGAGTCCACCTCATTTCGGTACAACTTGATGGGTTTCGGCCTGACCCAGGAATGGTTACCTGACCCGGTTAACGCGTGATGACGCGCGTGGCCTTCAAGATCCGACGCTGCTTCACTGCTGCCCACTGATGAGTGGGTCCTACCCAGAGGAATTGTTTTATGTCACTGACTAGCAGGCCCTTTGTGTTAGGATGAAAATAAGAGCCAGATTTTAAGCAACACTACTAGAGTTGAAAATCAAATTTAGACTTCTAAATATGAAATATGAGCCCTGAATCTCAAATACAAAAATAGGAGGCTCAGCCTCACTTAGGGATGGCAATGGGTACCCATCACCCGATACCCGACGGGTTTTTACTCTATTAGAGTATGGGTTTGGGACTCTTTCTCTCTCCATGAGTTTGTTAATAGATTATTTTCACTATCCATTGGGTATATGGGTATGGGTCCATTCTCTCATAACACATACCCATTTACCCATGAGTCCCATACATTCAATTAATATATGAATTTTAATTATTTTTTATAATACTATGATTACAGTGAGTTATCTGTAGTAGCTACATCGTATTAGAAACTCTTATTCAATATAAAAGTTATAAAAATTATCTTTTTATGTACTAAATGTAAATAGTATTATTAAAAAAAACTTTTTTACTTTCTTATTAGTGAATATGGATATCCCAATGGGTATCCAAACCCATTTGGATATGGGTATGGGGAAAATTTGAGATCCGACGTGGATATGGGTATGATTTATGGTACTTCTTTTTTATATGAGGATGGGTATGTTCTCCCATCCCCAAGTGGGTAATGTACCCATTGCCACCCCTAGCCTCACTAGAGATGCCTAACCCGCCGATCGACAACATCCTCGTGACAGCGTCGTACCGCACCGCACAACCCTGCACTCTGTCATCCTCTCAACCTACTCGGCCGACCCACCCACACTCTGACCACCAACCGACCCTCGCCTACTGGTCCGAGCCTCACTCGCGAGCATAGACTTTTCATTTACGGAGCCTGACTGACTCTTAAAAAAAATGTAGATGGCTGTACAGGGCGGCATGGTCCGGGCTAAAATGGCCTCGTGAGCAAGGCATGCTAATTAGGGATGCAAGTTTATGGCTCATTGGGTAGTTGTGGGTCAATCTCTAGTTCATTTGTTATGCTAGTTTTATAAGATGGAGAAAAATACTAGTTTATTTTTAAAAATTTTACGCCGATCCATCGACTCAATGGGTCAAAACTTGCATCGCTAATGTTAATATACATAATCAATGGCGGTCGTACGTACCTAGTTAGGGCATATAAAGACCCCGCAAGCGCAAGCACGGCAGTGGACCTAGCACGCCAGCTAACTCTCAGTGTTAAATAGTGTAAAATTAAGGTAGGAAGGGGTGTTTCAAAATCTAAAATCCGAGAATTTTTTAAAAGATAAAAAGAGGACTTTATATTAAAATATAGCTGAGTTATCTTCATAAACACTCTGAAATACATAAAGATTATAACTACGTGCATCTAAAGTATAGCTCACAATCTCATTTCTAAACTGTATGAAGATTTATATAAATAACCACATACGTGAACACTCAGCAACACAACCTAAAGACAAATGATCGCGGTAAACATTTCTATAGGTACCATTAAAAGTGCATCTAGGCTCTTATTTTTGTTTTGAGTGATTGACATCACTACAATTAAAGAGGACTAATATTTTTATTGAGCATGTGCGCAGTTTCTAAGTATTGTTGCATATGAGAGCAAGGAAATTAAAAGAGAAAGAAAAGAAAAACCAACAAAGTAAAAAATCTTGGAAAAAGGAGTATCAACGCTCAAAAATTAAGACTTAGTGTTTTTATCTTTTATCATGAGTATAGGAACACCGTACTATAAAGAGGGATACAAGAGAAATAAGTGTTAAAAGATTAAGTGCTAAAAACTCCATTTCCAGAGTCAAATATTCCACTCCAAATCTTTTTATCAGACAATGTCCGGCTTCATCGGATATTGTGGCCGGATTCCAGTAAGTTGCACACCATTCTCATTTCTGCGGAGTTGGACAATGTCTGACCAAGTCGGACTCCAGAACCGTGCACAACTCAGTTTTTCAGATGGAGTCGGACAATGTCCGACCCCATCGGACAATGTCCTACTCAAGGAAAATCCCAGTTAATCGGACAAAGCTGCCGGACTCTAGAATGGTGCCCATCTCACCTTTTCAAGTTATCTTTGTCATTGTCCGACCCATCGGATAATGTCCGACTATATTCTATCAAGGACAATATCCGGGTCTGTCGATCAATCCCGTCGGACTCTAGAGCCATGCACATTCTTCCCCGACAAACATTATCTCCAACGGCTCTTTTCAAATCTTGGCTATAAAAGGCCACCCCGACCCCCTTTCGTCCACTGGCCACTTCCACTACTGAAAAACATATTCCCAACATATCTGAGCACTCCACTTCTCCTCCCTTGGTTCCTATCTAATCCTTGGTGGTTTTGAGAGAAGATTTGAGGATATTTGATTGAGCAATACATTCCTCTCAAGAGCACTTGGTTCATCCTCAACACCGACGTCTTTTGTGTTTGTTACTCTTGGGGATTCACCCCCTAGACGGTTAGACATCTCCGGGAGAGCTTCCAAGTTTGTCGTTAAGATGCGGGACATTTGTATTAGTGTTTGTGGAGATTCATAGTGAAGCTCAAGCTTGCCTTGGTGGAAGCTTGAAGAGGTTTAGGGTTAAAAGAGATCCGGTGCTAGATAGATCTCTCAACGGAGACGTATGCTCCTTGGTGGAGCTGAACTTTGGTGAAAAATCCTAGTGTCTCCTTATCTCTTGTTGTTGTGCTTAATTCCTGCTTGCTTGTTTTTCTTGTTGTTTATTTTCTAGCTAGTTGTAGTGCTTTCTTTTCTAGATTTACTTGAGTAGGTTGCATGCTAGCTAGTGCCCCTTTTGTTGTAGCCTTGTTGCTTCCTTAGCTACTTGCTGCTAGCTTAAATCATGCAACTTTGTCCATTTTGATGGCCGATCTGTTTCCACTGCGAGGTCGTCGGACATTATCCTACTCTAGTCAGATATTTGAAGTAATCGGACAATATCCTACTATAGTCGGACAATCCAGTCGGGCAACATTTTTCTGTGCTATTAATTATTTGAATTAAGTGATTTTCAGGGATAATCGCCTATTCAACCCCACCCCCAGGCGACTTTCAAGAATTGAACATAATAACCCTCTTTTTTTTTGTCCTTTGCCATCGAAGAAGAATAAAATCTAATCTAATCTTCCCAACCCAAAACCAATCAAAATTGGTTTGAAGGTAAAATTATTCTCACTAGTCCTTCATCGTGGCCAAATCTAACCATGACAAAGCGAAGAGGACATTAGAGAAATTTATTTCATAAAATAACATCGTCTCTGTCTTGATGTTGTTGTCTGGAAACCTATTCTTCATGTCGTCAAGATAAGAAAGCTATTGACATTGTCGCCACCATCATCATCTTCATTGGAACCATCATAGAGAGACCAAATTCACCCTTTCTTCTCATCGTTGTCGACCAGAAAAAGAAGGAACCAAATATTCAATACTAAATAACTCAGCATGAAGGAGAACTTAACCCTAATCTAGAACTTGATCTATTTTAAAAAAACTATTAGAGAAGCGGATCCCTACTTCCTCTGGCCGCCGGTGATCGTCGGAGGCAGGAAGTGAAGGGAACCAACGATAGTGGGTGTTGGGGCTGAGGCTGCGACGGCTCTCCGAGAGCTTTGTCAGCTAGGTTAGGCTACGTTTGGATCAAACAATTATGGTATATAAAACCCGAGAGAATTGTGAAGGTTTAAGGAACAAACTTAACACTTATTGTAACAACCTGTTTATTTTCATAGAAATTAGAAATTTATTTAATATAATTTATAAACAGGTAAGATGATACCGCTTATCAGGACGCATATCCTATCCAAGCGAACCAAAATTACGGTTTTCGGTTGGCCCACTAGGCACAACCATTACATACCAGCCTACCACCGCATGAACAAGTGATCACTCTACCCTTAGAATTCGTCAATCTTCATTGCCGCCCAGTCCGATGGCAGACTTTGTTCGTCCAGCCCCTCCCATATGATCATCTACAGGCATCACCAAGTGTCAAAAGTAACAAATTTGAGATCTTCACTTGATCCTACCACCATCAACATTTTAGCAATTATTTTACCACCATCAACATTTTAGCAATTATTATCAATATTTTTTATTAAAGTATTTTTTTCCTTTTTTGAAAATGGTGACATGAAGTTAGGAAAATATTGAGAGGTGTTAAAAAAATACTAGTAAAGTGTCTGTACATTGCGACGGGTTTTAGAAAATTTACTATAATAAATTTGGACCTTATTCAAAATCAAAGGAAGTTTGAATATGAAAAATGGTTCTACACCTTATTCAAAGATTACAAAAGGCTATGTTACTGCACTGACTGAAGTATATTTGTCTTTCATCCAAACGATTCATTCATAAATTTATAGTCACATCTTCAATTGCACTGACTCAACACTGCTACTACCATGCTTCACATACATATACAGATTAATCATAGATATTACCTTATTTTGATGATATGAAAGTTCATTAACTTTATTAGGGTAAAATTGGTTTGCATATCATGATCGTGTGATTTTAAATTTTTGTCTCGATGGAAAGATATTTATTTTTGTATCTTATTGATAAGTATGATTCCTGAAAAGTGCATACACCTGGACTCAATACATTAGGACATGAAATTAAATAAAGAAAACAACTTAAAAAGGGCAGGATAGGCAGTGGCACGCACCAACATGAACTCATTTTTTTTTTGAACACCATGCAATTTAGTTATTAGGGCTGACCTGAAGAGAAGCGGAATAGTGCAGCCTTGGTTTTAAACTTCACAGAAATCAAATTTCATAAATTATAACAAAAACTTACGCTATAGCAAGTAGTAGCATACTTTAAAAATGCATATATCATCATCCTATATTACTGAATGAAATCATTAGTATAGTTCTGTAGATATTTTAAAAGGGCCTGCCAAATTGAAAGCTGCCAGTGTAACTTCACAATTTCATAAGAAGAAAACATTCAAAACCAAGAAAATATTCTGATCTCATATCTCCTACAATACTAAACGAAAATATGTTCCCTCACACCAAATGATTGATAGTTTATACTATAACACATCATTTCTAAACGGAGTATTCTATCCTGAACAACAAGATTTTCTCCTCTATATCTAATTTTTCCACACCTATTCATACTCTATATCCATCCTCTATATTAACTATCTAATATTTTATTCAACCATCTCCAACTATCCTCTCCTTTCATCTCTTCTCCTCTTTCTTTTTTCTTTTCTTTTTCACTTCTCTTTCCTCCTCTTTCCTCTTTTCCTGCACCACTGGCAGATAGTGCGCCACCACCCGTACCTTGGGAATAACAGATGGGCATATACGGCAGCAGTGGCGAAGCTTAGTTGAGGCCATTAGGGCCCTGGCCCCCCCTGCTATCATTAGATTATCATTAAATAAACAATAAAAATGCTACTGTTCATGGCATTTTTTGCCCAATTACATAGAACCCCCCCTAGTCCCAGTTGAAGCTTCGCCAGTGTACGGTAAGCTTGGAGATTGATTGAGTTCCCAGACAGCCTCTGTGCTACACTGCTTAAAGCTTGCTACTACCCAAACGGTGAGTTGATCGACACCGATTTTGCAAGTAAACCCTCACCGACTTGGCGAGCCATTGAATATGAATTGGAGCTTTTGAAAAAGGGTGGATACCTCGACCTCCTTCGTTGCGCATCAGCAGGAGGACAGGACGGAGCCTTCTTCGGTGGGTTTTGCAGCTGATTAGAGATGACCTGAGAGAATGGGATATTAATCGCCTTCGCACCTGCCTGGACGATCATGATATTCAAGAAGTACTGAAATTACGACTGTCGGGCAGAACGGGAGAAGATGTGCTTGGCATGGCATTATGAGAGAACGGGAGTCTTCTCTGTCAGAAGTGCATATAAAGTAGGGATGAATTTCAAGAGGACCGAGGAGAGACAGCAAGGTGGCAGTGGTCAAGCTGATGTCATGAGATCGCTGTGGAAAGGTATTTGGAATGCAGAGGTGCCGCAAAAAGTTAGTTTGCATGGCGAGTTGCAAGGAACGCTTTGGCCACACAGCAGAAAAGAGCGTCGAGGAAACTCATGCCTCACGGTAGGTGTCAGATTTGTGGGACAGAAGACAAAACTGCGCATCATGCAGTTGTTAACTGCACCAAGGCAGTGGCACTCAGAAGTGAAATGCGTACACACTGGGATCTTCCACCTGAGAAGGACTTCAGGTATTCGGGACCAGACTGGCTAAGGAGATGGGAGCAAATATCTTGCTACTATGCTGGAGAGCATGGCACTTGTGTAATGATATTATTCATGCGAAAGGAGAGGGTTCAGTCCATGGGTCGGCTCTATTTCTGCTGAGTTACAGAGAGTCACTGTCTCATGTTCGTCAGCAAGCGAGAACAGAGCTGCGGCTCGGTTGGCCAGCAACGCCAGCCAAAAGGCTGCGTGCGCGCCCACCCGGGTTCGAGCCCTGCTCGCCCGGGTGCCTCACGGAGGGTACTGTAGAGTGGTAGTGACGGTAAAAAAAATCCCTCTCAGCTGTGCTCGCTCACTTGTGGCTTGGGCGTTGCCTTAGTTTGTGTTATGTTGGTCCAGGTTAGCTTGACTTGGCTTTGTCAGATACGGACTAGGGTTCGGAGGGTTTCTCAATCGGAAGTCGATACATCATGGGGACGGTTCTTCCTCCACCGATCGAGTTTTTTCATGATCGTCATGATCGTTAGCAAGCAACACCAGCGATGCAGTATTGGCAAGGGTAAGAGTAAAATGAAGGGGAAGCCCCGGGAAAGTGGGAACCTCCGCCTCAAGTGTGGGTGAAAATTAATACTGATGCTGCTTTCCAGGACGAGATAGGCAAGGCAAGTGCAGGTGTGGCCATCCAGAACGAGCGAGGAGAGGCTCTGCTATCGGCATGGCGCACATTACAGGATTGCGGCTCAGCGATGGAAGCTGAAGCGGAAGCATGCCTGCTCGGGGTACAGCTAGCGGCGGAATAGATGTGTAAGAGCATATCTAGCAGTACTCTCAAATGCAGTCTTCTATTTTTGTATTTAAGAGTTGAGTCTTACTAATAGTAGATTAAATTTTACTTTTAACTCTAGCAAGACTGACTAAAATCTAGCTCCTATTCTTGATCTCATGCTTGGGTCCCGCTTGTCAGTGACTCACAACAATTTCGAAGGTGGGGCCTGCCCTTCAGTGACTCAACAGCAGGGAACGACGGGGCTCGCCGTAGACAGGGGCGGGCTCGCCGCAGGCGGGGGAGGTGCAGTAGTGGTGGAGGCGACTCCTATAGAGGTTCTTTACACGGAGGCGAGGTCTTAAGCAACTCAGACAAGACTATCTCCTTAAAGACAACATGTCCTTGCCTTTTCACCTAGTTTACCCGTCTGGTCTCTATTTGTTATCCCATCTAAAATTTTCTTTAGCTGATATCATTTCTAAGTGATAATATTTCTTTATCTACGAGTGATCTTCATATCACTCATCGAATGGCCATCCTAAATTAAGCAGAGTGAGTATCATCCTGAGGCTATCATCGGGTAAAGAGAACCTACTGCAATACTAGGTTTTCAGCATTAAGTGACATAGTAGACACGATGATTACGATAAGTGAACATGGTGCGAAGTGTGGGTCACTAAGGTGTACTAGTCATAACATTATTTTTAGCATTAAGCGATGGTTTGATATAGAACAAGTAACTTCTAATGTAAAATATTGAATTTACACTATAGTGCTAAGTGACATAGTAGACCTATAAGAGAAATAATCAACTTAGCATGGTTCTGGAGATCAATTGCACATGGGAGATTTACTGTAAATAGGACATGCCAGGAGTAAATTATTTGTCAAATTTCACTTACATGTAATGAGCCATCTTTTTTAATAATTAAAACAAGGCAAAAGATTCAATAATAAATTTTGACTAAAATACGAACAACTAGAACTTGTGCTTTTACAGAAAGGTTCAATATGTCAACACATGATTATTCACTAAATGTCGTAAATTTATTAGCCTTTGAGATTTGTTTATGATTTTATTTGTGTTTTAGTCAATTCCTTCAGTTCTGATAAAAAATAATAACATGCATGGGGGTTTGTTATTTTTCTACAATAGTACAGTTACAGAGAAGACCAAAAAAATTTTTTTTTTGCTCCAAAATATGTAGTATTTATTTTCCTATGCATTTTTTAATTTTGATGATTTTCTAGATCTGATTAATAATAGAAAATGGAAATTGGGTTCGTGGGCCGGCCTTCCGCGGCCATTGGCTGAAGACGCACGGGACTGTGTGTGTGGAGGGGGGGGGGGGGGGGGTCCTCGGGCCACATCTGGCTCGAGTGCGGGCGAGGCCCGGGCCAGCTTGGCCCATCGGCAGCTCGGCCAGGTCGAGCGCGAGCGCGGCGACGCTCTGGCCAAGCGCGGTGGCGAGGGCGAGGCGACTGGCCGGGGCGACGATGGAGCTTGTTCGATGAGCTGTACCCAGGGTACCTCACATAGAAGAAAAGTAGAGATAGACTCCTACTTAGATAAGAACATTAGACCGACTAGGACTCCGCCATGTAACCCTGTCACCCGGATATATAAGAAGGGGCAGGGGTTCTCCTCAAGGGGCAGGTAGACAAATAGATAAGCAATAGGGCATTGTATAATTAGACACAACTAGACATCCTCATCTAGATCTATAATCGTCTAGATCTATGATCTAGACATATTAATATAAATACCACAGAACAATGATGTAGGGTTATTATCCTCCGGGAGGCTCGAACCTGTATAAATTGGCGTCTTGTGTTATCATCATCCTTCGATCTCACGCATACCCCTGTCCTACATATAAATAATCATAGGTGAACTATCCTATGTCTATTGTCGAGATAAGTCTCGACAGTTGGCGCGCCAGGAAGGGGGAGCGCGACGATCGGTATGTTGAGTTCGATAGCCTTAATCTACTTCAAGATTTGATCACGATCTGACCGGCGTTGAAGCGCATGAGTCATCGCGTCTTCATCAAGACGACATCCCACTCAGGCAACATCGTCGCGACATGACGTCTCCAACGACTCGGCGACATCGCCATGAATCGATGGCTCGACCGCTCGGCGACTACATGGACACGCTCGGGGGCTCGTCATCAACCTAATGACTCAGGTCACTCGGCAACAGCGTTCATTACAATGACGCCTCCGATGACATCGTCACACTACGACGACACCTTCAACGAGGGTGACTGCTACTCGGTGACATCGTGCATTACAACAATGCTTCCGACAACTTGATGCTTTGGTGGATTCCGACGACTCGACGATATTGCCGCGACTCGACTGTTCGACCGCTCACAACCACATGGGCATGTCGGGGGCTGTTCGATGACGACTAAATGACTATGCCACTCGGCCACATTGCCGTGACTCGACGATGACCCAACGACTTCACGACTTTGGCAACTCGACAACATCGCCATAAGTTGGCCATTGATCAACATCATCGGCACTTCGCGATGCATGTGACGACTTGGTTCTTCGGTCGTTCGGTCGCTCGGCATGAAGATCATACAACATGCTCGGGGGCTACTCGATGATGCCTTTGATGACCTAATGCTTCGGTGTTTTAGCAGACTCGGTCACTCGACGATATCACTATGACTTGATATCTCGGTCAGCTACTCGATGTCTCGATGATCCAGCCACTCAACGACGACCCGATGACTGCGCCACTCGGCAACATCATCGCGACTTGGCAACTTCATCACTCGACAACATCACCGTGACACAGCGACTCAATGCATCGGCAACATCGTCACGACTCAACCGCTCCATGATTGCAAGGATTTGCCTAAGGGCTATTCGATCACATCTTCGATGACTCAACCGATTCGCTATTCGACTACTTGGCGACACTAATCAACCACTCTGAGCTTCGATGTTTCGGCGACATGATGGCTCGACTTCGACGTTTGACCACTCGCCAACCACATCAGCACGCTCGGGGGCTCCTCTTCAACTCGTCGAATTGCAAAGCTAAGTATCTTTATTCCTTCTCAATTTATTTTTCAAGATTTTGGGCTCATGTCCTTTATTCTTTTTCCCTACGACCGTTTATCTCTATTTTCTAAGCAGAAGGTCGTAAATTTTGTATGAGTAAAGTCGAGCTTTTTAATCAGTGCTCTTCTTTATGGCTTTATTCGTCTTTATATTATCTCGGTTTTTTAATTTTTTGCATTAAACAATCGAGCTAGAGGGCTATTTGTGTATCTATACACGTGTTCCTCCACTTTTTTGTTAATCTAGCAGTACACATGTCGGTCGGTGACCTTTCAATAGTGCTTCAGCCCTGACACCATATGACCCATGTCATCTGTTCTAGTTTCATCTTTTTTGGCTTCCGCCTTCGACCGATACATTGCTTTTTATTCGTGATTTGGTCTTACGTCGACTAGCGACTAAAGCATAAAACTTCTTTGCTAAACGATAGATTGCCACTATACTAAACCCAGAGCCAAAGTTGCGAGAGGTCATGTGTCGATTGGTTCTGATTGCTACGTAAGAATAATTATAACTGATATTATTGCGGAGACCGAGTTTCAAGCTTTTTATATTTTGTCCTAAGTAACCTATGGTGGATCAATCTGGTTGCTAATACGTGAATACGTTGCTATGCATCAGTCGGTCTACTTAAAGAAGAAAAATGGATACACACTTGACTTTTCAATCGACTGATTTGTTTGACTTATAAAAATAAGTTTCCAGATAAACAATGTTAATTATAACTCATCATTTTAATTTTCTTTATTGTCAAGAACATCGATGACGGATAGGCAGATACACCACTTAACATAGAGTGATTTCCTTGTTCTCATCGGTCGGCCATGCCAGTTCCAACTGCCTTAATCGGTCGGCTACACCAGTTCTGACTGCCTTCATCGGTCGACTACACCAGCTCCGACTGTCATCATCGGTCTGTTACATTACATCTGACCATCGCCGTCGGTTGGCCACATATCAGACCATCGGTGTCATTCGGTCATCACGATGATTTCTACTACATCAGCGGTCGGCTGCTATAACAACCTCGACTGCCTTCCTCACTCGACCTTATCGTCTTGAGTTGAGCGTCGCTGCCACTCAGACATGATATACTGAGTCGAGCGCGACCGACACTCATAACGATGATTGTCTCGGGGGCTTCTTTGAAGAGAAGCATTTTCTATCAATTTTATGGTTGATGACATAATAAATAAAAGTATATAATTTGATGATTATATAACAGTGGCTTGATGGTCACTCTATCAATACATGTTTTTTGGAAGAGAAGTGCTTATTAAAAATGGTTGATGTCATAATCATTTAAAGCATGATTTGATGATCATGTCTGACTTGATGGTCATATATGCGAATTGATTTGATGATCATGTCTGACTTGATGGTCATATATGCGAAATAACGAGCATCACTTGACTGATTGAAGTAAGTCTATAATAGTGAAAATAAAGTTTAAAGATATGAATAATTATTATTCTTAAGAAAAGGTTACTTAATCATGATTAAAGTCATGATAACTTAGTACTTAGCTATGATTGATGTTATAAGCCTCGTTCACTCAGCTGTAATTGATGTGACCCGTGAACTTAATATCACTCGGCTGTGATTGATGTCACCCGAGTATATCATATAGCACTCGACAATGATTGAAGTCATTGGTTTGAGTCATCTACCACTCTGCAGTGATTGAAGTCACTCGACTAAGTCATTTATCACTCGGTAATGATTGATGTCATTCTACTGAGTTATTTATCACTCGGATTTGATGATTTGAGTAATTTCTTATTAAAGAGAGCCAACACGACTATTCTTATTTCAGACTCTTGCATTATTTGTAGTTTTCAAATGATACAAGAGTCGAGGACTACACCTAATTAGGTGCACCTATTCGGCACACCAGTTGATTTCTCGAAGACATTTTTGGATCTTTGAGATTTCTCACAAGCTCGCTGATACAAAACTAAAGCATTCTACATGGCATAAATCAGTCGGGAAGCTACTAAAAATTATCATCAAGCTTGTAAGACTCTCGGGGGCTACTGTCGATGACATGTACCCGGGGTACTTTATATAGAAGGAAAGTAGAGATAGGCTCCTACTTGGATAAGAACATTAGACCGACTAGGACTCCGCCATGTAACCCTGTCCCCTAGATATATAAGAAGGAGCAGAGGTCCTCCTCAAGGGGCAGGTAGACAAATAGACAAGCAATAGGGCATCGCACAATTAAACATAACTAGACATCCTCGTCTAGGTCTATCCTCGTCTAGATCTATGATCTAGACATATCAATACAAATAACATAGAACACAGGACGTAGGGTTATTATCCTCCGGGAGGTCCGAACCTGTATAATCGGCGTCTTGTGTTACCATCATCTCTCGATCTCGCGCATATCCCTGTCCTACGTATAAATCATCATAGGTGAACTATCCTATGTCTATTGCCGAGAATAAGTCTCGACAGGGCTCGCATTGAGCACGAAGGTGATCGAGGGGTGGCGGCGGATATGCGGTGTGCCAGCAAGGTACAAGTTGCTCACTGGAGCCTGGGCCTCGTCGGTGGTGGTGGAAGGTGGCGGGTAGGCGACGGCGTTCCGATGGAAACCCTGCACGAACTTGAGCCAAGTGAGGTCGAGTAGACGTGTCGGGTCCGGGAGGTCGTGCATGTGCGAGCAATTGATCAGAGGCTCACCAGGGAAGAAGTGTGAATCGGTGGAGCGACGAAGGAACTACCGATTCACGGCGGCTCGGAGTCGGGGAAGGGAAAAAGCTTTGCGAGGAGGTTGGAGGCGTCCAAGCGGAGTCTTGGAGCAGCCCACAGAGTAGCTATGGGCAGAAAACCCGATACCTAAAGCTCGAATCCGAAAGACCCGAACCCGGAATACCCGAAATCAGACACCCGAATCTTGTTCTCGAGTAAGAAACATTAAAACCCAAAATTAGTTTGGATTGAATCGGGTTTTAATCTCTAGAATCCGAACAACCTGATTTACCCCAAGGCCCATCATATGCAACAGTCTTGCAAATTTTCTTAGCCCAAAACATAGAAAAAAGGTCCATGCTGCCAGGCCCATCATTCATTCATTATTCATCTTTTGGCCCAACCAGCTCATGGTCCACGCATGTTGCTAGTTGACAAGGCGGCATAGCGGCAGCAACAACAGAGCTCAGTCGCGGGCAGCAATGGCGGCGAGTTGAGCGGGAGTGAGAGCAGAGAAACGGGAGGGTGAGAGAGAGCAAATGGGAGCACGATCGGACAGGAGAGGGGACAGGATGGCTTGTCGGAGCTGAGGTGGGGGTCGTTGCCCGTACGCCGGCGGCCACATAGCGCACGTCGAGTTGGGTGAGGCGGGAGGCCGAGGTGTGTTTCCTCAGCATCGCTCACGGGTGGGTCCATCCGGGTTTTAGTTTTTGTTGATTTTTCAAAAATGCTGCTTCTGTTTATTTTTATATCCTTATTTCTGTACCTCAATTGACATAAACAAAAGTATAGTTGGTTTGAGAAAAATGTGCCCTACATTTTAAAAATACTAACCTTTAACAGTAGTCATTTGAATTTGAATAGGATTTTTTTTTTCAAAGAGGGGCAGTTTTCGACCCTTTGGGCATTTATTTGGGCTTAGATTAAGGGGTAAAATTATAGAAAAATTCTCAAAATTCTAATTTGTTCTAAGCTATGATATATATTTTCGTTAGGCCTATGTTATATTGAGAAACCACAACTTGTAGTTTAAATAGTATGCAAATTTGCTTGAATTCGACTTAAATTTGATCAATTTGCTGTTCTATTTTCCGACCTAGGCTCTTTGCAAGTGTCGAGGGTTCTAAGGAACTGTGCTAGAAAAGTTTATAACACCAAAGGTGTCACAATACTGATGGGGAGCATGGAGGTTGGAGGGGATGTGGTAGCAGTCGTCGTCGCTAGCGCGCGGTGGCGCGCCGCCGTTGCCGCCTTGTGCTAGGGTTGAGCCTTGCTCTCTTGCCGCCTCGCGTCATCGACAAGAGAGGATAAAATTCGGAGGTCCAGTGGTGGGGATGTTTTCCGGGCCCTAGAGATGGGTAAAAGGAAATTCCCGGCCTGGTTCGCTGCCACACCAGGCCGAAATGAACCACCATTTTCATTGCGGCTCGAGTTCATAACAGGCGGAAGCAAAGCAGTCGGAACGGGGCGTTTCGGGAGTCGTTCCGACTTCCGAGGTAACCGAACGAGGTCTAAAGGGGGAAAATTTCTAGGTGCAATATAGCCATGCATGTAACCTTATTAATTTGATGCCATTATTATTAGCAGGGAATAAATATCTGTAAGCTGATAGAAAATATTGAAATGATTCCCAGATATGATTCTCTTAACCCAGTCGCCTTTGAAAATATATACATCAGCACAGACGGTCACTTGTGTCAAGCATTCCATCGAAGATCGGCAAACAAAGGGGCTAAGGTCACCTCCTTTCCTGAGGCTCGTCGATGGGCGGTGCAGCGCGGTAGCGGGGCACAGGTGACTGGCATTGGATGAGCGGAGCAGGCTGGCTGTGCACAGTCTTGGCAAGAATGAACTATGTTTGCTTTTTGGGAGTAGTAAACTCCATGTCTATTAATTTTGGAAATAGGAGTGAAATTATTAACAAAGAAAGAATTGCACAAATTAAGATGTGTTTGGAGACTGATTGACCACTCCCATCCCCAATAGTAGCAGTACATTGGCTATTGGGGGCTGATGGAGGTGTTCGTAGTGCCATTCCCCGGCACTAATGCATCAGTGACATGATGTTCTAAATATCACTACCACTGATGAAATCGATATGGGAGATTAGGAGGTACAGAAGTGAGAAGATGATGTGGAAAGTACAATCTAGTCAGTATAATGATGACAGAGAGAAGGTGCTGCGAAAATGCACAAAGCAACTCCCGCACCTTGTCGACCTGCCATTGGCTCTTGGGACAACCAATGTGTCCTGCCTTCTCTGCGAAGAAACAAGATAGTGGAGGGAGGAATCATGCTTGGTCCCGGCCCGTCGAAAGCTGCAATATATCCCTCCCTACAAAAGTTGCAAAATTATGATGACATGAGAGAAGGTGCTGCAAAAATAGTAAGAAAATGCTCAAAGCAACTCCAGCACTTTGTCGGCGTGCTATTGACTCCTAGGACGACCAATGTGTCCTAGCTTCTGAAAAGAAACAAGATAGTGGAGGGAGGAGTCATGCTTGGTCCTCCGAGAAATAAAGGTATCCTAGTCATGGTTGGATGTGCGGATTGTCCCGTCGAACTCCGCCATCCTTCCTTACAAAAGCTTGCCCACATACACGGCATCGATGCCTCTTCTAGGGTGAGATGGAGAGGAACAAGAAGGAGAAGAGCAAGAGCGGATCGGTCGCCGCATGGGTGGCCGCCGCGGGCACTGTGGCCGTGGCCGTCGGCGCCGCTGGCTTCTTCATGCTGTCGAGAATCGGGGACGGTGCAGCGGAGCAGGACCAGACGACGGGGAGGACGATGACAGCGCCGGACACCGGCGGCGAGAGGATCTCCCGCGGACACCGGCGGCGAGAGGATCTCCCGTGACAAGTTCGAGGCGGACCCCATGAACTACTTCAAGACCAATCGCATTAAGGGACCCAAGGCTGCAGTTGACGCTTTCAAGTAACTGAGTGACGTCGACGGCTCCAAACGTCCAACGTAATGTACAAGTTTCCATTCCTTGCATGATGGCATGTCGTCTATCGGAGTATGGGACTATATGGGTGTTGTAGCACGGTTGATCAAGACGAGTGACTATGAGTGTGACTACTTTGCAGTGTGTAATAAACTACTAATAATATTCGTGGTAATAATATTGGGTCAATTGTTCTGCTCATGGCTGCTGCCAACCTGCCAGGCTCCAACTGAATTGGTGGGGACTCTTGGATTGTTTTGCTTCCTTGGCCAAACAAAACAGCCTCAATTGTTACTTTCCTCACCCGAATTCATCTTCCTCCCCATTCCGACCTTTCTTCTCCAACTCCGGCCAAATTCAGGTGAGATTAGGGCACCGGCCACCGGGCCAGGTTAGAGGTTCAGGGTTTCCGGGGTGGGTGTCCATCGCTAATCCTAAATTTAAAGGGAAGGCCGGCGAAGGTGGCGCGCACGGTGTCCAGATGGTGGTGGAGGGTGGTTGGACGGTGCCAGGGGAGGGGGATGACGATGTGGCGGCGGCATCAGTAGGAGGGGTAGGATCCCACTGGAGCTCCACACCGGATGGGGTGGGGGACGAACTGGGAGGTGAGCAGCGAGAGGTAGAAAATAAGGTTGGGAGATAGAGGAAGCAGCGTTGACCGCCGTCAGATGCAATTTCGATGGCTCAAAAAAATCAGGTGACACGTAGCTCTACAACATCAATAGGTTATAGGTAGACACTCCCCAATTGTTTTTGTTTGTTGGCCTTGCACTAGCTGGATTTCAACCCACTTAATATTGATTATTTTTTATCTCCCTCAACCATAGCAAGAATATGATTTTCCATCCTCTCAACAATAAAATAATAAACAAAATGGCCCACACGAGAAAAATAATAGAATTGCCGCAAAACTCTCCTTCTAATTAAGATATTTTTTGTGATGTGTTTGTGGAGGCTATCGAGGGCTCTTTTTACTATTTCAAAAGCGATCTGTAATACCGGTCAACAACCCCTCTTTGGGCTGACTCCAATAAGGCTAGGCAAAGCCATTTTTACCTCTTCGAATGCTACTGTGCATAGTCAAAACAACTCCAACAGTGAGCCGTATCCGGCGAGCTATTTTGCATATGTAGAGAGAGGGAAGCTAAAACTGCAATCCCTCTCTCCTCTGATGCATTTTCTCGGTCACGCGGGAGGCGAAGCGTGGGAGGCAAGCGCGCGCGAGGCGAAGCAAGCACGGAAGCCGAGGCGCGCGGGCAGAGCTCGGCAGCGTAGGCGTGGACCTCGATGGGCGGAGCTCAGCGACGCGGACCACAAGCGGAGGCGGAGGCGGAGGCGCGCGGACCTCGGTGCCGCGCCCGTTCTCCATCGAGCTCGGCCGCGTGATGGCGGGGAGACGCGGGCGAAGCTCAGCCACGCGGAGGCGGAGGCAGAGGCGGAGCTCGGCCACGCGATGGCGGGGAGGCGCGGGCGGAGCTCGCGGTAGGACGCGGGGCCGGCCGAGCTCGAGGTCACGGAGGCAGGCGCGCGCGGTGGAGGACGGCACGAAGGCAGGCGAGCGTGGTGGAGGACGGGCACGACACCAGTCCGCGGACGTCTGCTACAGCGGCCAGCGAGGATCGAACACGCGCGCCGTCATCGCCCGCGTCCCCGCCGCCAACGACATCATCAGCAGCAACACGACGGGCGCTGCGTAGATTTCGTCGGCATCGACAGGTGACGAGCAGCCGAACGTCACGCCTCTCTGCTGGAGGCGGCGGGGACCAGGCTGCATTGGTGCTGGGCGGAGCAGACGGTGGCGGCGTGGCCGTGGCGGACACGGGTGGGCGAGCTGCTATCGCCGTCCACGAAGCGGTGAGGAAGCGGGCGAGCTGCTCGACGAAATGCCTGAGTGAAGTCCCGGACGCCTCTTTGATTTTGCATTGTGGCTGTTGGAGATGCTACTGTTTGAAGCATATGCAAAGTACTGTATATGAGAGGCAAAACTCAATTTAACTCTTAGAAATGGCTCTCCTTATTGGAACGTCTTAGTACCAGGTGGCTGATTGGTACTGCTTGGCCAGTACTAAATGTACCGGCCAAAATGCTTCGTACTAAAGGGTCATTTAGTACCAGTCGGTAACACGTGAATTTCACGCGTAATATGAGTGTGTGCGGTCTGTGGAATTCAAACTCACAATCTCAAGCTTCGCGCAAACCTGCCTTACCATCTCACCCACACATCATATGTGATGGGGTTAGATACGCTTTCCTTTTGAAGTACCCTGTGTTAATACCGACCGGTACTAAATGCCACCCCGCGGAGTACTGGTGTTATTGACGGGTACTAAATGGCCTCTAAGGACCAAAAATTTCTACCCGATACTAATTTCGCGTGTTACTACTGGCCGAAAGTGCTAACGTTTTGGAGGAATGCTCGTTTTTGTAGTAGTGTTTTTTTCGTTTCTATCCCTAATGAAGGTATTTGGGCTAATAAAAGCTAGATTTAAAGTTGCCCTTAGTAGTCTAATCCCTCATGTTTAATCACCAAACGCAATGCACATGCAGCTCCTCGCCCCGGGAAATCTGGGGTAAGGGGGGCAATTGAAGCTCGGTATGTGTTGCCATATTTGTGTGACGTGTTTGGGAGAGCTGTTGGGCTCTTTTTTTGCCTCTGTCCCTAACTAAGGTGTTGGGGCTAATAAATGGGAGCTTCGGAGTTGTCCTTCGTAGTGTAATCCCACATATCTAATCTAAATTATTTTTTAGATAACAAAACAAGAGTATTCCGGCCTCCTACAATCAAAAGGGAATGAATACAACCTTACACGAACAGTCTCAAATGCCACCCCGCGGGGTACTACAACCAGACAATGAACCAACCTAACAGGCTCGACAACAAACACAAGGACAATTGCAAACATAACAGAAAGGAAGGATTCCCAGGGCAGCAACATCGAGCTTCTATCCTAAGTATGTTTCTCCATCCAAACTTGCTGAAAAGCTCCAGCACCGAGTTTCTAACAACCGCCTTCCGTTCTTCAGCGTGTCACCCTCTTCTTTTCTCGATAGTTGCACCCAGTGCTTGATCTAATAAATTCCCCTGAAAATCAGCTGCAAAAATTGAGTGAGGTGCAGTTTGTTTTAAAATAACATCGTTTCTACTCAACCACATAGCCTAACAAAGTGCTGCTACACCAATCATAATCTGATTTTTAAGATTTCTGAGACAAACTTTCAAGCCAAGATTCAAATAAGTGTCTATACTAGAGGATGGTTGAATACCGAAAACAATGAAAACCGTGTTCCAAATGGACCGTGCCAAAAGACAGTCTACAAATACGTGTAGAATAGTTTCATCTGAATTATTAATAACTAGTTGAGACCTCGCGCGTTGCTACCGGCGATACTGATGTTATATAGATATATAAGAAAGTTAATAATGCGATTAAGCATTGAAGGCAACCTTGGCAATATGATCCCTATTACATTTTTTATTTAACTGGCCAAACTCGGCAAATCATTGCATTTATATTGGTACACATAAGTGAATCGCAATTAGGAGTAGTTGTTATTATTGATTTTTAAAATCTTGTAAAACGTACAAAAATAATCCTTAGCATTGAAGGTTGGAATAAGTTAGATTATAACCGTCGGAAACCATAAACCATGAGAAATCAATAAAAACATAAAAAGCATGCACACATCTGTTTATAAGAAATACATATGCAGATGATACAAATATAGATCCCCATCCAGCTTTTTAATACTCTGATTTTTAATTTTAATTTGAATTTATGTAAAACTCTGTACTTTATCTATGTTATTGTTGCAACTATATTATTTCTGTCATGTGTTATACTATTGGACGTCACAACGCATGTCGTCACCCGAGAAAGATTCTAAAACGGAATCGTCTCCGTGGTAAGGCGATTCTGTTACAATTGGTAAAGGTAGGTGACGGCGCTAGGACTACGGCATATACATGATATAATGTGAGAGAAGGATAATATAATACAATAGGTGCATAATATTTGATTATGTTATTATATGTTTTATGAGTAATGTTGAAATAAATATTTTAGATGTATTAGGCTTTGTTATTGATGACATAGGTGGGTCATTTTGAGGAATTAGATGATTACTCTAATAGATTACACCGATCCAACAATCGGATGTTTTTTTTTTTTGAGAATTTCTAAAATTTTCACTCGATTAATGTGAAGGTCTTAAAAGTAGCCTGCAATTAGTATATATAAGATAAGATATGATATGAGACATGTTTTGAGTACTTTTGATAGCATATATACTCTTCTTATTTTACATGACTAAATGGCTAAAAAGAACATTATTTATCAAAATGTGAAGAGTAAAAAATCAAAGTTATCAAATATTGTAGTTGGGGCAATTGCATCAGAGGACCCGTTTTCAACTCTAATGTCGAAAATGGACCTCTTTTTTCCCAACTTTGCAAGAATGGACCTGTTTTTCAAATTTGAAGTTGTTGTCTACCTCTATTTCATGTTTCGTTACTTGAAGTCGAATTTCAAAATAAAAAAAAGAAGTAATTGGAATAAGACTGTCTTGCCCCTGACCCTATCCACATCCCTTACCCATAGCGCAGCCAAGCCCGAGCGTCCGTTCTGGTCTCTTCTCTCGCACCCGAAACCCTGACAGGCCGCGAGTGACGTAGGATGCGTGCGGTGCAGGGCGTGCGGCAGGCGGTGGGTGCGCGGTGTAGGGTGTGCGGTGGACGGCGGCGCATAACGTGGGCACGCGGGGTAGGGCGCGCGGCAGCGTGGTGCTAGGTGGAAGCAACGCCATGGAGCAATCCTCTTCAGATCTTGGGTACAACTATCCCTTTCTCCTATTTTGGCTGCAACAAACAAGTAGATTTTGCCATGTAGTGACGATTTAGCTTATCCTTCATGATTTATTTGTTGGGCCATTGACAGGAAAGTCAATGTTGTTGTGAAAATGGGTTCATATTTCAAACTACAAGTGAAGGTGCCACTAGTGCAAGACCACCTAAGGGAAGGGAAAGAGAAAGAGGTAGGGGAAGCGGAAAGAGTGGAGCTTCCGGTGGGAGGCTTGCAACATGGCTTGGTCTTTAATTGTGATGTTCGAATTTGTTTTGTAATAACAGTTAAGGTGTTGTTTTTGTTGGACTTGTAATGGTGACCTATTTAGTATTTAGCTTGGACTAGTTTTTTGCACATACCACATAAACGTTGCCATTATTCTACAACGTTATCATATACTAAACGAAAACATATGTTAAAAGCAAGCTAATGATAATATGGTACTCTTTACCTTAGCGAGAGAATCATGAATACAGAATTAGGTAAAAAGAAGTTCCATTGGTGTAGTTTGGCAGCTAAACAGAGAATGATTTATGCTACGTAGAGTCGAATAGCTGAGAAAAATTGATAACACAAAGATAACTTCACGAATAAAGTGAGATTAGCATGTATGAGTTAATATTTTAAGACATCCGGGTAACGTATAAATAGAGCATCTTCACAATAGGCTAGAACTAATATGGGCCATCTATTTTTCTTGGTTTAGATATATTTATATTATATTGATCTTTAAAGTAGTATGAAGTAAATTTTTGATGTAGTATAAATTAGTTTAGGGTATTATGAGAAAAATTTAATGATATAATGTAATTTTTATTTATTTTTTTGAATAAACTGATTCACCCATTACATATAAAAAAACTAAAGTAACTATTTTATTTCTTATAAAAAACTGAGGCCATTCATTTCATTTCTCCCCATCGGATGCTGCATACGAGTCGCCGCCGGCAGCCGTAGCCTCGCCGCTAGCTGTCCGCCACCGGCCGCGACCTAGCCTCGCCGCTCGTCGGCCGCCGCCCAGCTTGCTCCGAGCCTCGCCGCCTTGCCGCTCGTCGCCCCGCCCACCTTGCCCAAGCCTTGTCGGTAGCCGTCCACCGTCGGTCGCGCCCAAGCATTGCTGGTTATCGGCAGCCATCGCCCGACGCTACGGCATGCCCGAGCCTCGTCCCTCCGTACCACCGTCGAGCCGCGACCGAGCGCTGGGCGGTCTTTGCCTGGGCGGATCTGGGCGCCAATATCAGAGTCCAAGAAGAAAGAGAACAAGCGTCACTCTAATGCCAGCGTCAGAGCTGAGAATCGCCATTTGTTTAAGCTGGAAGCGGCGGCGGCGTACGAGCGTGGGACATGAGTCTGAGGAAAAGTTTCGATGGCAAATAATCTAGTGCCCTGCGGTGGCATTTATGTAATTAGTTAATTAGATAGTCAATTACTTTTCTACCCTTTAAAATGAACAGTTAGATGAAAATTATACTACATGAAGTTTCAATGTAGTATAGCCCACCGTAACCGATCTCTATAAATAATCCAATCGTGTCTACTATAAAAAACTTATGGCTAGTTAGATCCAAAAAATATCATCAGGTGTAGCTATGATTCAGTCTTAGAATAGAACACATTGGTGCTAAAGCAGGGTCTTGCCATCATATTTGTCAAATGTTCTCTTGTTTGTTCACACACAATTTCCAGTTTCTATCAAAGATCACAAGGAACAGAGAACATATGGAAGTAAATGAATTAAATTGTTATCCTGAAACCTATCAAATAAAAGGTGCACTTTATACTACCAGTTTATTATGGATTATTAATGGACGCACAGAACAAAAAATAGTATACATGGTGTAGTAGCTAATGTGAAATGAGAAGAAGTTATGTTGCCTTGATCTGCTAGCAGTTCTTGAATCTTGATGCATCTCGAGGCCAAAGTTCAAGGTGGAGGCAACACCTCAAAGTTACCAGGAAAAAAATGCCTACTGATTCCATGACTTGTGAGTGGAGTGAGAACATTTGAGCCAAAGAATCATGATGGAAAGAAAAGAATTTTACACCAGAAAGCAGAAGAGGATCGGAGGATCAGGGATACCTGTAGCACTCGCATCATGCATCCGCTAGAGTTTGTAAATTTAAGTCTTAATGAAAATTGAAGGAAATTCTATAATAATTCCAACCTGACAACTTCCTATGCAGAGAAAACTTGGTAACTTCCAATGATGTTAAGTAAAAAGAACCGAAGATTTGTTGTTCGAAGGCAAATACTCCTAACTCACCATGTATTATGTCCGCTCACGGCTCACCAACTTAGGTCTAAATCCATCCATACTTTGATGCATCAAATATTCAGCATGACACATGCTTATGCTTGGCACAATATAGAATAGTAGGACGGTGAATATCTTGTGGGTTTGAATGGACCAGATAGTTCATCAATCAAGTTCTGTGGATCATTCTAGAGTCACTGTAACCTTGAAGTCCGGAGGGAGGAATTAGCAAGGGGAATCTTCCTAGCAAGACGCCAGTCTGTTTTTTTAAAAAAAAAATCACATATCCATTAATATCAGGTAGAAAAGTGTTACACAATTTTTGCCTAACCTATGTCACTGGCAAACGTCTGATGCAAAATTGAATGGTGCAGATAATCAAATATTATGGACAGTCACGCTAGAAATGGGGATGTGCCCACCCTCCTCCACCTCCGCTCTTGGAGGGGAGACGCCGAGACAGATGAGTTCCAAGTTCTTGTGTGACTATATTGTTAGCGTGCCTTTTATTTTGCAGCATCTGCTTGAGATAATGTCCTCTCTATATTTACTTATGCTTAACAGAGAGTTTCGTCGGTTCCAAGGGCTTGCATAGTTGCATTGTAAGGAGAAAGGCAAGAAACCAAAAGCGTGTGATATTAGTTGCTTCTATGAACAAAAGAGGTAGTTATTGAATGATTTGTTCCTTCTCCCCGTACCTGTTGAAATCTACATTCATTAATTGCTTTTTATAGGCAGGAGATAAACACAAGACTTTCAGGTATGCCTTTTTCCTTAAGTCAGCTATAATATTCAGTTTGAGAGGGTTAGAAAAAACTACTGAACTGATGGCATGTTACTCCCTCCATTCCTATTTATAAGCATTCCTACACTCTTGTAGGAATGCTTATAAATAGAAATGGAGGGAGTACTTAGTACCTATATTTTTGTATTTTGAGTTTGGGAATGAGTTAATGATTTCCTTGATCATATTGAGATAACGATCGTGTTTAACCATATGATTTTCCAGCAATGGAACATCTTATTCTATGACATATATCACACATGTAATAAATAAATTGGACCGTCTGTTTCAGAAGGTAAGATGACTTAGCCCATTTTTGGCTATTTGTAACTCTTTCTTTTTTTTTTCATTGAACTAAATATGGTAGTGGTATTTTCTGTTACTAATTCAGTTTTGGCGTCAAATATGTTGGCAATTGTTTTGTTAGATTTGATAGATTAGCGCATATATTGCAACATTTTTTTTCTTTGAGGAGATACAACCGTTGTGGTAGGAATGTTGGGAGGGAATGGGGAAAAAGTTGCATTGAAGAAACGCAAGATGAGTGCGAGTGCGATGGTCGAGACAGAAGATGATGGCAGTACAAAATGAACATTAAATAATCTTGTTGCCACCTTTAAAGTAGAGCATCTGTAATTTCAACTCATGTCATTTCGCTAGTACATGGTATATATATGACCTCTCGCGTTACATATGATGGTTTGTGGACCAATCGTGATAAATATCTAGGTTTAACTCGAAATATATAAGTATTTTGTTGATGTCAGTTGTGCGGAGGAGGAGTTTGATGTTGCTGCTGATCTGCATATAAATTATCAATGAACAATGAATTTCGTTCTAAAAAATATATATATATAGGAGAGAGAGAATATATAAGAGAGAGAGAGAGAGAGAGATTACTGAAACAGATGGTGAAGAGCTGCGTGGGTGATACGATGCCACACAGAACCGGCAGTTGAATCATTCGCATAGGACTGATGTTGATAGGTGCCGTGTTGAGATCGCCGCGTAGAATGGGACAGAGGCATCCGAGATCGGAATCGACGGCGGTGTTGAAGAAAGTTGATAAGGCCATGCAGCACGGGGAGGATGTCCTTGGCTGCTTGCTGGGCGCCTCCTCCAACTCCAGCTGATGGGCTCCCGTCAGGAAGCTGGCGCATGTTATGAGGGTGGGCATGCAGCTTGTTGTTGTTGGTGCCGCCGGCATGGGCTCCGGAGGAGTTGTTCCCTCTCCCGGAGCATACGGAGTTCCCCTACACCGGCATGGCGGCGGTGTCGTCGCCGTTGAGTTGTTGGCACCGGTGGTCGTCCCTGCCCCTGACGCCAGCAACAGAACCAGGGCTGCAACAACTGCTGCCATGCGGCTCCTCTTGTCCATGTTTTCTTCTTGGAATGAATGCGCTAGATGGAGAATAATGATCCAACTCTAAAAAAGAATGCGAATGATTTATAGCCCTGGATCATATATACATATCGGAGGAGAGGTCTCAGGTCCGGTCATCATCGTCGATCGGGTGTCTTTGGTGTGACCAACTGATTAGCACAAAGCACGATCTTGTTGTCGTATTCGGTTATACCAACAGCAGAGCAGCACTGATCGAGGCACACCAAGAGCGCTCCTCCTCGCTGTTTGCCTGCACAATAATAAGTTGTTAATATATAGTTTTGTAACATTGTTTTTCAACCTGCCCACTTGTTCTGTTACCGTACGTGTACCAATAATATGTTGATTATATATATTAGCAATACACACTACTTCGTGCTAATAACCGAGCTCCGTTTTTTTCTCTGATGCTTAATTATATTGGCCCATAGTGCCCTATTTATTTCAGATTCGGGCCATGCATGGGTCACATATAGGACTCCTTTTGGAATGAAGGAAACCCAAAGGAAATTTGAAGGGTAGGAATTGAAAAGGAATTTTTTCTAGATGATCATTTGGCTCACAGGAAAAGTAAAGGAAACTTTCCATAGGAATTCATTCCTATGCTTGATTTTGAAGAAAACAAAACAAGAGGTTAGACCTCTTTTTTCTTTCCTTTATTCTCATTTGAAGCAAGAGTAAGCTATACATTCCTGTATTTTTCCTACGCTGTATCCAAAGACCCCATAGAAATTTTTTCTGTGTTTTCAATTCCTGTAAGATTACAATTGATAGCAAACTCCGATCCTGCATTTTTCATATTCCTACGTTTCTAAAATCCTACATTACAAAGGGGGTCATATATTGTGTGACCTCTTTTATTGCAGGTTATCTAGATAGGCCTCACTGTTAGTGTTTGGTGTATCAGACGTTCAGACTCTTTTTTTCACTTTGCTCAAATGAATCTTTTGCGCAACGCTTAATTTAAAAAAAACAGTTTTTTTTATTAATCAATCTGGTCAACTCGGTTACTAGCTAGTATGACTCAAGTACAAGTTTCTAACTGGGTTACAAGGGAGATCAACTGCACTGCTTGGTTCAAGATGAAGCGCCATGACACCAATGCGCAACTTCACCGGGAAGTAGCTTTCTACTTTTTCTTCCTTGTTCCCTGAACCCTGCATGATCTCTGATGGATTGTGTCAATTAATGAGCTTGGCCGTACATATGTCTAGCGAGTTTTATTTTTCAAGCCATCATAGCACAAGCATAAGCATTTTGAGCTTGGCCGTAGATTTTCTTCCTTTGCAGTTTTGTACTAGCATAAGCATTTTGAGCAAAAGTAGCAAAAAACTAACTTATTCTGCCTATGGATCTCAAGAAGCATAATCATAAGTATCATCAGTTTTGCCGACAATGTCAAACTGTTTCTATATAAGCATAAGTATAACTAGTCTCTCTTTTTTTTTTTTTTTTGCATAAGTCCTGTCAAAAGCATCCTAAATAAAATGAGAACTTCTATGTGGTTAACATTCACTACAGATTTAAGGTGTCAATTCATCACAAAACTACATGTGTAGCCTTTGTAAAATTTATAGTTTTACGATACATATGGACACTAAATCTATAGTTTTGTGATACAATTTATTAAATCTATAGTTTCATGATACAAAAGTGCACTAAATCTATAGTTTTATGATACATCTTATTAAACCTGTAGTTTTGTGATAGTTTTTTCATAAAACCTGTAGTTTTATGAAATTTACTCATAGTTCATTCATAAAAAAGCAGGTGCCAACATAGCACATTGAACGATAGAACTGACAGATAGTCAGTAGTTAACCGAAAAGATTAAATCAGCACAACAGAGTTCACCTGAACTGCAACAACAGCTTACGACACGAACAAACTGAAAACTGAAACTAAACGAGACAAAGATTGAAGCAGCGAAACAGCAAGCGGCAGTCAACTAGACATGCATGCACCATCAATTGTTCCTCCCAAGGAACACGTCGGAAAGCACCGTGTCGGAGCGCAGCGCCGCCTTGAGAAGACCCAGCCCCTGACCAAAAGCACAACAACAACATCAAAGACAGATCAGGATAAGATTACAGCGAAAAAACGATCAAAAGGCTCTCTCGGCGAGCTCTAAACAAGGAAGCACCAAGTAAAGCAATAAGAACCTCGTCCATGCCGACGGTGACGAACTTCTCGGCGAGCTCGACGTCCTTGCCTACGCTAAACTTGTTGATGAGCGTGATGCTGGAGATGGCCGACATGGGCGTCACCTCCAGACCGTCAGTCACCATGTACGTCACCAGCCCCTTCACGTACCCGCCGCTCTCGTCCCCCACGGCGGCGCCGCCATTGCCGGCGAGGCTCCCACTCGCCGCCGGCGCGGACGGCAGCACGAAGGTCATGTCGGTGGCCATCGGCTGCTTGCACTGCGGGCACTGGGCCCCGCTGTCCATGGTGATCGTCACGCACTGGCTTCTGCAGGTGTACATCTTGAACCTGGCAATCGGCGACGACGCGTCGTCGGCGGCGGCGCCGCCTTGGAGGAGGAGGAGCTCACGGGAGTCCGGGTGCAGCACCTTGGGCTGGAGCAGGTCGGATTTGTCGGTGCCGGGCTGGAGGTAGGAGGAGCTGATGTTGGCGACGCTCTGGTACAGCCTCCCGACGCTGCCCTGCATCGTGCCGGCGGAGATGAGCTTCACCACGGCGCCGATGGGCAGCGTCAGAAGGCTGAACACGAAGTCCACGAACTCCTTCCCGGCCTCCGCGAACAGCACCTTCTTCGACTTGGTCTCCACCAGCAGCTTCAGCGAGATATTGCAGCTGGAAGCCATCGCGAGACAGGTTTCTGGAGATGAGGAACGAGGAGATGAGTGTTCAGGTGTGTGGGTTTTTATAGTAGAGACCACAGACCAGAGAGTGTGAGGATGAAGGGCAGTCTCAGTCTTGTGAAGGCCAACAGTTTCAGGTTGTGAGATGTGGGATAAATCAATGCGCCGTCTCTTGGCAATTGTGACAGTCAGAGGCGTGCAAACCTTTCGTCTCCTCAATTCAACACTCTGCTCCGGGAAGGAGCGCCGTAACTAAACAGATCCTTCAGAAACAAAGACGGTCAAACTTTCCTCTCTTTCTTTCTTTTTACAGATCGATTCTGAAGAAACCATACTTCACATAGCAGCATTCTGAAGGATTGATTCTCGACTCGAGGGAATGAAATCAACATTCAGAACGAAACAATTTAAAAGAGGACCGCGCAAGGGCACTCCCCAAACCAAACTGCAGCTGGAGTCATTTTTTGAAGGCCAAGCATGGGTTTGGGTTGAAGAAATGGGCAGTCTCCTTGGCTTCTGGGTTGAGAAACCAATGCGTCTTCTCTCGGCAATTGTGGCAGCCAGCGGTGGGAACATTTCATCTTCTCAATTCACTCGGCAGGATCAATTAGTAAATCCATACGAAGTACTAGTAGTACTTTGTAAATATTTGCAGGTAGATAGGAGGCCCAATACGCTATGCTTGTACTACAACTCGGTAACAGCATTTTTCTAAAAAAATGCTGTAATATTCTGTCAGCATATTTGACTCCTGCTCGTTACACATGTTGTGTGACTACTGACTAAAATGACAAGACCATAGAACAAGCAAACAGAAATTTGTTATGTTAAAGATACCCTGCCTTTATTACTTTGCAGGGGAAGTATAAGGTATGCCAACAATTCAGTAGAAAGATAAAGAAATTATTGCGGGATTTGAAATTTGTATGCTAAATGGAGTGATTTATGCCTTTGCTTTTTAGTACAAATAAAAGTAGGCCCTAAACCTCCAGCTCCAAGAATGTGAGATCAGAGGAAAAGCTGTGAAAATTGACATTTGTTATGTCTATGTTTTTAATTATGACACGATCAAACCTATTCTAATCACTATGAATCAAGGAATTTGAGTTGGATGAGTGAAGGATACAGCAACATCAATATGTAACTACTAGCATCATGAAGCAAAACCAGCACTGAATTTGTTTTTTTCATCTAACAAAAACAAAGCAATGTGCTCAGACAATATCCAAACGATGAACACAATAGAAATGAATTCATAGGGGCAAAAGAAATACCTCTTTCTTCACAGGTTCCTCCGCTAACAAAATCAGCTCAATGTGGCACAGATAGGACATAATCTGTCATAAAATAATATCAATGTACTCTTGCATAGAGAGAAAAATGAAGGAAAAACTGTATATGTGTGTGTATAAAATAGCAAAGTGCTTATATATGTGTGCAACTACTGACTAGAATGAAGAGACTACAGAACAACCAAACAGAAACTTTTTATGTTAAGCATACCCAGCCTCTAGTGCTTTTTGCAGGTAGTAGAGCAGATGCTGGCGGTTTGAAGAACGGACGAGGATCATGTCGTGCAAGCGCAGAAGGATGCCGGCGAGGCTCGCCAGATGTGCAGAGCAGATCCCTGAGGCTGATGAACCGACGAGTAGAACGCCAAAGGTTCTGCATCTCATATTCTGATTAGCGTCGGTGGAGGGGTTTTTTTTTTTTTTTGCAAGCAGAGTGGCAAGCTAGGGTCCTGTTCGGGATTTGGGCCTTGTTAGAATCCCCGCTGTTTTGAGCCGAATAGTTGTCCCAGGCCTGTTAATGTGGCAGCCGGCGATGGCAAGCGCTCTGTGGGCGACGGCGGCAGTGCGGGCGGCACGGCAAGGGTGCGTGGCACCACCGAGGTGGTCATGGGCAGGGGAAGCGCCGGCCGGACACGGCGCCGGAGGCAAGGGGAGGCGGTTCATCGACACAGAATCGGCGGACGACGACGTGGACCGTGGTGCGGTGCTTGTTTTGTTGCTGCGCTGGCTGGACCGATCTACTGACCATCATCCGTTCGTTGGCAATTGGCCAGGCCGCGGGCGGCTCTTGCGAAGTGACACTGCACGTGTTTCGTGTTGTATGCGGGCCAAAATTCACCCGATTCAATAGTTTGTTATTAGGTTGAAAGTTTCCTTTGATCGTATAAAAAAAGAAGAAGTTCCCTTTGACTGAATTTTGAATGCCATGCTAAGTACACCAACAATTTAACTAAAAAAAAAATCAAGGACCACAAAGGAAGTAATGGTGAAAACATAGTGCTGATAATAAATGCAGAAGAACACTAAACACAACCAATTTAATCTCACAAAATTTTATTGATAATCATGATCGGATGTACTATGTGCAGTAATGGCTATAGGAGCACCAAGTTTTGAGCATAACAAATCCAATCACAAAAAGGAGTAGCTGTTACATTTTCATCAAATTTCCGCTCGTGCTGCAGCAAGAGTTACAAGTATATATCAGAATTCATATTAGATCAGAGATAATTTTGGTGTGTTCATTTTATAGGGTCTAAACTTTAGAGCTGTCACATAAAAAATCTTACCATTTAGATGTATTAAATAAAGTTTCATTATAAAAATCTTACTCCCTCCATAAGTCATTTTGGACAACATCTCTCATACCAAAGAGTGATTAATTAGGGTGTAATTTACCATGTTGGAGTATTAAATACCTACGAATACAAATGTATCCATCAAGGCTTTATAGCTAATTGGTTACAGCTCGCCAATCAAGACTATGTAATCCAGGTTCAATCCCTAGTAGTCCTCTTTTGTTTTTAGAAATCATCATCATTGTCATGTCTTTTTTTGCAAACCATCATTATTGTGACATATAAAGATAAAAAACGACATGTATTAGGAACTATGGATAAAAAGCCTCCAGTGACATGTATTTGGGATCTGGAGTGAGTACCTTTTTAGGGATGTCACATAAAAAAAATCTCTTTGATGTGACAATGTTAAAGTTAAGGGTACAAAATGAACACACCTAATGGATAAATAATCCACATATAGCAGCCGCAGTATATGGACATGTTCACTATTAACTCGGCAATAGTACACTATTGGACATATGCCCATGAACACACCGTTAGATCTATCCCTATGGAAACTTGTATTATTGATGGCTTCGTGCTCCAATAAACTATATGTGCTTGAATAAACTATACGTGCCAAGAAAAGTATCTGCTGCCTTCGCTATATTTTGAACAAAAAATGTGTTGTGCTCAACTTCAACTTAAAATGTACCAAATTTTGACAAATCAATATTCGGAAAAGGAACAACCACACGGATTTTTGGAATAATTATATTTTGAAAATTTCATGCCAAGTCAAGTGAAAGAGACGGAATGCCCACATCTACAAATTTTTCAATAGGTATATTTTGAAAATCCTTGGGTGTCCAATCCACTGAAAGAGGGAGAATGCTGGCAGTAACAAATTCTTCAATAATATCTCGTCCCAATATGTGCTCAACTGCTATTTTTAAGACTTCATTACATTTGTCATCCGACTCCACCTTCTCTTTGGAATACAAATTTAGAAATAAAGTTCATAATCTTGGATGCCAAAGAATAAACTTTTGGAGTTTTGTCATCAAACTCTCTAGACTCACTAGATACTCGAACATAGAACTAGTGCTCATCCCAAAAATTGGATCACCTATTTTTTTATGCCCGATGGTAGAAGATTTAAGCGGGACATATGCCCCCACGGAATGTAATTGATTCCAATTAAATTTAGCAAGATCTCATAATATTTGTTATTAGGACCAATTTGCATATTGACACTCTAATTTCTCAAATTTCCCCCTTTTGTAGTAATATACTTTTTTTGTCTGTGAAGGTCATAGTACTTAGGCCAGTCTCAGTGGAAGTTTCATCGATATTAAATAAGGTGTCACATAAGCAAAAGAGATGACGTGGTGTATCAATTAATATGAAACTAGGTAAATGGGTTTCATAGAGATAAAACTCATTTGGTACTATTTCATAGGTATGAAACTCCATTGAAACTCCCATTGAAAACATAAAGTTTCATCCGAACATATTTTAACCAATCTCATTGTAATAAATATATGTTAATTTAATGCTATAATTTATATATGAAATCATGAGATGAAACTATGTATTGAGCGAGACTATTTCATACATCAAACTAAATCTTTAAATCTGATGTGGCACTTTTCAAAACTGCAAATGAAATTATGCATTGAGACTGGCCTTACAAAACACCTCGGCTTTTGATTGAGCTCCAAATATCCTTAACTGCCCAGGTAAATTTCCCCCTTTTGTAGTAATATACTTTTTTTTGTCTGTGAAGGTCATAGAACTTGAGCTCCAAATGTTCTAACTGCCCAGATAAATTTCGAAACTTGGACAGTACTACTTGGGGTTAAGTGATGGAGCAAAATATTTTAACTTTTCATATTCTTTAATTTCATCAGGGCCCATATGTGACCTTTCTAACTCTAGTGTAGGAGGATATATGCCCCCACGAAGTGTAATTGATTTTACCTAAATTTTGAGAGTCCACAAAACTAAATGTTAGAAGAATGAAGCAACATCATGATAGGCAAGGGGGCGTTTGGTTTGGCTTAGTGTGACTCCGGCTCTTCTAACTCTCTACTATCACGGGCAATGTAGCGGGTTCTGTTTTCTGTAGCTGCCACAGTTCCAAAGCTACAAGAGCGGAAAAACAGAAAATGCAGCTCCATAACCCAGAATAAGAAAAAAAAATGCAGCTCCACCCGCTCCCTGTTTAGTTTGGCCGGCAAACGCATTATTACTGCACTACAGAGACAATACACACTACAGTGCTTAACCAATCGGGCCGTAAGTATTCAGAATGAAGAGACTCTGAAGTTCAGAGTCTGCACGGATCCTTAAGTACGAGCATGTGCAGAACAAAGAAACTCTGAACTTTATTATCTTGTATAGAGATGTCCACGAGGACCCACTGAACATGACAAGCTGTTCCTGCAGCACATACGTAGTGCAGAGCAGTGACGAGCTGAGACAACAAGGCTAAACGAGAGAAGACAAGTGACACGTTCAGATCAAGGACCGAAACTGAAACTAGAGCACCACGCACGGCGAACTACAAGCAGCAAGAACAGCTATATGCTTGCATCTAGATCTTGTCTTGATCACTTCACTTCTTCCTCGCCAGGAAGACGTCGGAGAGCACGGTGTCGGAGCGCAGCGCCGCCCTCAGCAGACCAAGCCCCTGATGATGGTCATATATATCGACGAGCACATGCACAATTCAGCATGACAAGAAACATCAGAATTAGTACTAGCTAGACAGCAGCACAAGAATTAATTGAACAGGTATGTAATCCAAGAATCGAACCTCGTCCATGCCGACGCTGACGTACTTCTCGGCGAGCTCGACGTCCTTGCCGACGCTGAACTTGTTAATCAGCGTGATGCTGGAGATGGCCTACATGGGCATCACCTCCAGTCCATCCGTCACCATGTACGTCACCAGCCCCTTCACGTACCCGCCGCTCTCCTCCCCCACGGCAGTGCCGCCATTGCCGGCAAGGCCCCCACTCGCCGCCGGCGCCGACGGCAGCACGAATGCCATCTCGGTGGCCATGCCTTGCTTGCACTGCGGGCAGGCGGCGCCGCGCTCCATGGTGACCGTGACGCACTGCGCCGCGCAGGTGAACATCTTGAACCTGGGCAGGTGGCGCTCCTCGTCGCCGGCAGCGTGCGGGAGGAGGAGCAGGTCGCGGGCGTCGGGGTGGAGCACGCCGGGCTGGAGGAGCTCGGCCTTGTCGGCGCCGGGGAGGAGGTACGACGCGCCGATGTGGTCCACGCTCTGGTACAGCCGCCCCACGCTGCCGTGCATCGTGCCGGCGGAGACCAGCTTCGCGACGGCGCCGATGGGGAGCGTCAGGAGGCTGAACACGAAGTCCACGAACTCCTTCCCGGCTTCCGCGAACAGGACGCGCTTCGACTTGGTCTCCACCAGCAGCTTCAGCGAGATCTTGTTGGGAGCCATTGTTGCAGGATCCCGATTGATCAGATCAGGGTGCCTCTGCTTCTGCTTCAGTCTGCTTGATCGGAATTGCGTGCTCAGAGATGTCGTGATTTTATAAGCGTAAATGGTCGTGGTTAGGGAGATGGAGAGGTTTCATTCCATCATCAGTTTTGTGAAGCTGGATCGTTTGCAGTCCCGATATGGCTTCTGAATTCCAACGTTTCGAATCGAAATTATTATGGGTTGCCAATGCACACGGCTTCCCAACAGTCGCAGCATAATGCAAGGCAGAAAGATCTTCCCCAAGCTGAACGAAAGCTCTTCATCTCCTCCATCGCGTCGCGACTATAAAACCAGATGCACGCCAATCTTCTCCACCGCGCCATCCAATTCCCGATTCCCACAAAGCAAAACCAACTGTGAGCCAAACCATGGCGCCCAAGATCTCGCTGAAGCTGCTCGTGGACGCCAAGACGAACCGGGTCCTGTTCGCGGAAGCCGGCAAGGAGTTCGTCGACTTCGTCTTCAGCCTGCTAACCCTCCCCATCGGCGCCGTCGCCAAGCTCATCTCCGCCGGCACGATGCACGGCAGCATCGGCCGGTTGTACGAGAGCGTGGACCGCATGGGCGTCTCCTACCTCCAGCCAGGCACCGACAAGTCCGACCTGCTCCAGCCCAAGGTCCTTCACCCGGACGCCCGCGAGCTCCTCCTCCTCCAGTAGGGCGCCGGCGATGGCGACGGCAAGTCGTCGGCGCCAGCTCTGGCCAAGTTCCGGATGTTCACGTGCGCCGGGTACTGCGCCACGGCCACCGTGGAGGCGAAAGCCACGTGTCCCCAGTGCAAGCAGGCCATGGCGACTGAGGTGGCCTTCGTGCTGCCGTCCGTCGGCGGTGGGGGAGACCAGGGCTCGTCGGAGGGCGGGTACGTGAAGGGGGTGGTGACGTACATGGTTACTGATGAGCTCGAGGTCACGCCCATGTCGGCCATCTCCAGCATCATCATGATTAACAAGTTTAGTGCCGGTAAGGATGCTCAGCTCGCTGAGAAGTACGTCAGCGTCGGCGCCGACGAGGTTCGTTTCGTTCTTTGCTTGCTTGGCCATTCGATCTTATTGGAGCTTGCAGCTTTTCAAAAATAATTTCTTTTCGTTTTAATTCGCTGATCATTTGATTCTGATCTCTCTTTTCATTGTCAGGGGCTGGCTCTGCTGAAGGAGGCGCTGCGGTCGGACACGGTGCTCTCCGACGTGTTTCTCGCCAAGAAGAACAAGTGATGCTGTGTCGCCCTACCGCCCAAGCATGGTCTCGTGTCGTCGATCTTCCTGCATGATTTCATTCTGCTGCTTGTTTTAGTTTTCCATTGGTCGTGTTATTGTGTTCCAGTTTTAGTTTCTGCCGTGCCTCTCTGTTATGACTATAAGCGTTTCTCAATTGGTGTCAGTGCCACCAGAGTAATATGATGTCACACTCGTTTGTTTACCATGTCCGAGTATGAACATCTGATACGAATACTACTGGGTGCAAAAGGAATGCATATGGAAAAGTGAATTTGAAAATTTCGGACGTGCTGCTGTGTGGAAAAGAATACTTATACCCAATGAACATGCTGAATGAAAACATGCAAAAAAGAGTGCTGCATGGTATTCTACCTATAAAATCACATGTACAATTACGATATTCCTTCCATTCCAAAACTATTATCACCATTATTTTTTTAATTATATTTAAGCATTTATTTATTTTATTTATTTATTAAAAAATAATCATGTATTTTTTATAATTTGTCACTAGAAAAAACTAAACTAAATTATATATTTTTATATTTAAATAAATATTTTGAATACGATGAATGGTTAAATATAACTAAAAAAGCCATAACAATATTTTTAGAATGAAGTAGTATATTTTATCCTAAAAACAAATTATTTACAACGACGATTTTTTTTTTAAATCCTGACAAATATGCATACTCTCGCCAGGTGGCCTCCTCCCATTGGTGCTCTTAATGAGAAGGCTAATGAAGTTTACTCTTGATTTCATGTACTTGTAAAGCAAATTAATGCTTTTGGCACAAACTTCAAGTTCATAGATGATGATATCAAGAGAAGATTTGTGAGCCTTTTTTCAAGCAGCTATGAGACAATGGTAACCCTTCTAATGAATAGCAAATTGAAGAAAAGATCAATGGATGAGATTCTTAACAAGCTTGTTGCCTTTGAGAATTATAAAGAGGGAGGGGGAGGAGGGCTTATGTCCCCTCTAATTCTTAACTCACTCATTGATTTTATTTATTTAAGATTTCAAATATTTAATATCTAAATTGATATCACATAGATTAGTGACATGCTTAGACTCTCCATCTCCCTGTCTCGTTTATTTGTAACAGGTGCAAACATGGTGTTTTCTAATCCTCCCTTGCACGTGCAACGTAAGACATATGGAGTGCTACGTTGCTGGATTGTTTCTCCACATGATCTTTTTTCAATGTCTAACCCAAGGCACTGCTATTGTTAACATACTTTTGGTCACCTTGATTTATAATCTTATGTATGAACTAAATAGTATACACATAGTCTAAAAGACAATATATTATTCAAGTTGTGTGTTGGTGTCATGTATGATACAAATAGTAGTAGTCTTACCAAATTAAAGTAGATGCAAGCCTTGTCTATGATCTCCCTCCCAATTCAAACACCTATAGTTATGTTTTTTTTTTTACTTGAAACCCTTGTAAATTACTACCTTGGTTCAATAAAAGAATAAACGAAAATGTACGTGTGTTCCCAAGGGACCACCATATTGTTTCATAGTAGTACTGGTTTATTTCTGTAACAGAAGCTAAAAATAACATATATAGAGTGTGTTTGGCATGACTTATGTTGCTACTTATTAGAAGTGTTTATGCTCTATAAATAGTTTGAAGTATCAAATAGCAAAATAACATAAGTGCTTATGGGGTATAAACACCTATAAGCACTTTGCTATTTTATACTACCATAAGCACTTTGGGCAAAGCAATAAAACGTAGCTTTTAGTACTTATGGTGATCCTCTCTCTCAGCATAAACAGTTTGGACAAATAAGCATAAACAGTTTTGCCAAACGAGTTGACTGCTTATGCTATAATAAACGTTATAAGTATTATAAATAATTTTGACACAATAAGCATTTTTTACAGTATAAGCACTTTAAACATAAGCCCTATCAAAAACACCCTTAATTAGCAGTCGAACGATTCAACGAGTGCTTGCTCTGTCCCCAAAAGTAATAAATTCTTGTTTGTACTTGAATGCTTCGATTTTCTCTTTTTAAAAAATTTAGAAAAACTGCTCGTCTCCCTCGCCGGCACTATATATAAAACTGCACATGCGGCGTCATCTGCTCGTTGCCATCAAAGTCCCATACTTCCATGGCGCAGCCAAATTGGACCATGGGTCGCAAGATACCTCTCAAGCTCCTTGTGGACACCAAGTCCAATCGGGTGCTCTTCGCCGAAGCCGGCAAGGAGTTCGTCGACTTCCTGTTCAGCCTGCTGCCCCTCCCCATCGGCGCCGTGGCGAAGCTCGTCTCCGGCGGAAGCGGAACCATGCGCAGCATCGGCCGGCTGTACCAGAGCGTGGACCACATCAGCGCCTCGTCCTACCTGCAGTCCGGCGGCGGCGTCAGCATCAAGTGGTCCCTGCTCCGGCCAAAGGTGCTGCACCCAGACGCCCGCAAGCTGCAACTGCTCCAGGGCTGCGACGGCAAGTCCCCGCCGGCGAAACAAAAGGTGTACAGGTGCTCCGGCCACTGCGCCGTGGCCACCGTGGAGACGAAGGCCACGTGTCCTAACTGCGGGCAGGCCATGTCGACGGAGGTCGTTGCCTTCTCGCTGACGACGATGGTGTCCGCCGCGCCGAGGTCAGGCGCCGGCGGTGAGGGGTCGTCGTCGTCGGGGAAGGAGAGCGGCGGCGGGTACGTGAAGGGTGGACTGACCATGTACATGGTGATGGATGGTCTGGAGGTGACGCCCATGTCGGCCATCTCCAGCATCACGTTCCTCAACAAGGTCTGCTGTGGTGGCGTTGAGTTTGAAGAGAAGAACGTCAGCGTCGGCATGGACGAGGTGCTCTGGGTCTAGGATGCCTAAATTCGATTGGGTCTTTGTGTTTGTGCTGCTATACCTGACATTTCTTTCGTGTTGGATTTGTTTTTTTTTTTTTTTTTTTGCCGTCATCATCTGTCAGGGGCTCGCTCTTCTGAAGGCCGCGCTGCGTTCGGACACGGTGCTCTCGGATGTATTCCTGGCAAAGAAGTGATGCTGAACTCTGCAGAAGTTGCCACAGTTAACATGTGCCCGTTAGCTACCACCTTCCATGTGAAAGGAACTACGGCAACTGCTTTGAAGATTGCCTGAACTCTTAGTTACCATTCATTCTGCTGATCGTTTAGTTTGCCGCGTCATTGGCCATTCTAGTACCTAGTTCCATTTCAGTTTATTATCCTGTGTCAGTCTACTTTATGCCTGCTTGCAACATGCTATTCTGATCTGTTATTATGGATGGCATGTTACAAGTTTAATTAGTTCGGTTATATATAAGATTTCGCAAATATTCATTGTCTCAATCAGAAAGGCACGCCCCAGATGCCCCCAAAATAAAATACTGAACGAAAAATTATGCTGACAGAAAAATGCTTGGAGCACTAACACAATGGACATACTTAGCGGCAGCAAAAATCTTCCATATAAAAAGTAGTAAATAACTAAAGCTCTGTTATCAAAACATACGGGAATAAGTAGAAGACCACATGAAAAGAACTGAAAACATCAGTTGCCATAGCGCAATTTTACTCTGCTAAAACTCAGAAAATTATAATTTACAAACGCATTTGAGAATATCTTATAAAAAACAGAAGAAATATGCTAAAAGGGGGATATTTTTCAGCCAATATTCTCTTTCGGTTCCTATGTCTTGCTCTTCCTATTCTACTAAACCATCACTATCGAGTTTCAGCAGAGACACAATCAAAGCCACGAGTTTCAGTAGGGACGCAATCTAAACTAACACTGTCCTTTTCAGGAGGCTAATTCCAGGAGACACAATCAAAGTCACGAGATTCCATGAGGCTGATTGAGAGCAGGAAAAGAAAAGGGGCACTGATGAGTAGAACCGAATTCATGACAACTAACTGAAGACACGTGACAGAAGTAAGATACTTCCTCTGCACTTATCCAAGCACTCCAAGGAAACGGGGTAACAAATCCTTTGTGATGTCACTTCTGTAAGATGTTCATAGCACTGGAGTCATGTCGGGTCGGGGGTATTTCATTCGCCGACCACCCTTGGTATAAATTTCACTTTTTTACATTTTCCGTTAGGGATCGATTCAGAGCCTGAAATTTTGCAGAACCGTGTTCCACTCCATCTACGTTCTCCGTGATTTTTCATTCGAATTTCTGTCGTCTCTGCCGCCGGCAAATGGAGGATCGTACATGGGTCGGGGTGGGCAATTTCTCTTTTTTATATCTCTCCTTAGCGATGGATCGAGAGCCTGAATTTTGTTAGGATCATGTGCTGATGCACCTCCATTCTCCTTGATTTTTCGCTCTAATTTTAGTCGCCTCAGCCGCCAGGAAATCGACGATCATTAGGGGAGTCGGTAGTGGTCGGTAAATGAAACACCGACCACCACCCCCCGACGAAGCTTCTCCTTTTCAGTTCTGTCGAACTAATTTCAGAGACCACGTCGCAAGGTGAAATTCTCCACGACGACTCTAATCTTCCCTTCCCCATCTCCAAGCTCCCTTTTTCTTTCTGAGATTTTGGTGACTCTGCTGTGTCGCCGGCCCGACCGGCGATGAGGGGATCGCGCTCCATAGCAGTTCACGAACTGAACTGATGAGTCAAGACGCGCACCGAGCAGACGTCCAGTAATCGAGTGAAATCGGTTGCGCGGAGGCGTAGAGTGCATCGCCGGCGAACCGCGCCACGCTGGGGTGCGTTGAAGGAGGCTGTCGGAGTTCATGGTCACCACGGCGGCGCCGCCGCTGCATACGCCCTCCCATGCACCTCGTTAATATTCCCCAATACATGTACGCCTATGGGGAATTGAGGCCGGCGGAGCCGGTGAGATCCTCGGCGGGTGGGTGACCTGAACTTGAAGCAGGCAAGCGCCGCCACTCCGTCGCCGCCGCGGCGCGCTCCGATATTTTGCATCGCGATCCGTTTATTTTGCACGGAACCCCCTACCGTGTTCAAACTATTTACAAATGAGTCCCGCGGTGCGGCCGTTGCCCTTCTCCTGGCTTTCCGGCGATGGCGGAGGCGGCGGACGCGAGCCACCTCGTCACGGTGCTAACAATTTATAACGTCCGAGTACATGTTTTTTTTGTTGTTGTTGTGATGCCGTCTCTGTCAGCGTCTGGCTTTGATGAAGGCGGTGCTGCCGTCGGACACGGTGCTCTCGGACGTTTTCCCGCCGAGGAAGAACAAGTGATTTTGATGCTGCGTCGCCCAGCCCATGCCCAAGCCCAAGCATGGTCTCTCGCCCAAGAATTGATGAATGATGATCGCTTAGTATGCCATCGACTGTCAGTATCGTGTTCCAGTTTCAGTCTATTCTGTTCTGTCTGCTGTGTGCCTGTTCTTTTTCAGTTGGTGCCACTGCCACCAGTCTAGTGTATTATGATGCCATAGTGGTTTAGGAACTACTGCATCTTATACAAAACTTCTGCATCAATGGAATGCTTCAGGAAATAAGCATCGGCCGAAAAATTAACTCCATTAACACAAAAGGATCAATTTACCAGCAGGAAAGGTTTTTGTAAATAAATTTTAGATTCTGATTCTGACATATATAAACGACAACAGACCAAGTGAAAATGACTGAAATAAACGTCATTTGCAATTGCAAGTGTACTACAGGTATGATGATTGTCAACTCAGAAAACTGCAATTATACACATCCTTTCATCACAGTATCAGGAGCAGAAGTTTCAGACAATATTTTCTGTCAATGGCTTGCACTTCCTATTCTACGAATACCTTTACAATTAATGAGTAGAATCCAGTTCATGACACCTAAACTGAAGACATGTGAGAGAACTAATAAGCCTGCTTCCTTTGCACTTATCCAATCAGTCGAAGAAAAAAAAAGGCGGAAATAAATCCTTGGAATGTTGCTTCTGTAATAATGTCCAAAGCACTGGAGTCTGGGGATATCTTCACTCAAGGGGAGCAGCAGTCAAATCTGCGTACCTCAAGTCGTTGTCCACTGCAACCATCAAGAAATAGCAGAAAACATCAGCGTTTGAGGTAGTAAGAACAATGGCGGCACACAGCTTCAGAAACATTTTCACAAAACAACTAGTACTCAACTTCGCACATCTTTTGTCAACTACTAGTACTATCAATCAGAATGCACTGGGAAGCAAGCAAATTGGAGAAACCACAAGCTGAACTTAACAGCCTCCTCACCTGGTGTCCCGTGGGTGACGACGACGAGGTCGATGCGGTTGTTTCCGATGGGCAGGTCGACGTGCAGGGGAGTGAACAGCCCGAAGCGGCCGGCCCGGATGCAGATGGTGCTGGTCATCATGCCATGGAAACGACCCAGGCTGGAGGCCAAGGTGAGCCGCAGCTGCATCGTGCTGTGGCTGCGGATCTCCATCGTCCTCCAGGCCGCGTCGTTGATGTCCCCGTTGTTCTCGCAGCGGACGAACCGGATGTTCCGAGACACGTCTCGCTCGGTCAGCCGACGGCGGTTCTTGTGCGTCAGCTGTTCAGAACAAATTGCAAAGATGGAGCTCAGGATCATAACCATTTTCTTTGAAACGAGATTGTCAGATTACCACCATGGCGCCATGAGAGAAATGTTGAACAGCAGAGTAATTGTACAGTTGGATGCATTTCGCAATTAAGGACATTCAGATTAAACATACACTTTTGCAAGAACATTCAGATCAAGCATACAGTTAATAACTTTTTTTGCAAGAAAATTTGGATTAATCGTACAGCTAAGCATTCAGATTGAGCAGACAGCTAATAACTGCTGTAAGAACATTCAGAGTAAGCATATACAGTTAATAACTGCTGCAAGAACATTCAGATTAAGCAGACAGATAATAACTGCTGCAGGAACATTAAGATTACAGTTAGTAACTGCTGCAAGGACATTCAGAATTTCAGATGAAGCATACAATTAGTAACTGCTGCAAGAACATTCAGATTAATCATACAGTCAGACTCATTTTCAAGAACATTCAGAAACAAAATCAATTGAGCAAATACATTTGGTCAGTGCAAACGGGGGGTTGATCATGCAAACAACAGATCAAGTGATCATGTTCTGTTGTCACCCCATCTCCGTCTGATTCAATTAAACCGACCAAAATCTAATCACAGAACACAAGTGCAAGGACTCCCCAAGCCAAGAAATTGCAAGCTTAATCACGAGTCCATCATCAGAGATCAGAGAAGACGGAAGAAGAAATTGGGCACGATCGTTGCAAGCTTACTCATCACCACTCCACTCCACTCCAGCAGTCAATGTAATAATACCTGGAAGATGGGTTCCGTAATGTCTGGGCGCGTGAGCCTGACGGGGACGATCTCGATGGCCCACTGCATCATGGTGCTGCCGTTATCGCCGGCGACGGTGACGGCCGTGCGCCACCGCAAGTACCTGCCGTTGGCGCGGAGGTACCTCCCAAGGCCGCAGCGGAGGACGAAGCTGCCCCGGCGGTCCATGGCCTCCCACCGCATCCCCGGAGGCGGGCTCCGGTGGTCGCGGTCGGCCTGCACGACGGTGACGCCGTGGGACGGTCCCGTGGCCGCCTGCGCGTCGGTGGCGAGGAGGTAGCGGCCGTAGGCGCCGCGGAGGAGCACGGCGGGACCGTCGGGACCCGGCGAGGGGTCCACCGCCCACACCGCGTTGTGCACGCCGCGCTGGCCGCTCAGGCACACGCCGGCGCCGTCCACGTCCGCCGCCAGGTACCTGCCGCGCCGCTCGATGGACCGCAGCCGCACGAAACGCACGCCGTTGAACGCCTCCATTTATATTGTCGTTCCCGACCCGACGGATCGGACGGCTCGGCGGCGATCGATCAATCGAGCTTTCTTTATTTATTGGATTATTCCTCCCTCAGAGTCTCGGAGATGGGATGATGATGATGATGATGAGCTGGCAGCCCGGGCGCAGGAGGCGCGAGGATTTTGAAGCCCATACATACAGAGACGACCGTGGCCCTGGTGGGCCCGACTTATTTTGCTGACAGGATGGGTCCTCGTTGGAATGGGAAGGCCGTTCGGTATCGGTTCCCTAGCACGAGAAAGGTGGTTGTGGCTAACGGACGTGCTAAACCCTATACTCTTAATATTCTGCTTAATTTACATGACCTCAGGACCCTCTACTTTTTCAATCCTGCTTCGTTTAGCAGGAGCACAGAGGGCGATCGTACCTGTATTTCTCTCTCATCTTAATATGAAACGTGCTTGAAACAAAAAAGATGTTTATTACTCCCTTCAGATGTTTTTTTTGTTATTGTTAGGACATGACACTTAATTCAAAAATGAACCAGCAGTCTTGTCCTAACGTCCAAAAAAAAAATGTCCGAATTGAATATTTGAGCAAGCAGGACATGCAATAAATTCAACAAGAAAGGTTATTAATAAGACATCAAATCTTAATTAGCTTAATCCACCAAGGCAATACACGATGTGGGTCACCTTCCAAGCAATAGATAATAGCTGCAATACATTTTCATAAGTTCCTTCAGTATGACATTGCCCATTTTTATAAATTCCTTCAGTATTTATTATCATACAGGACTATTCCAGAAATCAAACCGGTGATCAAATACTCCCTCTATTCCTTTTTATAAGCATTCCTACACTCTTGTAGAAATGCTTATAAAAAGGAATGAAGGTAGTAAGTGACCAGGCAACAGTCACATCCATCCGACAGAAGCCGACGTTAAGGGTACCACATCTTTTACCAGCTTTCTTAGGTGAGAAAAACCTTTCTTTGGTCACATCAATATCATCACCCAGCAATGCCTTGACACCAACCTTCAGCTTCCCATTAATTTCAACAGAAGCAACCTGACGTGACAAAGGTATCCACCCATCATCATCAACAAGCACTGCTTCCTTGTCCCTAGAATCAAGTAAGATGATTTTCTCATGACTAATACTGGCGGTACGGGCAGCAATCTGAGCACGATAGCCATCTGGCCACGACCCATGTGTGACTCGCACTGTGATTGTGGCCTCTAACGAGTAATCAAGAAGACCTAGTGCAAACTCCAGCGTGCTAAGCTTGCTAGTGTAATCTCTTTTAAGCGAGCGTGAGGGAAATGTAGCACTGCTCGTAAACGGAACTGCTAGAGAGCTCAGGTGTTTATCCTCTGCTTCAGTAGTGCCCTTAACTTTCAGATCAACCTCAAAGGTCACAGGATCCACTATCACGACAGCACGGATAGGATCAGTCAGTGTTAAATATGGAACCTGCCATGCAGCACCATTTGTGTAAATTGAATGATGCAAATGAAGCGGTAACGACATTGGTAGCATGTATCTGATCAGAGCATTATTTACAAAAGAAAACAGCATATTTGCCGTGTGCATATAATAAGAAGCATCAAAACATTGTACTATTTAGAAAGTGCAGTGCACACAATAGTTTCAGGACGCGATTCAGAAGATAACGCCAGAAGCTATCAGCCACAATTACCAGTGTATCACATACGTTTACCTGAGGGGCAAAAACAATGTCTGCCAATATAGAGTTGGGCAGCTTGGAGTCCCCTGAAGGGGGCAGAGTCATAACTCTAATCCTTTTGCAGGAAACTTTGCAGGCAGGGACGCCCTCATACTAGACAGCTTGCATCAGTTGATTGCTATGAAACTAGTACCAACTAAAGTTCAATATGTTGAGCCAGTAATTGGTCAAGTCAAGTAAGAGCACGCTTGTTTGATTTAGTAAATAGTTGAGTCTTGAATTGCATATAATCATTTCCTAGTGCGCATATCTGATGTCTCTTGGGACCAATAAGTTTACAGATACATGGCTAACTCTTAAAGAGATGCCTCTCCTATTTCATGCATCTCACTTGTCAACGCGTGGGTTAAGCTGCCTACATGATTCTAACACAATGCATGGCAATTCCATAAATAATTGTATGGCAGTTTTATAAGTGAACCGTGCCGTTGTCTAAAAGGGGTTACAAAAGTTGATCCATGTGTATTACACGATCTCCACTCTCATCAAACACAATCACAGGTGGATTGAGTGGGTTAAAAAAGATCGTTTTATGGGAGAACACAATGGTTCTATGATTGGTACTTAAGGCAGCACAGGAAGTCGAGTAAACAAGACATTAAAAGAAGAAAAATTGCTACAAACCTCTTGGATAAGGATTTGGCAGTTGTCTCTCGTGCGGTCGAAGATTGGATTGCGATTGTGATCAACTGAGTCACGAAGGAAAACTGTCCCAAACACATGGAGCGGCCACTGTAAACCATCCTTTATGCCTGCTACTTTAAGGGAAAATATCTGCAGACTTGAGCACAGGTAGGCATCGTCATCCTCCTCAGGTTTCCTGTCTGTAAAACTCATGCACGGAATTTTTGCTACAAAAAAATGTGGAGTTAAAATAAAGCTCTGATCGAGTCCAGCAACAACAGTACCAGTGACAATATAGTGGTGAAAATATTAAATATGTAAAGGTTGCATGTCAACTATTATTGTTTGTTCAGGGTTAATAAAATTTCTCTTCTCTCCAAAAAAAAAACTATTATTGTTTGTTGGTCAAGTTCTAATCCATGCCACATCTAAGGGCATGTCGGGATTTTTTTTAATAAACTTGCCTAGCATTGCAAGTGAGCAAGCAAACACTCATGAGTGGCTTAAAAGCAAGAACATCCTTGCTTGCCCAATGCCCAAATTCAAACTAAAGCAAAGGAGCCAAACATCATTCTTGGTAAGCTTGTTGGGCAAGAGGCTAGGGCAAAAGGCTCAATTATCACCAGTTTATATGCAGCACCTAGGGTCTAACAATCATCAGCACCGTTATTGTTTTCTTAAGTATGACTCACGAAACAATGACAATGTTCAATGTAGTCTATATGTCAGGAAGTATCGAAAGCTGTGGCATATGGTAAAATTCGAACATGGATCAGCTAATTATACAAGATTTTTTATGTTTTCTTTCTCGTTATATATAGTTTAACACTGCAGACAAGCTTCACTGATCGGATTAAGAATCGATGATATGGCGTATTGATGTGAAAAACGTAAAGCTCACTTGTATCTTCGAAGAAGCCGAAGTAGCCAAACCATTGAACTTCCCAGCTTTCGCGAAACCGGCTAGCCTGATAGGCGAAATAGTCGTTTGCCCTCTTCTCGTCCTCGTCGGAGTCCTCCTCCGCCATCCTCCTCACTTCCACCTCCTTCCCTTGCGCCGCGTAATACGCCTTCCTCCTCTCCTCTACAGGCGTAAGAGCCCTACTGCTCAGATGAAGCATCTAGGCCCGCTTTAGTGTTTTGGTAATTAATGACGACCCTTATTTTTGACTAACTATATTGTTGAGATAATTATGGTTGTAGTCATAATAAGGAATGGAATGATGGACGAAGTGGTATACATATGGATGGCTCAAGGCAAAGGTATCTTGATAGGGTTTTTCTGTTTTGCCGGTCACAAGGAGATTAGAGTTGAGTGACCGGATTATAGGTTAAATGCCGTACTATCAAGAGGGGTCGATGAGATGACCTTGAGTATCCATGGTTGCTACAAATGCTCAAAGCCTATCGTTGTGAGTGGTTCGTTGAGAGACAGCTAAGGGATATAGAAAGGAGGGCTGGCAGAACGCTCCTGGCGGTCTGACCGTGGGGATCCACGGTCTGACCGTAGGTGCCTCCCAGAGACGGCCAGAGGATTGAGTTCTCTGGTGGCTCGGGAGATGGCCCGACGGTCTGACCGTCCCAAGCCACGGTCTGACCGCCGTCACTTGTCTGGTGTCAACAGTGAATTTGTTCTCGGGTGAAAGTTGAAAGTGTCCCGACGGTCTGACCGTGGGTAATGACGGTCTGACCGTCGGGCTCGTGCCAGAAGGAGTTTGAAAGTTAAACTAGCCGTTGGGTTGTACGACGGTCTGACCGTGGGGAGTCACGGTCAGACCGTCCGGTGCACAGAAAGCTGTAACGGCTAGTTTTCAAAGGGTGGCCTATTTATACCTCCTCCATCCCGTGCATAGCAGCTCTCTTGGCCATTTGAAAAGTATTGTACACCCTTTGGAGCTTATTCCTCTCTCACACAAAGCCATAGTGGAAAGATAGCAAGTGTGTGAGTGTGAGTGCCCTAAACTTGAGTGAGTTGAGCATTGTGGCACTTGGGATCCTCAAGCAAGCGTCATCGACTTGTTACTCTTGGAGGTTGTCGCCTCCTAGACGGCTTGGAGGAGTCAAATCCGTGAGCCCTTCAAGAAGTGTGTGAAGGAGGCCCGGATTCTTGTGAGAGGTGCGGTGCTCGCCTCGCCGGAGCGGTGAAGAGCAACCCTAGTGGAATCGAGGTTTGGAGAGGTTCAAGGTATTGATTGTGTTATATCTCAAGTTGTTCTTTGTGAGCACTTCTTGGTGGTGGAGAAGTGGATACTTGAGGAGAGTAGCATATCATACGCTTGGATCCACCTCAACGTGGATTAGGGGTGATCGGCAAATCACTGATACCACGGGAAAATATCCTTTGTCTCTTGTCGTGTTGTTCTTTTGTTGTTTACATACTAGAAGTTGCATGATGTATGTCACCTAGGATTGTCAACCTATTTTAGCTCAAATCTAGGTTTAGTTGTCTTGTGGTTGCTTTTATCCAATTGTCTTTAAATTCCGCAATTAGTCGGATAGTTAGCTTTTAATTTTTAATTCGGCTATTCACCCCCCCCCCCCTCTAGCCGGGGTCCTTCGATCCTACAAGTGGTATCAGAGCAGGTTCTCCCTAAATTGATTGGAATTCATCTTCCGGGAGAAGGATTATGGCTAGTAACACGGTGAACGTTGGTCACGCGCCATTCTTTGATGGTCAAGACTTTGATTATTGGAAGACATGTATATTGATTCATCTTGAGGCTGTGGGGGAGACCGTGTTGAACATTGTGGAAGAAGGTTATGTGGTTCTTGATCCGGCACATCCCACACCCGCCGACAAGGAAAATATCAAGGACCAATGCTCAAGCCAAGAACATTCTCATTCGATCCCTATGCAAGGAGGAATATCATAGAGTGTGCAAGCTCAAGACCGCATATGAGATGTGGAAAACTCTATTGGAAGCTCATGAGGGCACCAAGATGGTCAAGAGTGCCAAGTTGTTTATTTGCAAGGGCAAATTTGAAGGATTTACATTGTTGCCCAATGAAGAGTTGAAGGCCGCCTTTGCAAGATTGAACAACATGGTGAATGATCTCAAGGATCTTGGTCATGAAGTGTCCGATGTTGATATATCTCATAAGTTCCTTAGAGCCTTGCCATCCAAGTATGAAACAATTGTTACCATGCTTGTGAGATCAAATTTGGAAGAAACAACTCCTTCGGAAATCTTGGGTGAAGTTCTCACTCATGATATCTTCAAGCAATCTCAAGTGGCGTCTAGGGATGATCAAGTCGATATGAAGAAGAAGAGTGTTGCTTTCAAGGCTAGAGTCTCTCACGATGATGATGATGAAGAGAGTGGGTCCGATGACGATGATGATGATGAGGATGTTGCCTTGATGGTGAGGAAGCTCAAGAAATTCATGAAGAAAGGCACATATAGGGGATTCAACAAAAATGGCAAGTCATCCAAGAAGAATCCATTTGCAAACAAGAAATGCTATGAGTGTGGAGAATTTGGCCATATCTCTACAAATTGCAAGAAGAAAATCCATAGTGATGATGATAATGATGAGCCAAGAAAGAACAAGAAATTTGTAAAAAGGAAGTTTCTCAAGAAGTTCTCCAAGAAGAAAAATGGCAAGGCTTATTATGTTGAATGGGATTCCGATGCTAGTTCGGATACCGATTCCGATGATGAAGATGACAAGCCTTCCAAGAAGGGTCTTGCCGGCATTGCTATCAAGGAAGCTCCATCCCTATTCGATTCACATTATTGCTTCATGGCAAAAGGTGAATCCAAGGTATGCAATGATGACTATGAGCCTTCTTATGATGAACTAGTTGAAATGCTTAGTGAACTTGATGATGTGTTGGGTGGCATAAAGAGCAAGTACAAGGACTTGAAGAGAAAGCACTCTTCTCTCCAAGAAGCTTATGATGAGCTAAAGTCATCTCATGAGGATCTAAAAGAAACTCATGAGAAGGTTGAGGAAACTCATAAGATTTATGTAGACCAACACACCAACAAGGTCCAAATTGATGCCGGTGTGTTTTGCAATTTGATTGATGATATGCCTATTACTCGTGTTACATCTTCTAGCATATCTACTTCATGTGATGATTTACTTACTATACCATGCCCTTCTAAGATTGATACTTGCATGAATAATGTGAATGCTTGTGATCCCTTGCTTATTGTTGAAAATCATGAACTAAGGGATACCGTTGATCACCTTGTTGATGCTCTTGCTAAGTGTCATAAGGGTGAAAATGTTTTTAATGAAATGTGGAAGTGTCAACGGTTCACTCTCAAGCATGAAGGTCTTGGATATATCCCCAAGAAAAACAAAAATGCCTTTGTTGCTAAAAAGTCCACATTTGTTAAAGAAAGTGGCTTGTATTGCTCTATGTGCAAGAATACCGGACATCTTGCAAAAGATTGTATCGGTAAGAGAATTGCTAATGTTGCTATGGATGCTTCTTACATGCTTGTTAAATCATCCAATGGTGTTGTGCATGCTAAGTTTGTTGGTAAAAATAATGTTCATACTAGGACAAACATGAATGGCACATTTGGAAATGGAATGAAGAAATGGTCCATTTGGGTGCCAAAGGTGTTGGTGACTAATCTACAAGGACCCAAGCAAATTTGGGTACCTAAGAACAACTAAACTTGTTTTGTAGGTGAACTACAAGTCCGGAGGAAGGCATTGGGTGCTCGATAGTGGATGCACTCAACATATGACCGGAAATGGGAAAAGGTTCACCTCAATTGAAGAAGGAAGTTCGGATTATGAAAGGATCACCTTTGGTGATAATAGCAAAGGAAAAGTGAGAGGAATGGGAAAGATTGCTATCTCAAATGACCTCTCAATCTCAAATGTATTGCTAGTTGAATCTTTGAGCTACAACTTGCTGTCCGTGGCTCAATTGTGTGATCTTGATCTTATTTGCAAATTCTCATCAAGTGGTGTTGTGATTACAAGTGTGAAGGATGATAGTCTTATCTTCAAGGGATTTCGTCATGGCAATCTTTATCTTGTGGATTTCTCTTCTAGTGATGCAAGCTTGAGCACTTGTTTATTCACCAAGTCATCCAAAGGTTGGTTATGGCATAGGAGACTTGCCCATGTTGGAATGAACCAACTCAAGAAATTAGTGAAGCACAACTTGGTTGTTGGTATGAAGGATGATGTCTTGTTTGAAAAGGATAAATTATGTAGTGCTTGTCAAGCCGGGAAGCAAGTGGCTAATACTCATCCTACCAAGAGTGTCATGTCAACTTCAAGGCCTTTGGAATTGTTGCATATGGATTTATTTGGCCCTACCAAATATCAAAGCATTGGTGAAAATAGCTATTGCCTTGTCATTGTTGATGACTTCTCAAGATATACATGGGTGTACTTCCTTAGTGACAAATCAATTGTATTCACCATATTCAAAGGGTTTGCCAAAAGAGCCGAAAATGAATATGAATTCAATATCAAGAAGATTAGAAGTGATAATGGCTCCGAATTCAAGAATACAAGAATTGAAGATTATTGTGATGAAAAGGGAGTCAAACACTGAATTCTCAACCAAGTACACCCAGGAGCAAAATGGAGTTGTTGAGAGGAAGAATAGAACTTTGATTGAAATGGCAAGATCAATGCTCTCCGAGTACAATATATCGGATAGTTTTTGGGCCGAGGCAATCAACACCGCTTGTCATGCATCAAATAGATTATATTGCCACCGGTTGTTGAAAAAGACACCTTATGAATTGCTTATTGGAAGAAAGCCCAACATCTCCTATTTTCGTGTCTTTGGATGCAAATGCTATATCTTGAAGAAAGGAGCAAGATTATCAAAATTCCAAAGCAAGTGTGATGAAGGATTTCTCCTTGGGTATTCCTCAAATAGCAAGGCATATAGGGTGTACAATCAAAATTCGGGACTAGTAGAGGAAGTATATGATGTGGAATTTGATGAAACAAATGGATCACAAGATGAGCAAGAAAATTTGGATGATGTGGGAAATGAAGAATTGAGAAATGCTATGAAGAACATGACAATTGGTGATGTGAGACCTAAGGATGAAGATGACTCAAATGTGACCTCTTCCCCTCTCTTTCAAGTGAACCAAGATTCATCAACCTCTAGTGCTCAAGCTCAAGCTAGTGATGGTGGTGAGTCAAATCTTCAACCGGAAAATGGCTCAACCTCCACTCCATCACACCATGCTAGAACAATTCACCATGCCATTGCAAAAGATCATCCGGTAGATCAAATTGTTGGTGACCTAAGCCAAGGTGTTCAAACTAGATCAAGACTTGCTTCATTTTGTGAACACTTCTCTTTTGTGTCTTGTGGTGAACCAACTCGGGTAGAAGAAGCTTTGAGAGACCCGGATTGGGTAAATGCTATGCATGAAGAATTGAACAACTTTGCACGAAATAAAGTTTGGGAGTTAGTCAAAAGGCCACAAGATCACAATGTTATTGGCACAAAGTGGATTTACAAGAATAAACAAGATGAGAATGGAATAGTTGTGAGAAACAAAGCAAGATTGGTTGCACAAGGCTATACTCAAGTTGAGGGATTGGATTTTGATGAAACATTTGTTCCCGTGGCTAGACTTGAGGCAATTAGAATTTTACTTGCATATGCAACTAATCACAAGATCAAGCTATATCAAATGGATGTGAAAAGTGCCTTCTTGAATGGCACAATTAGTGAGCTTGTCTTTGTGGAGCAACCACCGGGTTTCGAAGACCCAAGAAAGCCAAATCATGTTTACAAGTTGTCCAAGGCCTTATATGGACTCAAGCAAGCACCTCGTGCTTGGTATGAGAGATTAAGGGATTTTCTTGTCTCAAAGGGCTTCAAAATTGGAAAGGTGGACACCACTCTATTCACCAAGAAAATTGGCAAAGATTTCTTTATATGCCAAATCTATGTGGATGATATTATCTTCGGATCAACCAATTAAGAATTTTGTGAAGAATTTGGTGAAATGATGTCCCGAGAATTTGAAATGTCCATGATTGGTGAATTGAGTTTCTTTCTTGGTCTACAAGTGAAGCAAATCAATAATGGGACATTCATCTATCAAAGCAAATATACGAATGATCTTCTCAAGAGATTTGGAATGGAAAGTGCAAAATCAATGTCTACTCCTATGGGAAAGAATGCACATCTTGATCTTGATGAAGAAGGCAAACCGGTTGATCAAAAGCTATATAGGTCTATGATTGGAAGCTTGCTATACCTCACCGCATCTAGGCCGGACATTATGTTTAGTGTTTGCATGTGTGCAAGGTTTCAAGCCGCACCTAAAGAAAGCCACATGATTGCCGTCAAGAGAATATTGAGATATTTGAAGCAAACTCAAGATATGGGTTTGTGGTTCCCAAATGATGGTCAATTTATTCTCATTGGATATTCGGATTCGGATTATGCCGGTTGCAAAATCGATAGAAAGAGTACCTCCGGTACTTGTCAATTGCTTGGAACTTCTCTAGTCTCGTGGTCATCCAAGAAGCAAAATTCGGTAGCTTTATCAACCGCCGAGGCCGAATATGTCTCCGCGGGAAATTGTTGTGCCCAATTATTGTGGATGAAGCAAACTCTAATGGACTATGGGGTTAACTTTGATTGCATACCTCTCTTGTGTGATAATGAAAGTGCCATGAAGATTGCTACAAATCCAGTTCAACACAAGAGGACCAAGCATATTGATATTCGGCATCATTTTCTAAGAGATCATGTGAGCAAAGGTGATATAGTCATAGAAAGTGTGAGGACCGATGATCAATTGGCGGATATCTTCACCAAGCCTCTAGAAGAAGCTCGGTTTTGCAAGCTACGGAGTGAGCTAAATATTCTTGACCTCTCACATATCTCCTAGATCCTTGTTTTGTTGCTTTATGTCATACTCTTCATATATGCATGCCTACCTATTTTGTATATCTTACCATGCCATTTATGCCATGTTGTTGCATTGAAAGTTAGTTCACACATTTAGGGGGAGCACTATACCACTCATGTGTCTTGCTACCCTCACAATGTGGACAAATCAACAAAGATGCCATACTAGTCTTGCTTTTGCTCATTTTGTTCAACAAGTCAAATTTTTGGGTTCTATTGGTTGAAAAATGGTGTTATTGTTCCAAAATACTTTTATGCCTCTTGGTTATGTTTTGGAAGTTTCTTCTCTTTTTTCTTCTCTTTTTTTTTCTTCTCTTATCACCAAAATGAGGTTGAGCTCTTTTGAAGATCCTCTTTTGCCTTTTCTCACCTATTCTCTCAATTTCTTATCGAATCTTTTTTTTTAGAAAAGTACTTTTACAAAACTTGTAGTGATGGTGATCATAAACTTAATTGGTATTCACAACTTGTTGAGATGATCCATTGATTAAGAGAAATTTGGGTTTGAAATTCGTCATGAAAACCTCTTTTGGTCACCTTTCTAACCTAATATGGCATCTTGTGAGTTTAGCATATTGGATCGTATATCTTCATATATATTGGTTCCAAAATGCTTATGTGACTCATACATTCCCAAAAATATCCTCATTCCATCTTTTTGGACACTTGTGCAAGTTATTGCAATTTTGCTTGTTTTTATTTTTGTTTCATTCATACATGCATAATTCATATCATGGATGATCAAGAATCATGGTTATATTTCTTGAAGAATTGAAGTTATCTTGGATATGATGGAATTCATTAAGCTATCGTTTTGAACAAAGTATGGAATGATTGGAGAAGGTTTGAATTGATTTGGATGAGAAACTTGAAAGCAGCTGTCAACAATCTGAAAGCACTTTCACGGTCAGACCATCGGCAGTCACGGTCAGACCGCCAGTCAGCCAACAGAGCACCAGAACTCGTCTGTTTGCTGTTTCTTGTCCCAGCGGTCAGACCGTCCGCCCACGGTCAGACCGCCAGCGTCGGCCGAGTCAAAACCCACCTGTCCCTTGTGACTCTCTTATTTCCTCATACCCCTTCGTCTCCAACTCTTCCAAACCCGAAAGTGACTCCTCCAAAGAGCTCTCCTCCCTCCTCCAAGGACCTCCATTGGAAGAACTCCATCCCTAGGCTCCTCGGTCCAACCGAGAGCGGATCCGGTCTCACCGAGGACTTCTCCGCCATGAGTGACCGGTATTTCATCGTTTTCTCCTCTCTCCCCATGGTTTCCATTGGTTCTCTCTCAAGGGCTGTTGCTAGGGATAGAATATTTGAGACATGGATTGATTGTTTGATGATTGGAAAGTGAGTCCTAGACCAAATAACAACAACTATGCAAAGTTTTAAGGATTGATTTGGTGGCTCTCATGAACATTGATGCTAGGGTTACATTTTGGGGATTCTTGCTTATGGCCGTGGATTCATGAAATTAATGGATGGAAAAGCTTCATAGTACTTATTTAAACTTATATGAGAAAAATTGTTGGCACATATTGAGGATTTGGCTAGAAATTCCATGTGCAGTTTTGTGGCAGCCAACCCTCACCCGACGGTCTGACCGCCAATCTCACGGTCAGACCGCCAGGGCAGGACAGAGAAATGCTTATGACTCTTAATTGTTGGATTGCTTATACATGATTATTGTTCGATCATTTTCAGTAATCGTCGTGCCGTAAGAAAAGTGGTGGCGTCCATGTTCAAAGCCGGTTCAAGCAAGAAGAGAAGGGCACCCCGTTCTGATGATGATTACTCACCCTCTCAAAGTGCTACTGCCGATGCTTCTGAGTTTGGTCAGTCCACCAATGAGGTAGAAATGGATGAGGCACAAGGAGATGATCTGTTGTTTGACCCCACAGAGTATACTGGAGAAAAGAAACAGTGGGCATCACATGAATACTATAAAGCCAGACAGAAAGTGGCTTATTCTCAGGATCCAGACTCACCCACACCTCAGTTTCACACTCGGGTGCAACATGATGCTTTCTATGGTATGTTAATTGACAAAACAGTATTCACTCACAAGTACACAGATTGGCCATATCTTGCTCAATTTCCAACTGTGAGTCCTCTCTCTGCAAAATTTCAAGCCTTGGGATTGCATGCCTTTGTGGCACATAAGCAAGATTGGAATGAAACTGTTATCCGGCAATTTTATGCCACCATTGAGGTTGACTTCCCAAGCAAAACTCTGACATGGATGACTAATTCAAGGAGGTTCACTGCCACATTTGCGGAGTTTGCTGAGGCGAATGAAATTGACTATAATGTCACTAATGATCAAATTGATGTGCTTGAGCAGGAGCTACTTAAAGAGCCTGAGTGGGTCAAGTACTATGTTGATGATCCTCAGATAAGGAAATTGGGCAATGTTGGAGGCCTTCTCTATATGCCCAAGGTGATCAACAAGATAGTGAGGATGACCTTTTATCCTCGAGGTGGAAATTCTGATGCTATTCGGGACTACTATTGGAACATAATTGACTATATCATGCAAGGTCAAGTGTTTGATGTGGTCCTCCTGATGATGAAGGAGATAGAGAGCTACAGCATGGCAGTAAGGACTAGTCTTTACTATGCTCCTTATATTATGTCTCTAATTCTCCAGAAGAGCAATTTTCCAACTCGGTATCTTTTTAAGAAACATCCTCGATATCAGCCTTTTAGCTCGGTAAAGCATGAACTCGTAGCACCACCAGCTGTAGAAGGTGAGGAAGAAGAGAAAAATGTTCAGCCAGAGGTTCCTCAGGCACCACAGGGTCCTCAGATGCCACCACCTCCCCAGATGGATTGGTCACAGTTTGCTCCTCCGCCTCCGGCATTCTTTGCAGGGATGACCCCTTATCTTGATCAGTACTTTCAGCCTATGATGCAGAGGTTAGATCAGATACAAGCCTCAAGTATTGAGGCTCGTAATTCCTATGAGGCAGCCAGGTCTTCATATGAGGCAGCTAGAACATCCTATGAGGCAGCGAGGACTTCTATTGATGATCTCACCACTCGGATGCAGGGTTTAGAGTCTAACTATGATGCTCTATCTTCACACATTTATAGCTACTTTCCTGCACCAGTGCCACCTCCAGAGTTTTTCCAGCCACCATGGTATGCCCCTCCACCTCCTCCTCAAGATGATTGAAGTCTTGACCATTTTTTGGTCAATTGATGCCAAAGGGGGAGAACATGAAGAAGTAACATGAAGAAGTGATGCTATGATGAGATGCTAGAGTCAGGGGGAGAGAAAAGGAAACAAAGATGCAAGCCATGATTCTTGATCTATCTATCTTGTTGCATTTGCATGTGCATCTCATATCTTACTTTCATGCACATTTGAACTTATTTGTGTTTGTTGAACTATGTAACTTTGTTGGATTGTAATTTCTTTATGCACCTTGAACCATTTGCTCTTTTATCTGTGCTCATCTCATCTTAATGGTTCAAATGTGTGGATGATGAGGGTGTTCTTACTTGTAATGTTCAATATTGCTATATATTGGTTATTCTTTGCCTCCTCGCATCCAATGGTACAAGGTAAACTCTACCAATTTGTTCCTTTGAAAATATGCATTGCCATGTTTGATATATCTTGATCAATGCACCAATTTAGGGGGAGTTTTACCAATTGGTGAGTTCATTAACTTTTCCACATGTACATGTATTGAATATTCTATAGCATGTTATCATTATCTTGTGACTCACCTTAGAGTTTTTCTTTATTGTCTTTATCGGCTTTATATCACTTCTTATGTTGTCATCAATTACCAAAAAGGGGGAGATTGAAGCATCTAGGCCCGCTTTAGTGTTTTGGTAATTAATGACGACCCTTATTTTTGACTAACTATGTTGTTGAGATAATTATGGTTGTAGTCATAATAAGGAATGGAATAATGGACGAAGTGGTATACATATGGATGGCTCAAGGCAAAGGTATCTTGATAGGGTTTTTCTGTTTTGCCGGTCACAAGGAGATTAGAGTTGAGTGACCGGATTATAGGTTAAATGCCGTACTATCAAGAGGGGTCGATGAGATGACCTTGAGTATCCATGGTTGCCACAAATGCTCAAAGCCTATCGTTGTGAGTGGTTCGTTGAGAGACAGCTAAGGGATATAGAAAGGAGGGCTGGCAGAACGCTCCTGGCGGTCTGACCGTGGGGATCCACGGTCTGACCGTAGGTGCCTCCCAGAGACGGCCAGAGGCTCGGGAGATGGCCCGACGGTCTGACCGTCCCAAGCCACGGTCTGACCGCCGTCACTTGTCTGGTGTCAACAGTGAATTTGTTCTCGGGTGAAAGTTGAAAGTGTCCCGACGGTCTGACCGTGGGTAATGACGGTCTGACCGTCGGGCTCGTGCCAGAAGGAGTTTGAAAGTTAAACTAGCCGTTGGGTTGTACGACGGTCTGACCGTGGGGAGTCACGGTCAGACCGTCCGGTGCACAGAAAGCTGTAACGGCTAGTTTTCAAAGGGTGGCCTATTTATACCTCCTCCATCCCGTGCATAGCAGCTCTCTTGGCCATTTGAAAAGTATTGTACACCCTTTGGAGCTTATTCCTCTCTCACACAAAGCCATAGTGGAAAGATAGCAAGTGTGTGAGTGTGAGTGCCCTAAACTTGAGTGAGTTGAGCATTGTGGCACTTGGGATCCTCAAGCAAGCGTCATCGACTTGTTACTCTTGGAGGTTGTCGCCTCCTAGACGGCTTGGAGGAGTCAAATCCGTGAGCCCTTCAAGAAGTGTGTGAAGGAGGCCCGGATTCTTGTGAGAGGTGCGGTGCTCGCCTCGCCGGAGCGGTGAAGAGCAACCCTAGTGGAATCGAGGTTTGGAGAGGTTCAAGGTATTGATTGTGTTATATCTCAAGTTGTTCTTTGTGAGCACTTCTTGGTGGTGGAGAAGTGGATACTTGAGGAGAGTAGCACATCATACGCTTGGATCCACCTCAACGTGGATTAGGGGTGATCGGCAAATCACCGATACCACGGGAAAATATCCTTTGTCTCTTGTCGTGTTGTTCTTTTGTTGTTTACATACTAGAAGTTGCATGATGTATGTCACCTAGGATTGTCAACCTATTTTAGCTCAAATCTAGGTTTAGTTGTCTTGTGGTTGCTTTTATCCAATTGTCTTTAAATTCCGCAATTAGTCGGATAGTTAGCTTTTAATTTTTAATTCGGCTATTCACCCCCCCCCCCCTCTAGCCGGGGTCCTTCGATCCTACATCAGATCAGCTACCGGTTGCAATGGACGGTCTATTCTCTGCCCCAACACTGCCGTCTCCGTCTCGATCTCCATCGCCGCCGCTGCGGATTGATTGAATTCCTCGCCGCCGCTCGCTGTATATGGAAACCCTAGATCGAGTTCTTAGCCTCTCTCTCCCTCTCTCTGCGGTATATGGACACGTGGGTCGACAGGAAAATACGCCACTCGACCATGTTTCCAATTCGGCTTCGGCCCGTGTATCATCTCGTCTGCTTTACTCGGCCCAAGTCGCCTGCTTTTTTGGCCCAAGTCGCTGCTATTATGGGAAATCCATACGTAGACCGAGGTCTGAGCAAGATTACTGTTACGTGTCATGTTTTTTGGCCCAAGTCGCTGCTACCACTAGATTAATGCGGAAACGCTTCCACGTGACCCCTTGTGCGCGGCTCGGCCTGCCCTGACCATGGCCACATACTCAGCTGAAGGACGGATTGGTCTTATCCTAGCAACTTAAATCATATGCTAATCTAAAAATAATAAATTTTCCGTTTCACTAAACTTAGATTATCATTTTTATGTTATTGTTGCATTAGCAGTATACACTTAAATTTAATAATATACATGATGATAGTTTTTTTTCTCTAAAAGATATGAATTTATTGTCTACGATTGTCGTATTATATGAGCATTTTTACATGAATATGCTTCAATAGAGGAGGACGAATTGGACAGAGTGACAACTCAACAGGGAGTGGATTGTAACATTTTGATTTAGTTTAGTTTCATTCAATTCATTAGTAAGGAGGAGCATCAAAATAATGTGTGCATGTAGCAATCCCCTCTCCTACAAACATCTTGAGTACCTTTATATTGAAGTACTTGATGCCATTTCACCTACTCTGCCTTGTTATATAACACCATTCTTCAACATCTTGAAATATCTAAATACATATTTCTAGAAAGAGCCATTACTTGTGTAAATCCTTTATATAGTATCGTATAGTGTTTGTTGTAGGAAATGCATCTTAAATACTAGTACTTGTGTGAAAGGGACATAAAAATATTGTGTATGATATAGGAAGCATAGAATGTAGAATTAGATACGTTCTAATTAAAGAAGAAGCAAGAATTAGAAACGCCCTAATTCTAGACTCCCTTCACTGGTGGTTTATAGCGCAAATAATACCCAAAAAATTATTCAATAAGGTGGTGGTACTTATTGTTGTTCCGACCGAAGAAACTCAACTTGACACTCAGTATGAGAGCATCTCCAGTGGAGCATGTAAAATTGAGCTCCTATCCAACCGTGGGATCCACAAAGAGAGAAGAAGAGAAATAAAGGGAAAAAAATGAGACACGTGTTTAGGACTAGGATGGGAGGCTCCCAAAACAGTGGTCTTGAAGCTAAAATTTGAGAAGGTATGAAAAATAGGAGCTTATTTAAGAGTCTTATTGAAGTTGGTTTTTTAATTTTGGTTCCTAAATTTGAAGTAGGATGATGTTTAGAAGCCTCTACGGGAGATGCGGCTTGTCGCAAGCTGAGCAGAGTGTTGTTCCATCTTCTTCGGCTTCCACATGTATGGACACCTAAAGCTGTACCTTAGTCCCGTGGCTCTACTCTATATAGATAGCAGCTCCTATACTCTGTATTGGTCTGGGGTCTCTACCCTGGAAGACATTAACATCGATCTAGGTTAGAGCACTGATTGTCAAAACTATACATGGCCATCTGGGCCGGGCTAAATGGGTCGATATGAGGCACGATCTATTTAGAGCAGCCCAGGCACGACATGACCCAGAATAAATGGGTCGTGCCGGTACGAAGCACAGGATGGGCCGTGCTTGGATCTGGCCTCAGGCACGATAGGCTGGTTTGAGCATGGCCCGTTTGGCGCGGCCTAACAGGCCTATTCTATGGCTGTATAGCCCGTAAAGCACGACCCAACCCATCACGGACCATCAAATAAAATTATTAATATTTTAATATTTATACTAAAAATTATATTTTTTTTAATTTAAATTTATTAATAAAAATATTTTTTTATATTTAAAATTAATTTTAAAAAAATAAATAATATAAAATTTAATCGACCCTTAAGCCGGCACGGGCCATATAATATGAGTCGTGCTATGCCTAGATCTAGACACAGACCCGTTGGACTGGCATAACACGACCTGTTAACTAGACGGATCATGCTGACCCGTTAGAAAATAGCCTGACCCATGATGGACTCTAGCCATGCCGGCCCGGCACAGCCCGTTGACCAGATATAGTCACAACTCAAGGGTTAGTTCTCACGTGCCGTCTGCTGAAGAGCGCGTGCGTTGGGGGTCAGCGGCGGCGTCACAGTAGCCCGACTGCAGGTGCAGGAACAGTGCATGACGCATGCGCATTGCCACGTACGCGCGCGATGCGAGGAGGTGCCGTGGATCGTCGGTGGCCACGTGTTGCAGCCGGCCGATCATCCCGAACAAGGATGCACAACCATCGGGGACATTAGAACACGTACGAGATGGAGGAGAGCATCGATGGACAAGAAAATTCAGCACGAAGTCAACTACGTGAGAGCGATGTGTCTCGTAGTAGGAGATTTAAGTTGTGGACGCTCAGACAATTTGATCCACCCTCATCCTTTTTGTCGCTTGAAGAAAAAAAAAATCCACACCCTAGCAATAAGCCGCACCGGTCTCATCCCTCGCGCTCTCTAGTTCGGTCTCAAGTCGCAGTCGCGGCCTCCTACGACCAACAAGAGGAGCACGTGGGTGGATCTCACCTTATGGATGGTCGTTCCACGGGCCATCACAGGGAGAACAGAGGTCCACAAGACGGCGGCAAGACGGACAACAAAAGACTGACGTGGCTGAAAGCAGCTGCAAATGTGACGTGTTCGGTAAAGAAAGTGGCCACATCAGTCAAAACGCTATGAGCGCCGGAAATGTGAGCTTATGATGACTATATAGGTAGATTATTATATAGGACGCCTGATGGCATACTACTGAACTCCGACGAATCCAATGTTCTTCGCTACAAACCAGAGGCAGAGTACATATACATTGAATCTGATTCTTGGTTCTTGGACGCCAGCTTCTACTAGCCGTGATTGCAGGCTCAAACCGACATAAAAAAAAACCCGGCCTACTACCTTTCATCTGAGATGCCCTGGAGGAGGGAAAAGGAACAGTTACAGGTGGGCTGACATACTGGACTCTCTGAACTGAAGAGTGTTGAATTTCCCCTCGCTTAATTCAAAGTTGAAACCAGCCAAACTCGAGGGCCCCATTGCCTCGAGCGCAGCGCTGCTACATCACGCCGGGAGCAGAGCATGCGAAGGCATCAAAGTCCGCCTTGCTGCTTCACGACCCACGGATACGCGAAGGCTCCGCCGATGCCTCATGCCCTGGGCACGGACCGCCTCGACGCTCCTCAAGCTGGCGCACGCGAGCTGCCGCCGACGCCTCATGACGCAGCGTGCGCGCTGGCCTCCGCCTCGCGGACCTCGCTCACGAACGCGAAGGCCGCCGCCACGCGCGAGGGGTGCCGCCGCTTGACGCCTCAGCCGTCGCCGCCGAACGAGGAACGACCCGCGTCGCCTCCGCCGCGCACCGAGCCACGAGATCCGGCTGCCGCCTGTTCTCGCGAGCGGCACCGAGAAAAACGGGAGCAAATAGCTAAGGTTAGGGTTGCCACCGAATTTTTTCAGTTTTTATGTATGCCGCAATCATTTCTGGCCGTTCATCAGGATAGACGGCAGAGATCGACTCGGTAATCGAATGGGCTAGGCCACGCGCCGCCTAAACGCCTGCTGGGCTCCTGGCCCGTACGGGACGCGTGTGCACGCTAAATGGGCTAGGCCGAATGCGGCCTGCCATGGTTGGCTGTGTCAGCCCATTTAATTTGTTTTAATTTCTTAGTCAATAATTATTTTCTTATTTAATTTCCAGCATTACTATTTACTGTTTAATTCGTGTTTTTCCTGCTATAATTTTTCTGTGCTAGAAAATTACGTAAAATTCGTATTCTTCGATGCAAGCCATAGCCTTGACCAAAAAAACATGGAATCAATTATTTATGGGGCCGGATCTGGATTCATCCGAATGATCTCTTCTCCCAGTTAGAGCATCTCCAACAATTCTCTAAATCAGTTGCTAAATATTTCATTCACCACCTGCTCCCAACCGATCACAACCTGGTTCATGTAGTATTGAACGGCCCGCGGCGAATTCGAGTTCGCCATCGGGGAGCTGATGCAAGTGACGCCGCCACCGTCCATGCCAATATTAGTGCCGGGTGCCCTGCAGGGATCATCGGATTGCCTCCGAACGTGGTCACCGTTGCCCTTGCTCACGAGAGTCACGTCCTCAGTGTACACGACAAATAAGTTGGACAAAATGACTTAATGGTCGTACTTTTATACCATAATAATACTAATACTTATCATTCATAAACAGTAAGGATTGATGTCGCAAAAAGAAGACGGCAGAGGGGATTCCTCTCGGCAAATGTTACTACTGCCAAAGAATCAGTGAAGAACAACGCTTAGCAGAAGAAGAACGATTGACCAGCATCTTCTCGGATAGCAGTTGCAGATGATGACAGAACTGAGAACGGAGTGGAGAATTTTAGGAGCTGAAGGTGTGGTACGGACCAGGCAGGCAGCCGCCATGGCCGAGTGAGCTCAAGCGGCCCCGGGTCGGATGGCGGCGAGTCGTACTCACAGAAGGATAAATATGTGCTTGTTTTCTTGTGCTTAGAATATGATTTATCTCCACCAAATTTTGGCAGCTATTGTGACATTATACTAGACTAATAACTGGGTTGTTGATGCAGAGACTCAGATGAATCTCATTTCTCTGTTAATGTCTCTGAAGATGAAATCGACTTCTATACTACTGTTCAGATTTTCCTGTGTCACAGTAAGCTGTTCGCCTGTTCCCGTCTCAATTGTTGATTAATTTGAGACCCGAAGAAAACACCGACGATTCATGAAGGGTAAATAATTTGTGACTCCAAGCGATTGAACCAAGATCCTCACCACAAAGCAAGATTATCGGCCCTTACAAGGGTTGGCCAGGTATACTTACCATGTCAAATCTATGAACAGCTTCCCTGGCACTCTCTCACTATTAATGTACTTCGCAAAAAATAGAAAAAAAAAACATGTACGCTGAGAAGAATGCATTTTCTGAAAAATTGTTTGGGACTGAAAGATAATTTTGTGCGATCTGTAGAGAACATACGAAGAACAAGCTCTCCACTGAGATGAAGGATAAACAACTTTTTTACTCCAAGCCAAGGCCCCAGGGCTGTGGACATGAAACCGTCGGAACCAAGACCCTCACCACAAAGCGAGAAACATTTGGCTCTCCAACATGTCAAAGCTATCCTTGCCAAAAAAAAAAAAATGTCAAAGCTATGAACAGCCTCACTAGGACTTTTTTTTCACTCCCAATCAAAATTAAAACGAAAAGAAACAGAACAACTTTGAAACCCTGCCTATTCACATGACATTGTTGACCATCATCAATCACCCTATACTTAAAAACTTTTAACAACTCCTATGACTCCTACTATGCAACTATGCAGTTAGCAGCTAATGATCAACCACCGGCCACCGGCAAGATGATGATAATGAGACGTTGGAACGGTGAATCGGGGGGGGGGGGGGGGGGGGGGGGGGGGGGGGGGCACCGGTCAGTTCAGCCTGACCTGCTTGGCTTTGGGTTTGGGGCATTCACCTGTTCAGTGTTCTATCTTTTCTCCTACTACTTAAAACTAATACTATATGAACAGAAAATTTTCAAAAATGTGGATCAAAGGTAGCATTTTGAGCTCATACCATGTTGCACAGTTTCAGCTATGCAACTCCCGTTACAAGATTGGGATACTTGCAGATTACAGGTTCTGAAATTGAACCTGTCAACAGCAGCCGGACAATATTCTTAATGCAATAGACAGTAAGGGTTGAGGAAGGGATTTATGTTTATCCAAATGAACTCCACAGGCAAAATTAAATGGTAACACCAAACATTGGACATTTTCATTTGCATACACAAAAGGATGTTTTGGATATCAAGTCAGGAAAACAGATTTAAACTTCCAACAATTCATTTGCCTCTTATTAGATTACAAATGGAGCATCAAGTGCATACATTTGAAAAACAAGAAAAGAGAGAAAATCAGGGGCCTAATTTCATTCAAGCAGCATAACAGAGCTGGCTGGCCACATAGACGACAGGGGCAACTTCAAAGGAAATCAGCTGTTCCTTCGCCTGCAGGGACAAGTGTATGCGTTAAGCATTTGGAATTCATGACACTAGCAGAATGTAACATCTGGAAGGTATGATTACATCTCAAGCACCAGGGACATCAATATAATGAACAAGTGCAATGACAAATGGTAGACACAGATAATGATAAATATGACTTTGTAGTAGCGATTTAAAACATTGGAGGTCATTGCAGGTATAATAACAGCTAGAAAGAGGAAGATGAATCCCCTTTAAGTATGATAGTTTGGTAACTTACAAAGATTGGGCATTCTGTATCTAGACTTATCTACACGAACTGGAACATTTCTTTGTGCCAACTTTTAATATCAAAAGCCAATGGCTTGTCATGGTAATGCAGTCAAAGACCATGACACGGGCAATGGCTTTGATCCTCCATGTGTCATTGTGGATAAACAATCATCTAACACCAATGTCACGATATGTTAGCAGTTTAATTGCACCAGTGTTTACCCCCCATTCCCACAAGGTGCCAGCTGAAACACAAAAAAAGCATGGCATCTGCCTAATGTGGTCAGACACAACTATTTCATCCTAATGCCAGAGCCAATCTCTTCACAACCAAAAATTTTTGACATGTCAAATTCTAGCAGTGCAACATAAATAAATAAAAAAACTAGTTGGACAAACAAATAAAACACACCTATTAAGTATGCCTTTACAAACAACAATAGGATGTCAATACACAAAGAAAAAACACTTACTAAGGAATAACAACTAAGGAATAATAACTCCATTGTGGCAATCAAAAGTGACTCAAAGAATACATGCTGTCGACAGGATAAAATAACTCTTGTGCACAGAAATGTGTTGCTCTTACCTCATCATGAAATTTAATAGCATCAAAACATGCCCTGCTATCATGATGCTACATGAACATGGAGTTTTACAAGGACTAACTGAGCACCTTTGCATATTTGACCAGGCATTAACATTTTTATTAGACGAGTGTTGTGGCCATCAGAAAGGAGGACTAAGGGAGACATGCCTCTAACATGACAGAAACCTTAGGCGTCGACACAACTGCCACCAAGAAATGTAATATGACTCAGAAAGGTGTTGTCACCAGAAGCTGTTATTTCAAGACATAGTGATCAGTGACGGGATACTTTCCTGTAGCACTGCAACATCCGAACCGTAGCAGCCTAACTATTGGATAGTATGCTCCAATTTATTACGATGAACAGAAACCCCGCAGGGGCAGATTAACAAACACAGAAAAGGGAAGGTTTTTGGATCTCAAAGTATGTTACGGGTTAGGTTTGTTGATTGACCACTAATTCAAATATTGCACGATACTGGTTGCAACGAAGAACACAGCAATGTATATAACTTAAAATTCCATAATAATCCCAATAGATGATTCTAAGCGATTTTGATCCTCAAAGATGATTGCAGTTTCAGATGACACACGGAAGACAGCGGTATAGACTAGCCGGATGATGTGAACTTAACCGTCCTATTATTGGGATATAATTTCATATGGTCCATTCAAGAAACAGAACAGGAAAAAAAAATCGAATCGCCCCTAGATTCGATGGATCAAACGAGGCATATTATCGCACCGACGAACAGTGAATCGCGTCTCTATACTAAGGCGCAGGAGGTACTACAGGTTGCAACGACAGATCGGTAACTACGAGACCAGATCTAGCAGGAGCGGGTTGAACTTGAAGACGGATGATGCATCGAACAGGGGAAAGGGCGGGGCGAGAGGTCACCTATGGCGGGGGTGGGGCGCGTCAGTGCTTCTTGTGCTCCTGGACGAACTTGGAGTTCTTGAGGTCCTCCTCGGTGAAGTTGGCCGTCATCTTGCAGATGAGGTAGCCGGTGATGGCGAATCCGGTGAGGAAGGGCCAGTTGCGGTTCCACTCGCGGCGGAAGAACACCGGCCACGGATCGAAGGTCTTCATCTCCTCCGGCGCGGCGCTGCTCGCGATCTGCTCCGCCGAATTCGGTGTGGTTCGTCGCGGATGCGAGAGAGTGGGGAATCAATCGCCTTTCTTCTGTGCGGCGGCGAGACCGAGACAGGGGCCTAGGGTTAGTGCTGGGCTCGAGTGGGTCGTTGCTTGGGCCAGGCCGTCTTGGGCTAGGATATCACCACAGGCCTCCTAATGTTTTGGTCTTTGAAAATCATGGCCCGAAAAGAAATGAAAATTATGGCCCGAAAAGAAATGACTACAGGATGCAAGCCCAAGAAGACAATGTTGGGCCTGAATGGATGTGCCAGCCAATTGTAGAGGGAACTTTCTTTTGAAGTGTTTTCCCCTTCTTTTTTTTTTGGGAAAAGGGAAGGGAAGCTCTATTTCATCAACAAAATGAAAAGTTTCTTGGACGCTACATCCGAATATGCACGTAATATAAAATATTATTGAAAATGTTTGACTGTCATATAGACTTGGTCTAACCATTTCCTATTCTGAAACTCGTTGATAAGATTGAATGTGTCATCACGACAGCTCTCCGCGACCAGATTCGATCACAGCTTTTCTAGTGTCGGTATGAAAAGAATTGTATATATAAATAAACTCGAGCGGAGGGGGGAACTAGTTGATCTTTGACCCCAGACAACGGTAACGTTGATGATCCCCGGGGTGTTGTCCCCTTGAAACGAGGATGAGGCGCACGCGGCAGCTCGATCGATCCGCTCTATTTTTCCATGGCGAATAACTGTCCCTTCTCTTGGAATCTTGGATGGATATAGTGGTACTCGAAAAGGACTTAATGTTTCACAAAAATAAAAAAGGAACTTAATTGCATCTCGTATGGCTGTCTCAGCTCGCTAGTCCAAGGTGACCGTGAAGCTCGATCTTTTTTCACTTGTCTCGAAGAAAAAGTTATGAATTATGTGGTGATGATAATTCAAGGTACCAGGCAATATGTGTCAGCTGGATACCGCGGTGGATTCTCGAAAAGGACTCGATGCATGGGTAATGGCCTACGGAAACGTAACCGACGATCGGTCTCAGTCTCCAGAAAGACAGCGATGTGGCTCGCATGCATGTCGCAGGATCTTTGATTAGTCAGAGCAAGGTCCTAGCTGTGTGTTCTGTGTTGGGTTTGGATCTCCATCTTGCATGGTGTCAATAAGTAGCGGGAGCTGATCAGTTATTACAAGTCGCCGTCTAATATGCATTGGAAGTCAATGACTAGCTAGCTCTCCTGTGGCCGACTTTGATTTGATGCATGATGCAGATGCAGCCAGCCCCTCCGCGGCGGCGCTTGCACCTTCCAAGAGCTGGCTATCTCAAACCAAAAATCAAGAGCCACGCAATTCCAAGATTGATTATGGTTGTTCATTGTTTTCCCATCCTTTTTCTAATCAAATACTAACTGGATCGTGGAGTACTATTAACATTTAGTATTGTCATATCCTTTTTGACGAGGAGAAAATACCGCCACCGTGAGAAGCAGATAGGAGGACGCACAAGTTTTGGCGGCATAATAATGGTGTGTGCAAGTGCAAAGCCAAACATGCAGGAAAAAACAGCATATGCTGGTCCCGGTCGATTGTCAGTCAAGAAGAAACACCAAGGTGTTGATGCTCTCAGGTTATTTAATTAATCTCTCTAGCTTTAGCCTCTCTATGATGCCACGTGGTGCGCTGTATTCGACGCTTCGGATTGGACGGCCAGAAATATCGCCTGCCAGACAGAAATAAAGAACCGTGTGCCTATTATCTTATCCTTGATTCAGCTAGCTAGAGGTAGCATGTCACAAGTGGACAAAGACTCGAAACATGCATGGAGTCTGTTCGAGAACGTGACAAGAACATGGTGTATGGTAAGGGCATTTGAACTTTCACAACAATTTACACAACTCCAGCGGTAAAAAAGAAATTGACTCGCCACTAAACGGGCAAAATAAAGATTTCGGTCAGTATATAAAAAAAACAAAAGATTTCCGTCAGAAAAAAAAATGAGAAGGGGGCCGAAAAGTTTCTAGATCGAATGACGTCGGTTAGTTGATGGGCAGTGAAGTGTTAGCTAGGTGATCCGATCCTTCTCGTTCTCGCGCCAAAACGTGTGGCTGCAGCACTGTAGCCAGCGCACCAACTAGCCCCGCCCCCGGGAGCTTTTAGCAAGTGACACCTGACCACACATGCTTTCGTGAGCACTCCGGGCACGAACCAGAAAAAGCTATACCCACCCACCTGCATCAACGTCTCCTTAGATTTTGTTGCCCATGTGTGATCTTCTGATCTATGCTACCAAGATATTATGGACCTCTCCTTGGCACATCACAAACAAGCAAATGTAAACTATACGGTGATTTTTACGTGAACATTAGTTATTATACATTCATTGTCAATCGAGTCTCCTTCTAGTATATTCCACTCTTGCACTAACCGTCCTCAACACTATAAAACAGGAGGGAGTACATGTAGGACAATGGAGTTTACTTCTAGAGTATTCTACTTTTAAACTAACCATCGTCGACACTATAAAATCAGAAGGAGTATATATAGGACAAAAGATATGACAGATGTTACATAAATAACCATATTATGAAATGCTAGTGGAGTGATTATCCAATCACAAAAGTTTTTCTTTTGGTGCCATTATTTGTGCTTGTTTTCTACCTCTCCTTTTCAGTAGTTAGTTCCCAGAGTATCATGTAGTAGTGTGCTTTTGCAGATATGATCCATAACTAAGCACTCGTGGTTTTTAGATAACAAAAGAAACATTTTCAGTCTCGATTTTCAAAGAAACATCACGTCCCATTACAATTCCGTGGAAACTTGTCACGATCTTGAACCCAACTACTACTATCGAAGATGGAGAGGAGCCAACAAAAATGAAATCATGACTGCAGTTAACAGCAGCATAGCCGTAGCAGAGTTGGGTTTCGTTCGTTCCCCCGGCGCGAGGCGAGCGAGACCCGAACGAAACTGAACACGCAAACTGGTTAAAAACCGCCTTAACGTCAATGACACGTGGACCCTAGCGGCCAACCCAGCGCTGACTCAGTCCTGCCCGCGATCCACAGGGTATGAAACGCCTCCCCACACCACCACCCATCGTTGTATTCAACAATTCCGCAGTCCGCACTGCACCCAAATCACCCCACGAAATCCAATTTTTAAGAGGGAAAAACGGGGGATTAGTTTTTGGAGAGGAGAGGAACGAACGGAGCGGGAGAAGGATCCGGAATCTCGCGGCCCCGGTGATGCCGGTGGCGCCTGCGGCACGAGGAGGAGGAGCGGGGATGGTGCTGGGCGGCGGCACGGCCGCTGCGGCGGCGACGGCGGCGGGCGGGGCGGACGACGCCGTGGTGTTGCAGCTGGCGGCCGCCGTCGGGGAGGAGTCCGTCATCACCGTCAACTGCCCCGACGAGGCCGGCCTCGGCTGCGACCTCTGCCGCACCATCCTCGAGTTCGGCCTACGCATCACCCGCGGCGGTATGATATGACTCCCCAGCATCCTCTCCGTTCATCCTCGCTTGTCTCGCATGTTGGAAGAAGCTTTCATTCTGTTGTTTAGTTCTCGTGCTTTCTTCCGCGGATTGCTGAGCACTGATTGTTGTTGTGCCAAGTTCAAATTACTACTGTTCTCCATTCGATTGCCTTGCCTGCGAGTGAGAATTAGGCTACCAAACTGATTTGGAAAAAAAAAAAGTAGTGTTTTTCTGCCGTGATGTAAGATTTCAATTTTTGTTCTTGTCCTCTTCTCCAGATTGACTATTCGGGCGTCCAGCTCACTGGCCATGCCTTTTAATTCCATAGTTGTTATCTGTCTGACGGCTCCTTTTGTTTTAGGAAAGGCTAGAATTTTCTTTTCTTATACCAAGTTGGCAGTTAGTATCATGGTACAGTTCATGTCGTTGTTAATCATTAGTATTAGTACTACTAGTACCTATCTATCTTAAATGTAGTGACCGACAAACTCATTGCAACTTGGCAACGACTTACTTGATCATGACGAAGACAAACATTTAGCTGACGTGCTTCATAATTTTTCATAGTGCGTTACCGTTTCTACACCATAATTTTCTCTAAAATTCAAGTATGGTTCTCTCTCGCAGACGTGTCCACTGACGGTCACTGGTGCTTCGTGGTGTTCTGGGTCCTGCCCCGCTCACCGTCCATCAAAATCCGATGGGCGAGCCTCAAGAACCGGCTCATGGCTATGTGCCCTTCTGCATATTCCATGCCTTTTTACCCTGATATCAGCCAACCTGGCCCCTTACAGTATTACCTCCTCAAGCTCTTGTCGCCTGACCGTAAAGGATTGTTGCATGGTAAGAACACCCCTTCAGGCCTATGTGTTAAATGGCTAAAAAATCAAAGGTGTACTGATTGTGCCATTGATTTGCAGATGTGACACATATCCTATCGGACCTGGAGCTTATAATCCACAGAGTTAAGGTGTGCACTACACCTGATGGAAAAGTTGTTGACCTTTTCTTTATCACCGATGGCATGTAAGTCACCATATTAACAGCTCAGCATTTTGTTTTGTTGCATCAGACATTAGCTTCTGTTTAAAGTATTGCATAGATGGTGTGGATTAGTTGCATCACACAATGATTCTAGTATATGATCGTTCACATTTCTTTTTGAAGGGAACTGTTGCACACTAAGGAAAGGCAAGAAGAAACTTGCTCGACTCTGATCACTACTTTGGATCCTTCAATAACCTGTGAGATTATGAAGGCAGATGGGTTCCAGCAAGGATTCTCTTCTCTTCCTCCAAAAATTGCTGAGGAACTGTTCAGGGACGAACTAGCTGATAGTGAAATATACTCAAGTTCTCTTTCTGCTGAGTTGAAAAGGATGCAGACAGCTACTATCAACTTTGACAATTCCTTGAGCCCTGCACACACACTACTACAAATTATTTGTGCTGATCAGAAGGGGCTTATTTATGACATTTTGAGAACACTGAAGGAGTGCAACATTCAGGTACTTGGAAACATATGCATGGTTTGTAATTATTGTTGGCATTACCTTTTTCTTCAGTCATAACAATATTGCCCTTGAAACATTCAGATTGTTTTGCAAAAAGATAAGAAACGAGTGGACTTTTAGATACTATGACTGTTTTCCTTGCTTGCATCCATCATTGAACTTATTGTGTTCTTCATATGATTCGTGTATATCATCTTATACCGTGTTTCCTACTCTATTAGGTATTTTATGGGCGATTCAGGTCAGATAAGAAAGGGTCAGTCAACAAAGGTTTACGAGAGGTTGATCTTTTTGTGAAGCAAGTAGATGGCAAGAAAGTTATTGATACTGAGAAACAGGGTGTTTTGCGTTCGCGACTGAAGTCTGAGATGCTCCATCCTCTTAGAGTGATGATTGTTAATCGGGGACCTGACATTGAACTCCTTGTTGCCAACCCTGTTGAGCTATGCGGGAAGGGACGACCACGTGTATTCTATGATGCTACTCTTGCTCTGAAAGCTCTTGGGATTTGCATTTTCTCTGTAAGAATTTTTTAAATTCCTAACTCGGGACAGTAGAGAGCCAGTTCATTTTGAGTAAGTATTTACTCTTTTATTCTTCATTTCAGGCTGAAATCGGAAGACAGGCGGCATCAGAACGGCAATGGGAAGTCTACAGATTCCTCCTGGATGATAGCAAAGAGTTCCCCTTAGCAAACAGCGTAACTAATAGGAACCGTATTGTCGATAGGGTAAGGAAAACACTAATGGGATGTTACAACTGAGCCTCGGTTTCTAACTCCAAGAATCCAAAACTTGAAGGCAGCTGATACTATCAGCTCCAATGTATCCAGTAAATCATGTACCAAGAGCTCGGATTATGGCCACTCCAGATTCCTGAGCCGGCAAAGTCAGTAATAAAGTTGCTGGCCAAATTGGCATCTCCATCACCCATTGCCACTACTATATTGCCAGGTTCTGTCTGTGAAATTGATCAATGATTTGATGACATAATGAAGATAAATGGCAATGGGAAGTGTCGAAGCTAGCTCCCACAACTGTGCTTGTGAAATTTCAGAACTGTTGTTGTATGTGCCTATTACAATGCAATGCAAGTTTGATGTTTTTGGAGCTGATTCTCCTAAGGCCTGAACAACATTGTGACAAGGCAGCTGGGAATGGAGGAATCATAGAGTTTTTGCGCCACAATCTTCCTGTCTTGATCTATTGTCCGCATGTTGAGAAAGAAAAGAAGGAAAAGAGCATATTTGGTGGGAGGTGCAAATCTTAAACAGCAATTATTGATCTTTGGTTGGTTCAGGGGTGTTACTGGATGCTGACACAGATACATCAGCATCTTTGTTGTAAATTATTTGTGGAAATGTGGTGGTGTTTCTTGCCTCTCCTTCACCTGTCCTGTATTCCTGCCTCCTTTCTTCCTACCTTCCTACCTTGTGTATGATTGCTCCTACTTTATTATGAAGAGAAGTAAGCTTATGGAGGGCATGTACTTTGTTGTAAGGATGCACATGATGTTCTGGAAAAGAGCACTTTTTTATGCAAAGCATATGTAGATATTAAATTGGATTGTGACAAGAACAGATGCTGAATGTTCTAGTGAGTAGATTATTGTTGCATATATTGGCTTGATCATCACTCAGTGCATCCTGTCCCAGAGGTTTTCCATTCTCCACGTCCCATTGTCCTTTATTTTGTTTCATTCATTCATGTAGGATACTTGCACGTGGGTCCATATGCCAGTGTGCATCGATCTCACATTCGAAACAGCAGCGCTCATTGTTTCTTCCCTTCAATGATATGGACCTGTCATTATTGTGCATAACATACTACAGTACTCAAGTTCAATTTCGGAACACAAACGGCAGGCATAACATTGCATCAAGAACAGTAGTACTAGATAACAACACGAGGAAACTAACGATTGCACGCTGAACCTGAGCGGCAGACAGGAGGGATTTGTATTTCAGACTTCTCAGAGAGAACTGGATGGAAGACATAGACAGCGACTTGTGTGGCTGATGGTTTCCGGATAGCGACGCCTGAGCTGCTGAACTGATCGAGGAGCCGTTTCCTGCAATCATCGGTCGTCGCTTTCCCTGATTACAGAAGAACAGAGACGGAGTCCACTTGCCCAACTTGCATCTTGTTTTCTGGCCCACGGCCGCTCAGTTGATCGGAGCAGCGAAAACATTCTCTTCTTGTCGCTGGAGCCGGCGGCTCTGATTTTAATTTTGTGAGCATGCTTAATGTGTCAAATAAAACATCTTAATTTATGGACGCCTGGAAATATCCACAACAGTTGCCACAGCATGGTCGTGTTGCTTGATTGCCGCAACCGAGTATTTGTTTTCGTCAAAATAAAGAGAGGAGAAAAGGAGTACGAAGCAATGATAGACCTTGTAAATAGCATCTCCATCTACCCACTCTGCTTTGACTGCAGAGATGAGTGTTGCGAGTTTTTTCTTGGAATGTTTATAGCATCCATGCCAGCGGCGCGTTCATCGCATGCGCGTCACATGACATGCTGCATTTGATTTTTCATATGTAAATGTAAACATAGTTGATGATCTGTGCGTTGCTCCATTATTTGATTATATATATATATATATAAACATAGTTAAAGATCAGATGCAGTTGGACGCTGGGCGTCAACATGTTACTACATGCTGTCGTTGTGCTCCGCAGCGCACAGTTAATTATAAAACGCCTGCCGCCTGCACTGCATGTTAGATCATCGTACCAGGCTGTTGTTGTCAGTGCACGCTTTTGTTTCGTACTGGCAAAAATGTTAGCAGCCCGTATATCACAGGTGCTTCATTGCTAGTACTACACGAGCGACTATGAAAATAAATTAGGAGCCCAAATGTCATTTTGGATTTAGTGCAAGGCAGCCCAACAAGAATCGTTGCTTGGGCCAGAGACAATGTGCAGTAATATTTGGGCTTTCTCGCCTCACCTTGATAATCAGAAAATTGAATGGCCTTGATACACTTTTCAGGGACAAACAAAACAGTTCATTGACAATTTCTAAAAGATTTCAAAGTTTCAGACATACGAGCATGTAATTCGCATGGGTATGTGTACGGGCTGGTACTGTTGCGTTTCGGGGCACTGAACGATCAAGGAGACGTTCTTCAGCGTCAGCGGCGAGCAGGTCAATACGGCGTCTGTGTTCTTCAGCTGGCCGGTGCAGTGGTCGAGCAGGAAGAAGGAACAGTAAGAGAGGCGGAGGAAGCCAGAAAATAAATATACAAGTACATAAGAATAAGTTTTTAAAACAATTTACTTGAAGCAATTTTCATGCATCGTTGGCATCCCAGTGATTCGTGAAAAATATTTACTGTTAAGAGGTTAAGGCAACACAAACAGGAGTTTAATTTACAAGTGCTAATTCTTGTGTGGCCTTCTGTTTGAGGTATCCTTGATTGACTATAGCTGATGCACGAAAGTATACCATCTGTTATATGGTAGTAGCTAGCTAGCTATGATGACATGGAGTGTATTCTGTGGCTTTATTTTTCTTTGTTTGCTTCTGAAATGGACGGTCAGCACTTGCTTGCACGGTGCAAGTACTCCAACAATGTTTAAGAGCGCACGATTAGTAGGCTAATTAGTTAACTTGCTGGGACACACGGCCACTCAATTAGCACATGATCGACGATGCAAGGTCAAATTAGATCCATGCGTGACGTGTTCACGGCTCAAGGCATCTATCTCTTGATGATAAACTCTGCAATTGCACGGGCCTCACGATACAGTTTGACAATCGATATGATGGTCAGTAGCTAATAAGGCAAGGTCAGCGATGATTCAAGTGCGCGGGGGCTCATGCCAAATCCGTGTCCCACAAGATGAGGACGATTCAAAACAAATAAAAGAGTAGCATACACGGCAGGAGGTAGTACAGTGGTAAACGGGTTACCGGTTACATACACTGCATTCAGACCTATGCAGAACTCGTCATCCATATATGTGTGTGTTCTGGCCTTCTGGGGTACATAGTACACGTAGCATCTTTAAAAAGAAAAAAAAAACTCGACCTGCCGAGGACAGAAGTCATCCTGACGGCATTATACTAAGGAGAAAAGCCTTCAGACCGAGAAAAACTCCAAACCTCCTCCCTATCCATACACAGGAACTTAGCTATACACAGAAACTTAGTAAGCAGTGACACAAATCTTTAACTATGCTTTGATCTAAGGGAAAATGAGGGGATTTTTTTTTCCGGAAACTAAATTCCCGGCCGTGGCACGTAGGCGCGAGTCCTGAGACTCGAAACTGCTAATCAGCCGCTCGGCTCCCACGTAGCACCTTATGTACTGATGAAAGAGATTAACATATCCTAAGTCCTGAGTACTCTGTCAGTTCTGTATTTACACCAGTACAGCAGTGTAGGAGACTACCAGAGCCCGCACTAGATCGAGCAGTGTGCCCTACAGCCGCATATGAATATGATACTCCACTTTTATATAAGCAAAGGTTGCTAGCTAGTAAGATGCTACAGCGTTTCGAACCGCTCGTTCGGCTGATTGATCGATGAGCCAGTACTGCTTTTTTTCTTCACTCGAAGAGGGAACATTCCATATAATTATTGTCCTAGACATGGAAACATGAAGGACGGGAAGAGTCGATCATATGCTAGAGATCTCTACAACAACTTTAGATGAATTGCGTGGACGGCCAATATTTGCTTGCACGGCTTACATGCATCCTGTACTATAGTACTCACTCCCACTATACTCCCACTACTACTAAGAAAAAAAAGGTGAGAGACGACATAGCCAAGTGCGCGCACGAGCGACTGATTAGCAGTTTTCTAGTACGGTTGAAGAAGCGGGCGTGCATGTTGATGACTTTCCAATTTGATCGGAATTCATACACTGCACAAGAGAGTAGAAACGCCATATTGTTTATCATCAGCTTTGAATAGCCAGAGACCAAGGTATGATGCCGCGCCGCACTGTCATGAGATAGCGGCAAATTCTCTGCAATCATCAACTGCAATCGGAAGATCTTTCATGCGATGCGATGGACAACACAATGATATGGGCAGATGGAGGTATTTAACGCAGTGAGAGCCCCAGCTTATCGATCGGCAGTCGTAATTTGCAAACTATATATAGTTAAAATCAATTTTGATCTAACAAACGATAACAACATCATAATGGAGAGAGTATGTTGTAGTAACAGATATATAGGGTTTTTTTCTTTTGAATATCTTCGGTTTGGAATAGAAAAATAAATGGAGAAAAAGGAATGCGCAGGTGAGGTGTAGACTGCTGAGGTCGCAGTAGGTGGCCACGTGTCGTGCTCGCCTACATCCATTGTGGTGATGAAGCCGAGAAGATTCTGTGATGGCAGCAGGGCATACATATGCATGGGGTGACCTGACCTGAGCATGGTTGTGGAATTATCAACGCATGAGTTCATCATCACCCACGACCCGATGCACCAGCACAGCCCAGCCCACAAGCAGCTGTAGATCGATCGTACTGAAATACAGTAATACATATACTGGTATATTCTACTTGCAGCATAATGAAATGGAGCTTCAACTTTCAAAATTACTATTGTTTTAAAATTGTTCTTTTTTCCGCAACGCCGGAGGCTTTGTGGTGACACCGTCGCCATTGCAGCAGCTCTTGATGAGTCCCGTGTCAGTGCTGGTCAGCAGTGATCAGCTCTGACTTTGTTTTCTGAAGAAAAGAAAACGCTTCTGCGGCCCACGCGTCAGTGACACATCGGTTCCACACAGTTCATCACATGCAAAAGGCAATGGCGCGTCCTTCGTCAAGTAGCGCCGCACGAGAGCCCCGCCGCGTGCTCCTTTTCTTTCTTTCCACTGCGCCGATCGATCGAGCACTACTGTATTTAAAAAGAGCAGCAGCAAAGGTTGAGAACTTGAGAGGAAGAGAGAGAGATCGAACAGCAGAAACAGATTGGAATGGGAGTGTCGTCGGCTGAGATGGCTGCGGTGAAGACGTCATCGAACGGGGTATGGCAAGGCGACGACCCACTCCACTTCGCCTTCCCTCTTCTGATCCTCCAATCCCTCCTCATCCTCCTCCTCAGCCGCGTCCTCGCCATAGCCTTCCGCCCACTCCGGCAACCCAAGGTGATCGCCGAGATCGTGGCGGGCATCCTGCTCGGCCCATCCGCGCTGGGCCGAAACAAAGCCTACCTCCACGCGCTCTTCCCGGGCTGGAGCATGCCGGTGCTGGAGTCGGCGGCGAGCCTGGGCCTGCTCTTCTTCCTGTTCCTCGTGGGCCTCGAGCTGGACCTCCGGTCCGTCCGCGCCAGCGGGAAGCGCGCCTTCGCCATCGCCGCCGCGGGCATCTCGTTACCGTTCGCGTGCGGCGTCGGCGTCGCCGCCGCGTTCCGTCGCGCCGTCCCCGGCGCCGGGGAGGCCGGGTACGCTCCGTTCCTCGTGTTTATGGGCGTCGCGCTCTCCATCACGGCGTTCCCTGTGCTGGCCCGCATCCTCGCGGAGCTCAAGCTCCTCACCACCTCCATCGGCGAGACCGCCCTCGCCGCCGCCGCGTTCAACGACGTCGCCGCGTGGGTCCTCCTAGCCCTCGCCGTCGCCATCTCCGGTGGTGGCGACGACCAAGGGGGGAAAAAGAGCCCGATCGTGTCGCTGTGGGTGATGCTGAGCGGCGCGGCGTTCGTGGCGGCGTGGATGGTGGTGGTGAAGCCGGCGATGGGGTGGGTGGCGCGGCGAGCCGACGCGGCGGGGGGACAGGGCGGAGGGGAGGTGTGGGTGGCGGCGACGCTGGCGGGGGTGCTGGTCTCCGGGTTCGCCACGGACGCCATCGGGATCCACGCCATCTTCGGCGCCTTCGTCTTCGGGCTCACCGTGCCCAAGGACGGCGACTTCGCCGGCCGCGTCACGGAGCGGATCGAGGACCTCGTGTCCGAGCTGCTCCTCCCGCTCTACTTCGCGTCGAGTGGACTCAAGACCGACGTGGCCACCATTAGAGGCGGCGAGGCGTGGGGTATGCTCGCGTTGGTGATTGTGACGGCGTGCGCTGGGAAGATCGTGGGGACGTTCGGCGTGGCGTTGGCGTGTGGGATGTCGGCGACGGAGTCCGTCGTGCTCGGCGTCGTCATGAACACCAAGGGACTCGTCGAGCTCATCGTACTCAACATCGGAAGGGAGAGGAAGGTATGTAGTTTTTCTTATCTTCTGATTTCTCTACTACTCTTCTTAGCTCTTTGCTAGCTTAGTGCCGGTGCAATTCCTAGTAGTAGTATTTTTCTTTCTTTTGTCAACAAAAGAACAAAAAAGCCTAGTACACCAAATAGTAATAGCTCATGCTCATGCATGTGACGACAAAGAAAAGCAGAGGTCACCTGGTTCCCGCGCGAGCTAGCTGCTGCTCCATGCAACGCATCTCCATCACCACGTGACGTACTGCTGACTTTCTACGCCACATAGCCCCCCTGCTCCTCGTGACTTGCTTCTCCTTTTAGACTATCTGCTACTATCTCCTACTCTCCGAGGCATTCAGTAGTCGGCAGCATAAACTTGAATCTTCTTCTTCTCCTCTTCCGCATCTGTCAGAGTTGCGTTGGAAAGTGGGACGCACCTTGTAGAACTAGCAACATCCTACCAACGTGAAGCATCCATCCACCCAGCAGATCAGGATGTAGCAATCACCTTTGCTTGAACACGAGTTCGCCGTAGCATCCAATTTTCCGAAACACCACTCACTACACATGGTTCTGGTTTCCAAAGCCTTCCTTTTGCTTCAACACGATGTGCATTGGAAGAACAGAGCGGCCGGGCATCATGGTGTCAGTGCCACCTTCAATTCCATAATGACCGGGAAACAAAAGTCAAACAAAATGATGCTTTCACAATTTTGTGTTCACAAGTCAATCTGTCGCTCATGCACCCAACCTCTGCCACCTGCTGCATTTTTTTAACAAAACTTTGCAGAGGGGACGAACCAAAACCCATTCAGAATTTCATGAAAAACATTTGAAATTCTCAAAAAACCAGAAATCTGACTTGCAGGTGCTGAACGAGGAGGTGTTCGCGATCCTGGTGCTGATGGCGCTGGTGACGACCTTCATCACGACGCCGACGGTGATGGCCATCTACAAGCCCGCGCGCACCGGCGGCCGCCTGCACCACCGCAAGCTCCACGGCTCCTCCGCCCCTTCGTCCCCGTCCTCGGCCGCCGGCGCGGCGAACGTGAAGGAGCTCCGGGTGCTCGCCTGCATCCACGGCGGCCACGACGTCCCCGCCGTGATCAACCTCATCGAGACGATCCGTGGCCACACGCAGCCGCGCCGCCTCGTGAAGCTCTACATCCTCCGCATGGTGGAGCTCACCGAGCGCACCTCCTCCATCCTCATGGCCCGCGCCGCTCGCCGGAACGGCCTCCCCTTCCTCCGTCCACGACGACAACGCCACGGCGGAGGCGGTGGGGACCAGGTCGACGTGGCGTTCGACACGTACGCGCAGCTGGGCCACGTCACGGTCCGCGCCATGACGGCGGTCTCCGCGCTGCACACGATGCATGACGACGTGGCCGCCGTCGCGGAGGACAAGCGCGTCTCCCTCGTCGTCCTCCCCTTCCACAAGCGCCGTCATGGTCATCATGGAGGTCATGGAGGAGACGAGGACGATTTGGGCCCCGAGTGGCGCGCGGTGAACCGGCGGATCCTGCGTGAGGCGCCGTGCTCGGTGGCGGTGCTGGTGGACCGCGGGTTCGGCGGCGGCGAGCAGGTCAGCTCGGAGCAGGTGAGGCACGGCGTCTGCGTCGTCTTCTTCGGCGGGCCAGACGACAGGGAGGCGCTCGAGCTCGCCGGGAGGATGGCCGAGCACCCCGGCGTGCAGGTCACCGTCGTGCGCTTCATCCAAACCTCAGGCGCCGGCAATAATAAGGAAGCAGATGAACAGGCCCAAGCGGCGGCGGAGGTGACGCTGCGGCCGTCTACGAGCACCAAGAACGCCGACCGGAGCTACACGTTCTCGGCGGCGGCCGTGGCCGAGACGACGGCGGAGAGATCCGGGAGGGAGAGGGAGAGGGAGATGGACGAGGCGGCGGTGGCCGAGTTCCGGCGGCGGGTGGGCCCGCTTGTCAGGTTCGAGGAGCGCGTCGTCGTGGCGGCGATCGGGAAGGGGAGGAGTAGTAATAGTAATGTGATCGAGGAGGTGGTGGCGATCGGGAAGAGCAGGGAGTACGGGCTGGTGGTGGTGGGGAAAGGCCGGATGCCGTCGCCCATGGTGGCCCAGCTCGCCGTCCGGCCCGCCGAGCACCCGGAGCTCGGGCCCATCGGCGACGCGCTCGCCTCGTCGGGCCACGGGGTGTCGTCGTCCGTGCTCGTAGTGCAGCAGCACGACATGACCAACGCCGACGAGGTGCCCGTCTCTGTCGTCGTCGACGGACTCGTTGCGCATCACCACGACGGCGGCGGCGAGGAGTTATTTGCCGCCAACAAGCAGCAGGACATGGCCGAGCCGTAATAAGTAGGAGCGACCGACTGCTCACGACGGCGGCCTCTGATTCTTGATACAGCCAGTATATGATCACGATAATGACAACGGTGATGACTAATATTAATATAAGTGTATTATTGCTAATTGCTTTCTGTGTATCACTATTTCAGCGAGTTGGCGCTATTAATTATTGCTCAGTTCCTCGCAAAAAAAAAAAATACTCCAGCGTGTAATTCAAATGGTTTATTATCAATGGTTTTTCTGTCCGTGTTTTGATAAAGTGATAATCATTACACTATACTACTAGTAGTAGTCATATTTTGTTTTAGACAATACTAGTAGTCATATGCAATGCAACGTATACGGAGTAGTATACATGCTGTTACCAAGAATTTCCACATGTTCAATTTTTTTTTTTTCATTCGCATTGGCCATTGGGTCAAAAAGAATGATTGAATGGGCCATTACATGGACCTAAACAGGTTGTACTGCGCTTTCGCCAATGGCCCATTACATGATTGAATCAATGATATGACGTCTGATATGATGGATGCCAGAGCAGCGGGACCCACAGCACCGCACCGCACGGCGGCACGGGTGGCTCAGTGGCTGGTGCAGGAGGACCGAGCGCAGAGACCGGACTGGCGCGTGGGCCCGAGGTCGGTCGAAAAGATGCCGCCACCGAGCGCGTCCATTCCACGCGACTCCCGCACACAAATACCACCACCACCCACACCTCCCTTTCTTCCTCAGCTGCGAGAAAGCAGAATCAGTTAGCTGATCCTTCCTCTCGCCGCCTCCAAGTCCCGTTTCTTCCTCTCTGTGCTTGCCAGGATCACCTCCGGCTCTCCTCTCCTCAGCGCAAATGGTAATGACCATCCCATTCTTCAGACCTACTGTCTCTGCTTCAGTTCTCTCAACTAGCTAGCTCTCTTGTGTTTCTTCGTTACTATAATGGCGTGTGCACAGTACCTTCCCTGTTCATCCGCTATGCGGTCTAGTAGATCTTCGCTTAACGGATGTGCGGAATGAGGCTCTGGAACCTTTGCCGCTAATTGTTCTTCAACCTGGCCTGATGAGGCCACATTGTCCATGTACAGCTCTATACAGTGCGTGTGTTCATTAGCGCGTTCAATTCAGAGTTGATTTGGATTTCATGCCTCGTAGTAAAAGATGCTTGTTAGTACTTATTACTTCTGCATCAAATTCATGCGTCTAATTGGTAGAGAAGAAGAAACCGTTGTAGAGCCGGGGGAAAGGAGGCTGATTTCGTAGGTTGGGCTGTTGGCTATTGCTCCGTCAGGAAACGTCATTTCATCAGTTGGCCAAGTAGTAAAGCCCACTGAAAAAAAATAAATCATCCTAGTTTTCCATGCTCTCTCTGTCGTGATATTTCAGTGTCATCTCCCCTGAGGCGACTGTCAAAGCTTGGAATGGCATATACAATTGCCTACGTGGCAGAGACGAATGCCAGAAACCCAAGGCTCCACCACCAATTTATGGTGTTGTGATGTCTGGTCCCAAGTCATCCTTTTACCATTCTGCTCTTTGTAACCATTATCGTTGTTTCATGTGGACCTGTCCGAACCAGTCGCTAGGTTGCGCGGTATGTGGACACTGTGCCAGCTAAGGTTCAGATCCACTCCACAGAGTAGAGTCCCTGTCGCTGAATTTAGTTTGTTCCACAGCCATTATCCTGCCAGTGATTTGTAATGATATTTTTTTTTTAGTTCATGAAAGTTACAGGCAAGCCAACCGCAGACCCAATCTTTCTCTGAAAATGGCATGCTAACTACAGTTGATCGTCTGGTCCTGATGAATTTATTTCACAATGGAAATGGTTTCTCTTTTATAATTGTGTCGTCTCTAATGAAAAAATGCGTTTACAGTCCTACCAAGTAGCATTCAGGAAAGTTCTGCAAACAAATCATGTTTGATGAAATCTTTTCCCCTACTTGTAGGCGAACGCAGCGTCTGGGATGGCTGTGGACGATGAGTGCAAGCTCAGGTTCCTGGAACTCAAGGCCAAGAGAACCCACCGCTTCATCATTTACAAGATCGACGAGAAGAAGAAGATGGTTGTCGTTGACAAGGTTGGGGAGCCTGTCATGAACTATGACGACTTCGCTGCGAGCCTTCCTGCGAATGAGTGCAGATACGCGATATTCGATTACGATTTCGTGACCGCGGAGAACTGCCAGAAGAGCAAGATATTCTTCATTGCATGGTACGGACGCTCCTGTAATTTTTTGTTTCTGTTTTCTCATTTTAATTCTGGGCATTGTGACTAATCTGTCAATGTGGTGAAGGTCTCCTGATACGTCGCGCGTGAGGAGCAAGATGATCTACGCCAGCTCCAAGGAGAGGTTCAAGCGGGAGCTTGACGGCATTCAGGTGGAGCTTCAGGCTACCGATGCAGGGGAGGTTGGTCTCGACGTGATCCAGGGCCGTGCAAACTGAATATGACTATGTTGCTTCCAAAGTATGAGCTTCAGAGGAGAAATTAGTGCTACCCTGAGGCAATGGTTGTGTGGTTTCTATGTGCTACTTACGGGACTATGTAAACTGCATCCATCGCAATGATAAAATCTATCCCTTCGTGCTCTTGTTCTTCGTGATGGATGCTTGCGAAGTTCAGCAACATTTTGGTAACCATTCCTATACGGGCCCCTATATATTTTCCCCCCAGATCTCAAAAGAATGTAAGATTTTCAAGCTGGAAGATGGCTTTGTCGATATCTGAAATCCCACGGAATTTCTAGATTAAAATCTAACTTGGTAATATTTATTCTCTGAGCATCCTTGATGACCATAAGTGTGTCTTGGTGAACATTAATACAACGACGTCCACTAACCAATCGCTCATTCAATTAATCACCCAGCAGAACCATTGACAACTGACAAAACTACAAGTAGTTAGTATCAACAAATCATAGGTATGGTAACAACTGCAGTTTCATGGATCAAAGATAGATTTGTCTACCAAAACATACACACACTTATATATGTTCCAAAATTATGCTTATTGCTCCAAATCACCTCAGGCTAGCAGCTCTATTTCACCACACATAAGCCGGGACACACGACAACAACAGCAAACTGGATTTATTTATATACAACCATCATATATACACAATAAGGGAGCACCGGCATAACTTAAGCGCCTCTCGGATTCAGGAAGCTTCTGCGGTCGAGAAATGCATATTTGCAACAGACTCACGCAGGAAGCTGCTTCCGCAGGCTTCTTTGCCAATGCTGTAATCCAAGATAACAGCCTCATGTTTGTCAAGACCATGTGAGGTGCTAACACCTTCCAACCTAACAAGTTCAAGGGGGCATATATGAGCAAAATTTTATATGCACATGCCCACGAGTCGTATAGACAAAAAACAGCGATAAAATGCAAGAATGTACCCAAGATCAGGAGTCTGCAGTACAGATGAATTCTGGTGGCCTTTCTTGGACTTTGCCTTCTGCTTCTTCTTCTGTTTGCTTTTCTCCTTGTTTTTCTCCTTCTTGTTTTTCTCCTTACGGGACTTGGACCGACGCTGGTAGTGATAACTGCTATTAACTGAATGGCACACTGATGTCACAGGGGGGTCATACACATCAGGGGCCCATTTAACACGGCGGTTTTCCGTTGCTAATGACATTCCATTCTTTTGGCGGCTTCCTTTCATAGCAGAGATGAGCTTCAAAGTTGGCTACCACACAACAAAATGAAGAAACGGGTAAAACATTTGTCGTTATGCGACATTAAGGACCACAAATGCATTCTTAACTTGTCATTTGCACATAAGGTTTGACAAAGCAAACAGTGATGGGCAAACATGCCATGGACAATTAGCCAATTGGATCACATCATCGTAAAAGGCTAAAAGCACTATTAGTTGTCTGCAACTGCATAACTGCCAATTATTCCTTTGTGTGGTCGCATGCATGGTTAGAATATCAACACAGAAGGGTATCCGGGGAACTTAAGGTACTATCGTTGTAATTTTACAGAAACAAGGATTATTATTGATGCAGGTCATCATTGTATTATTAATCTCAGGCTTGTCATGCAGGGTTCGTACTAATGGCCAAGGCTATAAGCAGCATTTTTTATGTTTACACAAGGAATGTCAGATCATGAACAACTTCAAGTAATTATGACCAGGTTTAGAATTACTCTTGCAAGGCAACCACGTCATTCTGGCACAGCATATTTCGGATTGTTAATATGGCAAGGTGGCCCTATTTGTTATGAACTAGCTCAAAATTTTATTACAAAAGCCACCGCCAACTGTATCAGTATGAGTGAATGATGGATTCATCAATCTTTAAAGCTAATACATGCTGAACTTCCCACCAAGAAGTACCAAATGGAATACAGCTTGTTGCTAGAATTTGATCATAATGCCAACAACCTAAAAGTCACATTACTCAAGCATTTGTAGACATCATGTATCATTAGCAAGTGCATATAACACGAGGTACTCACAGGTAAGGACATGGAACGCTCATAAGCAGGAGCATCCTTCATAACCTCATCAGCAAGGCAGCTCGAGCCATCATCGTGTTCAGCCTCACCAGCAGAGGCAGGGAACGTCGCAGATTTCTGGAAGCCTTTCTTCGTCCCCAGACTGATCGACTTGGAGAAATCCATACATATCTGATCCTCCAAGGAACACTCCGCCTCTTTACCAGTTTCATCAACCGAAGCTCGATGCTTCTCCAACACAAGCCGAATATCAGTGGAGACAGAGCCGGCAAGAGAGACACCCTTGGATGTCACTACCGGTGCACTCTCTAGATTGCAGGAACTGTCCATGAAGCAATTTTTTTCCTAGTAGCAGTGATGTTACACTAAATCTGCAACTGTAAAACCCCAAAACCACGCTGCACTGATTGCTACAAAACAAAAGAATAGCTGTATTACTCCTTCTCAAATTACGGGCACATCAAGCTAAATACTGATATGCACTGACATATATGCTCTATATATGTAAAACTCGATGCCTAGGATAAGGATCTACGATCCAAGTATGGGCACGGAACAATTAATAAACATTTTTAAATGCAAACAAATTACCGAGTTATTAGTTATGTAAGGGACGGTCCCGGATAGATTTTACCTGACTCTCGGTAGCACAGATCCGATTCAGAAAGCGAGGAACCAATCCGATCCAGTACAACACGACACAGAACTCAGCACACAAGTCGGCGTGGGAGAGGAAATAACAGAAACGAGCTAGATTTGCGAGAGCGGAAGCAGGTGGGAAGAAGTAAAAGGACGGGAAGGAAGAGGGGGTGGATGGGTGGATCAATCGACGGAGGAGCGCGTTAGGAGGATTGGAGACGCCAAGACCAAGGCTTGAGACGATGGGAGCAGCCGGACGGGGAGGAGAGCGCGTCGTCGTCGGCACGGGGGAGGCGGCGCAGGGGCGAGAAGCAGCCCCGCACGGTCGAAGGCATCCTGGTCCGCGCCTCCGCCGCCGGCGAGGTTGGATTTGGGTTCCGCAGATCTGAGCAGGGAGCTGGGTGATTCTACGGCAGCTGGAGGGGGACTCTCGAGTGGCCGACGAATCTCTCGTCGATTTTTTTCTCTCCCACTCCTCTTCGATTCTTTGTTTTTTTTCTTGACGCGAGGGCAATCCGGTGTTCTCGTGTCTATAAATACGAGTAGGTGTGTGGACTGTGGATAAGGTGCCACGTGTATCAGTTCTGGCCTTCTGGGCCTCTTTCGGAGACCTTCCCTCCTATGGGAGATATGATGATCTGCCGCAGATCGTCCGCTCCGAGGCGCCGGATAAATCGGCCCATCAGGCCCAGGAAAGTATAGGCCATCGCGGCCTATGAAGCTGCAAGGGCGTTTTTATTTTTGATTTCTAATCACTGTAATTAATTTGTAAAATGTTTTATATAACTTATACTAATTTATTATTTCAAAAAGAGTCTCAACAGTTTTATAAATCAATGTGAATATTAAAAAAACAAAATTAGCATTTTAATAAAAAATGGTGGCATAGAATATATAAAAAAAGTTAACTCGGTACGTTAAAAGTGTTGATGAAAAATCAAAAAAATAAAAAAAATATCATATTTTGGTGTTTTTTTGACCCATTTGGCAGCAGCACTCAAAAATCTTGTTGGCCCGTTGTTTGAAAACAAGTTTGGCATGTCACATGCGTTTTTGGACTCTCATAAGGCGAGTATGGCCGTTTGAAGACCAAGGCATAAATGAGGTTTTATGCCAATACCAGCTTGATGATGCAAGGGATTGCTGGTGTCAGTGATGAAGGTCATCTCAAACCCAGACAAGAGTTGTTGAGGGCAAGGTGGCGGTCATCCTACAGCGATTGGGCATACAAACCGCAAAGAAATTCATGAACAAGTTTTTTAGAGTCCGTAATCGATTCATCAGACATCACAAACCTGAATTTAACTAAAATATTTGCATCGTAGAATAGGATCTATGTGTCGCAGCTCTATGAACAGGCATGGAGCCTGACAAGGATGGTGTCTCTTAAGTTGTGGACTCCAATAAAATTATCATAAGTATCATTTCCGTGACTTGTAAAGCTAAGGGGCACGCACCCCTCCCTCCCTCCCTCCGGTGAGTTAGAAAGTAGTGTGACAGTAGATTACATACACCAAAAGCTCCTATAAACATAATATAAACAAATAGAGCTAGTTTGAATTCATGACATTATAAAGAGAGATTTTAAAATAGTCTCATATAATTATGCATCGTCCATTTAACTAGATAAGTATAGATAATATGACCAATCACCTCATAGTAGGTAATAGTTCAGTCATATTTATTACAAGTTTAATTCTTTAGCATTTAAGAAAGTCAACTAACCATACCATAAAATAGGAATAAATGATCACACTATTTACTGTGTGCACAGATGATTATTTAAGAAATTAGAAAGTGCAATCATGGCATGTTATTGGATCAATCATGTAGTAAATCACGTAGTGTTGCACATTAACTCGTGCAAAATATTGTTACACCCGCATGTCGGTTATCGTGTTACGTACTAGTGTAACAAATGTTAATGTAGTATGACTTGACTGGCCTATTCAACTCGGTGGATTTCGCTTTATATGCAATGGCGTTACATGCCGGTAATTCACACCTTGGCATGTACCAAAATGTTCAAACACTACCACCCATGCTGAACAATATGAGACATAAGAAGTTGTAAAATTATTTTTTATGATTTGGAGAATGAACATGGATCAATGGACAGATGAATTGACATGCAAGCCTTTTATTTAGGAGCACAAGAAAAACCAAACCATGAAACATGCATTCCATAGGAAAAATCCAGGATCACTTGTGTGGTAGGTTAATATGTTATTAAATAATATTATTATTATATATTCCTATAAAAATTGATAGTTTAGATTGATTTTCACTCTTATCTTTTGAGATCTAAGAGGACTATCGTAAAAAAGCTCTTGCAGGTTTCATTTTTGGAGTGGAACAAGACACCACGGAGAGGTGGGCCAATATGCTAAATTATTCTCTTGAAACTCTTCGAATCAAATACTTGGATATTTCAACCGTGGATCATAGACTAAGAATTAAAGACTTCAACCCAGTAGTGTCCAAGATGAGGAACAGATTGGACCCATGAAAGGGTAAATATAATTCCTCAGATGGTAGATTGATTCTCACCAACTCTTGTCTGAGTAGTCTACCTATATACATGATGGGCTTCTACTACCTACACGAGATGACCCACAAGAAAATAGGTACCATTAGATCTAATTTCTTTTGGTAAAGAGCCAATAGAAAGTCAAAATATCATATGATATGATGCGACGCTGTGACTAGACCAAAGGACTATAGGAGACTTAGGGTTATTAACACCAGGACCATGAATGATTGCTTGATGGTCAAATGGATATGAAAAATTTGTTCAAACTATGATGAGACATGGTGTCCCTTACTTAAAGCCAAATATATGTTCAATAGAGATTTCTGTTCCTCCAAGAGCAAAGAATCATCCTAGTTCTCGCAAGGCCTACCTAAAATGAAACACTTGTTCAAATGGAGAGCTATTCACAAAGTTCAAAATGGATGGAATACTAGATTCTGGACTAATACTTGGCTTGGAAACACTCCTCTGAAAACTACTTTCCCGATCCTTTATAAGATTTGTGCTGAGAACAATACCAAAGTGGCTTCCTATTACTTAGATAACAATTGGTAGATTGATAGGAGGAATTTTGGACCAACATAACAGTTAGAATGGGAACTATTTCTAAACATGGCACAAGAAGTGTATATAGGGTCAAGGGTAGATGAGGTAATTTGGATGCTTGATAAAAGTAAAAATTTCACTACTAGATCCCTTTATAGGTTTCTAACTTTTAGAGGGATCCACAACTCTTCTATTAACAATATTTGGCAACCTAAAATACCTCTTCAAATTAAATTTTTTTTGGCAAATGTGACATTACCGACTTCAGGCAGGTGTTTGCCTAATACAGAAGGGTTGGAAAGGCAATGAACTATGTACTCTATGTGGGAATAAAGAGGATGTGGATCACATCTTATTTGAGTGTATCTTAGCTCAATATGCATGGCGCATCTTAGAGGATAGTTCACATGGAGCAAATATTCCTTCCTCTATAGTGGAATTCTAGGAAATATGGATTTCCCGGAATCTTGACCTTTCACCAAGTCTGAGAATTTTCATTTTTGCAAGCTTTATCTAGGCGATCTGAAAAATCTAGAACAAGATGGCAATGGAAAAGAAGTTCACCAACATCACTGATCACATATTCTCTGGTTTGTCATATTTACAAAAGTGGAGGAATCTAATGAAGGAGAAGAACAAGATTACGCTCAACAAGGTGTTCGAGAAGATCTTGAACCAAATGCATTCATGGAAGCCAAGTGATATAGTGGTGTCAGACATAGTAGAGCTCTAGAGGCCTTGCTTAGCACTGTTCTATTTACCTTCTGGCTGAACTCTATGTAAAGCTGGGAACCCTAGATTGTTGTACCACTTATTTGGCTTTCAATAAAGGTTGAGTAAATTTCTTATTTTACAAAAAGAAAAAAAATTGACCTGACATCTAACACACATGCATGATACTTTTTGTGTCATTGGCTCGCTACCATATTTCACAGATCACTCTCCAACTTTAAATCTCCATCGATTGCTTACTCTCCATTGAATACCCCTGATTTCACACCACGGGAATCACTCTTCTCTCCACTAAACTTGTGTGGACTGTAAAAGCAGAGTTAGAAAGATTCTAAAGGCATCTAAAATCATTTCTCCTCCTCTTTTTTTGCTTGCAACACTCTCCAAACAAATCAAGTCCGTCAAATTCTAATTGAATCCCAAGTGCGACGATGGTCTGCAATAGCAAGGTGAAGAAGGCGGGCAGGGACCGAAATAAAAGTCTATGTCGCGCTCCGTAAAAGTGTTGCTTTGTTCCTTTGTTGATGATGTCCAATACTAACTCAAACATGGACTGGTACGCGACATAAAGTTCTTTTTTGACATGTCCTCGTGACATACATTGAGTAACTCGCCGACAAAAATTCATAGCATTACATAGAATATTTGACGTGGTATGTGAAATATTTTTCATATCATGATTATAAATAGTAGCTCTTTTCTTTTTTGCGTTGTTTCTTTGGATGGCGCCTGACCAGCCGCGTGCAAAACTGTGTTTCTTGTTTTCCCTTTTTTTTTCCCTCTAAATAAAATTACAATGGTGGCAGCAAAGACATAAATTGAGGCGAATTTTGAATCCCCGCGCATTCAAAAGGGGCTGATCGACCCGATTTCATCATCACACGTTCACACACGGGCGGGCTTCTCGCTTGCCACCGACCGACGCGCAGGTACACAGCACTCCTCCAGCTGTCTCATGTGGCCGCTCCTGATTGGCCCGCTGCCTCCTCCCACGGATCGCTGCTGCTCTTCATCTCCCCCGTTCATTTCCGCTCGATCCGACGGCAACCACCCCATATCACGCGGATCGACCCCCTACCCCACGAAACCCGCGCGAGGCTATAAAAGCAGCGAGCGCCAGATTCGAAACTCATCCAAAAATCATTTCACATCTCCTTCCATTCCAACCAAACCAAATCCCCCACCCCAAAACCAAAACCCAAATCCAGGCGATGGAGGCCGTCGGCAAGGTGAAGAAGGCGGCGGCGGGGCGGAAGCTGGGCGGCGGGCCGAAGAAGAAGCCGGTGTCGCGGTCGGTGAAGGCCGGGCTCCAGTTCCCCGTCGGCCGCATCGGGCGCTACCTCAAGAACGGCCGGTACGCGCAGCGCGTCGGCACCGGCGCCCCCGTCTACCTCGCCGCCGTCCTCGAGTACCTCGCCGCCGAGGTCCTCGAGCTCGCCGGCAACGCGGCGCGCGACAACAAGAAGAACCGCATCATCCCGCGCCACGTCCTGCTCGCCGTCCGCAACGACGAGGAGCTCGGGAGGCTGCTGTCCGGCGTCACCATCGCGCACGGCGGCGTGCTGCCCAACATCCACTCGGTGCTGCTCCCCAAGAAGGCCGCCGAGAGGGCTGAGAAGGCCGAGAAGGCGGGTGCCAAGTCGCCCAAGAAGGCTGCCACCAAGTCCCCCAAGAAGTAGACGACCCCAGCGGTCCTCCCTCCAATGTCTCGTTCGTAGCGTCTCAAATCTGTTCGTGTCTTTTGGAGTTTCTAGCTATCCTGCTGTGCGGTGTGGTTCCATCTGGTTCTCTTAAATAGGTCTACTGGATGCAATGTAATGAGTTGGTGTGATGATTAGTTCCTGATCTAATGGAAAGAGGAAGTGCCTTGCTTTCTATCCTTCGTCTGTCTGAATCTCATCTGTTTTCTTGCGTGCGCAATTTGTATCTCTTCGAATTGTGATAATGCAGGGTGCGCCAGGATGGGGAACTACTTTGATGTAGATGACCTGGATGCTCCATTTCTGACTATTGGTAGTTCGACAAACAAATTCTGATGCGAGCATTCAATTGTTTGGAGTAATTTCTGTGTGACTGTTTCCGAATTTGCAAACAGTTGAAATAGTTGAGGGATTTCAGCCTACAGCTCTGAGAGAATGTTCCATTTCTGATGGATTTGTAGTTGTGGAGTTCCATTGTTTCCCGAGCAAGTTCTGTATTGTTTGTTTCCAATTTGCTAACAGTTGAAATGGTTGAGGGATTTCAGCCTGCAGTTCTGAGAGAATGATCCATTTCTGATGGATTGGTAATGGACAAGTAAATTCAGATGTGGAGCTTGAAAAATTTCTGTATCGTTCTCCAAATTTGCAAACAGTTGAAATGGTTGAGGGATTTTGGCCTGCGGTTCTGAGAGAATGTTCCATGGTGAATTGGTACAGTAGGATCAGAATAGGGATCAAATTTATGACCTACCTGGAATGTCCATCTCTATGTGGGATCAGTTAAACTCTTTCATCAGTGAAATTCGTATGTGCAACGAGTCCCAGGAAATTTTCCAAGAATTCGCAGACGCAGCAAAATAACTCAGGAATTGGCCTATGCTTCCACGAGTTGCACAGACCACAGACTCAGCAAGACTACTAATACTAGATTTACCAGCGGCACAACAGAACAAATTCAATCTCCGTCGATGAGTTATATCATCAATAAATTTAATAGCAGGATATCGATCAGGTACAACGTATAGGCACTATGGCCCAAAAAATAACATTTCATCACTTAGATGTGCTACTTGGTCCTAGTGATTCCCCAGGGGGTTGATTAATGGTTCGTTACTAGTGGTAATACATGACACCAACACAATAACAATACGGGTCATATCACAAGGTAAAAGTATCAATATAGCTTTTCGTCAACATCCTCCTCGGTCCCCAGGACCCCAGAATAGACAAGCAAGGCACCCGATCGCCAGGTGACAGAAGCAGGCTACCTCCTCAGCCCCTCCACAATGTAGGTGGCATACAGATCCCTGTGTAAAAATACCACATAGCCACAGGTCAGCTTGAGATGAACAATCACTCTGTCGAAGCGTAATAAAAGATTCATGACTAGTTCATATAACTCACATAGAATGTTGGATGGCTTCATAAGCGTCATTCGCAGGCAGAAAGTCATTCACAGCAACCTCCTTGTTCTCATTCTTCTTGTCTAAATATACCGGTTAAAGAAAGCATTCAATCTAACAGGATGCAATAGATCTGTGTAATCCTGGGATGGTTAACGCATGAAAAGGGTTTGAATGGTTATTTTGACATTAAACGACAAATGGAAAATAACAGTGGTATTGCTGAGCATGCCGACCCAAGTGGATTTTCCAAGTAAATTATACCCAAAAGGGTTAACACATGAAAAGGGTTTGAATGGTTATTTTGACATTAAACGACAAATGGTAAATGACAGTGGTATTGCTGAGCATGCCCACCCAAGTGGATTTTCCAAGTAAATTATACCCAAAAAGTTAGGAGAATTCTACAAGGTGTAAGCATTTGTTATTTATTGAGTAGACTCTAAGGCTAGCAGGATAAAAAAAAAATGAATGAATAAGAAGGATACAGTCCTCAAAGAAGCGCCTGATTTCAGCCAAGCGGTGAGGGGGGAGCTCCTTGATGTCATTGTAATGCTTGTATTCAGGATCATCAGCACAGACTGCAATGATCTTGTCATCAGCCTCTCCCTGTCCAAACAAATATGCATTAGGAATGTCTCCAAAAAATAAAAAGGCATTAGGAACATGCAAATCCATGAAACTTCAAAGTTGAGAGATGGAAGCAAACCTGATCAATCATAGGCATAACACCAATAGCCTTTGCACGTAGGAAACAACCTGGTATAACTGGCTCCTGCATACAAAAAGGCAGCATATTATTCTCCAGCATATGCAGAAAGGAGAAACGGTAATATTTGATAATCGCCATTTGGCTCTAGGAGACTGTTAAAATCCAAGATTACAACTTAACCGCTTTAAAGTTGATAAAATAAAAATGAATATATACCTGCATGATAACCAGCACATCCAGAGGATCGCTGTCCTCACACAGTGTGCGAGGAATGAATCCATAGTTGTGAGGGTACACAACTGACGAATACAGCACACGATCCACCTGCACACACACAACATTCAGAAGGAATATAGGACAATTTACAACTGAAAACAAAACAGAGTTTCACAAATCACAACAGTTGAGATGAACTGCATGCTTTCTTTACCTTTATCAGCCCAGTTTTCTTGTCAAGTTCATACTTAACTTTGCTGCCCCTTGGTATCTCAATGACCTGACAAAGATATAAGACCAACATCTGTGAGCCTCTCTAAAATACAAGCAGTAGCACACATCTCAAAATGCCAAGTGGCACATGAACTTGATAAGTTAAAAAACGGATGGTTATTCCATAAGACATTGGTTTTCTATTTTAGGAAGACTTTTTGTTTCCCATAAAAAAGAACAATGTCATTATGCTAATGTATTGAACCTATCACCAGGATGTAGAACAAACTTAAGCAGTGAGAATATCGGATGAAGCAAGATAGAGTGGCCTTACACAGTTGAATATCTTAGGTGCGTCAGGGCCTGCATGAAGTACAGAAATATTAGTTTTGATCCCAACGTAGACAAAAAAAATTTAAGAGTTTGTCAAGATGAGTAGAATACCTATCTCCAGATCATGCCAAGGATGTGCGGCAACAGATCTCCTGGACATGGATGACAGAATTCTTTCATTGAGAGCAGGAACCTTCTGAAATGAGTTCATCTCCTTCTTCACAGCTTCTACAGCAGGAGCCATCAAAACAACCTGCCAAGAATCACAGGTTTTCCAGTAAATCGATTTGAATTAGTGTTTCCCTGGAGAAGAAACAATGTACACTACAGACATTGGTCCAACTATGAACAAAAAAAACACTATGTTGATAGAAGACCGATAGAAGTAAAATTGTATAAGAAATGCACTCTGCTATGAAGCATCTGTCAATGCACATTGGAGCACAATTACAACTCATGATGTATCAATTAAATGGAGTAAGGAACCTTTTTTTTTTTTAAGGGAACAGAGATATTTTCTCTCCTGACTATAAAGGCTAGCACCAAAAATTGAATGATTGTATTCTAAGATGGATGTCACTGAACTGCCTGGCTTGTTTACATTAAACAATACGCGCTGATGAGTGAAGTCATATTTTAAACTTATCGTAATGCTATTTGAGCCACCAAACATGTGTGATAAGTTAACATGAACCTACTAGGGTTCCTTTGTCAGTATCATTCTCATGCAAATTGTGTGGTCCTAACTCCTAACCGATGAAATAGACAAACGAACAGCTACAAGATCAAAAACGCGTGATGCAGCAATAATCAAAACAACAAACACCCACAAGCATACAATACGTGCACTGCAGTACCAGGATCCAGGAGCTTACAGAGTAGCACGGCAGCATATGCATTTATATATATTTATAAACAGAAATGATGAGCACGAAGCTTCCACATTGCATACTACTCCGTGACAGCTGGTGTGCTGAACGGCCGTGCCTGTTTCAGACTCCTAAAATTAGCAGAGTGGCTGGCGATCTGGCAAGGCAGTCTGGTCTGGGTGTGTGTGTGTGTGTGGAGTGAGAGAGACGTGTGAGCAATGCGTTAGTTGTGGACACCCACCACCCCCCTGGTACCAGAACTAACTAAGAAAAGACGCCCTCTATGTATTTACTGTACAGAGGAAATTAGTGGAGGCCATTGTTATTAGTAGGATTAAAGTCGGGGGGGGGGGGGGGGGGGGGGCTGTACATATTGTTGACATCGAGTCAGGACTGCGGCAATATAAAGTAGGAGTGGTCGATGTTGCACGTAGTACACGCCGTATGGATGACTTTTCACCTCCACAAAAAATAATTTTCCTTTTTTTTTTCCTTCTCTTTGCCATACGGCCCATACGTACAATACAAGAGGATGAAATCTCAGAGCCACGGAAATTGTGATATCCTTCCCCGAAAGGAGCAAACTAGGTACTCCTACTCCGGTTGCGAGAAAATGAAAAGGAACTCGCGCATTCGTGACCATGGAAAAAAAAATGGTTGCAGCGCGAGACTGCAAGCAGCGGCGGCGGCGGCCGTGCGCCACCGGAGAGGATGCAAGGCAATGAATCAAAACTTGCAGCGAGCATGGATTCGGAACGCAGCGAGCAGAGGCGTAATGGGGATCTACCTATGTGAGAAAATATGTAATGGCTGTGGGTCCGAACCCGAGCCGAATGGTACTTGCGGCGGGGATCAAACGAATGGAGAGGAGAAGGAAGAAGAGCACGCACGTACCTGGTGGTAGATCTGGCGGCGGGAGGAATAGGAGGTGGAAGGAAACCCTAGAAGGCACGGCAAGGCAAGGAGGGAGGCGGAGGAGCTCTGCTTTTAAAGGCGAAGGCGGCCGGAGCAGACGACTCAGCCAGCCGAGACAGAGAGCAGAGGCAGAGAGGCCCTCTTCCTGTAGCCTGTACTTCCCGCTTCCCCGCTGCTGCACTTTTCGTCGCCCCCACTCACATTCAATTCTTTGTTGAGAAGAGGTGCTCAAGGTTCAACTAAATTACGTTCACGTCCCTCGCGGTGTCTACCGGCTACGACGTGTCTATGATTAGGAGAAAGTCGAAGCGCTCTTGTGTGATTGCGACAAGGGCATCCCGCCGGCGAAAATGCGCACATTTCTCGATCCCCCTCCACGTGGCGCACCATGCGCTTTTCGATCTGGGCGGTCGACGGGAGATCGGACGGCGGAGACGTGTCGGTGGGTCCGCGGCGGGGAAATCGGGTTCGAAGAAAGGGAAGGGGATAGCTGGCGTGGAAGCGACGCATGGCTCTCGCCGGCAGAGCAACCAGCAGCACAAATAAACAAAACGAACAAACGGAAGCTGGCTGGTGTTCTTTTTATATATATATATATATAAAATACTGTATTTTTTGAGAACCAAATGGAAGCTGGGCGTTGGCGCGTGGGAATCCAATCCGCTCGTACCAGTACTGTAGTATTTTTTTTTTTCTATGGATGTTTGTATTCACGAACCCGAGCCTGTTGTTTGCTGGTGTGTGTCGGTATTTACGGTCGATTAATTGCTAGTAGGAATGCACGCAATAGTAGAGTATGACCCAAGACTCGCTTTTGCCGGTGGATCATGTAATTGGATTCGTGGCTGGCACGCGTGCTCCCTCTTACTTGGCCATTTCGCACTCTTCTACTACTACCGTGGGAGCGAGTGCGACTTTGACCTGTTGCCTGCCTGCCTATGCGTCATCGACCCATCCCACCTTCTTGGACTTTGGGACAACCCAACTTACTTTTTAGCTCCCTTCCACCCTACTCCTCTACTCTAGTCCACTAATTTATTTCAAAATTGCCGGGTAATCTATGCAACCTCGACTTGAGTCAGTAGCATATAGTACCAAATAATATCCTGCCGAAAGCATATGCGATTGCGATTAATACGTACTACATAACTGTACATCACTCTTCTCCTTGCTGTCGGTCAATGGCTGCCGTGTGTAATCACGATTCACGCATACCACGCTAAAAAGGAAAAAGAAAAAAGGTCACGTCCTGCTACTTGCGCAAATTTACTGATCGAGTCGGTGCAGTACACGCACCAATAGTCCAACCAGAGTACTGCTTCATTTCCTTGTTGTTATTAAGCTGTTGCCTTCATTACAGGCACAGGACGTACTACCGGCTTGGGGGCACCGACGGCAACGTGGCAGTGGCACTGACCGTGAACAGAACCAACGGGCCGTGTGTAGCGTGTCGTTCTTGGGCCAGCTTCCACTCTTCCTGTTCCAGCTACTGGGCTCTGTAAATCAAATCTGATGGTGCTCACTTTAGCTCCCTAATTTATTTCCTCTAATAGTAGTATAGTCCACTAATTTATTCCGACTTGAGTTAATTAATTAGTACTGGCATATGCCCGTTATATCCTGCTGGAAGCATATGCCAGTTGCCACCGATATCTCGTACACTACTTCTCGCTTTCCTGTCGGTCAACGGCTGGCGTGCAACCACACAACACGTTATTAACAAAATAAAAGAAAAGGTCTCTTGCAATGCATGCTGCTTGCGCGATGTTTTTTTAGTGACTCCCTGTTGTACAAATGGCCTCCACGTTTTCTCATCATTACTTAGTTACAGTAGCTTCTGTCTCAATTACAACAAGGCAAGTAAGTGTAGTTCTGTTCTGACACCGACGAAAATGTCATCGCATGGCATGGGCCGTAAATAGTGGTGGTTTCTGGGCCCCTCTTCCCGGCCTGTTAGAGCTACTGACGGGCTCTACAATCTGCTACTAGTGCTCCGATGATGCAATGTGTGTCAGGGTTAACCAACTATACTTTTACTTGGGCATAAAAAAATGGATACTCACCCACATGCTCTACAATTAGTCATATATTAGCAAAATATCCGTACGTTACCACGGGTCTTTGTTAAAAAAATTTATGATTAGAATGTTTTTTGTAACTGTTTTAAAATTGCTGTAATGAATAGATAATAGAGATCTATGTAGCCACAAATGGAGAATGATCTTTTCAGACCTAAGAGCTCACACTAAAATGATCTATCCTCCGTTGCATTAATTGTATAGGTCATCTGCAGCTTCTTCTCAAGAGGTGCTTTTTCTAAGTTTAATTTGTAATCATCCATGTAATAGTATAAGTGGCCAAATTCCATATGTTAACAATATTGTCAAATAGTTGACTAAGATTGGATGTAACTTTTTGTCAATCATGTTTAACCACTTTAGTAGTTTTGTCTATCAAATAATTATTTGTATTACAATCAATGTTTACCAAATTAGTCACATACATATGACACTTTTGCTACTGAAATACAAAACGAGTCTCATACATATTCTAATTTTTGTTGATTAGGGGCATATGTTCTCAGAAAGAGACCGACACCTTCTTATAATTTTTTTGTTGGTTTCACTGGGCTCAACAAGGCGGTTGACAGAGCAGGTCTGGGCGCGTCGTCCCTGTTGTGAGTGTCTATGACAAACCGCTGCAAGTCTACACTCAATGACTATTGTAGCACCTAGTATTCAAGAATAAGTACGTATATATAGTAGTTTACTATTATTGGTAGGTAGTTGCTAGTGGTAGCTAGGATGAGGGGACCCATGGACGTGGATGCATGGTTTGCCACTTGATCGCTGCATCTGTGTTGCTAACACATGGGCAGCGCAACATGGCATTAGTGTGAACCCATGAGCATGACTCTGACAACAACGACTCTGAGTCCATCAACATCTTCATTGACATAAGATCAAAATTGTTTGCATTGGTTTAGCCAATACACATGCTCTTTGGCATTAGCTCACATCTTGATCATCTACGTTCAAGGCAACATAGGGGCATGTGCCACCCTATCCCTCTATCCCTCCTCCCCTCCCTGTTTCACATACTTATTTATGTCTTCGTATAGCACCGGAGGGAATATTTCTTTAGTTTTAGGGGGGAAAAAAATCTTTACTACTACTATGCTGGTGTTAGCCTAAGATATGTATGCGCAATATAGACTTTTGGTTGGAATATAGTTGTCTACTACTAGTACACTTATAATATTCTTTCATGTGCCTCTTGATGTTGGTTGGAAAAAAAAGTTAGTGCATTGTACTACTAAGTGTATTACTAATTGAGTGCATCTATGCTCGCACAAACACACATGACATATGTTGCTCTCCTGTCATGGGCCCTTAATGGGCTGCTCCCACTAACGGGCTTGCAATCTGCTACAGTAGATTGATGCATCGAATCGAATAGTACGAACTTCTGTTAGTTGTAGTTTATGCATCATTGATAAAGCTGGGCATCACTGAGAGTTGTCCTCGTAGATTCACGTTCTCGAGCCTCTGACGGAAACCTCAAACTACATGGGTAAGTAAATGCTATACGTGCATTGATTTATTTTTATGTTTTGTGCTATAAAATCGAATTACCTTGGTCCGAAAACGCGCAATATAGTTTTTTTTTTAATTTGGAACCAACAGGAGGAGGGGACAAACCCTTCACGCTGCATTCATTCAGGAACTGGATGCTGATCAGCTGATGTAAACATGGCTGCTACACTAGAAAACAGCAGCCCACGGTGCTGGCTCGTTCCTCGATCCGGTCACCAAACAAGAACAGAATAGAGGAGCAAGAAAAGGGGGAAAAAAAAAGAGCTCTGCTTCATCCTAACCTACAGTATGCTACAAGTGTTTCCTATGGGCAGCGCCTGCCTAGCTGCTGTGCCGCCGCGTGTTTGTAGTAAAACAAGAAGAGAAAGAGGGAAGGGAATGACCCTGAAAAGCAGGCGCGTTCCCCAGAAGAATGTCTCCCGGCCCATTCCATCCACGCCGCACGAGTAGCTTTGTAGTACTTGCTCCTCACTGAAGCAAAGCAATGATGGTTGGCCACCATGCTTAACGAACGCGACGATGTCAGAACCTGGAGGAACCTCGTTGTCAATACAGTGCATTGATTTTTCAGGTCCATGGTGTCTCCTCGTTGTCAGCAGCCATATGGCGATGATGTCAGAACCTGGAGGAATAATGGGGACAGGTCGACCGCGAGACGAGGAGCATCTCCTCCGGCGTGTCGTGGATGGTGGTCGGTGATGAGAGGAAGAGGGAGCTCACGGGTCGGTGGTCGGAGAAGCGGGACTCGCCGCGGGCGTACCACAGCTGCTCCATCCCTTCGCCGCGCCACAGGATGCGGTCGCACCTGCAAAGCAATTATTAAGCAGATATAAGATGGGTAATTAGGGAACACGGTCGTCGTAATTAGCAAAAGATGCTGCACGACGACTGTCAGTAGTTTTGCTATTACGTGCATGCATAAAGTTGATGGAATCTCTGCCTTGCTTCCCTATGCCTGCATGGTCTTGTTTTGTTAGAGTAGAGAGCAGGCGACCATCGGTCGACAAGGACTTGTCACCGTCGAGCCTACGCTACTCTTCCGCCCCTATAGGCTAATCTATCATCTACTGATAGTTTAACTTGCACATATAAATTTATGATTCACTACTCTAAATCTCTAATCACCGCGTGAGCTAGAAGAAAAGAATGCAGAGCATCTGGCCTTGAACACCGAACAAATTCGAGATTCCTTGGTGGTCGTCGTCCTCCAATCATCCACGTCTTTTTCTTGGCCTCGTAGGATCAATCATGCATCGACGACGGATTGTGATGGTGACGGAGACGTGGGAGATCGATCGAGTCAAAACCTGGGATTAGGTGATCCCGGATGGTTAGGTTCGATGCGAGTGCCATGTGCTGCGCGATCGATCCATCAAGGTCACTCGCATCATGCGTGACTAGTGCTCGTCCATCCTCCTGCTCAACGAGCATGATAAGCCATGTGACACCTATAGCTAACTAATAATCCTGTAGCAATTCGTAGTCGCTACTCGTAAAAAATTGGCGACAGTAATTGGCATTTTCAGAGAGAGAGAGAGAGAGAGAGAGAGAGAGAGAGAGAGAGAGAGAGAGAGAGAGAGAGAGTATGAGTAAATTATAGTTACCATGCGGGCGTGCGCTTCTTGTCGCGTGAGGACCTGGAGGAGCTGAGTCTCATGGCGTAGGCGTCGGAGTCGGCGAGGTACTTGTACGTCGGCGGGAACCCGATGCGGCCTTCCTCCCACCCGCCGAACACGCGCCCGGCTCGCTGCTCCATTCTTAACTGATCCCTCTCCAGAAGCTTCTGCCAGTCGCTCCTCTCAAGCAGCTCCTGCGTCGTCTGCGCCTCGTCTCCGGAGCCGCTGCTGCTCGTCAGCCGGTAGTTGAGGTCGCCCAGCCAGATCACCTTGCTGCCAAACACTCATCATGAATGAATTGATTCATCGAAAAAAGAAAGCATTGTCGTCACGGACTATGTACTCAGAGAGACCAGAGCAGAGCTGAGAGAGGTTTGTACTGTCTTACTCGTGCTCCAAGATCGTCTCCGGCGACGACATCGCCGCCGGCATGCCGGAGAAGGGGCTGCGAGGCGGGAACCTTGTCCGCTTGAGGATCTCGGCGACGTCGCTGTTCCGGCGCACCTCGTCGCCGTCCTTCTCGCCGGACGCCAAATGCGTGCACACGAAGCACATCGTCGCGCTACCCTGCAGCGCCAGGCTCACCGAGATCGACCCCTTCATCCATTATTTTTATTTTTTATCAAAAAAAAAACCAAATCAGTATTATCTCCATGATTATACATGTCACGGTCACCATGTAAATAAAATTATAGAGAGTAGTATTTACCTTGTTCCCCATGTACCCCATGATGCCCCTGCCCACGCACGCGACCTTGAGGCTGGTGACGAACGGCATGAGGTCGGCCCGGACCCACACGCAGAGGAAGATCCCGACCATCTGCTTGCTAGCCGCTAACCGGTAATAATGCCCGCCGCCGTGCCCGTGCGCCGCCGCGGAGAAGTCGCTCCTCGCGTCCTCCTCGCTGCTCGACTCCGGGTTCGACGTCGTCGACAGCTCATCATCACTGTCGTCGTCGTCGTCCGGCTCCGACACCGTGTCCTCCGCCGCCAACAACTCCGAGAAGCTCATCCTGGCGGCGCCGGCCGCTTCATGATGAAGATCATGATGCTTCGTCGCATCCGTAGTGTAGCGGTGGCTCGAATAAGGGAAGCTATGGCGGCTTCGTTTCGAGGATGGGGAGTTTAGGGCTTGCCGGATCAGGTCTAGCCACTTCAAAGCGGGGCCCTTGTCTTCGGCTCCCAGCACGTTCCCGGCGTTTAGCGGCACTATTTCTTGGAACCTGTAAAGTTTTATTTACAGTAAGCAATGAGTGTTTTACAGTAAAGTTTGGTCAAATGGAACATCTTGTTACACACAGGTTGACAGTCTGTCTAATGTCTATGCTACTATAGACACGGTAAGCTGCTGATTTACAGCAAGGAAGAAGAAAAACCATTTCCTAATGTACAGCACTCATGATTTATGAAAGAGTGCGGGGGACGGAATAATAATCATGATTAGGTACAGAAATTAACGAACACTGAAATCCATGACCATGATGTACTAGCACTGTGCTCTACAAAGGCAAACTACTACTATTCCGACTACTTTACACTGAAATCCACACACAACTGCCCAATTCTCATGATTAGCATGAGTGGAGCTTTCCGCCGGAATTCTGTCGTACTGAAACGGCATCAAACGGCCAGCCCATTTCTGCTCATCCCATCTTTTCTTTTATACTACTCCATGAACACTCTACTTGTGCTATTATTATTTAGTACTAATCGATTTCAGGAAACAATATCAACAGAGGAGTCAGTTCTCTAGAGATGAAAAATACACTACTTACCCAAGAACGTACATGTCAGCAGAGGAGGAAGCAGGACCGTCCGTGAGCCAGTCGGAGAGATCCAGCCCTCCGTGCGGTGTTCTGCCTCCCACGTTCCACGTTCCCACGAACATCCTGCACGCACAGATGAAGCAATTACAGTCAACGAGCAGTTCCTGTATAAGGATACGTGCGTGACTAGCAAGGGATTATTCTACGCAGAACCATCATTAGCCTCGGCTAAGAGAAGATTATACTACTGCCTACTACTGATGCACTAGTACTGTCCCTATGTGCTACTAGTAGATAAATTATCACAGCAGCGTCATCCTGTTCTAACCAACTACAACTCGACGAAATCGTTTGAGCTCCACTCGAATTGACTTGAGAAAAATCCCACTCGGAATGAGCTGGATCGATTGACTCGTGGCAGCAGCAGCATGTTGACACTAATTTTGATTTTTCTCAGAGCAATTGGCAGCAGCATGTTGATATGACATCTGCAAAAACTGCTGTTTTTTGTTTGTGCCATGCTCTTGGGGTGGGAGTGGGACGCATGCATAAAAATAGGCAGGTTTCCATCCACACACGTAAGCCGTGGCGCCGAGACGCGTCCTGCTCATCTGCTACGCTCACCTGAGTTCCTTGGGAGGCCGCCACGACGACGAGGGCGGCGCCGATGATCCATACCGGGGAGCCGGCCTCAGGTTCTCCGAGCTCTCCACCAACCAGCCACCTAAACCAGGCACAGGCATATGGGCAAGAAAGGTGAAGAAAGATTCAAACCCAATTTGCATTGAGCTCAACCAAATGAAAAAAAAAACTACTACTAGCTATTCTGCTGTAGTTTTGCTACACTTTTATATAATTTTGTATGGGAATGATTTTCAATTGCAAGGAATCTAATACTAATAATCTGTAAAGGTCAGTAGTGTACTTGCATGCCGTGAGGTAACGAACGTGGCAAGAACAGCAAAACCGTGCTGCTGCGCTGTCCCTTTTCGACGCTTTTGGCAACAACAGTAAAGAGTTGAGAGATGCGCTGCTTGTAAAGTTGCAATGCAAGTACTACCTGACAGGTCTCTGTGGTTGAGAAGGCTGCCATCTCTGTCCGAGCAGCTCTTCCTCCTCCGTTCCTGCTGCCCTCCAAAGCTCCTCTCATCTGGTCAAAGTAACGCATCGCAGCCTTGTGATTACAGGATTATTCCAAGACTTGTTGAAAGTTTCAAAAGGATATGTTTGAAATCTTGGACAGAGATTGAAATTGAAACCATTACTAGAACTTACTGATGCAGTCTGAATGGAACTCTGAATTCCTCAGGTTGAACCATTTCTTCATCACCGTCTTCGCCTTTGGCCACGACGACGACTACGCATAGAAAGGGGGCAAAAGAAATGAGCTATGAATGCCGTTTGTCAACAAAGAATATGAGGAGTGATGTTCCAAGTTCAACTCCATTGATTCATTCATTCAAAAAAAAAAAAAAAGTTCAACTCCAACCTTTGACATTTTGGCATTTCCTTCCCTCATGGTTTCAACTGTTGTCTGTCAGAAAAAGCTCATGTGATCAGAGACCGGCCCATTAGGAAAAACAAAAGATGTATAAATAAAGCTCAACACAGCCAACAAGGGGGGATCTCCTAATCGTTGGCTGTTTAGGTGTAAAGCATGTCGTAAAGCAATGAATCCCAAGTAAAGTAATAGAAATGCAGGGAAGTGCTGGTGCGCTGCGCTGCTGGACTTTGCCGAACTGGAAGAGTAAACTAGGCTCAAGAACGGAAACAAAAAATAAACAGAGTGGACGGTGCACATGCGCCAATCTGCTCGCATTCGCGAATTAAGAACCGGGGGTCAAAAAGGGGGAGCACGAACACCGCGTCCCTCCTTCACCATTGATCTGAACAGAATCAAAATGGCAGGGATTATTAACCGAGTTGGAGGAGGGGCTTCTCATTCTCATATCATGGCGGTCTGCAGCCTACTACATACAGTACTCATGTAGCCTGTAGGATTTGGGAGGGGAGAACTGCATGTATGTCTAAGAAAAAAAAAACATTGGAATGCTAGAGCTCCCTGTTCATGGCCTGGGTGTTTCTTCCAAGAAACAGAGCACGGGCAGAGCAGCAATGGAGAAGCAGCAGCAACTTGAATGAATCGGTGCAATGGCGTAACTGCACTCACCTGATGATGATCTGTTCGCAGCAAACTGGAAGGGCGAAGCTCTTTATTTGACGGAGTCCTCTCGGAGTCTCTGTATTTGGTGGGAGAGAGAAAAGAGAGAGAGAGGAGGGGTGGCCGAGTTTCTGAAGGAATGCTTCAGGCGTGGGTGTGAGAGGAGAGAGAGAGAATGAAGGAGAAGCGAAGCGTGGAGTGGAGGGGGTGGATGCTGCCTTTATAGGTGTGCCGCTGCCCTGCCAAATGGGCGCAGCTTCTGCTGTTGGCTCTCGCTCTTTCTCTGCATGCGGGCCCCACGCCGCATCTCGTGTGTGTGACCCGGTAAACTGAATTCTGGCACCTCAGGAAGCGGTTTGGTTTTCGTCCACGGCTGCCAAACCAAAGGGTTGACCATGCCAAAACTTGAACATTGACAAATCGGCTAAAGTGCCGATGCGTTTTCGTTCCTGAGGCGAGATCAAATTTTCTTCTTTTCTAAACGAATATTAATGGCACTTTGGGTTCTGTTAGAGAACAACATTGGATTGTAAGAACTAATGCACGATTCATTCGGTAGGATTTCCTAGCCTAAAGATAGGAACACACTACTAATTGCAAATATTTAGCACTAATCAACACTGACCCATTTGAAGGATCAATATGAATCGCTGATATCTTTGCACCTGCTTTACCAAGCGAAATCGATTCTGACACGGATTATATATAGTAAGTATTAGAGAAACCACATATAGCACAAAATGTGTTTCTATATAGCCAATAATGAAAAAAAAAATGTTCGGCTTTGTTTTGTACTCGTACTCCATACAGCCACTCGTTTTCGTGGCGTTTGACTGTCCGTCCATGTATCTGTACCAGCTGAGACAGCAGTTAGCAGTTGCTGTAGCTAGCTGGTGTATGCGTAGGCATGCATGCAGCGTTGACCGGTCGTCACAGGGCAGGCAGGGGGACCTTACTTACTGCTTACTCGAGTAGGTTACACTCTTCTGCTAAACAAGTACTCCTTTCATACTTTTGCGATATGATTTAGTATATTAATGAGTTATTAATTAGAAGATATTTTTTTCTCTGTTCTTATTAAATACGTCTTAAAACTAACAAAATCAATAATATGTACTCATCTAATTGATTGTTATTTATGAGTAAAAGTGCTCAACCTATAAGGTTGTTGGTTCAATTCTCCATAATAATAATATTTTTATGGTTTTCAAGAAAATAACTTGATTTTGTAAAATCAGCTATGGACCCAGAATGATTTTCTTTTGAAGTATGGAGGGAATACTACTACACCGTGTGACAGCTGTGTGCTAATTTTATTCAATTAATCGATCGCAGAATATATATATATTCAGACCACCTTCTGGGCGAATGGGTGATGCGTGCCGGGCAGCACCTAGACGTCGACCACTCTCTGACCCCAACCAAAGATCGAGCGATCGAAGAAAAAGAGAGTCCGAAAAGCGGACAGAACTTACATAGGACCAGGCTTCATTAGCAAGTATAAGAATGTTTTTATATAGATATAAACAAATATAAAGTGGTGAAAGCGTATAGGCTTGACCTACTCACACGCTACACGCATTCCTAACAATTTATATTGTTACGAGTCTCTCTCGCTTTAACATGACCTTTGAAAATCTTCATGGTAGAGAGGACGATGGTCGAACGGGGTTCATGCATGGCAGGGGGCCAGTTCATACCGCCATGGTATAGTTTCTGGATGCTTTTAGCTCATGCCATGCTCGACTTATAGAGTCAAACTCTTAAGCTGGCTAGAAATATTGTTGTGACCAGCGGGCCGGCAGACATTAGTCGTTCCAACTAAAACTTGCATCTTAAGTTCCTTTTTCCTTTTAAAGCCGGGAACTATAAACATTCCTTTAGCCTAGTGGTTAAGGTGGTCTAGCAGAGTCCCAAAGTTCCGAGTTCGATTCTCAATGAGAGCAAATTTTTAATTGAGGTAAAAAAAAAATTTTTCTCGCTTCTCGTCGCACCAAAGCATGTGGTCAAGGCCGCACCTAGACACCTAGAAGCTATGGTTTGCATGCCCCAATATATAACAGAAAAAGAGGTTTAGAGATTTTCTCAACCTACATAAGAAGATCTACTTCTTAACAAAATGCTTCAGAGACTATTTTAGTTTGAAGTAGACAGAAAAAGGGAATGCACACATTGTTCTCTAGATAAATTTAGGCAAACTACATACAGAGATCTCTGATACAACGCAGGACAAATTCACCACTGTTACACATAAGCAACACATTTCACTCACATACCAGTTCCTTTTAACTAAATCATCTTTTGTGAGAAAATTTCTCTGACTCTCTCCTTTATATAAGTATACTATGTACATATAGATACGCTCGATCGACGAATCATCAAAACTTATAATTGGGTTCATGGTTATTGGTTGGAGTTAGTCTAATCAACTGCTGCTAATCACTTGGTGACAGCCCATCACACAATTAACATCACGGGTGAGGTCATTGAGCTTGGAGAGAAAGAGTTCATTGATATGTATAGTACGACTGTAGGATTATGACGTCGTCGTATATACTAATTACTAGGAGATAATGAGATGAGATTTTAGTGGGGCATGCAGCAGTGTGGTAGCTACCGGCTAACATATACTACTACTAGCACTGATTAAGCTATCTTATTACGGGTACCGGTTAGTTAATTATCAAGTAATAATAAACCTGATCCTCCTCGTATTTTACTAAGCACCACGACGACCGTCCCAGCTGTATAATACGCAGGTTATTACGTGGCCTGACCAAGGAACTTGTTCTTTCGGTAATACGACAAGCCCTTCATCATCATCACTCGTTCGATCTAGATATATAATTGTAGTCCTGGTAGGCGGCATCATAAACACATTAGAGATTGATATCTTTGGATCGTTGAGCGACGCTTTTCCGAGGCACTTTACTGCTAGATCTTTTACATACACCACCAGTGTAAATAAAATAAAATTAAGCTGTAGGAGACCATTGGCTGTTACTACTAGTAATAGTGAGTGCGCACGTTACGTGCTAGCTTAGAAGTGTCAACGGTAGTACCGTGTCAAGAATTCCTTTTGGCAAAATAATATCATTGTCAAGAGTAGCAAATTATTAAAAGGTCATTTTGGCAACAGAGTCACGAAGGAATATCCCAAGGATGACCTGGTTGCATTGTGCAGATAGTACGTCCGCCAATTTGATTTCATCTTCTTCGCTCGTCAGATTTTAGTCCCCCCTCTTATATATCGTCCAGGCTCTGTGTATACTTTCACGAGATCTAGCATAGATGTTACACAACGAAGCTGATAAAGAGGCAGCAGGAAATCATTAAATTCACACTGTTTCACTATTTCAGTACATATATATTACAACTGAATTATATTTATTCAGGTGGAGATTTCCTCCCACTAACCGACCTTTTTTTTTTCATATATTGCTGGTGACCTTGGAAATCGGAGATGTTATGTTATGCCACCGCTATATTTATATTGATGCCATCGGCCAGTCAAAATTACACTGCTTATTAGCAACTAGAACAAAAATATGAGGTAGTATATTGTAGGTTTAAATGAGCACATTTCTTTTTGCTGTGATGTTGTTGTGCTCAAATTAAGCAAATGTTTTTGGGAGAACAGGTGTGTGCTCAGCTTAATTAGTTCCACCAATGCTCTTCACCGTATGGTGTCCCTTTTCACGGTAAGAGCATGTATAATAGGCTGGCGAAAAGCTCGCTTCGTCATCAATCATCCGATGTGTAGGAGAGATAGAGGAAGAGAGAGAGAGAGAGACAGAGTGCCGCGGGAGCAAACCGACTGAATCAATAAATGCTGAGAAAGTAAAACCTTTTCACCAATTACTAATCTCTACAATCTATTAATTAAGGTGCAGTCGTTCACTTTGTATTCACAAAGTTAGAGATTGAATTCAAATCAGTTTTGTACCTTTCATATCAAGTACCAAATTTCAAAAATCATAACTCCCTCATCCGGAGCTCAAATTAAGTGAACTTAAACTCTATATTGTAGCTCTCGAAAAGTTCTACAACTTTGATATATTCAATATAAGTACAGATCCTGTTGTTTAGGTTTTCAAATATGCGATGCAAAAGTATTTGTTCTGATTCGGACTTCTTTGTGCAGGTCTCTGTGCGGGGCCCATATCTTCTAGCTCTGAAGTCTAAATAATATGATCCGCATATGTTTCGAAAAGGCCTCGACGAGATTTACAACTTTTGTGTTTTAACATTTTCCATTGGAGCAAGATTTCAAGTTCAAAATCGCGTTGCAATGCAGTACTATTTTGTAGACTGCGTAAATTGATTTTTTCTTTCAGATAACACTTCTAAAATATGGTAAAATAATAGTGAAAAAATATTATTTTTGACATATAAAATAGTATACTAAGAAGCACCAACAATAATATAAATATGATCTTTCATATAAAAAATATAAATAATATTGTATATATCTAATAATTCTATTATGTAAATAATTTATATTTAAGTTATAAAGAATGTTTTGTTTTTTAAGTCTGTAGTAACGCACCGATACTTTGCTAGTACAATAATAAAAGAAGAGTCTATTGAATAGTCTACTCATTATATGAATGGAAGTTGTGGTAGACAAAATTGCCAACATGCAGGCAGCAGCTGCCGATGTTAATATCCTTGCTCTTAAAAGGTATGTGATCTAGTTAAGGCAGGTGAGATACTATACTCTCCTCCCTGTCACTATTCTGCACTTCTACACTAGTTAATTAACCCCACAAAGTTCATTGGCGGACATGGGTAATTGTAATACACACACGTACTACCATGGAAGAGTCAACATAATATCAGGCTAGATTAGGAAGCCGCCATTCTGTCTGTATAGATAAGTGCATTGCTGTACATGCTGGTGGGCGGAGTCGTATTCTCACGGCTCCAAGTCACACCATAGTGGCTATCTATAATATTTATAGATATGTGATACCCCATTCGTCCTATTTTGATTGATAATTTGGAGTCCGACACATGAATTAAAAAAAAAGATAAAAGATAGCTGTATTAGAAACGAGTACAAAAGAGATAGAGATAGAAATATATTGGGACGAGAGAAATATGTATCGGAAAGTGAGAATGATAATTATTTTAGAAAAATAGAGAGAACTAAAGTAACAATTATTCTAGAGCTGAGGAAGTATGTGAGTGTGACTAGTTTTACAAACCTGAATCTTAGTGATCCATGAGTCACTTAGAATTGTTGTTTGGCTTAATCAAGGTTAATTAAGGGATTGAAGAAAAATGATTCTATAATTGATTTGTTAAGGGTTTAAATAATCTTCGTCAACATAGATGGGTTGGTTAATGAGCAGGAGGTCGACATGGCTAGATTTATTGTGGAGCTAACTTTGTTTACCATGAAAGAAAGGCAAGGAGGCTACATGAGTTTATATTTATAGACACCACCCAGAGACAGAAGCATAGAGATACATATTCAATATGTAACTCATTCAGGGTGTGAGACAAGGCACACTCTAGTCACTAGTGGAGCTTTCACCACACATATTAAATGAGGCGGAGCTATAGTGTCGGGTCGACACCCTCCTCTCTTGGTTAGGGCATCAAATGATCTTTCAAATTGGTCAAGGTTCTACGGCGGTGCATAGGATACATTGTCCCCTCCCTTCTCCTCTAAAAAAATTCTTACAAAAATTAAACCCCTATATCTTTTACAAAATAACCAAGTCTTTCCTATACCTATGAACAAGTAGTTTCTTTTTCCTAATTAAACCCATAAGACCAATATGCTTATATGTATCACTTTTGCCTACCATGATCAATAATTCCTTGATCCGCCATTGCTATTGGTCCACTCCATTGCTCCTGCCTATATTTAAAATGAAATACTCCATTTGTTACATAAAATTTTACCATCTAGTTATTGCTAAAATTGTATACCCCCTCAATAAAAATAAATTTTTTTGTTATTGTATGGTTCTCCTCAAATAAAAGTTTTCATGAGTTGCTAAAAAAAGAAGTCCACTTCAGAGAATGTCACCATTTTCATTGCTAGTGGCCACGGTCGTGGTATCTTGGAAGTGAGAGAGAGAGAGAGTGCCGCACATCAGAACTTTGCACAAGAAAAACACGTGGAATGTGCACACCAACACTCGAGTACAGTAGCCTAGCCTCCACTACTCAACGGTTTTGCTCCTTGTTCTTGGCCTATTGCTGTCTTAGTGGGCCGATCACACATCAAGGGAATAAATCAAAGCTAACCGATCAAATCGCACATGAACGACTAGCACCAATAAACCAAAGAGGGCCCTCATCTCATGCCGTACGCATGATGCAAACAGGAAATAAGAGGGCCGGGCATCAGTGATAATAATATTCGTTGATCCTCCTTTGCATGATCTCATGAGAGCTGAGGATCCTCTGAGGATTAAGAAAAAGATTTGGGCTGTGACACGCGCCACAACCATGCTTACTGAAAACATTAGGTGGTAATTATTAATTAATCTGTGCCCTATAGCTAATGAACTTTACCATGTCAATTCCTATTTGCCGGTGAGGGGTCATGGAACAGAGGATTCGCCTTTCAATGATTCAATCAGTTGCTTCCAATTGATGCCACTTTGCTACTTAATCTCCTTTGACTTCAACGTCACTTGCAAGTTCGCGACACTTGCTGCTAGTCCAATACGCAATGCATCAACACCTGTTGATCTCAATGTACTAGGATTCAGTGTATGAAGTTTATAATCTGCACCCACAAGCTAGTCTACAAACGCAAGGACGAAAGGGATTTTTGGGGCTAGGACAGCCTCAGTTTGCTAGCTTACAAGAAATGCTATTAGTGCAGCCGATTAGTTGTCAACGGATGGGGCGACGAGGCAACTAAAGGCATGAACGCTCGCACATAATCAAAGCCCACAATGATGTTGTTGGCTAGTACCATACCATACGAAGACGATCAAATAAACCTTTTTGAGTGGCGTTGATGGCTTTTCCCCAATCATCATTGAAATGACAGCTTGTTAAGTGCTCTGAACTTTTCAGAGAAAAGCTCACAGAAAGTGTCACAGAGTAGTTAAGTAAAAATATAAATTTGTGACGCTGAAGCAGAACTGCTCTGTTCATCGATCGATGCTTCCTGATCAGTGCACTTATGTATGCAATGTATCTACCACCACTTCATAAAAACTCCACTGACGAAGACGACTGGTGCATGCAGCATTAAAGAGTGTAGGTCCTTCAGTATCTTGGAAATTCTTAAAATTTTAGGTCCTTCAGTATCTCGGGAATTTTTCAATCTTAAAATTGTTAGGCCCTTCAAAATATCTTATAAGTTCTTCAGTTTTTATAATTTTTTAGACGCTCTCTGTCAGTTCATCATTTGTTAACTGAAGAACATAAAACATATGTGAGAGATGCTAATAACCTCCTACAGTGGTAGGCTTTTTGACAAACACATGGTGTGTAAAATAGAAGCACAAGCCAGTCCCATCTTTCGGGAGGTGGTCAGTAGTACTGAGTAGTGGTGGTTGGCTTCCAAGAAACCAGCAGCAAACTTCGATGAACTAAAAACAAATCAGAGTTTGTTAAGCAGCCGAAGCCAACTAGTAATGGCTTGAATTGGTGGTGGTGATCACATGCAAATCAGCTTTTCTGATGGCGACTTCCTGCTCAAGAGCAGGGTTTAGGAGGACAACACAAGCTACTTATTAGCTTTATTAAGCCATGACCGATGATTAGCTTGGCGTGGCACGCGTGGGCGGCGCTAAACAATTCGCCGCCTCTTGTCTCGTCTCTTGTTTCTGCGCGAGGTTTCTCTCAGTCTCAGGCTTTTGGGGAGGGAAAATCTGGATTGGTTGGGGAGTTCGATCGTCCTGCTGTGCCCATCTGAAACATCTCCTGCTATGCCTGCATGTCCATATGCTCGTCTTGCAAGCATACGTGTCGATGTTCCCTGTTCGTTGTCCAGTCGATGCATTGCACAGGGTATTTGTGCATTTTTACATTTGGAACAATGCTGCAGAAGAGCACGCATGATTGTCAGTCGTTGTTCTTGTCAGGCGTAGGGAAAAAGAAAAGGAAACTGTATTTTATTTTAGAGGTGTTGTTTTTTCCTTTGAGGTTGATGCACAACAGTCTTAAATTTGTATTTCAGAGTCTCATGCAAAACACATACTCCCTCCGTTCTCCAAATGTTATCGTTAGAACAGTAAAGTTAGTTTAAATTTAAACTAAATCTGTTGTCGTTGAGAAGAATGACATCAAGTCATGCTTATTGCAGATGGGGGCCCAGGTGCCGGAAACATTTTTTTGCTTTGCTCCGAAGTCAGAAGAGAAGCTCGCCCAGAAGAGGTCTGGGCTTGGTGTGTAACTCAGGCGGGAATGCCCAATGCGGGCCGCAGCTCAAAAGATGGATTGCCAAAGCTAGAGGCCGCACGGAGTCCATGGGCTGAATATGTACACTGGGCCAAACACACACGGATATTATGGGCCGATCGGCCTCCCATCCCACGGCCTTCTTTTCTAACGTGCAGTTTTAGGCTTCTGTTACAGTGTTACCTTACGGTGTCTTGCACGGGAGCCATCACAACTCATCTCAACATGGGAAATTTGTTGAGGTTTGTAAAGATATTAGTGGCAACTTGCCATTAGGGTCGTCAGGGGCAGCTTAGTGGAAGGATGATGGATACCACGCACACATGCGTCGCTTTTTCTTCTCTCTATAGTGACCCAACTGACGTATGCCCCATTTCTTAATCGCCAAGCACGTCATCAAAGAAACGGCGACGGAATAGGCATATATACATGTCAGTTGTCTTGGTTAGGTTTCTTATATATGATTAGAGAGAGAGAGAGAGAGAGAGAGATTAGTATTATTACTTAAAAAATACAGATGCTTTTAGTTTGTGTCAAGCAACCAAAATGACAAAAGTCATACGACTAATAGAAAGATTCTTCATTCATTTAAATTTCCAAAACGTATTTGTCTTAGAAAAAAAGTTTAAAATCTGCGTGCGAAGAACATGGATTGCACCGATGATTGCGTCTCTAGCAAGTTAGTTCCAGTTTCGATGGTCAAGTTCCCTTTCGTTGATTGATAATCCTACGTGCAAACGAATTGATAATCGCAAGTTGCTCTTATTAGATACTTGGAGTATGCTTGCTACAAGCACAAAGAACACGTCACTCATGGACATGGTGGATTAAATAGCTTTCTGTCTCTGCTTGCTGACTAGAAACTGCTTCAGTTCTCCACATATATAGAACTGTTCATGAAAATGAATATTCCACACTTGCAAGAGTTGCATTGGAATTTTGCTTCTTATAACACTTGTTTTTCCGACAATAATTAAAGATCAGAGAGGTGCTTGCACACATGACAACCATCAGCTGAATTAAATTGCAGCTCTGAAGCTTCGCTTTACGGCTCTAGCAGTTCTCCTAATATGATGCATGTAGTAGATGGCACTTTAACTCCATGAGGTTGCCAGAAGGAATCTATGCTTTAACTAGTGCAAACCTGTTCGACAAGAACTGAACTTGGAACTCACAGTACTGTTCCTGTATTAGAAAATTAAGGATGTTTTGCATGATTTGTCAACAAATGTGCTCATCTTACCTCATCAAGCATGGCCTGCACAGGGCAATCCGTTCATAACTAGTTTTTAGTTGATCATCTAATATAAAAATCAAAGGGAGCATTATTGTGATGAAACAGTAGTTTTCTAAATAATGAGGTTTAAAAACAACAATTTTAATTTATGCTTTTGCATTTCAAGACTTTAAATTGTCACGCAGATGATATATGACTACTATTGTTCTAGCTTACATCTTTTTAAATAATGATTGTTCTAGCTTACATAAAACAGGTAGAACTAAAACAAACATTATTGAGATGTGGGATAATAGGAGCATTAAATGGTTGACATTCTCGCAATTTTCTTCAAAAAATGCCTCGACCTTTTTTTTTACATAAGAGATTGGCCGTTACCTTTCCATTGGAATACATAGATAATGAAAAAAACTGAAAGAAAAACTATTCTCTGTCCAGCAAAGATAAAAGCATTAGGACTACACCATACCATGTATGATTCACGATGTTGTCATTTCATTGCTGAATCTCAACGCATGGAGGGTCAATAACAAGTTGGGCACTACATTTCCTTTTTTTTTTTTTGGGGGGGGGGGGGGGGGTGTCTAATTAACTGTTGATCCGAATCACCACGTATATATATGGTGCTCTATTATTGACATGATGACAACAATGGGTCAGGTCAGTATAAACAAGACAAACCACACACAAGTCCCACAAACTAAAGGTGAAAGTAGCCTAATTATAATTATATATGTGAGATCACCTGAGTTCAAATGGTGATAAAAAATATCCCGTGCTGCAGTACACTATTATCAGAAATACAGCCATCATTCAATATTCTAGACCTTGCAATGCTTTTGAAAATTGACTATCTATGCGTGTATGCTGATGGTTATCCATATGCATCCCTATCATATGATTCTTGTTTAGCTGAGCTTTCAATATTGACTTTGGATCATAAGTTTCTGGTGTGTGTGAGGTATATTCACGGCTTGGTTGCTCAAAATTCAGGGCCTGGAGAACATTTAAACTTCAACCTCAAGACTGAGTACACATCATTCTTTTGTTTCTTTATTAGAAGAAAAATGGAAAACCCTTTCTTTTGTTATGGGGATTAATTACTACTATCTACTTCTTTTGATTCACTCTATACATTATTGTTAATTTCTTTTTTGACAAGTATCCGTGGTACAGACTATGCAGTCTACGGCTATATGCAGAGCAAGATACTAGCCTCGGAAAAGAAATAAAGAAAAACAAACAATCCTTTTATCACACATGGAAGACTTTGGTTCGACGATGACGTCAATTATTCAGATTCAACCACGGCGTTATGTCATACATAACATACTAAAACGGGCAACATGGCATGGAGATGGGAGTCATGGGACTGCCATCAATTGAAGAAATAAAACCACAAGCTCTATATATTAAATAATTACATCAAGCCATTTGACCAAAGGGTTTTTATCCATAATAACAAGAAACCCAAAGGTAAATCAGCACATTAACTAGCTTTTGGTAGTCAAGCCTCGAAATGGATCAAACCACCAAAAGCAGACACGGCATCATCAAAAGAAACCCCAAAACCTTCAAATGCATTATCCCCATGCATTAATTAGGCATCACCTCTACTAACACTACAAAATGTGGATCCCCTCTCCATCCACAGGAAAACAAAAAAGAAACGAAAATGAAGGTTTTATATAAGAAGGAAAAAGGAGTTGCACCCCATCTCTGCAGAGAAATGGCAGGAGAAGCAGATGCATCTTGGAGCTTGATGTATACTAGCTAGTAGCCAAGGCAGTCCACGGTCATGGCGGTGCCCGTGTCCAAGAACTGATGGAACGTGATCCCTGCAGCGGCGGCATTGTGCAGGCCGCACTCCTCCTCTGCGTCGCAACCTTCATCGCACGGCGGGTGGTTCAGATCGAGGCACAACCCCCTCTTGATGACGCTGTCGTCGTGGACGATGTTGACGACGACGTCTGGCTTCTTGTCGACGACGATGGTCGTCGCCGGCGGCATGCCGCCGGTCATGGCGCGGTGGCGCCTCATGTGGCCTCCGAGCGCCTGTCCAATTGCGAACTCGAGGCCGCAGATTGAGCAGCCATGAAGCTTGGGCTTGGCCAGCGAGAGGTCGCCTCCTTCCCCGTCCAGCCTTGGCTTCTTGTGGCTGGCACGGTGCCCGCCCAGAGCCTGGAACGACGGGAACACGCGGTTGCACGTCTTGCAGACGAACACCCTCTCCGGAGCTCGCTCAACAACCCTCCCGGCGGCGATTGGCGGCAGAGGCATCATCGGCCGGAGCGGCAGCAGCGGCTGCTGATGGTCGACATGGCCGTGAGACATGAGCACCAGCATACGCGCCATCTCGCTCTCCTGATTATGAACTGCAAACCTCTTCATTATCAATGACACTACTACACTTTTCGATCGACGAGTTCTTACTTGTTAGTATAAATCAATCTCGGCTGCTAATTTATCTCGGGATGAAGCTAACTGTGAGAGATATCTGAATGAAGGGGGGGGGTGAAGATTGAAGTGGAGTGTATTTATAGCTAACTTGCGATGCATAAACTAAAATAACTGACCAATTGGCATCGTTGCTCAACACTGTGTGTATGGTTTGGGGATTAAAATACGTCAGAAGGTGGCCTTAGCAAGAAGCGAAGAAGCATTTGCCTTTGGCTCACTACTGACAGATACTACTTCTTTGAGGCGTCTAAGGTTCTTTTTTTATACGCTGATTCGTGGTTCTGACAGGCAGATACGCGGAGCAGAGCTCAGCTCAACTGCAGCGCTGATGATTGAGCGGAGGCGCAACCGCAGACGACGGCGTCGAGTTTTGCCAAGTCGTCGACGCTGTTCTTTAGATGTTTGGAGGCGGTGTTTAGTTTTATGGCTTATGTTTAGTACAAAAGTCAGTTCATGTGTTTTGATTCAGTTCAAGGGCGGAAGCTTCGGCAGTTGAATCGGGATAGTTTACTCGTTCAGCTGCTGACTTTGGCAGTTCATGAGAGCATGCAGATTCCGTCAACTGTTTCCTGTCTAGAAACCTGTCATGTTTTGGAGAAGCTAAAATCTCTTTGAAATCTTTTGGGAAAGATACTCCGAACTAGTGGACTGACTGTCTTCTTGTAAGGTAATTAGTTTTTTCTTTTCATTAGTGTAAGGTACTTCTTTTATCTGAATCCAACTCCTGTAAAGCAATAAGTCAAATTTCTACATCAAGCCAGTGGTCAGGAAAAAAGGTATTAGCACTAGAAAACACAAGAATATATACAAAAAAAAAACAGCAAAACCGTCACATAACACGGATGCGGCAGACTGCCAACACCACTGAAGTGTGGTACAGTATCAACAAAAAAGTACTTCCGCTAAGAGTTCATAAAGTGCCTACTATTCTTCTGAAAGTGTTCTTAAGCCACTCTTCCACACTTCTAGAAAGCCATAGTGCTCAACCTATAGCAGTTGCTTGGTCTCAGCTCAATACATAGAAAACGGCATGAATCTTAATGCCAGTATATAAGGTAATATTTTGTTTCGCTGTGAAAATAATAGGTTCCACTGAATTACTAATCCTGCAGACATCCTTCTGTCAGTTTCCCCTTTGCTTTATTAAGACGAGTAGGCCAATAGGACAATAGGGAACTACATTAGATGTCATGCTTACACAGATACTATACAATTGGTTATGTTGATTATTGATGATGTCACCGAGTGCTTAATTGCTTCTCCAAATGGCACATAAGAAACAGTGTGCTGCATCTACTCCCTTCTTGATTCCCCTTCCACTTACTCATAATGCCGCAACTACGTTAGCAGTATCAGAAATGGCTCTTCGATTTGCGCCTATTTTTTTTTTAGAAATGGGAGTATATTTCAATATTCCAGATTTGCGCCTACTTGATGCTTCATCCAGTCGAATGGCCAGCATTAAATTGAGTAGTGGAATCTGAGACTTGAATCAAACGAAACTAGCTTCTGCTGATGATTGGTTGTTGGATTTTTTTTTTGCCGACGTTGCAATATCTGATTGGACTAACCTGATCAATTATTGCGGATTGATGTAAGCAGAAAGGGACTTGGCTTGATTATATATTGTTCACTTCTGCTTGTTGCAACTTGCAAACGTGAAAAAGTATCATATGGCGCTGAAGCCATCTATCTTGATGTTCAGTGCATCAGGATTTAAGAGTTTATAGCGTCTCCGATTGCTCAGCAAAGTGGCAGTGTTTGATAGGAATCAAATTGAATCCTGCTCCTATTCACATTTGAAGAAAAAGAGCAAGGCTTTATTGGATTAAGATTCTACACCTGTCCATATTTGCCGCATCCCGTGGTTCTCATTACATTAGCAGCACATACAAGGAGGCAAACAATTTGCAAAGGACAGTTGGCAAGAGTGGTCCTTTCTGCAGCCTGAAGCAACAACACCCCTCACTACTTCGGGATGATTCACCCAAGTCAATATAAAAAGGAATAATTGTTCTCTTCCTACAACATGTTCTAAAATAGATTTAGAAACTTCTATGAGCACAGATTGATGTGTGTCATGATGTTCATTTTCTCAGAGACAAATAGCAATTTGCAGTTTGCAGCGACAAGCCACCGATGATTGGCGCTTGGTGTTCTAACTATCCCTGCAACTCAAACTCATTGGCTTAGCTCAATCACAGCGTACTTGCAACAGGAGACAAGCCATGGACATTACACATAAGTAGCTTTTGTGTCCCTTTCAGCCCGACCTTGCATCTTGTGCTGCGTCTGCTGTTCTCCGCATATATAAGAGATCAAACGTAGAAGTTTGCTTCGTGATTTGCTTCAAGATTCCGCAACCACAAAATCAGAAAAGCAAGACGATTTGTATGTCAAACCTATGCAAAATATTTGTCTCCGTTGGTTCAGACTTTGAGGGCCAATGATCCCATTTGCTTGTGTTGACTTACTTCCTAGTTCCCATTCCTGAATTCTTGGTGCTGCAGTATCAAAGAACAAAACTACTTCCCCCATTATGCAATTGTTTTCATGGCTTCGTGAAACTTGCTGAGCATAGCACCTATAACTTATATGGACACTGGAGTTGTATCTCATATTGTCAACCAGTATCATTTATTTTTTAAAAAAGAAGCTACTGAGAAAAGATAATAATAAAAGTTTGAGCTGTTTCTGTTTGCTGCATCTTCTTTCTGAATATTTTTTGTGGTGAGCACGCAGCAGTGTGCTGACCCACCGAATGCAGAAGAATCTTTCAAGAAGCCGCACTACTCCAGCTAGCTACTGCTGATTCAAAAGGTTACTTACGTAATATATGATGCTCTGCGTTCCATCACGTAGTTGAAGTGCCATTTCATGCTGCGAAAAGCCGGTATATTCCTCGTGGATTCAGGGGGCAGATTAACGTCAGCCTAAGTATCGCATGCTGCTTAAGAGCCAGCAAATCAAATTTTCTGAGGAAAAAAGGAAGGAGACAGAATCAGGATACCTAGTCTGGAATTTCAGTAGTGATCTTCTCATGTCCTGAAAAATTAGGTTGAATGAAAAAAAATCAGAAAACACTGACCTATATATGACCATGAGGGAGTGGCGTTTCTCACATACCAGCTCTGATTCAGCTTGATCACAATGTTCTATCCACTTCTCTCTTGTGTTGCGGTTCCAGGCAGCTCCAAACAGAAAAGGCAGTGTGATTTTTTTATATCAACAATGAGTTGTAGTATAGTTTATGCCATGACGTGGTAGTGCCGTGATGATGCTGCCCATCAGTAGCTCATCTTTATCAGTTGAAAATTATCTGATTAGAACTGTATAAAAAGCGAGGTGCAGACGAACTGATGATGGATTCATCACTAGAGACAAATGACAGTAGTATATCTTCCTCCCTGATCATCTGACAAATTTTTTTTGTTCCTCGTTTTCATGAAATAAATTTCCTATGTAATAGGAAGGTTCACAAAAATGACAGTCTTAATAGCATGACACGAAAAAAGGCTAGTGAATTGTGGCACAATCAAAATGTAAGTATGGTGCATTGACAAATCAAGTTTACCTCGTTGTCGGCAACCTCTCGCTCTTCCATGTCAGGAAAGCGGTTACCTAAGGACTCTGCTTTGCTTTTCAGAAGGAGTTCAGTCGCTGTCAGATGAGATAACACCAGCGAGTTTCTGCGTTCCAGTTTGGAAATGAATTGCATTACCACTGCTACTTAAAAAAGTGGGCTCTCGTCCAAGTTTTCTATGATTTTGGTCGGCATCTCCACGTAGATCACCACTGTGATGATGCAGACCGCTCTGTTATGAATCTTTACCAATCGAAGTATCTGCTGGCTCTATGACTGAGCAGCAGACAGTGGTCGAGCCAAGTGCAATGCCATCATCACGAAGAGCAAGTGGAGACTGAATCAGATCGAGACATGGCATGAGCGTAATGAGCTCACCATGGGTTAATTACAAGGAGTTAGGTCCTGGGCTGGTGATGTTTACCTGTAAACGCCTGCCCTGCCAACGGCGCAATGACTTGTCTGTGACCTTATGTTCACTATACATTTTCCCAACAATAGATGATGGTTTCAGCAATTTTTTTTCCAACTAATGAATAATAGACCTTTATCATGTATTCAGAATTTGATAAGTTGAACAATTGTCTATGGTGCTTACACTGCCTGCTAAAACGTCTAATGATCAGACTGCAACCTACTGACAAAACTTACTTCAGAGATATAATCTCTGCTCAAATATAACAGCACAGAATACAATGGGATTAAATCCTGAACAATAAAACAACAAATAACAATCATTTGACCTCGGCAGCGGTCTTGTTCGGACACTTGGATGAGAGATGCCCTGCAATGCCACACTCATAACATGTCCGCCTTTTCTTTTTCTTTGCAGGCGCAGGTTTTGTATCATCAACAGCCCTCATTTCATCAACAATTGCTGAAGGTACAGTCTTTGAGACATCCCCATGTTTCTCTTCAATGGGAACAGCCTCAACTGTATTTTTATTGGGGCAAGCCGATGAGAGATGGCCAGAAATGCCACATTCATAGCACTTCCGCCTCTTCTTCGAAGGTGCTGAATTTGATTCATCACCCACATTGTTTTCCTCAGGCACGGTAGTAGGTGCAGCCTTTGCATTATCATCAGGCTCCCTGTTGTTAGAAACAGAGTATGCAGTTCTTTTGTTTGGGCAAGCCGATGAGAGATGGCCAGGAGTCCCACATTCATAACATGTCTGCCTCTTCTTCGAAGGTGCCACATTTGATTCATCACCAACTTTCTTTTCCTCATGCACGATGGTTAGTTCAGGCTTTGCATCATCATCAGGTTCCCTGTTGTTAAGAACAGAATCTGCCTTTTTGTTTGGGCAAGCCGATGAGAGATGACCAGGAATCCCACATTCGTAACATGTCCGCCTCTTCTTAGATGATGCTGGGGCTGAATCAGCATTAGTCTTCTTTTCATCAGAAATTATTTCAGAATCCTTCTTATTTGGGCAAGAAGAAGATATGTGCCCAGGGGTGCCACATTCATAGCATGTGCGAATCTTATTCTTCGAAGGATCTGAGTTCCCATTATCATTGACTTTCTGGTTATCCTTTATGGGAACAGCGCATCTGATTCTGACTGGCCGCCCCTTGATAACCTTCTGATCAAGCTTCAAAGCAACAGCAAGAGATGTGCCATCAGAAAAATCAACATGTGCATAACCTTTGAAATCACCTGTCTCTTTGTCTGTTCCAAATCGGATGGACGAAATCTTGCAATCAGAAAAAAACTTTTTTATATCATCTTCTGTTATGTCCCATGGTAGGTTTCCAGCATATATCCTATTGTATCCCTCTATCAACTTTGGTGCAAAATCTTCCTTCTGGTGAACCTCACGGTCAGATTTATTAGATTTGTAAGGCTGGATTTTCAAATAAAACCCTCCCCTGTAATGGATAACAAGAATGTCATAATCATGGTTAAACCAAAGGAAAGGAACATTGCCCATATGGAAGTGTACACAGTACTTACATGTCTGCACCATCAAGAGCCAATGCCCTCTGTGCAGCAGCGTCAGTCTGACAACAACAACAAAAAAGTCAGGCTTAATATACAGACACATAAATTGCAAATGGCATGGTTTTGGCAAGCTGAATATTTTACTGAGCAGCATGCAATGATGGTACCTAGTTGATTTAGTTCAATTAATGAAATCAAATGGCAGTAAGACCTTACAGCCATCAATTAAAAGCCAAAATGACAGACTGATAACATATTTTGAAGCTGCTAAATGAACAACTTCAACATTGTAACTGTTAACAAGCCAGATAATCATCTGAAACTAATTAATGGAATGAGAAATATTCACATGTAATTGCAATGACACAATGTCTAAAGCTGTATGATATGCAAGTTAATGTGGTGTTCCCCAAAGAGCAAGTACTCTAAATGTAAAAACAGAAATGGCTTAGAAGCTAACCTTAAATGTGAGAATGGCGATACCCCTGAATTTCCCGCTCTCAGGGAAAGTCATGCAATCAATTGCTGTGATACTACCACAGGCTTCAAAGAAACTTCTTATGTCATCCTCAGATGAATAGTAAGGGATGCCACCAACATACACCTTCTTTATAGCCTGCTCACTGAAACAAAGTTTATGGAAAATCACATGACTAGATTCAAGAGAGATCAGCACACCTTTCATGCAACTAAATAATCCCAGCCCATATCAGTTAAATGAACACACACTGTCAATATGTTGCAAAGCTGCGGACAGAGTAAGTGTTTTACACTTTTACTTTGATCATAAATTCGTTAACAAATTAGGCAGTTACAAAAATCCTAGGTATAATATAACCACACTAACCTAACTAATAGAAAATCAAAATACTACTACACACCCAAATATAAATCTCCTGGATTTGTCTACAGCTTGTATTTTTCAACACATTCGCCATGCCAGCCTGCTATACATTTAGTGTCTTAACATAAATAGTTCTCCTATCTCCATGTCCTATTCATGCCAACCTAACAAGAATCAAATGTGATTCATTGGTTCAAAAACAGCAATCTATCTGCACAACTCACATGTTCTCAGTGATGACAGGAGTGTTGGACACAACTCCATTTTTAGCCACTTCCACCTTGTGATTTTGCTCCCTGAAACAATTAATATATGACATTACACAACTAATGTAACACCACACAAGACAAGGTTGCAAATTTGCTAGCTGAGAGACACTGAGTGATAGAAACAAATCAAAGCAAGGTTTGCTGAGGGACAAAGAGTTACAAAAGCACCAAGTTATTGTGCCCCTCACCTGTTATTTGTGTTGGATTTGTTGGAACCTGCTCCAGGTTTGGTCACCTCCAACTTATCTACACTTTGGTCCCTGAAACAAAAGAATGCAAAACCATCAGTGGATTACTGCCAGTAAAGATCTCGTCCTACAAGCTGCAATAGCTCAGCCATACTCATCAGTTCACTGGTTCAGTGAAGATAAACAAACACAAAGCAAGTGATAAAAGCAGATGGTATACGGTGTAGGGTACGATAGAAGTCAGTAAGCTATTTCAACAAATATGACAACTGATTGGAGTTAGATAGTAACAGTAGAGTAAGAAAGCAACGCAGCTTGCTATGCGCAATTACGGAGTGAGATGCTTCAATCGATGGGCAATGGAAAAGCTTAGAACTCCAAATTCTGGAGTAGTAGCCCTGCAACTCCTGCATTGTTGGCCATCTCTGACTAAGTGACGGTAAAAGCCATATTGGTCTTAGCACACAATACAAGACGCAATTTCTGTAACTAGTACAGCCACACTAGCCCAAGAACACGCTATACAAGATGCTATTTCTGTAACTGCAACCAAATTTCATTGATTCGTTATGCGCAAAAAAAAGAAAGCACAAATTTTCAAGACGCAACTCACCTATCCTCCGGGACCTGGTGGTCAGAGTCAGAAAGCTCCTGTGGATCTTCCTTCTCCTCCGTCTCTGCCTCCACCTCCCCTTCCACCTGCTGCGTCTCCCCACCAGTGGCCGTGGCGGCGGCCTCTGCCTCCTTCAACCTCCTGATCCTCCTCTTCTCCTTCTTCTCCTTCCTCCTCTCCTCCCTCCTCAACTCCACTTCCTTCCTCCACTCCGCCTCCGCCTGGAGCCTGAGGGCCTCCTCTTCTTCAGGGGACAGCTTCTTGCGAGGGGGGCGCTTGGGGCGGGGCCGCTTGGAGGAGAGGAGCCGCTCCTTCAAGGCCTGCGCCTCCTCGCCAAGGTCCTTCGCCTCGGCATCGCCGGCGGGGATGAGGGTGTGGAGCTTCTGCTTCAACTTCTTGCGCCGGAGCACCATGGCTGCTGCTGCTTCCGGTTGCGGCGGTGAGGTTTTTTTCGTGGGAGAAGACGACGAGACGGCCGACTAGAAAGAAGGGTTTGCACCAACTAGTGTGGGCTTCCATGGGTTACAGTGGGCCATATCACGCTCATCAACTCAGGCCCATTAAAGATAAGAAAAGTCAGGCCCATGAAAGCCTAAATGTTGACTCCTGGTGGATCAGGCCCGAGTACGGCCCAATACGCGGTCGCTACCCAAAGCCGCCGCCGGCGAGGACAGACAGAACCCTAACTGAGCCCGAGCGATCGCGAGCTGAGACGATGGCCGGCAAGGCGGCGGCCTCGACGGCGGCAAAGTGGGCGGAGGGGGCTTACCCGTGGCGGGAGAAACTGGCCAAGTTCAAGGGGGAGCTCGGGAAGGGGGTGTGGGGGTACTGGGAGCTCGGCGCGTGGAAGCCGCTCGGACTCAGCGCCCGCAAGCGCGCCCGCCTCCGCAAGGAGGTCCTCCTCGCCGGCGAGGACTGGACCTACGACCCGCCCCGCGGGGAGATGCGGACCAAGCGCAAGGGCCACAAGTGCGACCGCATCTCCGCCGAGAAGTAAGCGCGCCATTTCTTCGCTCATTCGTGTGCTTGATTTGCTTGCTCGGTTGGTTGATGCTTAGTTTGGGTGTGATTCGATTCGTTTATCAGGCGGGCGAACACTGTTGAGCTGATGAAGAAGATGCCGCAGATGCTGCTCGACTACAAGGTTTGTTCTTCCTCAGATTTTTACCATGCGCTTGCTACCGCTTCTACATTTGATGCTCCCCAGATGCATTCGTATGGGCACTCCGGCGTGTATATATTCGTGCCATTTGCCAGCTGGTATCTTTGGTTTATATGTATTGACAATTGGTTTCAATTCATTGCTCAGTATCTACTTAAATTGAGATACTTATATAACTTGAAATGTTTGATGTGCCGAATACAAGCTCAGGTAGCCTCCCCATATCAGATTTTTCCACGGTGCTATAGTTCATTTTCTTTTCTTCTCTCCTGGTCCTGGTAGATATTAGCTGATGAAGAAGGCTGTAAAAGATTATTCATCTGTTCTACTATATGGCCTCTATCTAGGATACTGTCAGGTCTCGTCCATCCTAGATCAAGAGATGTTGAGCCTGATCTTGGCCTGTCTTAACAGCTCAAGATCACAATTGACGAAAAAAAGATTATCTGTGATATTCTGGTCCAGTAACCAACTTATGTTAAGATTCTAATTAGGTGGGTGATCCTTTGTACATTTGAAACTAGCTACTGTCCCGCTTGGTCTGTGGTAGACATAAACACACTTTAAACTGTGATGATCACTGATGTGGAGAAGCCATTAGACCTGGCCATCACTGGTTTCAACTTCCTTTGTGGAACTTGTAAGGCAGAAGCTCATATTGTCGTTCCCCTAGAAACTTCAAGTGTCACGTGTATCATGCGTTCAGAAGTGTGCTAGTCGGTAGATGCTGGGCAGGGGTGATCCAGCGAGCTCATCTCCTAGGGTATACCATTTTGGCTAAACTGTATTCACACTAGAAATCCTTGCCTGTAACAATGCCCACTTAGTAAATCCTTATAGTAAGATTTGTAAATTTTAACTGGTCGGATCTATGATATGAGGATTTTGGTACATCCAAGCCTAGAACTGGTTAGTGTCAGTTTCATTACAATAAATCGACTCCTTATTTCCTTCTATCATGCTAGATATTAGTTGATGGGAAGGTAAAATATTCTTAGTTTGATTGTTCTAATATAAACCCCCTCTTTGAGAGCCAAATGGTCTCATTTAGATTCAATCAAGGTATGTTGGTCCTATCTCAAAGAAGATTATGTAGGAAATTTCACTGGAACCATCCACCAGAAGCTACTTGTGGCCACTGTGTGCTTATCCAGTAAAAGGGCTGCAGAGGCGGCTGTAAAGGAGCTTAATCCTTTGGTTGCCATCAACCCAATGCTTTTAAGCTTAAAAATTAGTATACATGCAGAGCCCAAAAATATAAAGGGGGCTCTTATGTAAATTAAGGTCTGTACTGACAACAAAGTTTACAGACAGATCACCATTTCCTTTCTACCGAACTATGCTGCTAATTTTGGTTGAGCTGCACTCAAATCTTTGGTTATTGGTATCTAGCTTTACTGGTCTTGGAAGATACCATTTTTTTGCTAGAGTAAATGTTAATGATGTTTATTATGGTACATCAGTGTAATGATTTAATAGGAATGCATCTTAAAGGATCTAACTTGTTCATATTTGTCTCTTTATGCGTTTTTTTCCCTTCAGAAACGTAGATGGGAGAAGAAAATGAAAGAGGAGGAAAGCAGAAAGAGCTAAGATCAGGCTGCTCATTCAGGGTTTTGCTCTTCCTAAATAAGGTTGAAACTTTGTCTAGGAGGTTTATAGGATGGCCAGATTATGATGCCTCCGTTTCCTTTTTCATGTTGGCTTTCTGATCTCCTGTATGCAACACAATTCTGATTGTAATACTATCCAACATTTCGGTCACTGAATTGTGTGATTTAGCCACCCCAACTTCAGTTGAACCAGTGTTTTGGTGACATAAATCTGTTACAATTATACCTTTTCTAATTGTTCTTGTAAGATCATTCCTGCTAGTCGTGTTAGTCTTTACTTTCTAACAGAAGAGTGCACAATTTCCTTTTTTTTACTTGATAGAAAGGGAAAGTCTGTAGAGAATGAAGTGCCACCTGCAGTTGTTGACGTGCTATTTCCTGCGCGAATTTGCACCACTCAATGATATCTATTGTCAACTTGCAACATCGTCCTGTTGATGTGCTATGTTAATGCTAGTGCTGCTAGAAAGCACAACATGTTTTTGGCTGGATGTGGTAGAGGCCGCTGCTCCCTGCTACCACCATGTTTGGCCTGGCTTTCCAAAGACCAGAAGGCCAGTCGTCCCCTAGCTTCGTCATCCCGCCAAAGCACACGTTCTTGGAAAACATGAATTCTCCAGAAGCCATATTGGTTGAAGAGCTGTTCTGTTTCCTGCCAAACTCAAAATGAATTGTTTTGTTTTGTGAAAATTCACACCGTTTTATTTTTGCTAACATCTCATCATAGACAATTTTTTTCTTCTGGGATCACGCGTGCTTGACCACTATCTACATTGATATTCCAAATCTTATCCAGAAAAGCAAGGATCTGCACTTACGGGAAAACCAATCCAAGTGTTTAGAGGCTTCACGATTCAATGGCAAAGCCTGATTGATCGACAGTCTACACGATAAGAAGATATGGGTTCTGATAAAAAAAGAGAAGATGGTGATCAGCAGGCAGGAAAAAGGGAATGGAGCTCGATGACTATCCTTCAAGTGGGGCTATCCTCCAATCCAACATGGTGCTGTCCGTGTCACCTTTCCCACCTTTTTCATATCAGCAAAATTCTATCTTCAGATGCTATAATTTAAGCTCCATCTCTAAATAAATTTCTCCTTGATAATATTTTTTAACCTTGTCCACATTATATTAAAAGAAAGAACACCAAAGATCATTGCGCTCATATCCGGCTGTTACCAATCATAATTAATCATAACTGGCCAGATTTCTTTGTTTTCTTATTCGATAATAATGCTGCATTGTTTAGTAACAGTAAGCTTACCGACGGATTTGCAACACACGCTAGTGCTTGGTAAGATGGTCAAGTTGAATTGCGGCTAACTCTTTTGAAGCCTATATATATGCCATCGTGCTGTGCACTAACGTTTAAGCTGAACCGTAGGTTGCACATTTTGTACGTGCACTGCCACATCACCTATCTTATCACTTATCAGTAGCTTACCTTTTTATTTTCTTTCTTGAGGGGAATGATGATAAGGTCATAACGTAACGGTGACCGCCCAAGAGTCTAGCTAGTAGCCTTTCTATCTACCCACTTCCAACCAAGCAGATATTGACGTCAAAATGTCCGTGGTTTAGCATGTCCAATCCAGGTGTTCAATAAAGAGTTGGTGAAGCTTCAGGACTAGATTGAGATGCATATAATATAAGGTTTATTTCATCAGAATTTTGCAGACAAAAATGTCAGGGTAGCGATGTTTCAGGTCTTTGAAAGAATAATAAAAAAAGAATTTTGCAGGTAATAAAAGATGTCTCTGCTTAGTTGGTATCCCTTTTTTGAACTGCCTCCTGAGAAAAACGGAAATGACAGCTATGAGCTGTTCTACACTAAATGAAATTCATGTATTCGCCGTTCAGGGCACAAGCATTTTTACAAGATTCAGACAAGGATTGAAATTGTTCATGATTACAGCAAAAGACAAATGTTTGTAGATATATCTTGCATTTAAAAGACTTGACTAGAGTACTGGATTTCTAATCTTGGTAGTGGGCTATACCTTTTTGTGTGATGATTGGTTGGATACCACTAGTAGCAAGGCTGAATGACCGATCGCTTCCCCATTTAAACAAGCATGACCTCATACAGCACATATGTGATATGTCTAAAAACAAATGAGAAACTGGTACTCAACTTGAAATCTCTTTTATTTGATTTTACAAGATATCGAGAACAAACACATATGCATATTCCTTAATAACATGCCTTTTTTTCAATATTGTGTGCGTGCTACATTTGTTAAGAATTAGTCAACGGTAATTGACTGGTATGATGAATGATTAAGGAGGCAAATATAGCCAGATAGCAAGAGATATGTACAAGTTTTAATGAAGGCATGAGTTCATCTATTGTTGTCTCAGATAATACAAAGAGCATATAAGGCTAAACCCTTAAAAAAATGACACGAGTAGTACTCTCTCCGTATTTTAAATGTTGACGTTTAGACAATGTCCTGTGTAGTTCATTTCTCTTTGTCTGAAACGTCAACAATTCTAAACCGGAGGTAGTAATCTAAAATTTTATTTCTCAGACTAATTGTGTCGATCTGGTCATCTTAATTATGATGCGAGCAAGGATCGATGTAGTACAGTTTTGGTTGATAACTTTTGGTTGTCATTAGAGAACAAATTCTCCCATTCTTTTCTTTAGAATATAAAGCATAGATATGTTTAATTACTGCAACATGGCACTTAATCTATGTAACAAACATTGCCTAGAAAGCTTTAGAATCAGATCAACAATGATGACGCCCTCTAGTTAACAACTATATAGAAGATATTTTCCACGTCGTTACGTTTAATAGCTAAAACGCCACTCCATAATTATTGCTAATATAAGTGATTTAGTTGTCTGAAAATTGCCTGATCTTGACGGTCATTAAACATCCTGTCTGTTGCACAAGGCAACAAAAAATGGAGACGTTGTAGTGCATCTTAGCTCTTTATTATGTCACGATCAAAATACCAATCACTATCGTTGTTGACCTGTTTTTTCCATGTCAATTTTTGCCGTGCTAAAAAACAAAATAGCTATCTTTCACCTTGCACTTAATACATAGCTTTAGGGTAAAATTTAATCATCCAAAAGTAAAAGCTGTAATTTGAAATACTATTAGAAGCAAGAAAGAGACGCCCCTTCCAATATTTCCACTTGCTGCTACACAATGAATATCAAAATATCACTATCAAGAAACAAATTAAACACAATGCTTGAACAAAAATCAAACAGCACACTTCCAACATCGAGTTAATTTTCAAAAGTTGAGTGAATTTCATCTGATGACATATATGTCGTTATATACATGATGTGTCAATAATTGTCCATGTGTAAAACCATATGATGATGTGAGTGTCGTGAGATGGCTCTAGAAAGGTCACAAGTGCTGAAGCATGATAGGCGAATTTCTGAGTGCGGATGCCCCCCACTGACCTCACCACGCACTATAGCTCGCACTAACGGAGCTGCAAGCTAGGAGGAAGAGCCCAAGACAAGCAGCAACCTCTCAATTGTCCCTCTATATAACCCAAGTGGCCAGTACACGGATCTGATAGTGTACACATCCAGCTAGCTACTAGAATCTAGATACACACAAGTGGAGGAAAGGACGAGAGCTATATCTGCCTCTTTCTTCTTCCTCTCGAGACCAATATAATCAAGCTTGGCCTTTGTGTCTGTCTGGGGCCAGAGGCAAGAACTATTAAGGCCAAGTCATCCTCGATCCGTGGTGACGCGTGATTTGAAGAAATCAGATCATAAGAGGAAGATGGATGGATCAGTGACAACCATGGGCAGTAGCAAGACCAACAAGAAGGGTGATCAGCAGCATAACAGAAGTGGAAGAAGTAGTAGTACTGCAACTATGGCGATGAGAAAGGGGCCGTGGACTGAGGAGGAAGACGCTCAGCTGGTATGGTTCGTGCGCTTGTTTGGTGAACGCCGGTGGGATTTCTTAGCAAAGGTTTCAGGTTTGCGCGGTGGCGGGTGCATCATGCTCGTGCATGCATCCGAATCCGATCTTCCATTTAATTTCTCTTTTCCTTCTCGGACGGTGATGCATGCATGAGGATGATTTCAGGACCGGGAAAGTGGCGAGCGGTATTTTTAACCAATTTTTTCTCCCCCATGTTTCTTCTCCTCCTCCTTCTCTCTTTCTGCATGGGCACGTGCGATTCTTCTCTGATGCAGGTCTGAAGCGCACAGGCAAGAGCTGCCGTCTCCGGTGGGTCAACTACCTCCACCCGGGCCTCCGGCGAGGCCGCATCACCGCCGACGAGGAGCGGCTCATCATCGAGCTCCACGCCAAGTGGGGGAGCAGGTGGTCCCGCATCGCCAGGAGCCTCCCCGGCCGCACCGACAACGAGATCAAGAACTTCTGGAGGACGCGCATGAGGAAGCAGAAGGCGCTCGGCGGGGAGAGGAAGTGCAGCAAGGACGACAAGTCAACGGCAGCGTCGCCCTCTTCGTCGTCGGTGACCACCGCCTTCTTCTCCGGCGGCTCGCCCTCCTCGTCGACGGTGACCGAATCAGCACATCAAGGAAGCAGCAGCGTCATGGACGACGAGGCCGAGCTCGATGAGGCGTCGACCACCACCACCACGGCAAGCCAGCACCAACATCAACAGCAGCAGCCACATCAGCATCAGCAGGAGTGCTACACCATGGACCAACTGTGGAACGAGATCGCGGCAACCGACGCGGCGGCAAGCTACAACATGGACAGCTGGGGAATCGGCCACGCATCGGTTCCTGCCGCTGAGCCGCCATTGATGATGCCTTCGTCGCCGGTGTGGGAGTTCTGCTCAGATTATTCCCTCTGGAGGATCGACGACGAAGAATACTACAAGAAGATGCTCCACGCCTCATGATGCATATCAATCCGTATCATCGCCTTATTTAGTTTAGCTACCTAGAGAACTCTTGTCATCCTTTTTGTTGTTGCATCTCTTCGTACATAGTCTATATATACATGTATGTATTTGCATTTTCTTTACTACTGTAATTTTGCCTTTGTTGCATGCATGCGATGTTAGTTGTTACTAATCTGCTCATTCAGGACTAGAAGGTCGTCCTGTTCATATGACCAGACCATCTCATATGTGCATTCATGTAAGTGATCCAAGAGTGAGGACACTGACATATATATAAATGATAATATAATTAGTTTACTGTCTGAACAATTCTATATATGTCTTTCCGAATCTCTTGATGCTCATGTATGTATTCGATCCTGCACTTATTTGCATAGCTTAAAAGAAATATGATGATCTGCTATTGATTTCCCCTTGTCTTTTACAAGGTTATACATTCTTATATATAGCAAGGCTGAGAGTTCAATTCATTTAGGTTCTCCATAGTCAAAACTAATAGTTATTGTGCATCACAATGGATACAAAATTAAGCTTGTGGGATACTGTCAGTAATATTGTCATTAATTGTAATTATTTTTTGTGTGTAAATAAGTCCATTTGGAAGAGAATTTTTGAGAGCGTCACGACTATATTGTACATATAAATAGGTGACTATGGGCTGATTTTGAAGACATAAAACAGCACAAACATGATTTTATCATAACTAGTACACTACTCCCTAAAGTTTTTGTTGTTTGTGCGAAGCAACTTATCCTAGCTAGCTAACGGTCAACAAAACAAAAACTGAATCGAGTATTAGACAAAATTAGCCATGCTCAGCAAACAAAAACTTATAGTAGTTTGTAATAATAAAAATTTAAAGCATGGGTGGAAAATTCAGCGTTTGAAGCATACAGAAACAAGATTTTGTTCAATTAAAAATGTAGCTAGCTAGGAATGAGAAACAAGATTCAGCCAACATTGAGTTGTAACTTATCTCTACATTTAAGCGATAATTCAAGTAGAGAATCTACACTGCAAAAACTTTCATACCATATTCCAATAAGATACCAACACACGTCCGCAAGGGGTACGATATCATGAGTTTTATGGGAATCTAATAATATAATCCTGTGATTGTACATGGAGAGAAAACAGAAAGGGCAAGAGAGAAGGAAGAACCCAAGAAGGAATAGCATCCATTCCACAACTCAAAGGGCTATTCAATATTACAGCACCTCTCATGAGCCATTTGTGCATGTCCCTATCCAACTTTTCCTTGCTTCTTTTATATCTTTTTCCTGTACTCCAATAATATCTTTAGTCTACTCTCATTTTAAACAATAATATTTGATGTCATTGAGAGAGTGATTAGCAAATGATGCATATATCAATAGGTATTGGTGTACACGTACTAATTATTTGCTTTCATTTCTAATCTTGTCTATAATTTTACATTTGTGGTCGTGCAAGTTGAACAAAGGTAAAAAGCCTCGTAGCTTTGTGATAAGATTGTTGAATAAACATAGTGGGGGAAAGCTAGTGATGAAGAGGCATTATGCCATTTGCCACATGTGCTTGCTACTTACCATCCTCTCATGTGTATTTCTTTCGAAATTGCTTGGTCCTAACTCCTAACCCTCATTAATCTAGCATTATCATTGTGGTTGTTTAATTTACATCCAGTAGTTGTTCATTGCCACGTATCATTTTTGTGTAGTACTCGCATGAACTTAGGCATATCAGTTTAATCGATTTTCTGCTACGTGACAAAACATGGCAGTGTACAAAGTGATTGGTAACTGGTATACAAAATTAGCCATCAGATCGAGTTTAGATGCCCAGGATCATCGCTGGTACCCTACGCTTGAAACAAAAATTTGAGAAAAAAAATCTCAATCAAACCTTGCCCTCCAGAGTCCCGACCCCGTCGCCGCCGCCGCCGCCGCTCCTCCCTCCCGATCCCGCCGCCCCACTTGCCGCCGCCTCTCCCCGTCGGCGTCACAGACGTTGCTTGTACTCCCAAAAGCTACAAGCTTTGCCTTCTCTCTGTTCACCGCGCTCTTCTGGTCTTCCATTCCTCCTCCGCGAGCTGCCGGTCTCGTCTCCATTTCCCACCGAGAAACCCTAACCCCACGGTGAAGGGACGAGGCGGCCAGCCATGAGGGGAAAGAAGCCAGTAATGGACCTCAAGCTCGCCGTGCCGGCGCAGGAGACCCCGGTTGACAAATTCCTGTCAGTCTCCTTGATTCCTTTGCCTAAAAATAGGCTCATTTTATTCCCTCTCCTTTTCCCCTTTTAGAAGTTATCCCCTGATAGTGCTATGATTTGAGTTACTAGGCTGGTAGTTGTATGTCATATCGAGCTCCGGATCATGCTTAATTTCATTTGGTCATGAGCTCGACCATTTAGCTTTTGGAAGGTAGCGGTAAACTGAACTGACGCCTTCCGTGCTGGGTATTGTTTTAGGACGGCGAGTGGTACATTCAAGGATGGTGAACTACGGCTTAATCAAAGAGGCTTGCGGCTTATCTCCGAGGAAGACGGGGATGAAAATGTGAGTCCTGGTGGCAGCCCCTGCTTTTCTTATTTGTTGAAATCTGTCCAACTGTACCCTCGTTGAATGCACCACTTAACCTAGTATTGTAGGTTTGCATAGAACCATTGGAAAAAAGAACTGTCTGCTTAGAATGACGTGTGACATTACTGGCAAGCCTCAACACTTGTTTCTTTCTCTTTAACATCTGGATTGAATGCGCGGAATGGGTGCTACACACATACTCTGGTTGATTTGTGGAGCACAGTGCTGCAGACGGCATAAAAACATTTTTATGTTTAGAATTATGACATCAGTTTTATCTTGATGGAAGGAAGGGACGTGGATTTGAAAAGTTTAGAATTTGTATTATTCACACTACTATTTATTTGTTGGATGCCACTGCTAGAAGTTTTTCCAGTTAGTGAGAACTGCATATATTTTCAGTTTCGCCTAATGGTTTTGGTATTTAGTTTGTGCGCTATAATAATATCATGTTCTACAGTTTGTGTTATGTTTGCTACTCTTTGATGAGTGATCAAGTAGTTTCTGAGCACATCATCTTTTGCCTCAGCAATCAACAAACCTGAAGGTGGAAGATGTGCAGTTATCAATGGATGATCTTGAGATGATTCAAGTCATCGGCAAAGGAAGTGGTGGTGTTGTGCAGCTGGTGCGGCACAAGTGGGTAGGGACATTATATGCCTTGAAGGTAATTTCCAGTATACTAAATTCATCTGATGTGCCACACTCACTACTGGGAGGCAAATGTATTTTGCTTAAGTTAGAGCATTCGTAAACTGCTAATTTTCTACATCCATTTTACTATTATTCTATTTTATTGTTCCAAAAATAGAACTCGATCTCCCTTTGTTCTTTTTTTTTTTTTTGCCAGGGCATGGTCATCTATGTGCTCAATTTTTTTATTTACCACCTGTACCGCATGTTTTGTCCTGCAATCAGACCTTTTTGAACGTTCTCATTTAGTTTTTTTCCTTTGTCATGCTGTGGTATTACTGAAAGCATTCATTTCAGTGAACAATGATGTGTTCTTGTAAAATGAAGGAAACGCTAAATGATCATAGCACCTAGTAGCAACTCATATTACATACAATATCTCTAGAAACACTAACTTTTAAGGAGTAGTAATGATGATAATGAATCAGAGTACATCAGGTAATGTGTTCATGTCAATTAAAAAAATTATAGAGTTGTCCCTGTAACTGTTGTGCTGTGACTAAAAGGCTTTGTTGTTGTTGTTGTAATAATTGTTGTGCTGTGACATTTCACTCATATGGCAATGATAGATATCGTTGATTAACTTAGTATTTTGTTTCTTTGTTCAGGGTATTCAAATGAATATTCAGGAGGCAGTGCGTAAACAAATTGTACAAGAACTCAAAATAAATCAAGCAACACAGAGCCCACATATAGTTATGTGTCATCAGTCTTTTTACCACAATGGTGTCATATATCTTGTTCTTGAGTACATGGATCGTGGATCACTTGCAGATATCATTAAGCAAGTAAAGACAATTCTGGAACCTTATCTTGCAGTACTATGCAAGCAGGTACAAATAAAACTGACTGCTGTTTTCTGCTTCAAACTGTATATTTGGATAAGCTGGAGATGTTTTCTTGTTCACTAATATTTGTTGACCCTTTCATTCTTATTCTGCTTAAAACTGAGTTATGTTTCGTTACTTCAGGTCTTGGAGGGATTGTTCTATCTCCATCATGAAAGGCATGTGATTCACAGGGACATAAAGCCGTCTAACTTGTTAGTCAACCGTAAAGGTGAAGTGAAGATTACTGATTTTGGAGTAAGTGCAGTGCTAGCAAGTTCGATGGGTCAGCGAGATACGTTTGTGGGAACGTACAACTATATGGCGGTATGTTATATTAATTATCTTTTTCTTGTGGTCACTAGTTTATGTTCATTTTTTTTTTCGGGATGCGTAAATTTATGGTGACAGTTCTTTAATCTTCCTCCTTTAGCCTGAGAGGATTAGCGGAAGCTCTTATGATTACAAGAGTGATATATGGAGTTTAGGCTTAGTAATACTCGAGTGTGCCATCGGCCGGTTCCCCTATATACCTTCAGAAGGAGAAGGTTGGTTAAGCTTCTATGAATTGCTGGAAGCAATTGTTGATCAGCCACCACCTTCTGCACCTGCAGACCAGTTCTCTCCAGAATTCTGCTCATTTATCTCATCCTGGTATGCTAAAAGATCTTTTTTCATGAAACTATGCATCTTCTTTAGCTGATTCAAACTGAAACCTCTTTCATGTTAGAATAGATCTTGCCATGCAAGTATTTGGTAAAATGCTGCAATTGTCTGATTACTCAGTGCTTAATTATCAAATTTGCTGCAAGATTGCCTTTCTGTGATCAATAGCTCAGTGGGTGAAACCCTTACAGTAGATTGTTTCCAGTAGTAGGTATTCGTAGGAGGTTTCGGTGCTAGTTAACACAATTGGTTAGTTACATGGAGTGTTTGTTGTCTGGCTTCTTTTCATGCATGCCATGCTATATTCCATAACCTATATTATGCTGTATAAAATAGGTTCAAGGATTCCTTTGGCCATTTAAACATCAAACTGTATAGCGTTAAACCTGAAGTTTGTGTTATCAGAAGTTCATTTGAAGCACATGTTCTTAGTGGGCCTGACTATAATGTTTGACGTCAAAAGATACTAGTTTGTTAGAAATCAGGCATCAGTATTGACGTTTTTTTCTTAATTAATAAAACATCGCTTTCAGGTCGTGATTCCAGTAACCTACTAGACTACCATTGTTGTCAATCTGTACTATGTTAGTAATCTACTAGTCTTCCGATGTTGTCAATCTGTACTATGTTTCAATTCTGCTCTACTACACCATAAGTTTCGTGAAGAACATTTGTTAAGAAACTATCATTGGTGACAGATGTTGCCAGTGTTTATCATACTGTAGTTTTATATGGCTTCTATTTTCTTGCTTTGCAGCATACAAAAGGATCCAGCAGAAAGGATGTCTGCTTCAGAACTCTTGGTCAGCATTACCTTTGACTTAATAGTTTTCTAATTGATAATTGACATTACTGGTATACCATCTGTCAGGTAGGTATACTTAGTTGCCTTTTATGTTCTTGCAGAATCACCCTTTTATCAAGAAGTTTGAGGATAAGGATCTAGACCTGCGAATTCTTGTCGAGAGCCTAGAGCCTCCGATGAATATACCCGAGTAACCTGTCAATAGAAGAGATGGAGGAGGCTTTTGCTCTTTTTTTACAGCACATACTTCTCCTGAGTTGTGAAATCTTCATCACTGAATGACTCGAGGCCTGTGTGTATGTTATTGAGCATGCCAAGACATATCCCATCATTGTAAGACTCGAAGGCCCTTTGAATGTGTTTCTTAGTCGAGTGCTTCTTGTGACCAGTATCTGGTTCACCATAAAAAATCTTGATGCTGGGCTTGTTTTCTTCTATTATATCTTTGATTTCGAGAAAAGGGGGGAAACCATAATTGGGATTGATCAAATATCACCCTTTTCTTTTTCACAGTTTGCACAACTTTAAACCAACGAATAAGTACAGGGGCTCTAAAAGAACCTGAAAAGTAGTACTGGTCTGGGCATCTTGAACATGATGGGAGCATATGCATGCATGCTATATGCAGCTTGCATTTAATAACTTTTGCGATTTTGCTAGTCAATAATTAGAGAACAAATTCTCTCATTATATATTTTATTTACAAAATCCAAGGATATGGTTAAGAACTGCAAGATGGCAATTGATGATACAGGCATACAGATTGCTTGTTTCAACGGGCATCTTCAGTGGAGATGCTTGTGACTGCATCGTCATGAAGGATTGTGGAAGCGTATGCACACTCACAAATTCAGAATTAATAACATATATCATGCTGACTTGAGTGTCATATCTTGAACAATTCCTTTTTGTTTCATCTTGATCCGAATTTGTAGAGCCTGAAATGTAAGGAGATTACCTCAATCATATCAGTTGATTACATTACGCTACATGGAAGATAGAGATAGGTGGAGATAACCTTTATCATGAAACAGCACTGATGAGCCATTTGACCTCACCACGCACCACGACAGGAACCATATCTATCCTTCATTACACTATAGCCCAAGTGGCAAGCAGCAGCAGTAGAAAGGATCTGTACTCATCCAGCTAGCAGGATATAAAGGTGAGGCCTGAGGGGAAGGAGGAATCACAAGCCAATTTCTTCTTTCTCTTAATCCTCTTTTCAAGCCCGGTCTTTGTCTTCTCTCTCTACCCCTCTCTTTCTCTCTCGACGATCAAGGCAAGGTCGACGGCAGCAGCAGCTGGTCAAGGACGATGCAGGGGAGCTATCGGCAGCAGGTGACCATGAAGCAGGATGGCAACGAGCAGATCGGCGGCGACACGGCGGCGACGAGGAAAGGCCCGTGGACGGAGGAGGAAGACGCGCTGCTGGTACGGTTCGTGCGCCTGTTCGGTGAACGGCGTTGGGATTTCTTAGCAAAGGTGTCAGGTTTGCAAGGTGGCGGGTGATGCATCGACCCGGCTGATTCCCATGCATATGGGGATTTGGTCGAGGTCGACGGGAAGACGATGATGGCATGCATCATGACCGGTGCTAACCATTCTTCTTCTCCTCTGCGATTCTTGTCGACGTCCGTGATGCAGGTCTCAGGCGCACCGGCAAGAGCTGCCGTCTCCGGTGGGTGAACTACCTCCACCCCGGCCTCCGGCGAGGCCGCATCACCGCCGACGAGGAGAGGCTCATCATCGAGCTCCACGCCAAGTGGGGCAGCAGGTGGTCCCGCATCGCCAGGAGCCTCCCCGGCCGCACCGACAACGAGATCAAGAATTTCTGGAGGACGCGCACCAGGAAGAATAAGGCGGCGATGGAACAAAGGAGGCAGATGATTATGAACAACGACAACAAGATGATGATGAAAGCTGCTGCATCCCCTTCTTCCTCCTCCTCCTCCTCGGTGATCTCCGGCGTCAGCTCTGGAGGCTCCTCGTCGCCGGTGACTGATGAATTAGCGCTGCAAGAAGCCGAGCTGGAGGAGGCGGCGATGGCAACCACCGCGGCGAGCCAGCACCAACATCAGGAGCACAGCTACACCATGGACCAGCTGTGGAACGAGATCGCGGCGGCCGAGGAGGCGGGCTACGTGGCCGACCACTGGGGATTTGGCCAGCATCATGGTGGCGCCGCCGTGGAGCTGCCGTCGATGCCGTCGCCGGTGTGGGAGCTTTGCCCGGATTATTACTCGCTATGGAGGATCGACGACGAAGAGTACTACAAGAACATTCTTCACGCCTCGTCGTGATCAATTATTCGTTGATCCATCCTAGCTATATGTTTGTGCCTTAATTATACATATGTATATGTAGGTACTCCTTTGATGAGATGAGAGTACGTTAGTATACAGAAGAGTGATGGTGATTTTTATGTTAGCTGTACTGTGATTGACTGTACGAACAATTGGATTATTCTGTCAAAATCTCCTGATGCTCTTATATTGTTGTGTCCATATATGTAGCACGACTTGCTTACACAGCTTATCTCATCTTTCACTGGCTTATTACTGCCTGCCCAAGTGTGCACGTCGCTGGGCTCGGCAAACACGCTGTTACCTTCGCTGTTTGCCAAGGGTCTTCGTCATGTGCACCTTTTTTTTTGGTCTGAGGGTCGTACCAGCACTCGACAACGTCTTTGCTGAGTACGCGACGGATGACACTTAACAAAGATCTGTTTGCCAACTCCATGTTTACCGAGTACTATATGTCGAGTGTGGTATTCGATAAAGTTTTTGCCGAGTGCTCGGATTCCGGTAGTGATTCTACATGCATCCACATCTACCACAAGCTTCCCTCAATCCAACCGGAGGTAATTATATTCATGGTTATTGTGCATTTACATATATATTATTCACTATTATACAACGGCTGGTCTGATAAGAAAAGAAGTCATGTATAGAATTTAGGCTCATCACCTCTGTAGTCTCTTCCAAGAGAATAACGACAAATTCATTTATTACCCGTAAAAAAAAAAGACAATTTTTTTTTTCGTGAGGCGCATCTACGCACCTTAACTGAAAGCATGCGAATAATACAGAAACTGCATCAGGGATATATATATATATATATATATATATATATATATATATATAAAAGAGATACCACATTCCACGATAACGAGCTCGCATCTCACAGAGAGTGCGTCTCTGCATGCATGGCGGCAATGGCTTCTGCATGGGAATCAAATAATAGAGAGAGAGCCATACAAGTCTAGAAGCTCGTCTCAGGGAGGAGATGCTCAAATTAAAAGGCCAGCAGCAGAAGGAAAAGGAGATCAAGCATCCTTCATGCAAGGTCACCACAAGAAGCCAAGCCATGCCATCTGTGCCATGGTGCAAGTCACTATCAACTTTTTTCCTTAGCTTCCTGTATCTACCTTTGCCCGCATCCAGCAGTCCAACGCCACCACAAATAGTAGTTTGTGTTAGCAAGTAGTGAGAGCGATTACTAGTGGCTGATGCACATCAGCTCTGGGGGCCATATAGGGCAGGGAAAATGCTATTTATGTGCACAAACAGACGCCCCCGGATATCACCTGCACCAAAGAAAAAACTTTACTTTTGGTGGAAATTTCATGGTGTGTGATCAGCTTATTACATGCAACTGTTCTGTCGGTTTGTTTTTCTAATATGGTGCAAGTTGGAGATGCAAGGGTAATCAAAAAGGTCAAGTGGCTCTTGTGATAAGGAGGTTGAATAAAAATTTGGGTGGAAAGCTGATGATGATAAGAAGTCAGGTTTCACACACTTACTCACCTTTTCGACCTTCTTTGTGGAGCTGCATATGCATGCCTTTGCTCCTAATTCTCATTAACCTAGCATTATCGTTGTGGATGCCTTTTACATCCACTAGCTATACCACTAGTGGTTCACCTTCACACAAGATAACCCTGGCCCTAAGTGCGCGTGCATGAGCTCACATCCGTTAAAATTTGTTCCCCACTTACTGCAAACTCCTCTCGAATTCTCGATTTTATTTTTCTTTTTTCTTTTTTGAGATATGAGCCAATTGATGCTTTATCGGGCTCTTTTCCTTTTTGTACCCATTAAAAGTTTCCCCTGGTTAATTATTTATTCATGTCAGGGGAAGTTATATATTAAGTATAAGCATGAAGTAATTATTTATTCATGTCAGGGGAAGTTAAGAAACGTTGTGTGCAAAGAGGCAGAAATTCTCTTCCATTTTCTAAAAGAAAAGTAAAGTTATATGAAAATATATAGTCTAGCATGTTTTTATATATGTAGTATCGAATTTTTGTATCTTGTTCTATAAACATAAATTTACATGAAAGTGGAAGAAATCTTTGCATTATTTATTCTTTGTAATTTTTGTATGACAACGTTGACAAGGTAATAACTAGCGAGGTACTCTTTTCGTTTTAGCATTTCTCTTTTTTTAGTATGTCGACAGATGAATAACATTCTTTGCATTGTAATTTTCTTTTGCCAATTGCCATACCCAGTCGATGAAAACAGACACCCATCCCCATTTGCATGCCGACGCTTGGAGATGTTGGCCACGTGGGTTTTCGCACACCATATTTTGAAACAGCAACCACCCCGGACGGTAAAGGAAATACCGTCCACCCTCGGATGACTTGTATATATCTGTTGGATCGGCCTGTGCGGCCAAGATTGGACTCAACGAAAACCGCCTTTTTTTCCTTCTTTCCCGTTCGGCGACACATGTAGTCGCCGGAGACTTCTTGTAATTTTCGTCTCCGATCATTCGCTGGATCAGACCAAGTTAATCAACGGCCTCCAGGTGCTCTATCCCAGGCCGCAAAAGTTACAATATTGGAGTAAACGAAAATGGCCGTTTCTTCTTGAGGAGTTTTACTGTCCAAAATACTGGTTAGTAGTTTTAGAAAACTACTAGCCAGTAGTTTAAGGATAACTTTATAATTGTATTATTTATTTAATTATTTAATTATATATATATATATATATATATATATATATATATATATATATATATATTCCCGAAATACAGCTATCAGGCCAACCCACACGGTTTCATGCGGCCCAAACAGAAAAGCCCACCGAACGATCTCATTCCTTCTCAGCGTCATTCCTCGGCAAGTGTCATCACTGCCAACAGCGTCGACGCCATCATCACCAGTCCCAACCAGCGCCTCACTCCCCTTCCCCTACACCCTGCGCTGTGCGCTGCCAACGGTGCCAGCGCCGTCATCACCAGTCCCAGCCAGCCGCCACCACTGCACACGACCTTGTCCTCCTTCCCCTTCCCTTACGCCACCAACACGAAGGCCTTTTTGACCAGAATCTTCGAGTCACCATGTTATGCAAAAAAAGTTACCCGTCTGAACCTGTTTCAGTTTCTTAAAGCTTTAAGTCTTGAACCATCATTCTTATTGATAGTCAGTTTGCCTTTTGTTCTTTGAGATACATTTATTTTCTCTTCCTTCTCTGAGAGATGCTTTGCTAACTGATAGTCAGGGCACACAAGAGAGTTAAACGGAAACGTCCTTCGGTTGATGAACAGGACATTCATGCGTCCGTTACAAGTTGATCTAATAAGCTCATTTGTTTGATACAATGACTAACTACATGGCACTAATAATAGTATCAACCGAACACTCATGTGTCCTACAGTTGCGACCCTAGATCATCCACTCTATCAATGTCTTTTTGCAGTTGCTCCTATCAACATAACATCAACCAGTTTGAATGTGACCTCCAGAGAAATCTGAACTAGCAGAAGGGCACAACACATAACCCAGGTGTATTGAGCCTTTACCGTCCTTTTAATAGAATAAACTGCTACAAACTACCATCATATAGTCAGCTCAGATTCCACAAAATATTATGACTGTATATATCTATAATGTGAGTGCTAGATCTCAGCCTTTTAGAGTTGGTATCCATAATGATAAATCAAGTCCACGCAGCAACCGAAAAGAAAAAGGATCTCTGATGCATATCAAGTTATCAACAGCTCATATCATCATGTTACAAAGTTTAGAGCAGTGAGAATAAAAATCCTCCAAAACTGAAAGAGCTAGCAAATTATATGCTACTGTACAGCAGAGTAGTGAAAATGTACTTTCATGATTACTTAGCCCAACATGCACTCTTTAGTCTTTGCAATCAGCCAAGTAAACGATGATTTGTATCCTGATTAGCCTTTTCAAATGCATCTTTTCTAGAACCAAAATGAATGGAATGATCAAACAGAGTGCCGCACACGTAATTGCACTTCACACCCTGACATTGTCAGAGCTTCTCGAGGTCGGCAATGCTGCCACAGTAGTCATTTCCCAGCGTCCTGAGCATCATGAACATGCAGGCGAGCAGCGAGGCCACAGTCTTGGTTGAAGGCTTGCTGCATGTGGAACCTACCACCACCGGTACAGTGGATAGAAATTAAGAACAACAGTAGCGACGCAAAAACGAGGTAATAATTGGGTGGAAGATGAAGAGAGAAAGGGAGCAAGACATTGACCTCGACGAGTAGGATCGGCGCTTCCGGGCCATGTCTGCCGTCGTCGCCGGTCACCTTGAATAGCTTCTCGGAGATCAACCAAAAGCCTCAGCGAGGGTGGACGACGGGCCGGGCACGAGGACACGATTAAGGCCGCCTTCTTCCTCCCGCGCCACTAGCACCTGCCTCTACCCGCGGGCCCGCACTGCCGCCGTCTACACCCATCAGGGCTCAGATGACTGTCTCCTGTCTCCTTTACTCTCTGGTCCAGCACCGGCGCCGCTGGAGATATCAGGCGACGGAGATCAGAGGCATGATTCTGACAAAAATGATTGACTTCGAGAATGATTCACTCCCGGCGGCCAAATGATGATGATGCTATATGAACCCTAACCCTACCGTAAGAGTAATGACAAATATAATTTCATCAATTTAATTAACATCAGAGATTTGTTATATTGCTAATTTTGTTTTATGTTATAAAACAAAAATTAATTATTAAAAATCTAATACTTTTACTATATTACCCTCAATCCGACAAACTACTAGCTAGTAGTTGAAGATTTCTGATATTAGATCTGATCAATCTACTGGTCAATAGTTTTTTTAAACTACTTATAAATATTTTGGACAGTAAAACCCCCCTCCTTCTTCTTCTCCCCGATCGAGATGTTGTTGCTCCCGTTTGACAGAGCTCTGCAACAAGTTTGGCTGTTTGCGTTCTTGTTTTGAGGCCTTTGCCCGAGCTTTGGTCAGAAGGCACTGCAGCATCAGCCATCAATAAGCTGAAACCTTCCATTAATTAACTTGCCATGACTTTTCGATCCTTCTAGCTAGTCACAATTCTTACGAGTGCAAAAATGGCACGATCCAAGTTCGTGTAACTTGATTTCCATGCTGCTTGATCATTTTTTGTGCACGTTTACTCCGCACTGCATAATCTAGCTGTGGAGAATCAGCTCTATCTACTACACGCATCCGTTTAGGCTTCTCGCAAACAACACCCACCCTGCTCTTTCCCTAGCACTCTCCTGTTGTGTTGTTACTAGTTCCTTAGGTGCTTGGCTTGCCGTCTGGCCAGGCGCCTATCCTTGGTGCTATCCGGTTAACCCAAGTCTCATCTTTGACTGCCCCTTTGCGTCTACGTTTTGGACCTCAATTGGTGTTGACCCAAGTCTCCTACCCCATATCACAAGACTGTGGAAACTGCCAAGGCCGGATGCCATCCCTGCCAAGCACTTTGACGTTTTGATTCACCTCTGTTGCTGGAACATTTGGAAGCACAGACATGATGTAGTGTTCCGATCCCTCCCCCCGTCACACGAGCGGTTGCAACAAGCTTGTCGAGCAGATGCAATACTCTGGCACTATATATGGCCTACAACTGATACTCATGTTGCTTATGAATGGTGTAACCTCTTCTCCCCTCCTTAGTTCTTCTATGAACATGTTGTGTAACCCTTAACTTGATGGACGGGCAATAAGCCCGACCCCTATATCAATGGAAAAAAAAAATCAAGTGGGGACCTCCCCCCCCCCTACCCCCGGGGTTGAACCATAAAAAAAAAAGAATCAGCTGTAACACTTCTCTGAAATCCACTGCTGACGGTAGATGCTGTTGCCACTGCCTAATAGTATCACATGGTCCAAGAATTGACATTGACATAATGTATATGAACTTCAAATTGCAGTTTCATATCAGTTGTTTTGATTTAGTCAGGTCCACTGCCTGTGTTCCTTATTCGAACCTACTAAATGTGATTGGGCCGGCAAGCCTGTTTCATAAAGTCTTGAAAATTACAATAGGCCACAGGCCTATAAAGAATTGAGGCCCAGGTCTCTGTACAGCACTGAAAAGTTGAAAAAAATCAGACCCAGGTTATCAAATGTAACATAACCAACTGTGGCCAAGCCGTTGCTGTGACATATGAAATGTTTCGTCAAAGCATGTTTTCCGTTGATCTGGTTTTCTTTGAACGTTTCAGAATATCATCAGTTGCTGGAAGGTTGGAAGGAGCAGAGTCCAACGACTGTGTTCTACGCTCTAGCCCACGAAAGTCAGTCAGTCTCTAACTAACCTGATGTTGTGGGTCGTAATAGACCTGCCTAAATATGATGGAGTAGCATACCAAATAAGAAAGGTATAGTAAGATCTTCGTCCTCAAGCGGCTTCTTCAGGCTGGTTGATCTGGACATATCTCTGCTCTTCCTTCCTGCATTGAACAGCATGCAACGAGATACAGTAACACCTTTGACCGCAAACAAATACTGATACTCCAATAATTTGTTGCCGCTAAAACGAAAGCCAGATCATACTTGTGATTGCGATGAGAAAGTGTGGCCACTGTGCCAATACATATGCGGTTAAATTCATGTTTTTGGACCGCGTGTTTTTTTTTTCTTCCTTTTTTTAACCACTCGACAATGACTTGGATTGATAGATGGACCGATGGCGAGTTGGGGACCTTTACCTGTCGAGACGCAGCTTTACCGTGAGTAGCAAGTTTCTAGTACCACTGCAAGGTTCATATGACTATCTAGTTTTTGCTCATAACAGATTCTTTTCAAATTCCAAGGTACTACATGCTCTTGGACTCTTGGTAGATACATGCGGAAAATTAAAGCAGCGGCCAAAATGGCAACACAATTTCTTTCTTCTTCCAGCATGCAGCAAGCTACTACTTATAACCAAGTTTATGTAGTTTCTGCATATGCATCGTATCTTAGTGAATATTGGTATGTGACATCTTTATTGACACTTGTTTTTTTTTTAAAAAAAAAGAGCTTATTGACACATGATTTGGGCTCGTGACACATGGCAACTAGAGATGCAAACCAAAATTTTTCTTTGTATCAAGTTTTTTGGATTTTGCCGAGTGTTTTCTGAGTTTTGCCAAGTGTCTCTATCACTTGGTAAAGCAAGCGATTCCGATAGTGATCATTTAATGGACGTACCTGGGTGCAGTATATATCCTCCACAAATCTTTGCAGATGGATGTATACATCGTCGATCCATTTGGCAGTCCACACCACGCATTTCCTAAGCCCTGTGGGCTACATGTGGTCCTCTGCCGCTGATGGTAACAGGCATGCATATTAAGCTATCCGTCCTACTACCTACTAGATAGCAGCTTTCAGGTGGGAACGCCGCTAAGTGCTAACACATGATTACTAGCAGAGACTGGATGCAGCGATGATTCACGAACTGGATTAGCAGAGAGACTCCCCTGCATTATACTGTACCAGCTGCTGCTGCTGCTGGGGACGACGACGGTGGTCCAGTACTTCTAGCAGACAAGGTGACGTGCAAGAGATCGACCAGATGAAAGAAGCGAATTAATGTTCATATATATCATCTTGGACGTGACCCTTATCCAAAAAGAAACAAATTAATTAAACATGTGGCATCATGCACATCCCTGCCTGGTCCTCCACGCTCGTCGGAATTACTACACTATATTGTTTGGATATGCAATTTTCAGGCAGCAGATCGATGGACAAATAATAATGGAGGGGGTTTGTCCGGGGTATTACGCATAGCAGTAAAACTATATATTGGGAAATTCCTAGACAAACCATTGTACTACCACCACCACTATATGAGGGTAAAAGTCAATAGCGAAGAAGAAAAGGCATGCATCTAAAAAGGTCGGAGTAGTACCGGGAAAAGAGAAACACACCACCACATTACAAGAACAAATGAAAAAATAGAGAGAAATAAATAGCCCTATAGATAGGTTTGATTTTCTCCGTCCGTCGTCTAGCTATGCGGCTGGATGGCGACGTGCATGGCGCCTGGTCTAGTCCAGGAGGCACAACATGCATGCAAGTTGCTTTATTTGGGACGATACTACTGTCACGACGAAATACTAGATGTGCTGATACATTAGCGATCACACAAGTCACAGCCTAAGGGCATAGCCCCTAATTACGAAATTTGAGAAACTATATATGCGAATGTATGAATGATTGAACGCTAATTGATGGTGTGTACATTTGAACTCAGCTTTAGTAGCTAGAAAAACTTGCTGCTCCGAGTTCTCACAGTAACTAATAGCTAGATTGAGATATTTTCTCTCCTTTTTTTAGTACAGAGATTATGACTCTTTCTTCAAAGAGCATATTTATCTCATTGTTTATAATGCTCTAGCTGGTAGCTTAATAATAAAATCCAACGACTTGGACCATCTCTCTCTCTATATATATTTACGCATAGTTTAGTACGATCCAATCTACGTACGTATGTGTACAAAACAAAATCTTGTGCAGCAGAGAGCAGGTTCATGATTAGCTTGCCAATCATCACCGGTGTCTACATGTCGATCTCCTCTTTATCGAAATTAAGTATTTATATGATATAAAGCTAAGTATGTTACGGGTATCGCATACGCATCGGCCATATACAAGCAAAGATATAGTACGTTGTGAAAGTACGTGCGTGGCAGCACGGCGTAGCTCTCATGTGAAACGGGCATTTGTTTGTGTTTAGCGACGCCATCCAGTGGTTGCTGGTTCTTCGCATGTAGCCTCCGCCTCACAACGACGTCCTTCTCATACGTACGTGCTCTCAAGGACGAGCAGCGTGATTTTAATCAAAAGTAGTCAAGGACATCTTTGTTCGGGTTTAATTAATCTAGTCCTTAACACTAGAAAACTTTAAAAGGTAACCGGCCAATGGGAGATATGTCTGCATAACTTAGGGGTTGTTCGTTTCCAAGAGCTAAAGGACTAAAACTAAATTTTAGTCTAGATTTTAGCTCTAGGAAAACGAATGGGTGGACTAAAACAAGAGCTAAACTTTAGTTCTAGAGATAAAAAAAGACTAAAAATAAAATTAAATATTAGCTCTTCAAGAGGGGCTAAAGTTTAGCTCTAGTTTAAAGAAATAAACACCCCCTTAGTTCAAGAGTCGTCAAAAGATGACACTATCTCGATTTTTTAATTGATGATGATATGTGTTCCAATAATCACCAACTAGTTCACTTTTGAACCACAAAAAGTTTCTTGTCCAAATGCTAGCAAAACTAAAAGCCAAAAAGAGTGTATCGTTGTTATTGATTTCAAGAAGTTTACATGCAGCAACTAAGCACAAAATTAGCACAGACTAGCTAGCAGTGGTCTTTTCTTGTAAATTTTGATCTTCACTGACCTAATATTATGAGTTATGACCTAAAAAAATTAGTCCAAAAGAAGCTCTAATTTACAGCAGATATATATACGCCATTTGTTAGTTTTATGCATGGGTGATGCATGCACCGGCTGTCATCAACATTTTCTCCTTGCAATGGCTGCATAATTAACTCACCGAGAGCCCTGTGAATTGAATGGTGATCTTTCCAGTGAGTTGTACCGAAACGGCCGTCGTATGTGTTATTATGTGTAGGCATAGTGCATGAGTCTATTTGCTCGGCGGTGAGAATCAAACGGCAGTGTGTGCATGACCAGACCACGCCGGCCGCCGGTGGTGTTCAGTTCTGAGTTCTGAGTTCTGAGCTAGCTAATTAGCTAGGCCCCTCTTGTGCCGGCGGCCGGCCGGCGAGGTGGTCTCTATCGGCGGCGACTGCCGTGGGGGGCCCTGTCGTGTTGCGCGGCGCACGTGCACGAGCGGCCGACACGTGGGCCAATGGGACGGCAGCGCAGGGGAGGCGCCACACATGGGGGCCATGTGCGGGCGAAGCGCGCCTCGAATACGACAGCCGCGTCGGGCGCCGCGCGGAGGGCCCACCACACAGACCTCATCCTTTTTTTTTTTCTTTTTGGTGCGTTTTCTTCTCATCAATTTAATAAAGAAAAATGCTCTGCTCGCGAATTAGTACACTGTACTCTACACCAACCTGCTGTTAGACACGCGGTGACTACTGAACCTAATAAAGAAAAATATAATGGTTGCGAATTAGTATAGTACTATGCTCGTACTATAGATTAAACTAGCCTTGGATATGTTAATCGTATTTCTTAATCCCGCGAGCACACGGATTACGAGGCCCTAAAAACTATACTTAGGGCCGGCTGCCGGGGTTCGTAGAACCAGTAGTATGTGCGCCCCATGTTCGTAGGAGAGGTAGTACGTGGCAGTTGATGGAGACTTGGCTCCGTTGTCCTTCATAATACTATATACTAGTTGATGGGGCGCGTCCTTGCGCGTCCATTAAATAAGAGGGGAAGTAAGAATCAGGCATAAGAAAAATTAACGCAATAGAAGATCAAAAAATATAGTAAAAATTATATACAAGCTTATTTAGAAGATACTTAATCTAATAAAATCTTTGTATTTATTATATGAACATAATATTATTTACACGACAATATTATTTACATAGGGCACATGACCATATATATACAAAAGTTAATACAGAGCATGTAAAAGATAGCTAGCATGTATATACATCACCAATAACAACAATAGGCTATACGTATACATGGATCCACTGACTTATAGAGCCGAACCCCATCCATTTTTCCAGGGACCTCAGAGCTGCTATGACAAGAGGTATCAACAATGCCCATGTCGACATAGAAAAAGAGTTGGATTGGAGACGATAACAATCCAATGCAGCCGTCAAGGTCATATTCACATCAAAATAAACATTGACAAAGGCAGCCGACAACTAAGAAATATTTTGCAAATCTTAATCAGTGAAGAGGGGGAAGCAAATAGTTTTCACATGGACGACCGGATCATATGAGACCTTATCTATTCTTAGCTTTATTAGCTGTAATTATGATTTTTTGGATGTCCCTTGACGAGGCTTATCAAAGTCAGAACCATACCAAGACCTGTGTTGGGAGCAATGAAACATGCAAGTTACAATTAGAATACCAAAACAAGATAAGGTGGTCAAGACCTTCTTCCTAATTAACACAGTTCATAAAAAATTCATATACCTGTTAGTTTCACGATTGGATTAACTTCACAACCTTCTTCCTAATTAATACAGTTCATGAAAAAACTATGTCATCAATCATATCAAGAGGAAGTCAGACAATGAGGAAAAGCATTGTTGAAGTATATAAAGAAGCAAATTACATTTTCATCAAGCACATCATTCTTAATAGCGGTTTACGAGCATCCGACACTTTAGTTTACGAGCATCCGACAACATCTGTGCCACAAATATAATCACAGGGAAAAGATTAAATAGCCTGGTCTTTCAATATTATTGAACTGATCTGATCCTTTGATAAGAACATGTTATTAGCCCAGTAAATTTACAACAAAGTAACAATGGAGATGGATATTAATTAGTAACTAATGGTGCAAGTATGTAAGTGAAATGATATTGTAGTTCAGATTCTAAACAAAATGAAGGGTAGTGTATGATTGATGAAAAAATGAAATTTGTAACATAGAATGAATTACGACTGCAGCGCACCCTTGTACGCCGTCTAACGATAAATGGCATGTAAAAAAGTTTTAGTGAGGATTTTGGCTGCACACATTAACGATGTCTAAACTTACAATCTCATATATTAGTGTTCAATAATATCTTTTATACAACGACTACCTCAATAATATAGGTTCATTCTTCGAGTTGAACAACAAATGCAAAGTCATGGTTTATTACATGACATTATAATACCTACTGTAAAAGACATAACACTATAAGAACTTTTTATATAAACAAACCTTTTTTGTAGGTGTACCTTTGCACGCGGTATTGAAAGAGAAGTCTGTGTAAAAAAGATGACATCTACTACAAAAGACATCATGGTTAAGAAGCAATTTCTGCACATAAGGCAAACCTTTATGCTCTAAAAGAAAACTTCATATTAAAAAGAAATATTAATTATAATGTATACAGTTACTGTCCTATCTAAGACAATTTCACTGGGAAGAGTTTAGGACATCAGATGTACAATCTGTAAACTTTTTTTTTCATATTTCAGATGGAATTAATAGTGCACAAATGTGATCCGAATACATGCACAAGATAAGATTTAGAATTAGATGCATTTTTCCTCTTTTGAAACTCAATAAGACCATGTTTAATTGAAAAGTAACAAGGGCATTTTAAAGTCTAGAGAAACTATAATACTTGACATGTGACGTCCTCAACATACAGAAATCTCAAAATGCATTTCAATAAGCAAAGTATAAAATCAGGCAGCATAAATCTATACTAATTCACATAATCCATTAAGAATAAAAAAAATTGGAATCAAGGGAAAATAACATTTAAAATCCAGGAAATATTATTTAACCTTTTTCACTTTCTAGTAAACACGTTGTGCACATTTGGCAAACCCATTTTTCGCCTACTACCAACATTATAAAATATGGTCAGAATATGTTCCTTTGTAGCAGACAACTAAATCTGGACACTCAAAACATGATAGGTCTATACTACGTAAATAAAACATATTTATGTGGTAATTGCTAAGCATTTAGCCTATATAACCTTCAAAATGCGATCCTTATAATATTTTGAGGCAGTAAATATGGTTGATTCTCTGTATGTTGCTGACCACCATAAAAACTTGCAAATGGAGAAGGAACAGTGAACATAACTCATTAGAGAAAAAACTGAAACAAAGATAAGTAGAGTACAATCCCAGGAACATGTAAAGGAAGAATGAATTACAAATATATTTCTCTATTACAAAACAATCGAGATCGTATCTCTTCACACTATTACAAAATAACAATAATCACTACTCACCACGATAATGTCATAGATTAGTAGGTCATAAGATATGAAATATACATCACAATGTCAAGTCAAACGAAATGTGATCCTTATGTCATAGTATGCATAATGCTTTCTAAAGCGGTGCAACAAAAATGACTTCTTGCAAAGAAGCAATGATATAAGAAATCAAGAAAAGGATTACACTAATCAAGATGCAATGAACTTAAAATTAATATACAAACACATCACCATTTAACTTATGCAACAACATTTTACCAATATATGGTAATAAAACTTTATAACAATAAACTGCATATAATAGTATGATTAAGGTAGCTTAGCAGTTTCAATATTTCTATATAGACACAATCCTCTAGGAGCAATAGGTTTGACCCATCCCTAACCGACCATATATCTAGTTTCTTCTATTCCTTCAAGTATTTGTATGAGACCAACTTTATGCTTCAAATTTTTATTTCTTTGAGAGATCATTACTGGGTCAATGCTTCTTCTAACCAGTAAAAGAGTTCCATCAATAATGACATACGGACATAAGCAACCAATATCATGACTTTCTAAACTACTATACAAACAAAAAGAAAGGACAACACAAATGAAAGAAAGCATCTCCATGGCAGGTATGGGAGTGGAAGAATTTATATACCTCATGCAGCAACAATGAACTTTGCTTTAAAATCAAATAATAAATAAAATAGAACACACAAATCCATACCTCAAAATCCAAAATGCAGATATAAAGGAACTGGACATGCTTATGGCAAAAGCATAGAGGACCTCGGACGCCGTCTATCCAAAGGGAAAAGGTAGAAACCTTGTTACCTCACTATTCAGTAAAAACATTATCACCTCACATACATTTTTACCTTGTTACCTCACTATTCAGCAGGCCTAAATTCCTAACAAAAAAATTTGAAAGTATGTAACAACAGCAATTGGAGCCATAAAACTTACAAAATAACAGACATTTTTAAATGCATCTTATAGGAAGAAAGTGAGCCCCCCAAAATAAGAGGGTAATCTTTAATTCTTTATTTGTACAAAAGTAAAGAGACAAACTTACTGTATGCCTCAAATATCATGCACTTAGCAAAGACATGAATTGGTTTTCCTCTTAGCAACTTATATTAGATATCCTTCTACTATTTCATCCAGAATGCATGTCTGTCTACCTCAAAGTCACTGTATTCACCAATAACAGGAACATCAATGACAGACCCCTTAACGGAAGGTAGTAAATATCTTTTATTATTATTATATAAATGATTCTATTAAGAAAAGACAATGATAATAGTATAAGATGGTCAAATCCCAGCAGCAAGGTATCCACTGCAACAACGCAATTATATATTACAAATCCTCTAGCGTTGCAAAAATCTGCATAGGAGTATGGACTACACCTTAGTATGCATTCTGACTATACTGAACTATCAGCCCACCTCAATAAATATTACGACCAAATGAGAGATATACCTTTTTTTTTGTTTTTACTATTGTCTTGTTACCATTGGGAAGTGAGAAGTCTCAGACGATCATCTTTTCCCAGAAAGAATAGAATCGCTATTTTCATGCCTGCAAATAAGGGAATTTCTTAATTTTCATAAATAAAAACAACTGTATAGAATTAGGATAGAAATAAAAAGTATGAGATGATCATCTTTTCCCCAACAAGAATAGAATAGCTATTTTCATGCTTGCAACTAAGGGAATTTCTTAGTCTTTATAATCTTTATAAATAAAAAACATAGAATTATGACAAAACCTGGTAACATTCATGACATATAGGTATACCACGTGCTTTTCATAAATCTCATGCTCTATCAACAATTCCTTTCAGGCATTTTACCGAAGCAGTTTTTTTTCTTATAAACAAGTCGATAAAGAAAATATTAGAGCAATAACGTAAATTTTAAGAAACATCTCACTCCAATAACAGTAAATATGCCAACAAGGCACAAAACAATATGGTAAGAAGCAAAGCAGTCGAACTATGCACGAATAGTTCCTATATGCAAAAAAGGTGCACAATCAATATCTATTAATGGAATTACTTTTTTGTGACAGGTTTTATTGAAAGTGTGATGATGTTCCGATACTGAGATAAAGGCTCGGTACTTAGGTACTACCAAACCAATGTGATAATATCAGCCGAAGAAAAAAACAGAAAAAACAGGAAAAAAACAGATAACTAACTCTGGAAATAAAAGTAAATGAATCACAGCTGAAAGAATTCTAAGGAAAACATTTTTTTAAAGAAAAACACGAGCTAAACAGGAGTACCATGCCGTAACTCTGATCATTCTGAACAAATCATCAGGCACATTAAAAGATTATTTATATAATCATCATGTTCCTTATTTATTTATTAACAAATTAAAATAAACTAAATCAGATTGTCTCAGATTTATTGCATAATCTGTTATTCAACCTGCAATCCATGGGAAACTTGAATACGATGTCTCAATCTATATAGAAACCCACAAAAATGAACTGACATTTTCAATACCCCAATAATAGAAACAAAAAAACATAAAATTGTAATTAAAAAAAAATACAAGGCCAGTTATAGTGAAACTATAAATTAAATCTTATAAATCAACCATACAGTTCTAGAAGGTAGGATCTAAAGGAACCATGGCCAATCTTCCCTGGCTGCAAACAATGGCACCAAATAAAATGGAATAATATAACAATACAAATCTGCAGCTCTAAATGTATAAGAAAAAGTGGCGAGCTGGATAAATTGAACGAAATTATGATCAGAATTGAGGAGCAGCAACACAGTGATTTCTATTATTACTTTGAGGGATAACAGATCGAGCCACCAAATCCCCTACCAGCCATCAAAAAAAAGAAAAGAAAAAACAATACTCATGTATTTTAACGTAAGGTGATAGGGAAAAAAATGCAAGAATGGAAGGGAGAGGAAAAGGACGGGACGGTATTACCTGAATCCTCGCCGCTGCTGTGAGCCACCGCATCTGCACCCGCGTTGTTCCTGCCAGTGACCGCAAAGCCCAATGTCGGACGCTGAAAGAGGAGCAGCCATGGCCGGAGGAGCCACCACGCCCCAGCTTGGATCCGCCGCCGGAGACAAACACGACCGAGTCCAGCACCCAAGTCCCGCAGTCACACTCGGGCGCCGGCTGCTACCTCAGTGAGGAGAGAAAGGAAAACGAGGATGCATGCAGAGAGAGAGGGTCGCCGGCCAGTAACTCCGCTCGCGGTGCCACTTCCTGCGCCCGATGCCACCATCCCTCGTGCCCGCCGTGGCGCAGGCGGCCCGTGCCGCCGTGCTGTGATGCCGCCTCCGTTCTCCCCGCCACGCCACGCCACGCCACGCCGCCCCACATCACGCCACGCCGCCCCGCCGCCGCTCTGCTCCCCACGACACGACCTAGATCCGCCGTAGGGAAGGGCCTCGCGGCCCAGCCCTGATCCATGGGAGGCAGGGCCCTGCCCCAAGCCCAGATCCGTGCCACGACAAGGGCAGCCACGCCGGAGCCCACCATCCTCACGCCGCGCCGCCCCTCTCCTGCATCCCATGCCAGCGTGCTGGCGTCATCATGTCATCGATCTGTGCCCGCCGTTGCTTTGCGAACCAGAAGAGAAAAAGAGAGGAGCCACGAGGAGAGAGAGGGGGAGAGAGGGAGAGCTCACCGTCGCCGTCGCCCGGCGCCGCGCCGCGTCTAGCGCTGGGCTAGCGCCTCCGGTCACCGTGCCGCCACCTCGCTGCCCGTGCCCAGATCCACCGATGGTCTAGGTCCCACGCCGCCACCCCAATCCGACGCCTCCGCACGGCCTTCTCCCTCTCTGCCTCCTTCGCTCACCTGGCCTGAGCTCGGACTCCGCGCCCCGCGACGGCTGGATCCACCCCAGTGCTTGAGAGAGAGAGAGAAAGGGAATAGAGAGAGAGAAAAGCAAGGAGCGAAAGAGAGGATAAGGACGGGGCGTGAGTCGTACATCAGTTTATTTTTCACTCCTTTGTTTTTACCCACACCACCGCACTCGCAGGCGATTCTAATCGAACGGTAAAAAAAAATTGATCGACGTGGCGTGCGAGTCCGCGCTGGGGTGAGCGGACGTTTATAGAGGTAAATACTCTCTAAAATGGTCCAAACCTACTATACATGAATATATATGTTGTATAAGATAAATCGATATTTCAAAAAACATCGAACAAGCAAAATAAACATACCCAAGGTTCACTGCTCATATGTACAATATATGTTTAAGACTAATATAATTAAGGATATATAGCACAATAAAAATAAAGTTGAACTCAACTGGTTAGGTTTATTATGATGATGCATACTAATTAATGTTCAAGTCCTAAATATAAGCATTGAATTTTTAATGATAATATAAGTCTAATTTATATTAACTTTTCTGATAAACACTTATCAAAATAGCTTACATGCATAAAAAACCGCTGGGGTTATTTGGCTGGATGAACCAAGCCGCTTCAAAGAAAGCAAAACCAGCAGGCATAGTAGTACTAGCTAGGTGGAGGGTAGGTAGGTGTAGCTGAAACTGAAAAAATTCGGAGCTGAGTGGAGGTATTAATGGCCGTGGGGTTTTGTGTTGGGTTCACATGCATGATATCGTTTTGACGGGTAAAGCCGTTGGGTGGACTCGCCTTGGAGTAAAACCGCGGGAAAGAAAGAAAGAAAGCTCCACATTCCCTGGTCGCCTTGTTCCCCGACGAGTCCCGGGTTTTCTTCCATCGCTGCTACCTCTTGCTCAAAACTAACTGTATTTCGTCAAATACAGTATTCTCTCTGAAACTGTTTATTCATTTACATTCCATTAATCTGGTCGCTTCGTCCTCCTAGGTGTAGTGTAGCATCCTACATGGATGTAGCACGAGCCGCCTAGCTAGGTGTACATGATCGCGCGTTATCTTGTTCTTGTCTGCATTGACTGAATACACATGCATGTGACACGGGCACCTGACTTTGCACTTGATCATCTGTGTAGAAGGCATATTCTTTTGATACTAGCAAAGTTGATTATGCACTTATATAGATTTTTTTAAAAAATAGTATAAACACTCGTATACAAATCAAAATTATATTATGACTCACATATCCTTATAAATACTTGAACGCACATCCTATTTCTACAAGCGATAGGTAGAACGCGTACTCAAAAGCTCGACCCAAACGTTTGATTTGTTTCAACATCCAAATCAATGCATGTTGCTGCACTCATCTACTCAGTACTTATTAACATGTATCAAACTTTTTCTTCTTTTTAATGGAATGACGCGCAACTCTCCTGCGTATTCGAGAAAAAAAATACTTATTAACATGCACTCGAGATAACACTAGTATTTGGAGTAGTAGCTTTGCATGTGTGGTTCTTCAACCTCGAGATCACAAAGATATGAAACCAAAGATGCCAACATGGGACTAGAGCAAAGATAGGAACTATCAAAGATCCCATATTAAGTAAACGACATATACTGTTAAGTATCCTCTTGTCTCTCTTGATATACACCACAGTGCCCTAATGCAAAAGCAAGCAAGGAGTAACTAGGAGTAGTATAGGAGGACCAGGGCACGCACTACCTTGCCATGCCCCATAATTGCCATGGGACCCAAAAGCTTCAAAACCAAGTCCCAAGAAGCAAGCTGTGAGGTGAGAGAGCATGAGAGAGAGAAGAAGGAAAAGAGTGCGCAACAAGGTCGTAGCTTTTTCATTGCCCGGCCAAAAGCTCAAATGAAAAGAGAAAAACAATTGAAAAGAAAGGGACGGATGGATGGATGGAGATCCAAGGTACACGACCCCTCAAGATTTGTGTCCCCCACGGTTCTTGTCTTCTTCTTCTCTGCCTCTCACTCCTAACAGCGCCACATTCATTCATAGAAGAACGAAGAAGAGGGAAATTTAATATAGGCACTTCCCGGCCCCTCCCTCTACCAACTAAATTACCTGTTTGCTTTTGTTAGTTTTGTGCATTAAGTTACTACAAGACGATTTTAGCATAGTTTGTTATTATATGTAGACATAGCTAGCCGACGCCGCTGAGGCTACTTGGCCGCCGTCCTAGCTAGCAGTACTCCGTTTGTGGCTTGGCTGGACTTGTACTATCATCTGAATAATCCAGCTTACAAACTAGGGTGCCGCTGGTTCATGGAGCTTACACGTCGTCTTGCTTCCTCCCACTCATCTTTTTTTTCTTTCTTCCTTTCTTTCTTTTTTTGCAATTGAATCCGGATCATGATCGAAGCTGTTATACAAAGGATACTTGGATGCACCATGACTGAAACAAGCAAAGCAATCCATAAGAGGCTTAAGAGTCCCACATGCTCAAAATCAAATGTCTTGTGTGTTCAGGCAATTTTTGAAGGTGTCATGTAAAGTGACCCATACATAATCGTATATCTCTATTTGTAAAATGCAGAAAATGCTGCGGTGTTCTATATACCTGCATGCTGCTAAAACTTTGTACAACGATTTGCCAACAAAGGACACACGACTACTGCCATGACAACTAAGTAGTACAGTATACAGAAAGAACCCAAAGAATTGAGGAAGGAGTGTACCGCGCTGGAAACCGCGTGTTATGTTAAACATAAGATTAAGCTAATACAGTAGTAAGCTCGAAAAACAAATGCGACGTGTAGAAGAAAGAGGTTGGTTTGGTTAGTTGCATGCCGGCGCCGCGGCGCGAGAGGTGCAGCTTGAACCGACCGAGCGAGCCGGTAAAGGCCCACCACATGGCGCGTTTTCCCATGCAAACTTTTGTCGCCTCCCTCTCTCCCTCTCTCTCTCCACACAAGTTAACGCGCTTAATTTTTTGTATTTCGAAACAGATAATCACAAACAAGGAAACACCAGCATAAGAAAATTATCGAGCGGTAAATGACTCCAGACTGTCAAACGTTAATGAATGCCATGCAAGGAAGAAAAAACTTTCCTTTCTTTGATTTATTTATTGGTTTTGTACACTGATTTTGATTGGTTCGCTTGCTGAGGCGTGCTGCTTTGGCTAAACGTGTCGACCGCGAGAAACGCAGGAATATGGTCCAGGTCAACTCCACGGGCCTTGGTCTATGTGTCCGTGCACTGCAACTGCAATAGTCGCACCTCATCTCCTCCTTGTTCTTCTTTTGTCGTGTATTTCCTCCGACTCCTTCCAAATTTCTGCCAAATATTCACCCTTTTTTTTTAAACTAAATATTCACCCTTTGTACCACGAAGCTTATGAATGAACCAGATTCCTCCAACTCCTTGTCGTGAATGCAACGATTCGTACCTGTGCGTGGTTGCTATATCATTTTTTTTAAAAAAAAACATAATACATAGATCGCTGGCATATTCAAGGCTACTTTTTAACTATAAAAATAGATAATACTGTGAACGAGCAATCTGGTGAATAATGAGTTGTTCATCGTTCTTTAAGCACGCATGTCCCGACAAGCTTCAAGACTGTGGTGACACGAGGCAAGCAACTCAGTGTCCTCTCCTAAAACCTCCAGGTTTTATATTAAACACATTTGTTTGTCTTTGGTACATGCGGACGTTAAGCGTACCTGGACATGAACACAAAAACTATTACTTGTACTAATTTATCTTCAGATACCATTATTTGAGTTTGTTGGTTTATCTAACCTGGAGCGTGGAATGGACATTGCATATCGTATACCCGATGTTTGTACAATAGCTTGAGGTATGCCACTTAAATGGGCATAAAAATGGACAGACAAATACATATGTTTTCTTTTGTTCCAACGAAACAGTCAATGTTCACGACTCAATGTTTAAAAATTTCTAGTACAGCTACGAATAATAAAAGATTCAATCCAGCCTTTCAAAAGTAATACTATGCCATACTATTGATGGTACAAAAGAAAAAGGAAATGGCAATAAACGAACCAGAGAGGATAATTCTTTACAACTCCATCTAGTACTACAATGCAAGTCATGAAATTTATTGGTGCCAGCCAGAGCATTGATTGTGCATGTAATTTGAATTTATCTGGTTAAGCAAGCCTCCTTGTAGATTTTTTTTTTGAATTTATCAATGTTAGTGCCAAGCAAACCATTGACTAAGAATCAATTCATTCCACAGCAGCCTACTCATCGTAATAATGAAGTGAAATCTGGTCAAATGGCGTTTGAATTTGATCTTTTGGAGGGAATAGGTTGCGGGAGTATATAGTAGTTTTGTTTTGAAATAATACTTGTCGCTGAAGAAATGAGCACTCGTTAATTGTTGGAAGACCTTAATTTTGGAAGGAAAAGAGTTCTCTGCAGAGGAGGGAAAATTCTACAAGGAGTCAGCTCTGAGCTGTTTGTTAAGTATAAGAAATTGGACCCCTCTCAAAAGGAAAAAAGAAAAAACCAGAGACTTTGTCCAAGCACGGTACACAGACACAAAAAGTGGTTGGACCCCTAGACAGAAAAAGAGAGAGAGAGAGGCACGCTCATTTTCTTTTTCTCTCTTCTCCTGGGAGGAAGGCAATTGTTTTTCTATTTGCGGCTGCCCACGTGGCAGATGACCATAGGTCGTTGTACATTCCAAATAATTAATCCAGAATTTCCTCACCTTTCCATATAACCATTCTCCTTCCCCCAAAACCTCCTTCCTTGCTATATATATTTCTCTCACCCCCTCGCAGCTTTTCCCCTCACCCTCTTCTCTCTCTCTTTCTCTCTCCGAAAACAGGCAGAGGCAGCCAACGCAAGCGACGATCAAAAAGGGAAGCCGAGCTCGAGCTCGAGGATGGCAATGGAGCCACTCCCTCTGTTCGTGGGCGACGGCACGGACGCCACCCTCTTCTCATCCCTCTGGTCTTTCCAGGACGACCACCTGCATCAGCAGCATCCTCATCAAGAGGTAATTAACATTTAACACTCCCTGCTTCGTCCTCTTCGTCTTGGTCCTGTACTACTCATGCTCCCAACAAAACAAAACAGCCATCCCCTGCATTTCTTGGCAGCAATGGCTTTGTCGATTTCGCGTGGTGCCTGCTGTTTGGGAGAGGGTCGCAGAAGATCTCTGTGTGTTCATTTCATTTACCGCGGTCAAGGAGGTTAGGCAGCGGAATAGGGAGAGGGGATTCGAGACGCCTTGACACTTAGTAATAGACGACGTAGTGAAACGGAATTCTTCTCTCCCTCCCTAATCTCTCTCTCTCTCGTGGTCTTTGCATGTTCGGCTGAACTTGTGGAAAAATGTAATTTCGTTTTAGCTTAGGTGGATGGACTGGACGTGCCTGCCGGTTTCTTTAAGCTTCTCCTCCTCCTCCTCCTTTTGGTTTGGTTCACATTTCTTTTTCAACAGAAAAGCTGGGCTCACTACTGTAGTGAGATGCTGTTCAATGATGGCGTCGTTTCGCTGCCTCGGATCCCTGTGTTTGTGTCGCAGCGGGAGAAGATCCTTTTCCTCTCTTCCTTTTTGCTGCTGGTTGATTTTTTTTTTTTTTTTTTGCGGGGGTGAGGAAAAAAAAAGGTTTGGTTTTTGGAGCACGGGCTGCTCCCAACTGATGACTTGAGTAGTGGTTGCATGATGCAATCATTTGGAGGAATCGAAATCATTTCCTAGATCATGCCGCCACATCCTGTCCAACCATCATCGTCTTGTGTTCCGCGAGTATTTCAGTTTACTGCCTGCGTTCAAATTTTTTGTTAGTAATAATTGAAACAATGAACAAGAATCGATCCTGTACCTGATGGATTTTTCTGTTTTGTTGATGGCGCAGAGCGTGGGTGAGCTGAAGCAGAGCCTGGTGGCGACGACGCTGGAGCTGGAGGCGGCCAAGGAGGAGCTGAAGAAGAAGGAGCAGAGCATCGGCAAGCTCGCCGACCTGGTCCGGCAGGTCGCCAAGGAGCGCGACGACGCGCGCGACCAGCTGCACCACCTCCTTCTCGCCGCCGCCACCGCCGCGCCGGCGCCGCCGCGCGTGTCGTCGAGCGTCACCGACTCCGACTGCAGCCTCGTCTCCTCCCCCGTCGACCCCTTCTTCGACCCCGTCACCTCCGCCGACACCCGCAAGCCCACTCCTCCTCCTCCTCCTACTCCAGCTCCGGCTCCGGCCAGCGCCTCAGCGGCCGACGCGGTGCTCGACATGCTGGCCAGCAAGAGGCCTCTGCCGCAGAAGGGGAGGCTGCTGGCCGCGGTCATGGAGTCCGGCCCGCTGCTGCAGAACCTGCTCGTCGCCGGCCAGCTCCCGCGGTGGCGCAACCCGCCGACGGTGCACGCCTCGGGGGTCGGACCCATGGCCTGCATGAAGCGGCCGCCGCCGGTGTCGCTCACGCCCATGGCCGGCGGCAACTGCTCGCCGGGGTTCGTCGCCAAGCGGGTCAGGCTGCACTGACCGGTGGGGTGGGTCCCCCACGATTCACCGTTTCCAACGTCTCTTGTCACATCGTCTTGCCGGTGGCCGGCCGGCGGTTGATCATTAGTAGCTGCTAACTGCATAGTAGTGAGTTTTTATGATGGGAGTCATAGGAGTTTATTATTAAAAGTTTTTAAGTATAGGGGTGATTGATGATGATGATCAACAATGTCATGTGAATAGGCAGGGTTTCAAAGTTCTTCTGTTTCTTTCTTTTCGTTTTAATTTTGATTGGGAGTGAAAAAAAAAAGTCCTAGTGAGGCTGTTCATAGCTTTGACATGGTGCAGAGCCAAATGTTTCTCGCTTTGTGCTGGTGAGGATCTTGGTTCCGTCGGTTTCATGTCTGTCCACAGCCCTGGGGCCTTGCCTTGGAGTCAAAAAATTATTTATCCTTCAACCTTCATCTCAGTGGAGAGCTTGTTCTCTGTATGTTCTCTACAGATCGCGCAAAATTATCTCTCAGCCTCAAACATTTTTTTTTAGAAAATGCATTCTTCTCAGCGTACTTTTTTTTTTTACGAAGTGCATCAATAGTGAGAGAGTGCCAGGGAGGCTGTTCATAGATTTGACATGGTAAGTATGCCTGGCCAACCCCAACCATTGTACCAAAGATAATCTCGCTTTGTGGTGAGGATCTTGGTTCAATCGCTTGGAGTCACAAATTTTTATCCTTCATGAATATTCGGTGTTTTCTTTGGGTCTCAAATTAATCAACAAGTGAGACGAGAACAGCATACTGAACAGTATAAGTCGATTTCATCTTCAGAGACATTAACACAGATTCATCTGAGTGTCTGCATCAACAGCCCAGTTATTAGTCTAGTAATGTCACAATTGCTGCCAAAGTTTGGTGGAAATGTTCCACGGAGAAATCATATTCTAAGCACAAGAAAACAAAGCACATATATTTATCCTTTGCTAATGCTCCTCCCCGAGACACGAGACTTGTTCCCGTCTCTTTTGATTTAAGTAATTAGCAGAACATGGGTGACGAACCGGCGCCGAATTTAGGATGCGTTGAGCGGGCAAAACTCCATAGAGTACTACATATTAACAATTAAAACTACCAGAACTTGACTTCTCACAGAGACAAAAGAGTCGAACATGGACAGCATACCCTACATATTGCACTGAATTATGCAGCAAGGTCCATTATTTTGTACTAACTGATAATTGAAAGATAGCCTGCAGCATCTAATGAGCCAATCCAGGAAGCTGTGGCTCATGAATCATGACGATTGAAATGCAAAGACAGCATCAATATGCGCGTGTGCGCGTGCATGCATGCTGCTACTGCTACCGTGAGCTCGGAATGAGTAGAATGCAGGAAGCTGTTACTTTTCATGATTAGCTACTTCCGTGAACTCCTTTCAATTGAATAGGATGCAAGCGCGAGTGATGGAAACAGAGGTAGCAGAGTCCACTCATCTTAGTTATGGGTCACTAACCAGCAGAATTTTTTTTTTGTTTATCAAAATTGACTGCGAATAGGCCTGCTTCATCTGTCTACACAAGTGTTCACCTGCATCAGTAAGCAGCATGGTATAATGAATCAGCAAGTGCAAAGTGTACAGATAATGCAGGATGCAAGAAGCTGTCTTTTGTATAATGAAGTTGACTTTTACTAGGTTACATGCTTTGAGAAATTGGCCGGTTATTTCGTAGGCATAACATGTGCATCCTAAACATAATGTTTCACCTCATTCCTTAAAAAAGAATATGTGACCATTCATTTCAGAATTCAGTGGACATACTATCTTGTCTGCCCCTTTTCAGGGTTGTACTATCTGAAAGCCTTGATGCAGAAATGGAGTGGCACGGACACTAGACAAGATGATACTTGTTCAGCATCAGGATTTATAGCATCCTGAAATCTGAATATGACTCTTATGCTACACAACTCTCACTTCAAGGTTTGTTGCTGTCAAAAGCTTCCAGATTCAGAAAACCCTAAACTTCAGCAAGGACAGCCGTCTCTGAAACCATTTGTTGAAGAATTACATGCTATAAAACAGTGCGCCCTTTCAATTACCAGGCTTTCAGAAAACTGAAGAGCTACTTACTTTTTCTGTAATAGTGGCGGGTCATCACAACTACAACATAAATTAACACTTGTTCATTTAACAGCATCATAGACTGAACATTTTGAATTCTGAATATGACTGCACATGCCAATTTCCATGTCAGGCGTAACTGTCGTGGCTACAAGTTCAATCTGTAAGGATGGCGTTGCCAATGGACCAGATGCATTATCACAGAGGTCCATGATACAAAACAACGAGATGCACAAGGGGGAAGATGCAAGGAAGAGCACGCTTGTCCAGAAACTCGGAACTTCAGAAAAGGCATTCAACTCTGAAAAATCACATCCTGAATTCGGAATCCAAAGGATTGGGCAAAGGCATTCTTCTCTGAAAATGAGTACATCGCATCGTCTTCCTTCCATGCCTCGACTGACGCTGCGCCGCCATTGCACCTCAAATTAGAGGACCGGATTCGGGTTCAATCAAAGGAATTGGATGGCTGAGACTAGCGGCCAGATCGACGTCCGTTCGATCCATTGGCGGATCTCTACGCCCTGAGGAAGGCAGAGAACGGGAGGGCACCTGGATTTGGCGGAGGGTCGCGCCGAGCAGAGCTCCCCAAAGGCAGCGGCGGCCACCTCGCCGGCCGCGGGCGGTGTCGCCGGACCAAATCTTTACAGAAAGCCCCCTGTTCGCGATCCAGATAATTTACATTATGCCCCCTGCTTTGGATCGCTATTAGTAGTCGCGACCCAAATATTTGCAGTTTACCCCCTAATTTGGATCGCGGTTAATAACCACGATCCAAATATTTGCATATAACCCCTATGTTGTATGTAATTTCTGAAACAAAGCCCTCGTTTGGACAGGTCGGCTCGTTTCTCTCTCCTCCCTCGCCGGCGGCCGACCAACCTCCACCGTCCTCGCCGGAATGGCGAAGTATTTCGCCACCACAGACACGCCCCGATCTACCGGCTTCTCCGCGATGCCTTACGCAGAGCAATAAGGATCCAGGCGGTGCAGGATTTGCCTTCGACCTTCATCCCTCGCCCGGACTGCATCGACGGCGAACAAGGCTGCGACACGCCCTGTTATCTTCTGCAACGGCGGAATCGGCAGTGCGTTATAATGCTGATTAGCTGTTCTTTTATCAGTGTTTATTTTTTCGTGATTCTTGGAAGTACTGACATTCGTCCACCTCTGCCTTCAACTCTTAATTCCGTCGATCCTCACCACGTTTCCGGCTTGACACAAACAGAGCAAAGCATTGCGTCAAGTCACTCAGATAGGTCTGCAGCAGATTGAGATGCATGGAGATGACAACGGACTCGCGACCTGCATGATTCTATGAGTTATCCATGCCATGGATTATTGGTGTTTCGATAACGTTGGTTTGTCACAGATCAGTGGTTCTAGAAAGAACGTTTGTATACCTTATTACTTGTTTCAACTCACTACAAAAATTGAACGCTCACCATATTCATAAAGGACATGCAAAATGAGCCAAAGTAGGCAAGTGCTCAATACTTCGTCACCTTCGTTTCCGCTGGACGAGGGATCTCCACACTCCGTCTGTGAGTACGACTCGCCGCCATCCGACCCGGGGCCGCTTGAGCTCACTCGGCCATGGCGGCTGCCTGCCTGGTCCGTACCACACCTTCAGCTCCTAAAATTCTCCACTCCGTTCTCAGTTCTGTCATCATCTGCAACTGCTATCCGAGAAGATGCTGGTCAATCGTTCTTCTTCTGCTAAGCGTTGTTCTTCACTGATTCTTTGGCAGTAGTAACATTTGCCGAGAGGAATCCCCTCTGCCGTCTTCTTTTTGCGACATCAATCCTTACTGTTTATGAATGATAAGTATTAGTATTATTATGGTATAAAAGTACGACCATTAAGTCATTTTGTCCAACTTATTTGTCGTGTACACTGAGGACGTGACTCTCGTGAGCAAGGGCAACGGTGACCACGTTCGGAGGCAATCCGATGATCCCTGCAGGGCACCCGGCACTAATATTGGCATGGACGGTGGCGGCGTCACTTGCATCAGCTCCCCGATGGCGAACTCGAATTCGCCGCGGGCCGTTCAATACTACATGAACCAGGTTGTGATCGGTTGGGAGCAGGTGGTGAATGAAATATTTAGCAACTGATTTAGAGAATTGTTGGAGATGCTCTAACTGGGAGAAGAGATCATTCGGATGAATCCAGATCCGGCCCCATAAATAATTGATTCCATGTTTTTTTGGTCAAGTCCAGAAAATCTCAACTTCAGAAAAAGGCATTCATCTCTGAAAATAACATCCTAAATTCGGAATCAAAGGATTGGCCAAAGGCATTCCTCTCTGAAAATCAGTACATTTGCAGGAATTCTGTTTGCCCAGTCGTCAGCAAACTGAAAAGAATAATTGAAATTGGATCTCCTAAAATTAACTTCCCTGAAAAAGAGAACCTCAAACTGACAGTAATCTGTCAGCATGTTTGATTAGTGCTGCTATACAAATATGCGATTACCGACAAGGATGACAAGACGAAATAGAACAGGCAAACAGAAATTTGCTAAATTCAGCAACATATCTCACGCTAAATTTGATACTCAAAGAATAGTAAGGCTGGATGAGGGTCACACAGCAGGATTTGAAGTTTTCACACTAAAATAAACCATTGATGCCTTTGTGTATAGAGCAAACTTTGGAGCAAGATATCTCACGCGCCAAAAACACATGGAGCCATCTATACTCATCTCCACTAAATTATAGGAGATGGAGCTATTCTAAAAAGGCCCTAAGAGAATGTGACACCAGCACAAGAAACTGCCAGCATTTAATCTCCATTGTGACATGCAACTTTGGTTATCCATAATATAGCTCACAATGGGATAAAGCGGGTGCAAATTCTTCCAAAACTTATGTAACCTTCACTAATCACCATGACTCTAAAAGTTTGACATGGATCAGTACACCTCACAAAAACATTAAAACGTAACTAGCTGATCAAGCAAGAGCCACACCAAATTTGAAAGTTTGTCTTAAAAACCGTGCAAAGAAGTTTTTCAAGTCAGAAAAATTGCACTTGAAAACTATGTATGGAGATGATCAAATGCAAACATCACATAGGAATAATGACAGGTACAAATCGGACACCCGCCCCCGCGCCCGAGGGACTACGGGTCGGGTGCAGGCGTCACTCATGGGCGAAAAACTCCACCTGCATCCGCACCCGACGGGTGCGGGACCCGCGGGTGAAACTGTCATCCCTACTTACAAGCTTGTGTTATTATACTATGCAGCAGCAACACCGACACCGTGGCATGGAGTCCATGAATTTACAACTAACACAACTTTCGCACAGGACTAGTCATCACTAAATAAATGACTGATGAGTTTGCTCGCGTCGCTTTTTTTTTTTTGTTACCAAGGTCGTCTCTTTCCAGATGATGAGAAGAAAATATGACCTGCTGCTTCCGGAGCAGAGGTTCTCCAGCGAACACCTGGTGTCATATGCGAAGTTTCAGCAATGAGATTCAATTTGCTCCAAGCCTCCAATCTCGATCGGGGACATGTATGCTATGCTACTGATGAAGAAATAATGCTTGTATCCATCTCGCTGGTGTGAAAATGGGTGAAACGGGAGCTCGGTGTTTACCTTTTTCATTCAGGCGTTGATGCACGATGGCCATGTCGTCGGCGACGGGCAGTGGCCGATGAGAGACGCGGGCTGTGTAAAACTAAGCAGTCAGGGCTCCAGCCCAGAGAGCTTCTTCGAAACCAAGAAGATGGCATGCACACGAGAACGTTGTGGGCTCGAGAACTTGGGCCGCTCGTGGGCTATGATCTAATAACCGTGATTCTAGAACCCGGTCGGGAAAAGAAATACCGACCTGGGGTGGTCGGGAAATGAAAAAAACCTTCCAGTCATACCCAAACAAGAGATTGTCTGTCTGGTGTGAAGAACTGACAAACAAGTGGATGCTCGGCTGACATGGGACTAGCGACGATTTCTGTCAGTATGCTGCTCGTGAATTGGCGTTTGACATAGCTGGTTTGTCACAGGAAGGTCTACTACCGTGAGCTCGGAATGGGTAGCAGAATGGAGGAAGTTGTTGCTCTTCATGATTTTGCTGTGGAACTCATTTCAGTTGAGTACTCGTAGAATGCTGGTGCGAGTTATGCAAATAGGGATATAGCAGAGTCCACTTATTTGGATTATTATGGCCTTCATCCTTCTTAGACCACTGTTCACCTGCATCAGTAGTATACTTGAGTCATACTTGCAGAATCACTTGAAGAATCAATAAGTGCATACTTCTGCCCTAACCGAATCGTTCCTTTGCTCATGTGTTGACTTCAAGGTAAAGATTGTTAACGTTGCGGCTGAATTGTCTAGTATGCCTGTTGCTTATGACGGTTTAATTATTTCTATTGCTAACTATGCAGTATTTGTTACCGTTGCTGCTGTTTTTAGGCTTCTGATTGTGCGTATATCAATTACCACTCACTTCTTTCTCCCTAACCAGAAAATGTTTATGAATGATAAGTATTATTATGGTATAAAAGTATGACCATTATTTGTAAATAGTCATTTTGTCCAACTTATTGGTCGTATACTCTGTTCAAAAAAGAAAAGTTGTTATGTAAAACTAAAGGTGTTGATCGACATTAGCTAGGTATGTCCTTCGAAATACAGTACACAGTCTATAATTTTTCATTATATATTGCAATTTTGTGGTTAGTTTCTATTTATTTTTACTCCGACGAAAGGTTCCTTTATTTGACTCAATAATAAGACAATAGAACTTTTGGTCAGTGGTGATCTTCTTTATTGTTTTTGAGACCGATAAGTGCTAATCTTCAGTTAGCACTTTGCAGTGCTAATACATGCTTGGATGCTGTTTATAGTTTCTGATTCCCGTCGATCTCCCGCTACGAATTTGCCTTGCTTGCAGAACTATCGAGTCAATCTGGAGATGCATCTCAGGCGCGAGTGTATCAGGCGATTTCACCAATTTCTCTGTCTTGCTGGTTGGCATCGTAACTCAATGGGATTTGACAAATTTGTTCCTGTCAAACGACTCTGGATCCATTGTTCCAAAAAAAAAAAAAAACCGACTCTGGATCAACCGACACATCAGCGGAGAATCATGAAAACCACTTACTAGTGACTCAACACGACATCACTTTGAACAGAGAATGACACGAACATGTGACCCCTTATAAAGATACCGTCCACAGTCGCACGAACGGACCAAATGTAGGAATGATGTAACGCAATAATGTGATGATGTTTTAGCATGTGTAGTACGACAACGATTTCTGTTAGCATGTGCAGTAGATATTGTGCGTACGGGCCACTAATATTTTTATGCGACTCGTGCGACGCGCAGAGTTATTTTCTTTATCGTATCAACATGGCAATCAACAATTGTATTACTTAGTTAGATAAGTACACGTACAGTAATCAAAGCTATCATTTGGAGTATTGGTACACAATAATGCTACTCACGAGGGAGGATAGCTATCAAACATTTTATACGATCCCAAGTTCGTCCAGTACCAGCTCCTAGCAGATCTGCATAACTATCCATGCTAGGGTTTAAAAAACCGTTTGAACCGAGGAAACGATCACACCGATTTTACAATTTTCATGAAAACCGGAAAAATTGCTCAAACATCAAAACCCAAATTTGGATAAAATTTTAGAGCTAATTGGTCGGTTTCTCCGATTTACCGATCAGTTTTTCTGGTTTATCGCTTGGTTTTTTTGGTTTACCACTCGGTTTATTGAGAAAATTTCTTCTTTCAAAAATAGCTCGGTTTCTCCGGTTTATCGCTCGGTTTAACCGGTTTTCGAAATTACAATTTTTTTTAAAAATTTCAAATTTTAAAAAATAATTCGACCGAAAACCGGTCATCCACTAAAACCAGATCGGACCAGTTTAGTCAAAAACCGACCGGTTTTTACCGGTTTTTCAATCCATGATCCATGCACCTATCAAGGCACAAGACTCCGGATTTGTTTGGGAGCATGGTAACCAAATAAACGAATAACAATAACTATTCATATGTCGATTTGGCTGTGTACTGCCCGAAGCTCGTCCAACGTCAAAGGACTGTGTCTTCCAGATTGGGTTGCAGGTTCTGTTCTTGGATTACTTCTCATAGTTGCATGCAGGGTTTAAATAACGGTGGCAACTGGCCGGTTAACCGGTCTTGACCGGTCACGCTAACCAGCCGATTAGCCCTAAAAAACCAGACTTAGTACTATAGCTATTTGGTTAACCGGCCGGTTATCTCTGTTAATCGGTCGGTTTTTCATCAAACTGAACCGGCCGGTCAATCTGATTATTTCAACCCTGGTTCCATGTACTCATATAGAGTCTGGACGGATAATGTTTCGGTAACGTCTATGATCTATTGTTTGTTGTGGAGGGCTTGTTCCACTATTCTTGTTTTTTGGACACGTTTGTCGTGCCGTACCATCCGTCGGACCTAAAATCTATACACGACATGCATCCAAACTCCTTCGTGCCGTGTCGGGTCTTGAGCCGTGCCAAACATCCTTGCCATGAGCCGCCTGAATTTAGCATGGCTCAAATCCCAAGACTACCTGCATTTGCGCTATAAATACACACACCAAAGCATACTTATCTTCTAGCTTGGCAGTAATCATGAACTACTGCAATCTCTTTTCCTGCGTCCTATTCTTTCATTAAAAATCAAAACCTTCAATGTATGTCTAGAGGGAGGTCCTCAAAAGTGATGAATGGCTCATAGACGATCCATTGCAAATTCACACATGGATCACATTGGAACAAGACCACGAGAGAGAATTATGAATCTGCGCCATGATGCTTGTGTCATTATCTTTGATGGGAACCATACCTACTTCTGGACGGTATCAATAATTACAGGCACACAAGACTTTGAATTAACAGCATCAGAGCAACTGATGAAGCCTATCACACTAGCTGCACATGAATCACAAGGATCATAGTCAAGGTGATCGAAATGACTTTTCTTTCCCTTCCCATGGAGCTGATCGTGCGTGTTATACACGCCTCTGGCTTGATCAATGATCCATCAACTATTTCCTTCGAAAAAAAAAGAATAATGATAACCAAAATTCGACGGACTCGTACATCCATAAAAAATCAATAACGTACACACCAAAACGATCAGATAATAAGCACATTATTATGACGTCTTGATTAAAACTACCCAGATTGTAATACATAGTACTATGGTAGGTGTGTGATTGGCACTGGTGGTAAACAGTTTGAAGGTTATGCTAGTGGCCGACACACCCACCAGGAGTTTAAATAATACTAGTATAGTACGGCGCACCCTTGTGCGCCGACTAAATAATAAACGCACATAATGAAAAGATTAAGAAATGCTTGTTTTAATTAAGCATGAAGTTAGGTGGATATCTTATAGGTGTAGAGGCGTCAAAACGTGGGTCAGTTGGGCCTGGAAATCAGGCTTGTTGAGTCTAATATGTGTGAACCACCATCCATGTGGATATATGTTAGGGATCAGAGCAGAGCTATGGTATATAACATCACATAGTTTTGTTTATAGTTTACTGGCCAGTAAAAAAAAATCAGCACAATAGGATCCAAGAGTTAAGTGAATGTGTTGATATGACAAATCAACTCTGAAAATATCCAACTGTGCTGAAGTAGACCAAATTGATTGCATACTTGCATGACTTCCATTGGTCTGCCTGCGCATAATGCAACTATGCTCACTCTCACTATTAGGTCATTGCAAAACAAATTACTACTATACAGCTCAGTTGAGAACGACATTGTACAACAAGCACAATAATTTCAAAATCCTTATACAAAACAGTAAGAAAATGTAAAAAGGGAAGGCGACACTTTGTAGGGTTCAAGCTTTCAAATGAAGAAGCAACACTCTGTAATATTGAACCATCTTCTTCCTCATCTGAAAGAAATGGATCATATGTTACAATCTGATCATTTAATTTATATTGTTAAAAACAGGATCCAAAAGAAGACACATAAACCTATGACCAACAATCACAGATACAAAGGGGACAAGAACATCACCAACAGAAAGCCGCGGTTCTTTTGTTGTTTCACTGGTTCTACTTCATTACAACTGACTCACAATGACACATATGACCTAACAGAATTGCTCGATGACTATATTTCTTCTCATTGAACTTAGCTATTGTTGGGGGTAATAAACACATGAAACTCAATATAGTGTCATGTCATCACTAAAATTCAATCATTATAGAAGTAATCAGGCACAACCAAAATTAGGGTACGCGAAAAAAGACAATACAATCGCAAGGTGAAGCCATATTTCTAATTCACAATTGTAGTGGTTTCGTGCTTACAGTACAGTAGTGCAAGTGCAAGAGCATGTAAAACTAATTACTAAGACACTTGTATGATATGTTATTACAAGAAGCATGTGACAATGTTTAATTTTAGTGCATATAGTAAACAAATATAGAAGAATTAATTATGCAAAAATATACATATGTGAACGTGATAATTTCCTATCACCCGGAAGAACTAAACGAAAGAAAATGGACCAGCTAGCAGCTTGATAATGAGTAGGTATGTGAGGAAGCATATAATTCTAGGCAAGCTTCTAACAAAACATCCTGTTCATTTTGTTAAGATCCTCAGCATGCATGTAACCAACCCATGAAGCAGAACCTCCAAGTCAAAAGGTTTATAAATAATAAGATGTAAACTAAACTTCTAGCCTGCAAAAAAAAATCTAATATCAGCAATTGCAAGGAACTAAAATAGTGCATTTTGTAGAAGAAACTGTGGTTCATTAACGTTTGAAGTTTAAGTCAGCAGTTAGCCAATTGAAATATTGTCACATTGCTCTTGGTGGCACCTAACTGAGATAAAACAATAAGGAAACTCAAGTATTATGTTTTATGAATTGTTGTATACAACAAAGAGAGTAATCTTTTCTTAAAGGAAACTACCACAACCCGTTATGAGAATTGCCTAAACATTTTATAGCATGGGTAATAATGTACATATTATTGCAAAATGATTACAATATACAAGGGGCAAAACACCACAAAAAGGAAACTGAAAGAAAGAGGGCTACCTGCATCTTAATATATAGTAGCAAGAAACCAAATTTGTATGTTAAATTTCATTTGGATAGCTTTTATAAATTTCAATTGGATAGCAGCATAAAAGCTTTTGGGACTGTATGACAGGGCAGTCATGAAGAACAGTTGTTCCATGTGCACCAAATTCTTACTTGATATATGTACGCATTCTGCTATAGCTGTATTCTAGACAGTTCTTAGTAATTTATATCTTAACATAATACTTATATATGATCTCATATTCTCATATATAAAAAAATATTAAAGACAAAAGTAAAGGTTAGCACAAGAAAAAACACACATTGCACCAATGCATCAGAAGGTTGCAACCAATTGATAAGAGCTTCAGATATTGTTATCACTGAAATATGAGTCCTGATAAATGCACCCAGATTCTTTAGGATACAATTTTGTTTTCTGAAAATAATATATCTGAAAGGAACAAAACATGCATCATATGCTTTCTGTAGCATGCAGGCACACAAAACTGACGTTATAGCATGTGAGGAACATAATAACTATAAACCCAAAGGTTGGCCCAGACAGTGACAATCACCATTCCTCGGCTCCAATAGTTTCAAGAAGGCAGGAAAATATTGTTAATGACATAGCATTTGATATTTCCCTCAACTAATCATAACAAATGAGTTCTACTTTTGTCCGTGCCATGTTCAGCAATTTCAAATTGGTTATTTAACCTCATAGCCTACCTATTTAGCTGAATGACACAAATAAGAAAAAAGAGAATCATTCTTTCTGCTAAGTGAAATGAAACTCAATATGTTATTACAAGAACTCAAAAAAAAATCCTCTCAATATTTTAGTATCCAAAGTAGATAACAAATATTTTTGCAAAATATATATTTGGTCCAGTCAGCTGTATGACTCCAGTCTTCGATATTAAATGAAATTGGAAATCAAAACTACAAACAACAGCTAAAGTGAAAAAACATAAAAGAGGTTGCAATTAAGAGTGTATTTGGCAGGGTTTATGCTGCTGCTTATTGAAAGTGCTTATGCTCTATAAGCAGTTTGGAGTACCAAACAGCAAAATAGCATAAGTGTTTATGGGGTATAAGCACCTATAAACACTTTGCTATTTTGTACTACCATAAGCAGTTTGGGCAAAGCAGCAAAATACAGCTTTTAGTGCTTATGGTGGTCGTTTGGATAAATAAGCATAAGCAGTTTTGTCAAACGGATTGACTGCTTATGCTACAATAAGTGCTATAAGCACTATAAGTAGTTTTAACATAATAAACACTTTTAACACTATAAGCACTTTGAGTATAAGCCCTGCCAAACACACCCTAAATCTGACCTGTAATCTTACCATGACAGGTAGTTGACCTGTAATCAACTAAATCTTTACATGCTCCCTCTGGTAATGAAAAGGGAGTAAGAACTGCTCATCATCTTAAAGCAACTAAAATGCTTTTGCTTTTCTCTTCATAGATAGCACGCTGCCTTGCTTAATGTCAGTTTTGGCATGTTATCCTTTGCAAAAGTTCTGCAGAACATATATTTGAACTCTACAAGAACAAGATCAAAATTGTGCCTTAATATGACATCCTCCTAAAAGATCATAAGATATAAATTGTTTGAACAAGGATACAAAAAACTGAGGAACTAAAGAGTTCAATTTTCAAAAAAACCGGGGAAACAAATGCTCTCAAATCAGAAAAAATCGGAGCTTGTCATCAGCTTAGTTTATGCAGTGGAGTAACTCAAGGTAATTGAGGAATGAGTCTTTCGTGCTCAAGGTACATGCTCCTCTATTTCTTGAACCATCGAAAGATATAACCACCCAATGGATGATAAAAATTTCATGAAAGCAATAATCATCATGACAATAATGCCTTGCTCCTGCTGACATGCTCCAACTCCAGCATTGGTGCAAACTACTTCAAGACAATACAATATTTCAAACAGATGATAGAGAACGTTATAAAAGAAAGGGAAGGCAAGAACAGATGCGACACCACACTCCTTTCCTTTGGACCTCAATGGCCAGTACTGCAAGAAACGAACTATGCACGATATAGCGTACAAATACTGAAGCACTCTTTTAGTCACATCAAGAAAGATGCCAGTAAACCAAGCATAGATGACAGTATGGCACAAATAGCAACAGTCAATAATCTGCACCATTAGAAAAAAAAACTAAACTTGAATAGGATATCCAGGGAGGGAAACAGTCATTTAGCACATGACTTCATGTTTGCTTACCACTAATAACATCATTACCAGCCAATCCAAAGGAGATCATAATCAGATAAAACAAGCTGAAATAGAGAAGAACCAATATCATAAATGTCTCCCAAGAGGCGTCATCTGAAGAAAAAAATAGTTATGTTCCATTCATTTACCAGCTATTTAAGAGGTAAGATTTCATTGATCCATTGAAACAACGAGCAAGCTGCATCACCAAAAACACCCTGCCTGCTACCAGGAAGAAAGAGGGATATGGAGTGACCAAGAAGCAAAATTAAAACGTAATGAAAAGTAGCAAAAGAGGGCGGACAAGCACTCATCTCACTCTCAACAGGCGACCAACTCACGAAGCATCCCCTGCTACATCTGTAAAACAGAGACCAAATCAGTTTGACCTTAGCAACAAAACCAATAATCAATGACAATCACGTAGATCCTCTAGGATAAGAAACAAGCAATGAGAATCAAAAGGACGACACCAAACAAGGATAATAGAAAAAGGGACGAAAATCATGGAAAAACCAAGAACAGGGAGGCCAAAAGAATTCGCTAGTCAGAACAGGGAGGCCAAAAGAATTCGTCAGTCCAGCCTAACCAACTCGAGGAAATCCAACACAACGCCAATGAACCTAGCAGCCAGGACCAAGGAAGAGGGGAGAAAACAGCGTTACAGCAAAACCCTTGCCAAACCATCACACATAACAGAAATCGCCATCCAAGCCCCATATCCTGAGCAAGAACGCACCAAGAAGACACGAATCTAGACTAGAGACGCAGCAGAGGCCAATAAATCCGGTGGAAAAAACTAATACCATACCAAATCACACAACAACGAAGACGGAACACAAACGGCGAAATCACAGTCCAAACAACAAGCACGCTAAAAATTACTAGAAAAGAGGAAATTATTAACGGAGGACGTGAGGACCTAGCCGAGCCGCCGAAGGATCGATGGATAGGATGAGAAGGGAAAGGGAGGAGAATAGAATAGGTAGAGGCAGATGCGTTTGGGGGAAGACGAAGAGTGGCATGAAGTCGACCTACCATCTTGAATGTCCAAGTCGCACGATGCTCCAACGAGGGAAACACACGTGGCGTGATCGTACGGGTCTATTTTTTTCACCCTATTCGTTTACACCCATTTTAGTGGATCTTACAACGATCCTGATCAGACGGTAAAAAATTATCTGGGAGACATGGATCGTGTGTATGCGCTGGGGCGTCCAGACGTTTAGAGAGGGAAATGCTGGCCCTCAGCGCCTCGATCCATCAATGTCTCATTCCATGCTCCATGATAATCCTTCCATGAATCGAAATAGATGATCTTCTCTCATGGGAGTAGACAATGGATGCACGTTAAACAGGCAGTGCTTTTACTGCTCTAACAGAGCTCACTAAGCAGAGTAGCGATACTGACAGTAGTTCTTTCATAGATCCTCGTGTTACACGCCTCCATTTGTCCTACAAATATCAGGATTGGCGATCTTCCACTGTCTTGTAAAGATTTTTCAATTTCAATTAGAGGGACAGGAATGGGTATCAAAATGCATGATTCATTTTACTGTCTCGTGTAGTCGTGTACTACTACATATCTTAATTTTCTGGATCAATCCATTCCAATACTATGGCCATATGGAGAATATTCTTCAAAGATATAGATGACTCTGTCCATGAACTATCTTTTTTGTTGAAGTCGTCCTTGAACTAAACAACGCAGAAAAATGGATGGGACGATCCCCTCCAGGTTGCTCCCATAAACCAAACGCGTTGTAAGTTTAGATATTCAGCTGCAGCAGTATAACCATTATTGAGCCTAGTAAGTACTCCGTAGAAAGTATCCTCCTACAACTAGTACTACTGCTACTGTGGTGGATCACTGATGATTAACGAGGCAATGGACCTGTGCATGCACGTTCAGCTGACAGCGACGCAAGATATTGTGTAGGTGTGGTACTTTCATACAATCATGTAGAACAATATATAATTTTTTTGTAATAATTCAGTAGCATGTTCAGAAGTATGGCCAGATCAAGGAACACTTAATTTCTGCTTGATGTAGACACGGCGGGCTCATCACCAAACACGGATATGTAGATATTTTAAATTCTTAATAATAATGACAACGAAGGTGGTACAAATCAATCAAAGATATTTAGAACGAAACTAGATGAATGCAGCTAGCCCCCCTGTATATGTATGTAGCGCTATAAATACAGCCCCAAAGCTGATGAAAGAAACCACAACGAAGCATACTACTATCTTCTAGTAGCTTGCCAGTAATAATAGTAATACACACTAGGCTAGGCAATTAACAGCATGGACAAGCTCGCTGGGCTAGCTGCTAATCCTTTCCCGTTCGTGCGTGACCAAGAAACAACGGAGGGAGCAAGTCCAGCAGAGGAGTCGTCAGCCATGGCGTCGCCACCTGCCCCCGGAGGAGTCGTCGGCATCGCCAAGCGGTGGCGCGAGCACCACGGCGAGCACTCATGGAACGGCCTCCTGGACCCACTCGACATCGACCTCCGCCAGTCCATCATCAACTACGGCGAGTTCGCGCAGGCCACCTACGACGGGTTCAACACGGAGCGCCGGTCGCCGCACTGTGGCGCCTGCATCTACGGCGCCGACGAGCTCCTGCACATATCCACCGTGTCCAACGCGAAATACTACAAGGTCACCAAGTTCGTCTACTCCACCTCGACGCTGCCGCTGCCGGCGGCGTTCCTCCTGCTGCCATTGGCGGCGCTCAAGGACGTGTGGTCCAGGGAGTCCAACTGGATGGGGTACGTCGCCGTCGCCACCGACGAGGGCGCGGCGGCGCTCGGGCGGCGCGATATCGTGGTGGCGTGGCGCGGGACGATCAGGCCCCTTGAGTGGACCAAGGACCTTGATGTCACGCCGGCGCCGGCGGGGCCCGTGCTGGGCTCTTCCCTGGCGTCCAAGCACCCGCTGGCCATGGTGCATCATGGGTTCCTGTCCTTGTACACGTCAAGCAACGCCGAGTCCAAGTTCAACAAGACCAGTGCCAGGGAGCAGGTACTTAATCACTATTATTAGTCAATCACATCAATTGTTTGTTCAGTAACATCTCCATCAATATGAACTATACCTCCGATCCTGTTGTTCATTGATGTCGTCAGTACAAATTTTTTCAGTGTAAAAAATGAACTGAAGTTCTCGTTGTCCTAATTAAAGTCGTTATCATCAATTAGTAATAAAATCCATTTTCAATTACCGTGCTTATGAGTAGTTACTAAGGCAAGAAGTATTATTCTCTTGCAGGTGGTTGAGGAGGTGAAGCGGCTGATGGAGCTGTACAAGGACGAGGAGACGAGCATCACCGTGACCGGCCACAGCCTCGGCGCGGCGATGGCCACCCTGAACGCCGTCGACATGGCCGCCAACGGCTTGAACGCGCCGGCCAACTCCACCAAGCCTCCATGCCCAGTAACAGCCTTCGTGTTCGCGTGCCCGCATGTGGGGAACCTCTTCTTCAAGACGGCGTGCCGGACGATCAGGAAAGAGCACAACCTCAGGTCCCTCCACATCAAGAACCTCGGTGACGTGGTGCCGCTGGTGCCAGCGGTGTCCTACGTGGACGTCCACGTGGCGCTGCCCATCAACACCAGCCGCTCGCCGCACCTGAACACGCTGAACCCGCGACAGCTCCACAACCTTGAGCTGTACCTGCACGGCCTGGCGGGAGAGCAGGGAAGCCGCGGAGGGTTCAAGATGGAGGTGGATCGCGACATCGCGCTGGCTAACAAGGATGACGACCTGCTCAAGGACGAGTACCCGGTGCCGGGGAAATGGTGGGCACTTCAGCACAAGGGCATGGTCAAGAACGATCAGGGCAAGTGGGAGCTCAGGGACTTCAAGCACATCTAATTTACTAGCTGGCCGTTCTCATCATATGCATGTAGTACACCTTTATTACGTTTCGAGATCCCAATCAATAAGCTTATCTTATCTCATATATTATGCTTATGCATGTGCTTTATATGGTTTGTAACAGCCCAAGTTTTGGGGGGAAATAAAATCTTGCTTGGAATTTTGAGAATTTTCCTGAAACGTTTCAGAGAATTTCTTCAAGTGCTTAAATTCATGCCTGAGGAATCCAAAAAGGTAATGACAAAATCATCCAAATCTGGTAGTATCACCCCGAGGCCACCGCGACCAAAACCACCTCTCTCTCTTTTTTTTTTTGACGAAGTAGTTTCTATTAAAACATGAAGTAATACGGAACTAGTACGTCAAACGAATAAAACATAAAGAAAGCATCTGAACCTGATAATAACAAATCACGTGGCTTTAGTAGACTGTGGCTATAGTAGACTTTTAGAATGGGATCAAACATTTTTCACGACCTGATGATATCAAATCAAAACCCTAATGGTATATATTTTGTGTTCTTATGTATCCAGGCGCATGTTACACACTTAGACATAATAATAAAAAAAAAGGGATATGCACTTGATCCCATTGTCTAGTACTGTGGTCAAAGTTCATTATAAACGATGTACCTTTGCCCTCTTAAGTTTTAAGAACAAAGAGTTTTGTTCACTATTGATTCATAAAAATATATCTTACGAATCAACAATAATCTTCTGCCATGCAGGCTTATTCTGTTAATCGCATCAGCAATATAATATTACTCGGCCAGATAAGAACATTGGCCAATACAATAATTAAAGTTATCATTTGAAATATCACTACACAATAATGCTACTCAGGTCAGCAATCAAACATTTTATACGATTCAGGTCACCATCAGCACCTAGCAGATGGCAGTCATTATCCATGCTCATCTCAAGGCACAAGACTTGGGATTTGTTTGAGAGCAATGTAACCGAGCAAACTGACAATCATAGTTCTTCTAACCCATTTGAAACACTAATTATAGATTCCATGGTTAGGTAAAAAGTTGTCTCACTTGTGTTCGCTTGTGGAATAAATTATTTTGGCTCAATGAGTAGAGACGGTGGTTTATGCCAATGTTTCGGCGCGACATGCATGCAACCATGAGCAAGGATCTTGGAAAGCCACGCATGAGGATGTGATGCACATTTAATGATGAGAGCCACATTAGCCTTTCTACAACTATTTTCTTATTTCTATTGTCTCCTTAATCAATTTGCATTAGTACTATTGCGCAATCTTGATACCAAATTTCAAACTAACATTTCTCTTAAACTAACTCTAATTTCTCATCCACTTTGCACCAAATGTTGCCCAGATTTTACACGACAAATGATATCCAAATATGGATTTTTATATCATGTTGAAATTTCAATACTCTAGCACTGAAAGGATTCACCAATTAATTTTCATGTACTACTGCCTCCACGTGAAATTGAAGTTCTAATGGCACCATATGCTTTCATTCCCTTGCAGTGTAGTCCTCTCTCTCATTATGTCTTTTCTTAATAATTAACAAAAAATTTGGTAGGTTTGAGTGGATGAAACCAATGGATGTGTTGATTTGCGAAAAATATATCTTCTATTGAATCCATGCTTTTAGTGATTGCAGTATCATGTGGAAGGGGTTTGATTCTATCACTATGGAGCATTGTAGGACAGAAGCAAATAGGGTTGCACATCAACTAGCTAGGACTGCTTTCAGTTCAAATCTATCATGTACTAGGTTAAATAAGCCACCTAGTTCTATTCCTAAACTTCTGATGAATGATGTAACAATTTTTTCTGATTAATAAAATGCCACAAGAAGTTTCTTCAAAAATAAAATTATACATCAACACAAAGAAGTGGCCACTAGGGTGCGAATACGACTACAACAGCCCCTTTATCATCTTTCAATTTTCTTTTGGTAAAAATCAGAACTTTCTACATATGCCGACAGCGAGCCATTGAAAGTCATGATTGCTTACCGGCAACTCATTGGGAATTCAAACGTGGATCACATTGGAACAGGACCACGTAAGGACGATGGAATTAGTATGAATCTACCCATCCATCCCGTGTCACATCATCCTCCGATCCATATAGGCACCGTACCGTAGCTACAGTATGTACTATGCATGCACCCACCACAAGATTAACAGCATCATTAGGGAAAGTACGAACCTGCTGGCGAAATAACTACTACGAATCTGCTGGCTATATATCAATAATGCAAAGCTCTGCGCGTCGATCGAACTGCAGAAATATTAATGATGTGTCTTGGTACGGCAACTGAAGAAGCCTATTGTAGCTGGGAGCTCGTGAATCACGGCTACGACGCGGATCACATGTGTGGTGATATCAATGGGAGATCGAAATAATAGATTTCCCTTCCGTTTCTATGGAGGACGGCTGGTGTGGTGAGTGTTACACAGCTGGCCTGATGAATGATGATGAATAATATTTCCTTAAGAAAAGGGGTCTGATAACCAAAGTTACCTATGCGCCATGTACATGCAACAAGCTGGTCCAATAATCTATAACGTTACACAACAAAATGACAAAAGAATATATCTCTATACAATCTATTAATTAAGGTGCAATCGTCCACTTTATGTTCATAAAGGTAGAGATTGAATCCAAATCGGTTTTGTACTATCCATATCAAATACCGAATTTTAAAAATCATATCTCTGGTTTAGAGTTCAAATTAAGCAAACTCGGACGCTATATTATAGCACTCGAAAAGTTCTACAACTTTGATATTCAATGTAAGTCCAGATCTCGCCGTTTTGATTTTCAAATATGTGATATAAAAATATTTATTCTGATTCGGACTTCTCTGCGCAGGTCTTTGTGCGGGACCCATAACTTCTAGTTCCAAAGTCCATATAATATGATTCACATATGTTTCGAAAAGATCTCAACGAGATCTACAACTTTAGTGTTTTAACTTTTTTCATTGGAGCAAGTTTTCAAGTTCAAAATTGGGTTGCAATACAGTGCTATTTTGTAGACTACGTGAATTGATTTTTCCTTTCGGATAAAATTTCTAAAATATGAAAAAAATGTTAAAAAAATTGTTACTTTTGACATATAAAATGATATACTAAGAAGCACCAACGGTAATACAAATATGATCTTTTATGTAAAAAATATTAATAATATTATATATATCTAATAATTATATTTATAAATAATTTATATTTAAATCATAAAGAGTGTTTTATTTTTTCAGTTCATAGCAACGCACGGACACTTTGCTAGTAAGTACTATATATTAGGTAAAATTGTCTGTAATACACTAAGAAAATGAGGCTTCATCTTCAACACATCGACAAAGGGTGTATTCGTTTCCACCCCTCTGATTTTTAGACATGTCCCATCAAATATTGTGATACTAATTAAGAGTATTAAATATAGATTATTGATAAAACCCAGTCCATAACCCTCCCTCTGAATGACGAGACGAATCTATTAAAACTAATTAGGTTATGATTAGATAATATAAAGCTATAATAAACATCTCTTAATGATGATTTAATTATTCTTAATGAATTTGTCACGCTGATGCACATTCAACTCTATAATTAGTTTTATATTTAATATATATTTAATAATCATATGTAGCATTTTAATGATTGATGTGACCCCACTAAAATTTAGACCTTAAGAAACGAACACACCCAAAGTCGAATTTGTCTGCAACATACTATGATTTTATGATTTCTCGTCCGGAATACATTATGACCATTTAATAATTATTTTCAACTTTTTTTTATCTCAATACTCATAGTATATTAGAATTTAAAACTTGACATAAATATACATTATTGCATTATCTATCACTCAAAAATAGTGCTAAATGTTTTTTCAAATATTTTTCATGTTTACTCATTGTTTTAATATTGAATTTGTCTAGCAAATCATGCAAAAAAATAATTAAAAAATCTAGCCCTATTTTTTAATAATAGATACTACAATAATATATATTTATGTTAAGTTTTAAATTCTAATATATTCTATATATTAAGATAAAAAAGTTGAAAATAATTATTAAATAGTCATAATGTGTTCTAGACAATAAATCACAAAATCATAGTGTGTTGTAGACAAATTCGAGTTTGTCGACGTGTTGGAGACGAAATCATGTTTTCTCAATGTGTTACAGATAATTTGGCCTCTATATTATTATGATGCCCTAATTAAAATTATCCAGATTGGCCTGATAATAGTAGTGCAATACGTATAGTACTAGTACAATTCAACTCTGGTCCCGGATGGTAGGTGTGTCATTGGAACAGGCAATAAACATTTCCAAGGATATGCATGGTGGCTGGCAGATCCACCACGAGTTTAAATAATAATAATATGCTGGCCCGCCCTCGATCCATCGCTGTCTAGATCCTTGCATGTCATGATCCATGATCGGATACACGATCCTGTTTCATGGAGTAAATCTTGGGCGCGCAAAGATTTTATACTGTTCTTAAAAACTCACTAACTGAGTAGGCAGTAGTGGTGAAAGCTAGAGTTTGCTTGACGGTGGTGTCAAATATGTAAATCGTAGGTTAAAAGTGGTGCACGAGTGATCAAAACTCAGTTGATTAGTGCTGAAATCTTGATTTATTCTGCTGCCAATGCACCAGGGAACCACTATGTAGCTTCACCAGTGTAGGTACCGAGCAGTTCGTCTACAGAGCTTTTACACACGCCTCTCCTGCTATGAAATTTCTAGGATTGTAAATTCTCCACTGTCATATGTAAACAGGTAATTTCAAATGCATGATTAATTTTACTGTCTAGTGCAGTCATGTACTGAAATATCTTCGGCAGACTAAGGGTGCACTTGGTTGCAGGAGGACAGCTCATGAAGCAAACTTTTCTAGATCAATACATCCAGCATCTATGTACGGAATACTCCTCAAAGCTGGATGACTCTGTCCATCTGCAATTGTACCAAACAACGCAGACAATTAATGGACAGGACGATTACTCCCATGAACCAAACGCATTGTAATTAGATCTTCAGCTGCACTGTAGGGGTATCCGCATAATTGAGACAAGAAGTATTTTGCTATAACTTTTTGAGCTGTGCGACTATACTGCAACTGGCGTGGATCACGGAGTCACAACGCAATGACGACACTGTGCATGTAGGTTAAGCTGATAGCGACTCACGATATTTGGTGCTTTCAAACAATCAATCATTGTTCCTTTTATCAGGCTTTATTTATTATAAACGTGTACAAATAGGAACCGGTGACTGGTGGTCGAAAATATGTCTGGTGTAATAGTTCCACCGTAGCAACGTTCAAAAGTATGGTCAAGGAACACTTTTTTTTTTCTTGCTTGATGTACACACCGACACATCACCACAAACACCAAAACAATGATATTTTATGTTTTGAACAATAAAAAAAATAGAGACATGAATATCATTCAAGGATTAGAAGAATTTTTTTTTTCAACGCGGCTAGTAGGGCCCTGCATATGGCTATAAATACACACTCCAAAGCCGAGGCAAGAAACCAGAGCGAAGCACACTTACTACTCGATCAAGCACACACTACACAGCTTTGCCTTGCCGGTAACCATGAATCCCCTAGGCAACCTCCACAAGGTGGTCACTGGTCTAGTCACTAGTCCGTTCCCTTCCTTGGGTGGCCTGGGCAAGCCACAGGAGGGAGAAGCAGCAACTCCAGAGGCGTCGTCTGCCGCCGCCGGATCAGGCAAGCGGTGGCGCGAGCTCCACGGCGAGCACTCATGGAACGGCCTTCTCGACCCACTGGACATGGACCTCCGCAAATCCATCATCTCCTACGGCGAGTTCGCGCAGGCCACCTACGACGGGTTCAACACGGAGCGGCGGTCCCCGCACTGCGGCGCGTGCACGTACGGCGCCGACGAGCTCCTCCACGTGTCCGGCGTCGGCCACGCCGGCCACTACAAGATCACCAAGTTCATCTACTCCACCTCCACCCTCCCCTTGCCGGCGGCGTTCCTCCTCCTGCCATTGGCGGCGCTCAAGGACGTCTGGTCCAGGGAGTCCAATTTCATGGGGTACGTCGCCGTCGCCACCGACGAGGGCGCCGCCGCGCTGGGCCGGCGCGACATCGTCGTCGCGTGGCGTGGGACCATCAAGCCCATTGAGTGGACCAAGGACCTTGACGTCACGCCGGCGCCGGCGGGGCCCGTGCTGGGATCTGTGGCGTCCAAGCACCCGCTCGCCATGGTGCATCATGGGTTCCTCTCGCTCTACACGTCCAGCAACGCACAATCCAAGTTCAATAAGACCAGTGCCAGAGACCAGGTACTATTAATAATTAGCCAGTTATATATTATTTGCGCACAGCATTTTTTTTAACCAAAGTACACTAATAACAACCCTTCTCGTCAATAATTATAATTAACACACAAGAAGCTAATAAGTACTACTATTCTTGCAGGTGTTTGAGGAGGTGAAGAGGCTGATGGAGCTGTACAAGGACGAGGAGACGAGCATCACCGTCACCGGGCACAGCCTCGGCGCGGCGCTGGCCAGTATCAACGCCATCGACATGGCCGCCAACGGCGTGAACGTGGTGGCCAATTCCACCAAACCTCCATGCCCAGTAACAGCCTTCGTGTTCGCGTGCCCGCACGTGGGGAACCTCTTCTTCAAGACGGCGTGCCGGACGATCAGGAAAGAGCACAACCTCAGGTCCCTCCACATCATGAACCTGGGTGACGTGGTGCCGCTGGTCCCAGCTGTATCCTACGTGGACGTCCACGTGCAGCTGCCCATCAACACCAGCCGCTCGCCGTACCTCAACTTCCCGCTCACGCCGGTGTCGCTGCACAACCTCGAGCTTTACCTGCACGGCATAGCAGGGGAGCAGGGTAGCCGTGGAGGGTTCAGGCTGGAGATCGAGCGCGATCTCGCGCTGATTCACAAGAGCTCTGATGTGCTCAAGGACGAGTACCCGGTGCCTGGTTCGTGGTGGATACTTCAGCATAGGGGCATGGTTAAGAACGAGGAGGGCAAGTGGGAGCTCATGGACTTCAAGCATATCTGATCAACAATGTTGCTTTGCTTGCTGCATGATGATATCCTCCTACATTAATTATTATGCTTGTACTACTTTTTTATGTTTCCAGATTCCAGCTATATTGTTGTTGTTGTTCACGTACGGAGTACTTGGTTTTAGTGTGTATTCCTTAAGGGAATGCACATGCATGCTGGCTTGCACGCGCCACATGCATGCGGATATTTGTAACCAGCAATAATTTGGCGGAAATAAAAAAAATATGGCTTATTATAGACTTTCATGAGTTGAGTTAGTTTCCTGAAACTTTTAGAGCATTTTTTTTCTTGAATTATTTCAACTTGTGTCTATAAGGAGTCCTCATCAGATTATAATGCGCGGAAGCAGGTCATGGTGAAATCATGGAAATTTAATTTGACATTATCGTCCCAAGGCCATACATACCTGCTGCTCCCTTTTGTCCCCATACCCCACTTGCTCCCAGCCATGGATCAGAGCAGTCCTTGTTAATAAATATAAAAGGAAAGATGTACTATAAGCCATGCTGTAACTATTCATCATTCACGACTTCACGTGGAGCCTATAAACTAGCGCCACACATTCTTGAAGGATAAAGAAAAAAAAATACTAGGCAACACTCTTCGAAGTACTACAAAGGACAAGGATGCCTTCCCTCATGCCTTGAAAAGATGCATGGTGGTTCATACATTGTAGACTCATTCCTACTCTCGCTCGTTTAGAATGGCGCCGCACATTTTCACGGCATGATGATCGAAAGGGTTTCGTGTTTTATGCTTAGGCATTAAAAAAATAGATAAAATACGCACTCGATCACAATAATCACACTGCCAGTGGCCAAAATTAATTATTAGCGGCATGCAGTGGCGGACCCAGAGGTAGTCCAGGTGGCGGGCCATGGACTACCCTGAGTTTTGGCCCCAAAAGTTTTTATTAGTCTGGAATGGGCCCAGGAGCCCAGCTGTTAGGGATAAATAATCGTTTTTTTCCTTCGACTCTGTGCTTTCGTCGACGCGGCGGCAATCACTTCCAGCCTATGATCTCTGGTTCGGCGGCCGATGTGACGGCCGGCCAGGAGCAACCCACCCGAACTGAAATGAAGAAGCCGGGGCACGTCAGGTCGCCGGCTCCCTAGATGCCTAATCAAGTCATGATGATGATGTCCCAATCAATAGACTTGTACTCCCTCCGTTCCATAGAAAGTGTCACTTTTGACTTTTTAACATTATGTTTGATCGTTCGTCTTATTCATTTTTTTTAAATATTATTTATTTTTTTATAATTAGTTTTATCAATATATATATTTTAATCATAACATATTTATTTTAATATTTACATAAATTTTTTGAATAAGATAGAAGGTCAAAAATGATATCTTAAAGTCTAGGACGGAGGTAGTATTTCTCTAGTCTGATTTGATCAAATAATCATGGGTTTGCCTGGCCCATTGCCCGATTTGCCATCACGACAATCATCCTTTTGCGAATGAATTGGGTTTGCCTGGCCCATTGTTTTTTCAATCATTCATGGGTTTGAGAAGATTCCTCAGTTATATATTTTCTCATACTCCGTCGCGACATGGTTCCAACAAATTCAGCTCTATAGATCCTGTATTTTTCCTAACTAGTAACAACGACCTCTGAACCACTAGCGAATGAATTGAAGGACGTTGTACGACGGCGTCACGATGGTTTAGCACATGTAGTACGACGATGCGTGTAGAGATGTTTTAGCATGTGTAATAGATGCTTATTAGTTGCTTGCATTGTTTAGCGCAGGAACGTACGTGCTATGTAGCTGCATGCATGAATACAACCGACAGTTTTTGCGTAAGCCACATTTGTTCGTCGTGTCAAGCTGGCCACATCAGCAATAATGTTATTAGTCAACCATATGATAAGTACACAACATGATGTAATATAATTAAAGTTATCATTTGGAGTATTAGTGCACAATAAATGTCACTTGTCTTCTGACGTCGGGCCGGACAGAGTCTGGAGATTACTTTATGCAAGCGCGTCGTCGGAACCTTGATCGCTATCTCTATCCACGCTCTTCTCAGAGTCTCATGGGCCATGTATGACCGAAGATTATTGTTTGAGAGCAAATATTAACCACTAGTAAACGCGCTTGATAATAATATAAATTTATTATCTTTTATTATCAGGGTTCATATGTGCATGCATTGTACACGAGATGGTGGATAATTTAATTTATTATTATAGTGTACAGGAAGAGTTTCCTCATGTCGCACATATATATAGTGTACAGGAAGCGTTTAGTTTATGTCTATTAAGAGGATCTCTAGGAGGAGCATGCATCTAGTCCTCCATCTCAAATTTTACATGTCAAGCAAACAAAATTGTTTTAGCAAAGCCCTTAAATGGGCATGTATTATGCATGGTTTCTCAAATTGTCCCCTCGCAGTCCCAAATTTTGGAGGTCTCAATCCCTCTCTAAAAGTATTATTTACAATAGGGCTGACTTTTTTATTTCTTTTTTTCGGCTCCATCTTTTTCTCGATCACGCCCTGCCCCGCCCTGCCGGCCAGACAGCGCCACCGTTGCCTCACCCACCGACCGCTGCCTGGCCGCGCCTCTCCCCGTGCTGCCTGATCGTGCCTCTGCCCACGCCGTCCAGCTGCGTCCCAGCTCCTCCGTGCCGTCCGCTGCCTCCTCTCCACCGTGTCGCCCCATAGCCACCTCTCCGACTCCGGATCTAGTGGATGGAGAAGCGGGTGGTGGTGGATCCTTGGCTGACGGCATACAAGATTCGCAGGGCCCATGTGCGGTGGAGCATGGTGGGAAAAGTTGCGCAGGCTGGAGATCGGGGGCCTCAGAGCGAAGGAGGAAGAAGATTGAAAATACTCAATGATAGGCGATGTCCACTCAACAGGAAGAAATAGGAGGGGTCTGAGTTGAATTTGTCACTGGAGTTGGTAACGTTTTTTGAAGACCCGTATTTTTCTGATTGGCTTATAAATGAGATTTGCAGGCTCAATTTTACAGGCTGGATTGGAAATGCTCTTAAGCCAATTAAACAAAGTTAAATACAATTATTGAAGGAACTACAATTGTATGCATAGAGAGGAAGTAGCTAGTCGATATGGTAGGAGGAGGCATTCATGCCACGCAATGTGCGTTCGTCATGGTGTGTCTTGTACATACATTTGTAAGAGCATTAACATTTCGGAATTATTCAAGTAATGTTAAATGCGTCTGAATTATGATTCTCAGGAGCGCTTCTGAAACTTGCAGAGCATTTCTCTTGTACGATGTCAATAGTTTGTAACTTGCATTTGACATTCAACCTTCAAAGTAACGCAACTGCCTTTAATTTTCTGCTCAATTTTAGTGGTTTCTTTGAAAGGTTTATTTTGGCATGATTGAACTCTTATTAAAAGTAAAATTCCTATACTATATATGTTGTGTTTGAAAAGAAAAAAAACAACTGGCTCCTAATATTCTCGGTTTGGGGCCTTCGATCCATAAAAGAAAATTTCAAATTCGACTCCGTCCAGCTTATTATATTAGTAGTGGGTTTGGTATGTCATCAAACATGAATTAGGGGTAGTAATAGACAGAAGGAACGGCAGGTCTCATGCATCTCAAACTAAGGGTGTGTTTGGCAGGGTTTATAAAATGACTTATGCAGTGGTTTATAGTATGATAAGTCATAAGTTCTGCCAAGCATTTATTTTAATAAACCCTTACAAGTTATTTGTTTTTTTGTACTAGGATAGCAAAGCCAACAAACACTAGCTTTTTAGGCTTATGGATCATCTTCCCTAGAATAAGCCATGGATAAGCTATTTTGCCAAACGGTTTGAGAGCTTATGTTACATTAAGACAAATAAGCCAAATAAACACTTTTCATAGATAAGCCAAAACATAAGCATAAGCCCTACTAAAGACACCCTAAAAGTGTTGCTAGGTCCCCTGAATCTAGCTAAAGATGAGCTCAGTTCTTGAGGAACCAAAAGAGTTTTATTTTTAAAAATACTGATCAGTATTTTGAAGGTCTTCATTATTGTACTTAATTAATAAATTTATGTTTATTTTCACACTAGATCCTAACTCTATCTTAATAAAACATTATAAAACAGTAATTATTAATCAGGTTACTAATTTAATGTTATTCATTACAATAACAATTAATTATTATAAAATCTACCACTCCTTTTCCTAATATTACCCTCAAACAGATAAAAATTGCCAGTGTGGTTGTAGTTTGAGATTATAGAATCTAAAATTCTGGATGAAACTAGCTACTAGCCAGTATATTGGATAGTAAAATTTTTGTATTAATCAAGATACTATAACTTTATTCAGTTATGTTTTTAGAACACTCTAATAATGCAGATGTAGTAAAATGCATGATGCCTTTATCGTTTCACGCACGGTATATACGAGCATATATAGCGAGGTCCGCATTAATTAGAAGATTCGTTAGATCTGCTCGAAGTCCTTGAGCTCCCACTTGCCATCCGTGTTCTTGACCATCCCCTTGTTCTTGGGAACCCACCAATTCGCCGGCACCGGGCACTCATCCTTGAGCGCGTCGGTGTGCTTGTTCACCAGCGCCACGTCACGGTCCACCTCCAGCTTAAACGACCCTCCCGCGCTGCCCTGGTCGCCGGCGACGCCGTGCAGGTAGCACTCGAGGTCGTGGAACGTCTCCACCGTCCCCGGCGAGCGAAGGTACGGCGACCTGGCCGTGTCGATGGGCAGCGGCACGGCCACGTCGACGTACGCCACCGGCAGGACCTTGGGCACGACGTCGCCGGTGTTCTTCACGTGGAGGGCTCGAAGGTCCGTGAACGACCGGAACGCCGTCCTGAAGAAGCGGTCGCCGACGTGCGGGCTCGCGAACACCATGGCCGTCACTGGTGATGAAGGTGGCTGCTGCTGCTTGGAGGAGGAAGAGCTGCTATTACTGGTGGGTGCGTTGTTGTTCAAGCCGTTGGCGACGATGTCGACGGCGTTGAGGGTGGCGAGTGCGGCGCCGAGGCTGTGGCCGGTGATGGTGATGCTGGTCACCTCGTCCTTGTACAATTGCATCAGCCTCCTCACCTCCTCAAACACCTGTTTCATTATTAACAAGGTTCTTCTTTTTGTTTTGTTAACAACATATATATATATATATATATATATATATATATATATATATATATACCTCATTTTGGATTTTTGTGTTTTTTAACATGATATGTTGACTTGAGAGATTTGCTGATTTTAAATACGTTTGAGTTGAAGAAAAGAGATTTTTTGTATGTTCAATAATATGATCTGTTGACTTGAGATTGTTTTCTTGATAAAAAAAAAGGTTTGAATTGAAGAAAAGAGATTGCATATATATAATTAGCAGATGATGACTCGCCTGGTCTCTGGCACTGGCCTTGTTGTACGTGGAGTTTGGGTTGCTAGACGTGTAAATGGAGAGAAAACCCCTGTGTACCACGGCGAGCGAGTTCTGCTTCGCCGCGGCGCCGAGCACCGGCGCGGCGGACACCGGGGTGGCGTCAAGATCGTTGAGCAACTCCAGGTCCGTCACCGTCCCTCGCCACACCACCACGATGTCGCGCCTTCCCAGCTTGGCCACGCCCTGGTCCGTGGCCACGGCGACGTACCCCATGAAATTGGACTCCCTGCTCCACGCCTTCTCCTTCAGCTCCGGCGCCGGGAAGACCAGCAACCCCTCCGGCACCGGCACCGCCGACGTGGCGTACACGAACTTGGTCACCGCGTAGTTGCCGGGGGCGGAGACCTCCGTTTCCGTGAGAAGGTCGGAGTAGCCGTACCTGCACGCGCCGGCGTGCGGCGACCGCTTCTCGCCGTTGAAGCTGTCGTAGGTGGCCTGCGCGAGCTCGCCGTAGGAGATGAGGACGCGGCGGAGGTCGACGTCGAGCGGGTCCAGGAGGCCGGTCCACGAGGCGTTGCCATGGAGCTCGCGCCAACGGCTGGCGATCGTTGACTGTGCAGTACCGAGTAGTGTGGCCGGAGCAAGGAAATAACAGATCAAGAACAGGACAGCTACGAACGACGCCATTTTCGTTTTTTCACACCTGTGCTGGCTGATTCATTTGTGTGTTTGCAGCAGCTCAGACCTGATACGAATTTATAGTGACATCGTTTAATTTTGACCTGATCGATCGGCTGCTCAATTTGCATGTGTTTGATCAAACTTTGTACGGGTTATTCATAATAAACGTAGTACGTACTGAGTTCTAGTCCGAGGTTGCTTAATTAATTTGCATGTCTTCTTAACTCCAACCTCATACGAATTTATACCAGTACGTCACGTGCATAGACGCATTAAGATCAAAAGAAGAAGAAGAAGAAATAACAGAACAGGCGGGGAAAAACTACTAACAGCATTTTACACGGCGGCTGATCTCGATTTGCTTTTTGAAAAATGGGAATTTTTATTACCCCGATCGACCTCTGAGGAGGCCATCAAGTTTACAAACGTACGTTTTCACAACACATCAAAATAGTACATCTCAACTTAAGTTCTCAGATGATACGAAATTATAATAACATCATTTTGACGTCGTCTACTTAATTTGCATGTCTTTATTCAAACTTGGTACGAACTAGTACATGTAGGACGTGTACTTTGGACGTAACAAGTCGGCCACAACCTTGCGTGAGGTAAAGACTGGGACAGAGGTTGCGCAATTTGCATGCTTTATTATTGCCTTTTATCAAACTTGGTACGTAACATCGTGTTGAGTTTTTGACGATTTGCATGTCTTCGTAATTCCAACTTGGTACGAATTTATACCAGTACGTCAGTGCGGACGCGATAAAATCAAAAGAAGGAAAAGAAAAAGATTAGGAGCGGAAGAACTACAAGTCTACTAAAATCATTTTCTTTACTGCCGGTGGTTTCGATATATTTTTCTTCCTCGGAAATGGGAAATTGGGAATTTTATTGACGATCGCAACATTACCGAGTGTGGGAGCCAGGAAACACATCAAGAGCAGGATAGCTATGAACACCATTTTGTTTTTCGATACGGTCGCTGATTGATTTGCGTTTGCGGCTTGATTAGACCTGATTCTAATTTATAGTAACATCATTTTTTTTTAATCTCGGCTGCTCAATTTGCATGCCTTTGATCAATGCAAACTTGGTACGAATTCATAACAACGTCGTATTGAGTGACAGAGGCCGCTCTATTTTCATGTCTTTGTAACTCCTGTTAGATGTATTCTGACTTCTGTATTTTTCTTATTGTATAAAAGGTTTTGTGTATATCCAGAAATCGGTTATTTGCCAATTATCTTAAGATTTTCTGAGTGTATTTTATCGGGCACTTGATAAAACGCTCTTTGCCGAGTGCAAAAGAAAAAAAAACACAGCAAATAAAAATTGTGTCAAGTGCTTTTACCGTGTGTTATTTGTAGAGTGTAACACACCACAAACACTTCGCCAAGTGTTTTGTTAGCTTTGCCGACTGTCAAGTGGTATCTTTCTGGTAGTGACACATGTATCTATATATATTTTGGGTCTTCATATTAAATATTGTGCTATTCATAACAACTTCAACTTGCTACAAATTTGTACTAGTACGTCATGTGCATACAAGACAAGATCAAAAGAAGAAGAAGATTTTTGCTATTTTGACCACGAAACGGGTGGGCTCCGTTAAAATGATCATGAAATCAGGCTTTGTTGAAATGACCATGAAATTATTGCCTCTCAGATAAAATGATCATGACCTATTTTCTATATAAAAATGCCTTCATCTTTCTTCTTTCTTTCTCCCTCTCTCTTCTCTGGAGACTAACGGGACTAGGAGAGAGAAGAAGAGAGAAGGAGAGAGAGGAAGAAGAAAGGGTAAGGGCATTTTGGTCTACAAAATATTTCATGATCATTCTAACGCGGCGGAGGCATCACCAGACCTGTCCACGACGTGTTGCCAATGGAGCTCGCGCCACAGAGCACAGATGTCAGATGTGCACATATTCTAGACAAATGATTTATACATTAATTATTGTAAAACATTTTTCAAAAGACATTATTGAAAAAACTTCTCCGAAGAGATATGAAACATATGCATGTGAGCTGATAGATGCAAAGTCTTTGCATGCAAGTACGTATGAACAGTGAGGATCAATCTAGTGGACGCCATGCAATATTAATTTAGTGATTGCTTTCCTCGTGGCGTAGTACAAAAATAATTTCTCGTAGATCCCACGCACAACCGGCTAAAATGAGCCTGAAGGAGTTTTACGGTTTAAAATACTGGTGATTAGTAGTTTGAGAATAAATTTGTAATTATGTTATTAATTAAGAAATTTATATTTTATTAATAATTAAGGATTTTACGTTAGCCAACATTTCTATGCAGCCTAACAAGGAAATACCTCAGACAATATAGCCTTATTGACACCACAGGCGGCCTGCGAGTACCAATAAGGTCTTCACCCCCTTATTCTTGATCGTACCTGAAAATAATGGAAACTTCTAGTTTCTTCTCATTCAAATCGAAAGATCTCCACCCCAGACAAGAACACACGTGCAGTGTGACAAGCCATCGTCATGGTGATGCCTCCAAAAAGTATCCACGTCGATACACGCTATATAGTCGCCTGATCTGATCATCAGACCTGAGTTTTCACTCAATGACATCTCATTCACCATTAACCTAATGCAAACTCATATCTACCACTATAGAAAAAATTGTATGACTTTTTCGTCAATGTCATTGGGTCCTTTCACATCTTTGCTTCACTTCAATATAATCTTCACAATGGTGTCACATGCACCATCAATCACCAAAACCAGAAAACTGACTTTACACACCTCTCTCAAAGTGTGTCTTCTTCCGATGTGATGTGCACCAGCTTGTTCCACGATCCTGAACATCAGCAAGTCTCTCCTGATTCCACTCTATTAATCCCCTTTATTATTTGCACCAGCATCTCATTTGTATTGATTTGGTCAACATGTTTTTTTCATTACTTATATGGTTTTGTTGCTCAACCACATAATAAGAGTATGTGCTCCTCTCATATTTGATCATCATGTTGACTCTATTGACCTACACATTATTTTAGACAAACAAACATTGTTTTTTTCTCCTCCAATTCATCCAACACCTACATCAGCTTCACTTAGTTATAAACATAAGGAACAATTCCTTATATACCATCCGCTTAAACTACAATCCCTCATCTACCACCGCCAAAATCCATATCTTGTATGTGTCATTGATGTTAAAATTTAATCCTTCCCATGCCATTGGATGTTGTTTGACTGCCAGTCAATCTTCAAAATGTCAGTATTGTCGCATCAACCTGAAGCCGCAAGCGTCAGCGTTGCTAGGAAGAGTGGAGGCGGGGGAGCGAGGCCAGGGGCTGTCAACTCGATGATGTGGGCGCTGGAAGACGTGTTCGACGCTGCATCTTGGGCCGACGAACAGACCTCATGCCATGGAGATTTCATATACGAGAAATTTGCTCACAATCGCAACCTCAGCAGGGGATGTTCGGGATTGAGGCGGGTGCAGCCGGCAGCCGTGGACAAATACGTATTGCCGGTGCGAGCAGATCGAAGGCGCGTGGACGATGTGCTGAAATCTCTCGCCTGCTCTAGCTAGATGCTCGAAGCATTGGATTGATCTGGCCATTAATGACTATGACGTCAGTTTAATTTGATTTGGCCACATGCCACGAATGAATATTCAACAGCATTTAGCCTTCAAATGGCATTAGACACGGCGGAAGTGAGCAGCCATGTCCACATGAGCTGCACTCCTGCACAGACTCACTACTTCATATGGCACTGGGTAAAAGGAAGAACGAAGAAGACACATGAGGGTAAAAAGATCTTTCTCCACGTTGAATTTTACCAAAGTGGCGTGTAAAGCAATAAAATTAAAGGCTTGTGGCATCGGAGGGATGTAATTTTTTTTTGTGGCAGTGAGGAGATTAAAGTTTATGCCAATGGCTTATAAGAAATTTGCCCAACTAAACATAATCATGCTCAAGCTTAGAGATGAAAGCGGATTGGATCGGATCAGATAATGCCTTTCACAAATCCTAATCCTCAATTATTTATTGGATTTAGAGTGGAGCGGATAATATGCAGATGTGAATACGAATACGAATTTTTTCGGATATCAGAGATGATACAGATTCAGATTGGAGGCGGATCGGAAGCGGAATTTTCTCGGATAATGTGTCTTATGTATCTAACCGTAGAAAAATAAACATTGATTGCTAATTTATGCAACTATAATATAATATAGAATAAAATGTTGATTTAAGTAACTAAACAAATTTCAAAACATATTATATAACTCAGTCATTTTTATTCGGTAATATAAATATTATATTATTTTTTTATTATTAGCGGATAATCCTATTATGAGCTTCGGATAATCCACTTGTACATATCGGATAATTCGTATCCGTCGAATTTTGTCAATACCATAACATATCCTACATCCGTATGTCATCGGATTCGCATTATCCATTTATCCTCTAAAAAAACCTCAAACGCTATCCCACATCCTCAAAATCGGATTTGGAAATTATCCAGACCGCTTTCACCCCTACTGAAACTTATTCAATTCTCGAAGTCGAAATTTCAAATCAAACTTCAAATAATTCAATGTCAATCCACTCATCATAGTGCAAATAATGGCACATTTCAAAATGGTTTTTCAGCTTGTGCTATGACTGAATTGAACTAAAATTCTTTTTGAGTTCAGCTAGATGTTACTGGGCAAAAAAAAAAAAAGAAGTCATCTAACACCGTGGGTAATTTACTGTTGATAACAATATTGTGGGTTAAGTATCGAGTAAAATAGTTGGGAAATATGCAATATCGTTGAAGGAAATACTGATACACAGTACAATGTATACTAGAAAAACAGTGATCCATTTGAAAAAAAAAATGGTAAAGAGTGACAAACCGCTGGTCCCTTGAGACTAAATTGTCAGGAAAGATCAGAAATCTTGTAGTTTTTTCTCTATCCTAACACAAAAATAAAACATCAGAGGTGTTTTCAGGGCACTCATAGATAATAAGCTCTTACATTCCCCACCCTGATCCAATGCACGGTACACGAGCACAGCGAGGTCAAGCAATACGAAGGTGGTTCATTTAGATCTGCTCGAAGTCCTTGAGCTCCCACTTGCCCTCCGCATTCTTAACCATCCCCTTGTTCTTGGGCACCCACCAATTCGCAGGCACCGGGTACTCGTACTTGAGCGCGTCGATGCCCTTGTTCACCAGCGCCATGTCACGGTCCACCTCCAGCTTGAACCCTCCGGCGCTGCCCTGGTCTCCGGCCACTCCGTGCAGGTAGAGCTCGAGGTTATGGAGCGTCTCCACCGGTCCCGGTGATCGCAGGTACGGCGACCGGGCCGTGTTGATGAGCAGCGGCACGGCCACGTCGACGTACGCCACCGGCGGGTACTTGGGCACGATGTCGCCGGCGTTCTTCACGTGGAGGGCTCGAAGGTTGGGGAATGATCGGAAGGCTGACGTGAAGACGCGTTCACCGACGTGCGGGCTCGCGAACACGATGGCTGTCACTGGGCATGGCGGATGGGTGGTGGAGCTGCTGCTGGGCGCGTTCAAGCCGTTGGCGACGATGTCGACGGCGTTGAGGGTGGCGAGCGAGGCGCCGAGGCTGTGACCGGTGATGGTGATGCTGGTCACCTCGTCCTTGTATAGCTCCATTAGCCTCTTTACCTCCCCCAAGACCTGTTTCATTAACAACAAGGTGTATTATTTTGTGTACTACTATTCTCGGTCCATCATATATTCGCATTGGTACATATGTATAGATTGTCAATAAAAATAAAGAAGACAACAAGTTCACTCTCATTGTCTACAAATTATCATATTAAATCGATGAAAAAAATACCCATCACTGTCATCATTATAAAAAGTAAAGTTATAATAACTTGCCTGGTCTCTGGCACTGGCCGTGTTATACTTGGAGTTTGCGTTGCTGGACGTGTAAATGGACAGGAACCCCCTGTGCACCATGGCGAGCGGGTTCGCGGCCGCCGCGGCACCGAGCACCGGCGCGGCGGACACCGGCGTGAAGTCAAAATCGTTGACCCACTCCAGATCCGTCACCGTCCCTCGCCACGCCACCACAATGTCACGCCTTCCGAGCGCGGCGACGCCAACGTCCGTGGCCACCGCGATACCCCATCCAGTTGGACTCCCTGCTCCACGCCTTCTCCCTCATCTCCGGCGCCGGGAAGAGCATGAAAGCCTCCGGCACCGGCAGCTCCGACGTGGCGTAGACGAACTTGGTGACGGCGTAGTGGCCGGCGCCGGAGACCTCCGTGCTGGACAGCAGGTCGGAGTAGCCGTACCTGCACGCGCCGGCGTGCGGCGACCGCTTCTCCCGGTTGAAGCCGTCGGAGGTGGCCTGCGTGAGCTCGCCGTAGTTGATGATGGAGCGGCGGAGGTCGACGTCGATCGGGTCCAGCAGGCCGGTCCACGACGTGTTGCCATGGAGCTCGCGCCATCGGCTGGCGATCGCTGCATTACCAAGCGTGGCCGGAGCCAGAAAACAGATTAAGAGGGGGATGACTACCATTAGCACCATTTTTGACGCCGGCTAGTGATCAATTTGCCTTTGCCGCTCAGAGACCTCATACGTACTACCTATTTGTAATAACATCAGCTTGAGTTCTTGATGGGGTTTGCTCAATTGGCATGTATACATATTTGAACTCCAACTTTTGGTACGAAACACCAGTACATGCAGGTGATGCTGTAAAATCAAAATAAGGAGAGATATCTTCTATACCTCGATTTTCTTGCGAGCTGAAATGATTTATTAATTAATTGCAAAGTCTCCCAAGATAGTGAGGAGCCCATGTGCGCTGATAAATGCAAAGTCTTCTCCCAGTGACAGGTGGAGGGAACATATCAAAACTGAGAATCAATAGTGCAGATCATGCAATGCTAATTTTATTTTGTGCTTGCTTTGCTCATGGCATAGTAGAAAATATTTTGTTGTACTTATACTTCCCAATTTCCAAGCACACCAGGCTACAATCACAGGAGATAGCTTTTAATTAGGAGATGATAATGTACTTACTGTTAGCTGGAGGAACACGTAATACTATTGTTGATAGTACTTTGGTCAAACAATATCTTCCAGAATTGAAAACTGGCAGCAGCTAAGTTTGGTTATTAGTACCTCAAGTTTTTTTTTCGAACTATTAGTACCTCAAGTTATGAGACCTCCGCCATGGTTCATATCCTAAGCTAATGTACACAAATTCGTGGAAATAAAGAAAAAGTCCTTTTAACAGCATATAATATATAGTGGTCACAACACCGACATGAGTGATTGTTTCTCGGGCGGTAGTCTAGTTTGGATAGTTGCAATAGTCATCAACGGTGTCTAGGCCAAGTATTTGTAGTCCAATAGGGTGATGCTAGGATCAGGGCCGGATTTGGAGGGAGGCAACTGGAGCGACAGTCCTGGGCCCCCAGATTCTAAGGGCCTCTCTCCATGCCATATTCATATACAATAACTAATAATTTTAATGACTTAATAATATACTTATATAATTAAAGATCAATTAACTAATTTTGTGTATATGGAATAAGTAAAAAAGAATATATATATATATATATATATATATATATATATATATATATATATATATATATATATATATATATATATATATATATACACTCTATATGGAGCGCAACGTGCTGGTGGGTTGGTGCAGTCCAACCAACTTAGCCCACGATCGTATATTTTATTTCGTGGTAGTATATCTTGCTCTGAAGTAGTATATCAGCATAATATATATTTGAGTAATCATGTGTCTTTCTCTCTCTCCATTCTCATTTTGAATCTCATCTTCTCTTTCCTCTTCCTCCTCTCCTCTCCTCTCCTCTCGTCTGCTTGAGCTCTAACCCATGTCGACCGCTCGAGCTCCAGGATCTCCATAGGCAGTAGCAGATCTGGACAGAGGAGCACATCAGAGAAGCTTGGGGGCGCTCATCCTCGGCACTGTTTCTTGATGGGGATGATGGTGCCGCCATGTTGGAGGCGCTGCTACATGCAGATAAAGTCGGTATATTCATGGTGGTCGGTCAGACACAAACTGATGTGTGTCACTACTTGAAGGCCACTGCTGTGTTCCCGATGAATTCTGTCCATATCATCTTGCACAGGTGACGGTTCTCATCTTTTCCTCTAGCTGACCGTCCATAACACCTTGCACACGCTCCATCCACCTGCACAAGGTCCAGATTTATGTGCACAAGCTCTATCACGAATTTCTTATTTATCTTATTTTCGGAGCTATTTTTGGGTGAATTTTTAATCTCTATTTTGGCAGCGTTTGGGCTCAGATTTTTTTAGGGATTCAAGTGCTAGGACATATGAGAACATTTGTGTGTTATGGAATGAATCAGTTTTCTCAATAGTACAGTTTAATTTCAGGTTTCTTTTTTTTTCTTTATTCTTTAGAGTTATGCGATTATTCTGAAATTGGTGTTAAATGCTCAATCTTTCTTGGGGCTTTTAGTTAGAATGGATTCCTCATGATGGAGTGAGCATGCTGTTAAAATTGTGTGACTTTTAGAGCTGTTTTGATGGGTCTTATGATTTTTCAGTGAAGGAGGAACTAGCGTATCGTGCTCTATGTTCTTGATAGAGCAAGCAGCCTTGATAGTATATTACTTTGATGATAGTATATAATTGTTAATAGTATATTATTTTCTGTAATATATATACTATTTTCTAGTACATATACAATTTCTAGATGCATGAACAAGGAAGGAAACAAGCACAAAGTATATATACTTTCTGTAGTATATATATACTATTGAACTTGTAGTAGAATAGTATTTTTTTCAATGCAATAGTACATATCTGCTGATATTGTTGTATTTTATAAATATTCTATTTTATAGTAACCTCAAATAGTATATATACTACCTCTTGTAATCTATTTTCTTATATTTTATGATAGTACATCTATGATTATATAGTGCTTCTTGCTAGTTGTTCTGCAATCTCATATTGTATATATACTATCCTATAATACACAAATAATCACTTTTGATTGTATTTGCTAAACGTTGATATGGACAGTCGTATATTTTTCTTGATTGTTTGCTTCACCTGTGTATATTCAGATGTTGAATATTGCCTCTGACAACCATTTGATTTTTATTTTTTTTGTTATAGATTTATTTTAATTTTGTTTTCAGATTTACATCATATATTACTGAATTAGTATACTATTGTTTGAGATCAGTATTTTATAGCTCCTATAAATAAACTAGGTAAGTGTATATATACTATTACATTTGTTACAGAATAATATTATTTTCAATGTTATAGTATATCCATGATAGTATACGAATTCTGTTGATGTTAATATATTTTATAAAGAATTCATTTTCTTGTAATCTCAAGTAGTATATATACTTATCTCTCTTGTAATCTACTTTAAGACTAACAATATACGGAATATAGGAGTATATATACTAATCAATTTTTTTTCTCTTTTCTACCAAATTTTGATGCCCAAGTGCGATACATTTTTATCTGTGTGCAGCTCATAGATCTTGTTCAGTTGAAGCTCTCATAGTATTTTAGGGTAGTATTTTAACTTTTATTCTCTCTGAATTCATACTACAGTGTGCATTGTAAGGTAGTATATATACTCCATGAGATATTAGGATAGTATTTTATCATAAATGTATATCTCTATGAGTGTAAATCTATGTACTTATGAGTATGTATATGTATTTTTATACTTATGACTATATTTTTTGAAATGTATACGATAACATTCTATGAGTATATCTTGTCTTGGTGATAGTATATCTCTACTAATGGTGTTATGGACAGTGTGATAGAAAATCTCTACTCCTGTGATAGTATATCTCGTCAGGCTGATAGTATATCTCAAAATATACTACCACGATATACAATCGCGAAGGTTGGTTTGATTAATTGGTGGTCAAAATAATGTGGATCTGAAAATACACGATCATGATAGAAAATATATCACTGTTTACTTAAAAATATACGACCGCGGTTAAAAATATACTATCATAGAGGTTAGTTTGACTAGCTGGTGGTCAAAAAAATATACGACTATTAATCTAAAAATATATACTATCACGATTATATATATACTACCACGATATACAATCGCAGATGTTGGTTTGATCACCTGGTAATCAAAAAAATATCAACCTGAAAATATACAACCTCGATAGAAAATATAGGACTGATGACCTGAAAATATATGACCACTATTATACATATACTATCACATTATACCATCGTAGAGACTAGTATATATACGATTGCGGAGGTTGGTTTGACCAGTTAATGGTGGACAAAGTACTCATGCAGCTACTGACACAAAAAGTAGAGGATACAAAAGATTCCTTGCATGCAGTTACTAATATAAAAGTAGGAGACCAAGGACACGGCATGAATGCCATCACTTGCTCTACTGCTTCAACAGTATGCATGCAGCAGACCATGACCCGCCTGGTGGTCAAACGACCGGCGCGCTGAATAATATTCAGCGCGTTATTTAGCGCTGTCGTATATATATATATATATATATATATATATATATATATATATATATATGGCCCTAATTTTGTTGGCCCTGGCTAGGATTCGGGAGAGTTTACTTGATCTTCTCTATAAGAAAGAAAGTCGTAAGAACAGTCTTATCCCCATTGACGTGTTTTTTCTTTGTCTTCTAGTATCAGCAACAGGCCAGCTTCTTTGCATCTCATATGATTATTTTAGTGTCACTCCCAAAAAGAATGATTATGTAGATTATTAATTCCTAAGGTGTTAATTATATGTTTTTAGATGTAATTAAGAAATCCTAGAAAACTTAAGATAAATTGATTAATGCTCAATGGAAAAGTGTGTGATTCCACTTATTTAAAGCCATGCATGCATGCAATTGGAAGTTTCTATTAGAAATAAACAACATCCCTAATCCCCGTCGTTTCCAACAGTATGTGAGGCGTGAGAAGTTGATGGAGATTAATCTGTTTCCCTTTCCCTTGATCACACAAGTAAAGAATACAAAAGACACATGATGGATATTTAGAGAAACTTGATTCTCATTTATGCATCTGTAGCTGTACAAATGGTTTCAATATATAGAAAATTTAGTAGTAACCTTCATGAACTTTGGTATGAGCCTATTATTTCCACTAAATCCCACTAAAGGATTCTTAACATTCCTCCTTGGGCGAATATCACGATCAATTTCATGCCTTGTTAAAACTCCAAAAGCACTAGCGGAAAAAAAATATGAAGAAAGAGTACATGATTATCATTTGATGTATTGCACTTGTCTCGTCAAAAACCTTGTGTGAGAAACTTCAAGAAAACTCATTAAGGAAAAAAGAGTATAGTAACATCTTATGATATATAATCTTCTAGCTTACAAAGTTTATGATCTTCGAGATCAAAAATTATAAATTTTTATTCAAGGATGTCTCCCCTTCAACGCTGCATGTCTCTCAAATGTCTCACACCGATTCCTTTAACACATTTATAGAATACGATTACGAGAAGAGAAATAGTGAACAAGTATGCCAGATTGTCACACAATTTAGTTTGTATAATGTTTACTTGACCTTGTTTCTAGAGTTCGTGAGGGTAGAAGAATTTTTGGACTATGTGTTTAGTCATATTATTTTTTAAAATTTCTAATAATTTTTCTAACTAGTGAGTGGTACTGCATATCGTTGTAGTATTCATAATTGTAGTTTCAGTTGTTCTTTGAGAAAGAGAAAGAAAAAAACATCAGAAATCGAGTTTGAATGTTTGGTCCAAACTAGTTAAATGTTACATGTCTCCTTCGGCCCACTCTATATCACATCAACATGCACGGGCCACTTTGGACATCATTCTCTACTATCTTTTCCTCTCTCTCTCTCTCTCTCATTTGACTTCCCAGAGTGTTAATTTGTTACTTGAAAAATGCATAGATAATCTGGTAATAGAGTTCAAAAAAAATGAGAGACCATCAATCGAGGCATCCTCGCAAAAGTGGAAAGACATCTAGTGTTGTTCTTCTCTGGCCGGTACGGTACTCAAGAGTAGGGATGAAAGTAAAAGTGGTAATTATCGGTTTTTCGATGCTCATTTTCGTATTTTACCGACCGCAATACATAAAAATAATATTATGAAGAAGTGGAAGTAAAAATGGTAGAAACTCGTGAAAGTGGTAATAAAAACAATTTTGAAGTCTTCCGATTGTTTCCGAAAATTTTCATTTTAATGTGGAAATTACCGTAGAATAATATAGGTAATTATTGTATTCAGTATTTTGATTATAGCAAATCTCTCTAAAAGAGAAGTAATTCTTCTAGCCTGAAATAAATCATAAATTTCTCAATATAAATTTTATCTACTTTCTATTTTTGTAAATGCAAATTTTTATACATGTACATATAATTATTTAATAATCAATACGCTACAACCAGTTTATCATAGTGTTTATGCCGTACTTGAGATGTAATCTCCAATTTCCCTGTTTTATCAGTGTCATACTTTACAATTCATATTTCTAATTCTTAATATTGATTTTTGGTCGATACTGTCCGTTTTAATTACAATAATATTATTTTCGACTTTATCAAAATACCAATACCGTATTTAACCCTACTCAAGAGGAAGGAATGGTTTTGTTTGTGTGTGTGGAAGCTGAGAACGTACGTAACGCCATGGATAAAAAATCTTGGAGCACTAGTTTTTTTTTTTCGAACGGTTGACGGGGACCGGAGTGGCCGATTAGTCACGCCGCAACACACACAGTTGGACCGAAACAATATCTTCCATCTCGATCGCTTTCGACCTAGTCATATATCCACGGCCAGCAAAGCGTTGACCAATCAATGACGCTACTAGCTGCATGCATCATCCACAGCAAGTTAGCTACTAGTCGGCCTAACCAACTCCGTCAAATTTTTTATTAAAAAAAACTCTGTCAAACCTACAATTAATGAACCATTTGCTCTATATCAAATTAGCTCACAAGTCATCACCGGCCTTACCTTCTCGAACTGAACTGGCCAGCAAAAGCTGCATACATTGGCTGACAATTTCACAAGGTGAAGTAGTATCTTGAAAACTCAACGGATAACAGTAAAACTATGGATACGGTGGTCAGTTGCCTGCGTTGGCTAATTACTTTGCGGTACAAAAATTTCAACATGGTTTTGACAGATAAGTAGCCTGGCGTTAATAAGCTTTTTGACATATTCCATTGCATTGCCTTGCTCGTGTTGTGTATACTTTTTGGTATGGTTGACGTATGAAGCATTCGCGGTAAAGGTAGTAACAGCTTGATTTTTCGACTTGTGTGTTGATGTTGTTTATTCCGTCCTTACAGAAATACAACCAATATTTTGGCGTTCGGCGTTCAGAAGAGATTTGGGAGGGAGTAGAAATTTCTTTGGCAGCAGATTGCCTAACATCTTGTGTGGGCACCAGCACCAGGGGAAATTGAAATTTTAGTGAAAATCTTCATATGTGCACCGCCCGAAAACACTCAAGAGGCACCAAAAAACAGTCAGCAAGAGTCGATGGCACTCGGGTCATCTCAGTTTCGCCAGTCTAAACGGAAATACAACTAATATTTTGGCGTTGGGCGTTCAGAAGAGATTTGGTAGCTGAAATTTCTTTGGCAGCAGATTTGCCTAATATCTGTCTGAGCAGAACGAATGGGTCCAAAACGGAAGACTTGTCTTTGTGGTCTAGAAGGTAGAGCAAGTTGACACAAGCAACAATTGCTGTATCTGTATGCGGTGCCCTGCGCATGCAGTCGTCGCGTGGACCTGCATCATGTGCTGTGTCGCGCACGAAGCCACGGCATATCGTCGTCTCTACTACTGGACTAATGGTTGGACCCATATGGATGCCCAATACAAGCCATACATCTGGTCAATGATGGCTGCCTAATCTTCTATCGACGCCATGCCCATCGATCAGCCTATATATGCATGCAAACATACATACTAGAATAGAACGCACAAACAAAGGGGAAAATTAATAGTAAAGACCAACACACACATCAGGATCGAGAGGAGCAAAGGTAGTAGCTAAGGAGGATAATGGCGTCGTCGTCACCGGCGCTCCTGTTAATGGTGTTCGCCGCTGCAATGGTGGCGATATCACCGCAGTTGTGCTCGGCGGTGGAACCGATCGCCACCTACTGCTCGAAGAACTTCACGGGCTCGCCCCAGAAGCAGAAGAGCATCAACCAGGTCCTCTCCTCCCTCGTCCCGTCGCCGACGACCTTCTACACGACGGCGACCGCCGGGCGCGGCGCCGCGGCGGCGTGGGGCCAGGCGCAGTGCCGCGGCGACATCCCCGCCTCCGACTGCGCGCTCTGCCTCGCGGCGGCGCAGCGCGAGCTCGCCGCCGCGTGCAGCGGCAGCGCCGACGGCCGCGTGTGGTACGACTACTGCTTCATGCGGTACGACGACGCCGACTTCCTCGGCCTGCCCGACACCGGGTACACGCTCATCCTGCTCAACACCATGAACGCCTCCAACCCCGTCGCGTTCGACCGCGCCGAGCGGAAGCTCATGGCGCGCGTGGCCAAGCGCGCCGGAGATGGAGAAGAAGCAGGGCTGGTTAGGGAGACGGAGAAGTTGGATGGCACGACCACCATCTACGGGCTCGGGTGGTGCACCAAGGACATCAGCACACAGTCTTGCGGGCTCTGCGTCGCGCAGGCCGTCGCCGAGATGCCCAACTACTGCACGTACCGGCGAGGGTGCCGCGTGATCTACACCAGCTGCATGGCGCGATACGAGACCTACCCGTTCTTCTTCCCCGTCGACGGCAAGGCTGACAGTGGTGCTGCATCCTCCTCGCACGCCGGCGAGTACCAGAAGGTCGTCTTGAACGCCTAAAGGTCGAGCTATACATGATAACCTGCATCTGTATCTACTAGTATACGTTTCTTGAATGTCCGGCCGTGATTTCGCACGAATAATGGGAGTTTCGTTTGTATAATATTTGGTGATTCCAATAAAACGAACGCGTGAAATGCGTGTGTGCCGACGACTACATTATTTGCCTGGCTTCTGTGTGCCACTCGTGCTCTACCATCTCGTGGCCTGGCTCTGGCTGTATGCGAAATGGTGGTTAATTGTTATTGTTGGGAGCGTGTCATCATACCCCAGGCACTCACAGGGACAGGTTTTGTGACCACTACTGTACCGACCCATTTTGATGTACACTGCTGCTGAATTCCTACGCAGCAACAGCAGCGATTTATTGGTCACTCCTCATCCTTGGAGTAAAACATTATTAATCAACCAGCACAATAAAGTATGAGTAAAAAAAAAATGGGCCGCGTTGGACCAGAATAAACGGCAGAATCTTCGTTGATTGCTAATTCAGTAACGCACAGGTGTCACATGCATGAAGCGCATAAAGTTTTTGTTTGACAGTCAACGGGGAAAGAGATGTTGCCACCTGATTTCATTAATTAAAAAATGGCTGCTTATAACTTAGCTAAGCACAAGAAAGGTGTCAGCTCCACGAGTGAAAAGTCTTTACAGGATATCGGCACCATGTGAGCAGTGTGCCAATGTGATTACACGGAGGGAGAAGAATGAACACCATATATTTGCAACCGTCATGTTGAGGTAACCGGCATAATATAGAGGGCTCAAAAGATTGAAAAGAAAAACATATCAAAAGATCTGCATTGTCAGCTACTATCATGGCTTCAACAAAGCGCTTTGGCCGAAATCTATTTATTTATTAATAAAAGGAGATGATCTTCCTATTATGATGGCTAGAAAAAAAAAGAGAAATAGTCTAAAAATTCTCACAATAAAGCAAAACATTCGGCCATTGATCCTCTATCAACACAATCTATCTTAGATATCCAGCCCTTCATCTACATCTTGAGGTGATCCTCATGTCTTCCCCCAGCGTACCTTTCTCCTATCGTAGTCCTCGCCCATCAGAACTTGGTATACCCAAATAGAAAAAAAAAATATATAGGATTAGATCTACCGGGGAATTAAGGAGTCCATCTGCGACAAAAAATTCCAAGAGATGCTTTTGTGCAAAGGCATCCCAGATGCCCAACATGGCTGCTGGAGTGCTCGATGATGTGAAACCTGGTGTTCATCTCACAATTCTTCATCGGCAACGGTGCTCCTTTTTGTGGACAGATTATCGAAAGACTGACAACACCAACATGCCCAGCATCGAGTATAACGATAGCGCCAAGGCTCAGACATCTACCATGATGTTTTTTTGTTAGATCGTCGAAGTCCACCAGGCAAGACATGTGGCCTGGCCTTGTGACCACGGCACTTCCACTGAATGCACCGGTGTCTGCAAGGCCATCTAGGTGTTTTAAGGCAGATCGTGGAGGACCTGGCCGGCATCAAGGCCACCAATGTTCGAGTTTTGATATCTGTCCGGGACTCTCGTGGCAGCGGCATCGCCAAACGGAGTTGTTAAAGAGTTGTGCAAAGAACAAAGAAATCATGGGGATTGTAGGAAGAAAGACGCTGCTGCGATGATATGATAGAATCGATCTTGTGTGGCTCTTGACACGCCTGCGTGCTTCTCCGATCCTTTGGATATATTGCTTCTGTTGGCTGCCTGCTTTCAGATCGTCTACCAATTGGTCGCGAGACAATGGCCGTGAGGTTGCTGCAGCAAGGTGCCTTGACGACGAATGCACTATGGCCTGGCTAGACAAATGCACGTGAGTTCTACTATCTCTTCCGATAATATTCTTCCCTTTTGCATCAATATTTTCTTCCCTTCGTTACTGTATTGGCATTTGGCCCAAACATGCTTCAGTCAATGAGAAGAATATTATTACCTTTATACATTAATCCTATGTCCGGCATAAGAAAATAGAAAATACATATTTGTATTGTTAGCCTCGCTTATCTGACATGATAAACTCAATAAACCAAAGTTTTTGATGAAACAATTATTATCTTAACAATCATCTGACTACCATAGCTTGGCCATCAAAATGTGCACCCGTCGTTCTTAAATGATTTTCGTTATTGACTTTTCAAGTTATATTTGATCATTGATTTTATTCAAATATTTTAAAAAATGTATCAAATATTTTATAATTTTATATGTTTGAATTAATATTTAAAAAAAACTGATGGATTATAATGGACGTGGTTACAAAAAATCACAAAAGAAATGACTACGGAATGGGATACCATTGGAACAATTAAGAGACATATGTCTCACAAATGTTTCATCTAAAATGTTGTAAAATTCTCTGATGTTTATTAAAAAATTACATGATTTAAATAGTTTTGTCTCAAATTGCAAAGAGGATGTATCGAACTGTACATTTTGGAGAGCAGTTTAGTGAAACTTTCACAAAATCCATGGAGTTCGTAGTGCACAGTTATTTGGTGTCTTCATATGTGCACCCTAAATGAACATCAGGGAATTTTATTTAAACATGTGTTCCTCGATTTCAATCCTAATATTGTAATACATTTGAACTATAGTCTATGTCATTATTAATTTTACATGACATAAAAAAAGACAACGTGACTCTTAAGTATTATAGAGATGTTCAGTGTCTAGCATGTGCAACTGCGCGGGCCATACAGTCTAGTGATATTTAAAGATTAAAAAAAAACTACATGCCTCATTCTTTGAAATATGTGCAGCCCGCCCACTATTGTGGAGTACATGCATGCGAAAGATTGTTGAATCTTATACTATCGTGGACTATTTCTTCTGCTTTCCTGTTTCCGTTTTTCTTAAATATATAATTTGTAAGATTCAAAAATAAAGAAATGGTTGCAAGTATTAGGACAAGCTTTTACCTTTCTTCTACTTTCCTGTTTCCGTTTTTCTTAAATCTATAATTTGTACCTAATTTATTTCTTTTGTTGCCTCTAGTAGGAGGATTTACTTTCCTGAACATACTTTATATTCTTTTACCATCCATTTTGTTTATTTATTATCTCATGCATTAGAGGATGATGCCACATGTTATCATGAAAATTTGGTACAAAGTTTCTTCTGTGCAGCTAGTGATCTTCACAGGTGTAAGGTGTTCACTGGATGCGGCTAAGGAAGAAGAACGACCCGAATAATATAGATGCGCCATATGTTTAAGACCATAGTAATAGAATGTTTTGACAGAAATGATTGGAGTTTTAGGGATGTTTCGCATGGCTCCGGAACCGAGCTCTAGCTCGGAGCGGAGTGGACCTAGCCAAATACCTCAGCTCTAGAAATTTTCGGAGAAACCAACTCTAAAAAGAGTGAGGAGCTCCAGTTTATTTTTTTAGAGCACCTCAAACCCAGCTTCGAAGATCAAAGAAACGTGGAGTTGGAGATAATTTCCCGTAATGCCATCGGTTACATAAAAAACAATTCATTTTCTTTCTCGATCGCTCCTCTCTCGCTCGATAGCGCCCTCGTGCCGGTCCTCCTCCCCGTCATCCCCTCGCCGGGCCTCCTCCCCGCCGTCCCCCGCGCCGGCCCTCCTCCCCACCGCCCTCTACACTGCCCCAGAGGGCTCCGCCATCGCGCGCGTCGCCCCTGCAGGCTCCGCCGCTCCCGCTTGCTTTTCCTCTTCTTCCTCCTGCTCTTCTTCTCCCCGCTCGCTCTACCGCTCCAGATCGCTCCACCGCTAGCCCGTCGCTCAAGCTCGCGCCACCCTCGATTCATGCACCGCCGCCCGCCTTGCCCCTAGTCCGCATCGCCGCCTCAGACCTTGCCTCCCCTCTTTGATTCTTGCCACTCAGCCCCTGATTGGCATGATCGCCGCTCCGATTTACACCACCCGGCTGTGATTCGTGCTGCCCCAAGAAAGGGGCTGGTGGAGACGAAGAGGAAGAGGATAGAGGAGCTCGGGGAGGATTTGAGAGACGTATTGCCATTTTACGTGTTTGACTCATTTTTTTCTGAAGTTGGGATGTTTGGCATAGCTCCACTTCACAGTGAAGCAACTCTAGACTTAAGTTTTAGAGTGGAGCCATGTCAAACACACCCTTAGTATTAAAGTTGTTGGTAATAATTTGAGACCGATGGAATTTGTTAGGTTTTTTTTTTGCAATGAATTTTTTTTTAGTTATTTTTGTTATGGCTCGAACTTCTTTTTGTGAACTCAAATTGTACTGTTGGACAACTATCTATGCATGAATTGATGGAGGAGCTGAAGATATTGTCAGATACGACGAGAAGGGACTTTTCCCTCAATAAACAAAAGAAAGCGAGGGACCAAGGGATTCCTGTCAAAAGGAGATAGAAAAAAAAAATCAAGGGATGCTGAAAGGGGCCGAATGACGTACATGTGGTGTATGTGTTCGGCAGCCCATAAAGTGGCAGGTAGGCGGCAGGCCTAGAATGAAAGCCCAATTTGTCAAGCCCACTTGGCCACACGCTGCCTGCTCCTTTCTCTTCGGCTCCGACGGAGAAGAGAAGCACAGCAGCCGCAAACCATCCTTTCTTTGCATTGGCCCTTGGGCGTCCGTTTGCCTCGCCGCCGGCGATCATCGGCAAAGGTAGATACTAGCTTCCCTGCACGTCAGCACCTCATCGTGTCTTCATACTATTCCCTTTCCCTCCTCCTGCTCCTCTTTCCTCACGGTGCCGGCGTAACTGAGCACCCATGAAACGCGCTTGCCCGCCGCCGCCGCCATGGCTGCTGCGACTGGTTTATTCAGCGGTTGCTCATGCGTTTCCGTAGTATTTTCTTCGCGTGCTGGGCTGTTCCTAATTTGTAAATGGTAACGGGGTGTCGGGATCTCGTGGTGAGTCTCTGATGCACCCGCTACGTGCCTCCACTATGCAGACAAGGTGTTTGATGGAATGACTCTTAGGTGATTGCAGATAGCGTGCAGATGGGATGAAAGTAGGAAGCTTCTTCCTCTTTATATACCTTGCGTTGTTACTTGCGAGATTGATGAGAGAGTTCAGAGATAAACTTGGACGTGTTTCTCCTGCTGCTTTTCAGGGAATCGTCACTTTACATACCTAATGCTTCTCTAGTTTGTAGGGTTGGCCTTTGTAGTCCTATTGTATAAAAATTTCCTGATTCTTTTCAGGGAATCGTCACTTTACATACTGAATGTGTCTCTACTTTTGTAGGGTTGACCTTTGTAGTGCTATTCTATTAAAATTTCCTGATTGGAATTACTATCTTTTCTGCTATCAATGTCACCCGGGGAAGCAGAGTATGAGCAAGGGCTTGGTAACTAGCGCTAGAAGTTGATATTGTTTCCTCCCTTTGTTCTGCAAGTTGATCAGCTCTGAGTTGCCTTTCAAAACCCCCATGAAGTACTAGGAGCAAGCAATCAATCACGATGAAGTTCAGAGTTGTGTGCAGGAAGCTGTACGACTACGTGCGGTACGACCTCAAGGAGATCGCCTTCCCATCTTCACTGCCAGACCCGCCACACATCAAGAAGAGGCCCAAGCTCACCTGGCACGACCGCTGGTGCATCCTCAAGGAGGCCACCCGGCTCTACGGCTCGTCATGGGTCAGGAACATTGGCCCTGAACTCAGACCCAACGACTACAAGAAGGAAGAGGAAGACAAAGATGACGAGGCATCTACTTATAATGGTGAGAAGAAGGGAAAGAGCAGCAGCGAGCCCAGCTTGCTTGAGGACCTTGCAGTTGCGGCAAGGGGTGGAGCAGAGACACTGAAACCAGCACTGCAAAAGATTTACATGACCCGTGCCTCAACATACACGAACGCGATGAAGAATTTCGTGGAGACATATCAGGAAGGGCTCAAGGATCAGTTGCAGGAGAAGGCGGAAGAGGAAAGTCGCCAGCAACAGAAAGGGAGTGAGGCAATGAAATCACCACCACCTCCGCCACCAACATCTTGAGTTCGTGGTCATGTTTCTTGGCATGAATGAGCATCATCACTACCATTGTTATTATTTGATGCAGATTGGTCACTTTGGGCCTATCCGGTTTTGCTCATGTTATTACTCTACCAGACTACCACCGTAGATATACATATCTCATGTTATTACTCTACCAGACTACCACCAACATCTTGAGTTCATGGTCGTGTTTCGTGGCATAGATGAGCATCATCACTACCATTGTTATTATTTGATGCAGATTGGTCACTTTGGGCCTCTCCGCGTTTGCTCAAGTTATCTTGCTCTACCAGATTACAACCATAGATACACCCATCTGAGTGAACTCTGGCTGTTGTTCCAGTTACCGTAAACATGTGTGTGTTGATAGATATGGTATCTGGTTATGTAGTATTTTGTTATATGCTCTTTATTACTTTGTCTATAAAGACAGGTACGTAATTGAAACACCTGCCTGATGTTAACAGTCTGGTTTAATGAATTCATGTTTACATATTCTGTAAACTGTCACTGCGATTGCATCTCCTGCATGCTCAGGGTACCCATTCTATACCAGATAGGGCCTGATTACGCAAGTTGTCGTTTCTCTTAAATTTTGCATGCTACTAGACTCTAGAGAGCAATACAGTTTCACATTTGTTTAGCTTTTCATGCATTTTTGTGATGCATTTCATCTGTGGAAGCCTCTAATGTTATTTCCTTATCATTCAAATACCTTCAGGCTAAATGTTTTTTTGTGCCCTCACGTGTAGTGTGGGATTTAGTGAAGTTGATTCGTACGTGGTCCTTGTTTATAGTTCGGAATACTGTAAGGTTCCATCCTTTCCTTAGCTGCGTCTCCAACAAACAAAGCTGCAAGGAAAAGCAAAGAAGATGCTAAACCCTTTCCCCAGCCCTCGGCAACCTTGACCTTGGAATCATTCCACTCCCATGATATCACTTCATTTCTCCTGCAGGCTCCATATATTCATTCAGTAGCCTGGTATTTAATTAATTGACCCAGGCAGCTAGCAACAACTGGTCATTGCTTCTTGTATCCTTTAATTTGGCAGAATGTCATCGCCCTTCAGTGATGACGAACTTCCTCCTGCAATTTCATCATCATCAGGTTCAGATAATTTATTATCTAAAAAAATGTGTTTTCCTGGAACATCCAGTTCATGCATGATTCATGTAGTATTATTGATTCTGGTGAAATTAATGCATGGTGAACCACATGATATATATGGAGGAACATGTGTTGTGATGACGATGCCTAATGCAGGGGCAGGGAGAAAGCAATTCCGGCAGGGCGAAAGAGTGCGGCTGGTGGCGTACCACAACAAGGAGGCGCCGCTGGAGCAGCATTGGCAGCAGGTGCTGCTAGAGGTCATGGACACGTCTCCCTCCGCCGCGGGACGCGCCGGGCTGGACCTCGTGGCTGTCCTCGACGTCAGCACAAGCATGAAAGGAGAGAATCTCAAAAAGCTGAAGACCGCCATGAAGTTCATCATCAGCAAGCTCGATCCCACGGACCGGCTCTCCATTGTCTCCTTCTCCGACGAAGCCACTGTGCAGTGCCCGCTGCGGTGCATGACCAGGGCCTCCCAGGAGGAGCTCAAGGACATGGTCGAAAATGGTCTAAAAGCCGGCGGAAACACCAATATAGCGGACGGCCTCAAGGTCCTCGCCCACCGCCGGCACGTCGGCGGTCGCGTCGGCAGCATCGTTCTGATGTCCGACGGCGAGCAGAACCGAGGGGGCCAAGCTGAGGAGGTCGATATCGTCGACAGCGTGGCCGTGTACACGTTTGGTTTTGGTGCAGGCGAATTCTCCAAGGTGCTGGGGACGATCGCGAGCAAGAGCCATGGAGGAACCTTCTACTTCGTCAAGGACGGGGAGAGCCTGAGCGAGCACTTCTCGCAGATCCTTGCCGGCCTCACCAGCGTGGTGGTCCAGGACCTCAAGCTCACCGTCTGGGATCAGCCACGGCACTCCAAGATTGACAAGGTGGACGCCGGCGGCTACCATGACCCTCACGCGCCGCCCGACGACCGAGATGGCTCGGTCACCGTCAACTTCGGTGAACTCTTCAGCGGAGAAGAGCGCAAGGTCATCGTCCATCTCCTCCTCCCTGCCGTCGACAGAGATGAGTACCGTGCCACTACTGTCCTCTTCGCGCAATGCTGGTATAGGTACGTTTATTACTTGGATCGTATATGCATTTAAATTACTCCCACACACACAACATCTATATATCTTGCAGTTATGAAATAATAACCCTGCTAATAATTCGGTAAATCAGCATCCAAGGAAAATACATGTGCTCCCCTCGTGAGCACTTGAGATGCGACATGCGCCGCACCAGAACAGCCATGTCGCCGGACGTCGTGAAGCCAGAGGTGAAGGCGGAGCTGGTCCGTTGTGGGTACACAGAGAGGTTGAAGGAGGTGAGTAAGCTGCAGGAGAAGGACATGGACCGTGCCAAAGGCAAGCTGAAGGAGACCGAGAGGGACCTGCTTGACGCTGAGCGGTCCAATAACAATAATCATCCCACCATCAAGAACCTCAGGACCGAGCTGACACTGCTCCTCAGCCTGACAGCCTGGACGGAGTTCATCTCCTTCGTCGTGGCGTCCTGGACGTCGCACTACCGCCAGCGCGTCGCGTCAAGGGGCAGCGTCCAGGCCGTCCCGTTCTTCGCGACGCCGCGCATGTCCACGTTGAGGAAGCAGGCTGCTGACTTCGACAAGAACCCCAACATGGCGCTGCCGTCGACCCAAGAGGACCTCAAACTGGAGGAAGAAGAAGCAGCAGCGAGGCAGATGAGGCCGGTGACGCCATATCATCGTCGTCCCCGGAAGCAAAGGATCAGGCGGCGGGACGACGACGATGATGATTATTATTCAGGAGAGCGTAGCAGTAGCAGGAGGAGCTGCTCCGGGTGGTTGTGGCGGCTGCTGATCCTGCTGTGCACGGTGCTGGCCATCGCCGTGATCATCGCCGGCGTGGTGGTCTTCGTCGTGTTCCTCCTGTACAAGCCCAAGATGCCGCGCCTGGTGGTCTCCGACGCGCGGATCGTGCAGCTCCAGTACGACCAGGCCGGCACCATCGCCTACGTGCAGGCGTTCATCACCATCCTCGCCGAGAACAACAACTCCAAGGCCGATGCCGCGTTCAACGGCGTCGACCTCGCGCTGGGCTTTCATGGCGCCGACGTCGCATTCCTCCGCGCGGCGCCGTTCGCGGTGCCGCCGGAGAGCTCCCTCCCGCTAAGGTACAACGTGGTGGCCGCGGGACGGCCGCTGGACCCCGACGGGATGCGCGCCATGGACGAGGCGCTCAAGAACGGCGTGGTGCCGCTCGACCTGTTCGGAAAGGCGCGCACCAGGTGGAAGGTGGGCGTCTTCGTCAACCTCAAGTTCTGGACGCGTCTCCATTGTCGACTACGATTCTTCTTCCCCGGGAACGGCACCGTCATGGACGCGGATCGACGAAAGTGCCACTCAAGGTCGCCGTAGAACCAAACATTAATTATTCCTTCCTTTCTGACACGCCATCCCATATATTGATGATTACTTTGTTCAAGTAGTACGTTGTTGTATAACTGTTTTGTAATATAAACTCTCGTGTAATATTTCACCCATGCCAAAGTACGTACTGGCCTAATATAGTGAATCACAGACGGTGGAATAATGAATAGTTCCTCGTTGTCCCAAAGAGAGTTGTTGTAAAGGAAACAAAGTCTTTCTTAATTACTACTCTATAAACTCATCACTTATGTTCGTTACTCACCTTTTCAAGTCTATCTCATAGAGGTAGTCAAATTAATTAGATAAATATATGTCTTGTTTCATGTAAACATTGTCATTCTACATTTTAAGGAGAAGATAAAGTCACACTGCAAAATTACCGTGCAATGATCCATTTCACGATTTCTGAGCTACCATGAAGTTCGTGACCGCGGCACTTCTGCAAGTTGCAACGGGTTTCAAACAAAATCTGAGGCAAGATCAAAATGGGGCCCAATAAAAGCCCAGTACAGATAGGAAATCCAACCGGCCCAGCTCGACGGCAAAAGGTTAGCCTCTCTGCTGCTCCCACTCCTATGTACGTATACGTCGCAATGAAGCTCTCCCTCCCCTCCCTCCGGACTGAAGCTCTCTCATGGTGTCCGAGTAAACCAGCACCCCAGAAACCAGGCGGGCAATGTCAAAAAAAAAAAAAAAGGCAGGCCCGCTTGTCAGCTCAACATTCGCACTCCCTCATCGTCAGCACAAACCACAGCCCGTTGGCGACTGCAGGCACGTTCCCATTATTCGTTTACCATGATCGTTGCAAATGTTAGTTCGATCGATTTTCCTTGTCGAGTCTTCCTCGTGAAGGATTTTGAATTTTTTTTTTGTAGTGTATTGGAGGATTTTGAAGTCCATATTGCAAAAACCATTTGTAATGACTAATGACAAAAGATAAAATCACATAATGGACATTTTTCAGCCAGCTACTACAAATAAATTTGAGTCCACTACTTCAAATCAGATCCATTTGTACAAACTTCTTTCGAGTGCATCCGGCCAAACATCTCCTAATACTATAATAGGACTTCAAAGTTCAAACCTTATGCCTCCACTTGTCGCTCTAGCTTCATAGCAGATGACACGCCCTCTTTATCCTCCCCCCCCCCCCCCCCCTCCCTCCCTCTATCTCCTATTTTGAACGTCCTCCTCCTCTTTTGCGTGTCCCCGTCCTATCCACCATCCTCTCTATTATGTTCTCTTCCTCTCCCTCGTCACGAGCACCGAGGTCCCCCTCCTCTCCCTACGCGTGGGCGGCACCATCCTCTTTGATGAGGCGCAGATGATATGGCGGCAATCCATCGATAATGGCCTCGGATGAAGGATCTATCAACGAAAAACCTCAAACATGGTGGATCTATTGACGGCGGCCTTTCTCCATGCCACTGACGACAATCTTCCTCTCACGCGGCGGATCCAGCCGCCGACCGGCAGTGCGGCTGGGTCACTTGAGGTGGGCCCGGTGGTATTTTCTAATTTTTTTTCTAGAACTTTTAGTGGTGGGTCTAAAAAACACGCATACTACAAAATGCCTTATTGCAGTATTAGAGATGCAGTAGTTAATCAGCTACTAATAGGTCCTTTTTATCTCTGACAAAAAAAATTTTCCGTAAATCCTGTGCTGCGAAGAACTTTTGTAGTAGTGAGTGGCGCAGCGAGGACGAGGGAACCGGGATGTTGAAGCCCGTTCGCCCGGCGAAGAATTTTTACCTGACCTATGCCTTCGCGTACATGAACGCGATGAAGAACTTCGTGGAACGGCTAAGGATCAGTTGCAAAAGAAGACTGATGAGGAAAAGCATGCAGGTCGCCGGCAACGCTAAGGCGAGGAGCAAAGAGATGGTGTTACTATTTTTTAGATAAAGGAATTTCATTCCTGTCTCTACACCTTTGAAGTGTACGCAGCAAAGTTTACAAGAATCATGAGTACTTAGACTCATAAACTGACAAAGGCTTTCCCAGCCTTGACAACACTCTCAGAAGAGTGTAACTAAGACCGGCAGATAACCGGTGCAACAAACAATTAGCTCTCACACAGGAGAGTGATCAGCACAACGCCAACAAGGACTAAGGCAACAGAACCAAGAGAGGAACTTAACGAAACAACTGGGCTAAGCTTGAATTCTATTAGAGAACCTCCAGCCAAATTTTGCAAACAACTCCATCAAGACGATCTCTAGCAACCTACATCCATTCTTAAGTGATGTTTGGGCCTCCTCATCTTTATGCAACTGCGACCACGTACGAATCCAATATGTCATCCGAAAGATCACCTGCAGAAAAGTATTCATGTTGGTCTTATTAAAAACCATGTCATTTCTATTTAGCCAAAGAGACCATAGGAGAGCCGACACGCCCACTAACACAAGTTTCTGGATGTCGGCACTAAAACCAGAAATCCAAGAGTGAAACAAGTTTGAGATGGACGAGGGCGGCTGAATACCAAAGATAAAGTAGATGGCATTCCATACAAAACGAGCAAAAAGACAATCCAAAAAAAGTTGTTGAATGGTTTCTACTGAGGTACAGTAGCAGCACTCAAGAGAGCCATGCCAATTTCTTTTTGTCAAATTATCTTTAGTAAGAGTGACACCCCTAATTAAATACCATAAGAAAATTTTAATTTTTAGTGGTACTTTAATTTTCCAAATTGGGCATTTAAGCGGTATAATCCCACTCTGGATGATAGCTTTGTACATAGACTTAACCAAAAAAATCCCACTACTCTGTAAGTCCCACAAGAAGGTGTCTTTATTAAGATTTAGTGAGACATCTAGCACTTTAGCAACAAGTTCAAACCAAGCCCTTTGGTTGTCGCCGAAATGACACATTGAGTGGTCTTGTGGACATTACGTGTGCTACCGTTGTATCCTTTTTTCTAACAATGTTATAAAGGTTGGGGTATGTAATACCCAACGGTTTATCACCTATCCAAGTGTCCTCCCAAAATCTAGTTTTGGTGCCATTTTGGATTTTAAAATGCCCACATTCTAAGAATTGATCCTTAACCTTCATAAGACCGGACCAAAAGCGAGAATCACCCGGACTTCTTTTGACTTGAGTTAGGGTCCTACTAGCTAGATATTTTCTTCGTAGAAGATTTTGCCAAGTCCCGTCCTCATTGATCAATTTGAAGAGCCATTTACTAAGAAGGCAGTTCCAAGTTTTGGACTCCTAACCCACCAAAGTCTTTTGGTCTACAAACTACTAGCGAATTTTGGCGCGCTCTTCTGCGCCAATTAAAGTTTTAAATATGTTTCTTATATTTTACTCCGTTGAGAAAAGATGTACATATATAATCTTTCAGACAAAAAATATATGGAAAACCGAAGGTGTAGGATTTTTTTCCTTTTAATTTAAGTAGGCCAGCATGTATGTAGCGTTTAGTATATTGTATTCTCTTTATTTATTATTTCATATGTCTATTTTGGAATGAGTATTTTTCCTATAGCACTGAAACCTTTTCTGGAATTGATTTTCAAATTTCATTTTTAGTTTTTGATGCATTGGTTATTTTAGCTTTTTTTCCCCTCACTGTTTTGTTGCCGGTTGGAGCAGGGAAGCTAGACCCTTTTTTTCTGTAAACATTGTCTCTACTGCTAGGCTGAGAAACTACGGGACAGCAAAATTAGGCCTACACACGGGCCAATTGTATTGCAGATGTAAAGCGGCCCACGGGCTAGCACCTCTACCCAAGCACAGGACATGAGGCAAGAAAACTAGGCGACGTGTCATCCTCGGACGGTGACTACGCCAGTCAAGAATTACGTGGTCGTTTGGGAAGCTGGCTACGGCAGTGAAAATTCTGAGAGAGGTGCTAGTCTACGCTACATCTACTTACTACTATGTTCCATTTAGTAAGTCGGTATTTTTTTCTTATGGTCCTCATACTGTCAAAAGAATCTCGATCGATAATAATCAAGTTTCTTTAGAGCCAGTTACTAGTTGTTTGCGGCAAACCGTTGTTTGTTATGTGTTGCAGCTCATGCATCGCGTCCTCCTAGTCTGTAGCTATTTTTTTTATGTATAATTTGGTTCTACCAATTATCTGGATGATTCGTGCTGTTAGTAAACACCTGTGAGTGTGGTGTAGCTGTTGCTATCAGTAATCTCTTACACCTTTTGCTCCATTTTTTATGTATAATTTGTTCCATTTCTGTACAATAAGTCGTTACACAATTGTTACACCGTATAATTAAACTGCAGGATTCCATGTCAGTCATATCAAACACCCTGTGGATCAGTGACTGCCGAGATCAAGCAGAATGTCTGTCATTTTCCCGTGCAGCTTCGTTCTTCATTCACACTGCGAGCAAGGTTGTTGGTGGCTGCATGGAAAACCCCTGATATAGATTCGATTCGACGGCTGCAATATCACATGATTTATCACAGTGTGTGTCTGTCTGTGCCCTATGCTGGTTCAGATATCTTAGGGTGTTGGTTTCCTGTGCCGGCAGGTGCGGTGTGGGGTTAGCGAAGTTGACTCATCCATGATCCTTGCTTTGCCTTTTCTCTCCGCCTTAACAATGGCAGCGAGAGGTGAGCAGTGAGTGAGCGAGCGCCGACAAGATGATGCTGGCGTCATCGGAGGGGGGTTAGTGACGGACCAAAGGTAAATTTGCTGCGATTGGCACGTGCCATCACGGGCCGAACGCTAGCCCAGGTGACTCATGGGGGCCCACCGCATGATTAATGAGGACGCGCAAATAGTACTCTGATGGGCCGGGCCCATGTACGTCCTGCATAATCCTCTCCTCCAATGGCAGCACTGCTAAGCTTCCCTCCTAAGCGAGAGGCTAGAATAAGCAAACTACGTACGTACGTTGGCGCTGCTACAAACTGACAACAGTTTGTTGTTGTTGTTGTTGTTATTGTTGCTGCAGTGCAGTGACGGTGGGTTCTACAAGCAAAAACCACCCGGGAACTAACTGACTAGATCTCGCCGATGTGTCCATATAAGTGTCATGTCAAATTCATACTTAGAAGAAGATTGCTTTTAGTTAAAATAAAAAATGAACACGTGAACCATGAATAAGAAAGCACCGCGCGGATCGGAATCGTCCTTGTCGATAGTAGGGAGGGCTATCATTATCAAGATAATTATTCCCTGTCCGATAGTTTATTATAGCTAATCGCAGCCACTAGCTAGACTAGTTAATTTCCGCACTTCCTTTTGCTTTGCACTAAATTATATGCATATAAAATACATGGGCTCCTCCAGCGACCAAATAAAGGTAGAGAAAAAATCATGAAACGTGTGCATTTAGCAAGTATATTATACCGGATTAAATTGCAAAGAACGTAGTTAGATACAGTAATAATGATACCTTCAAACTACACACATCAATCTTCTTCGAGCTACACAGATTTCGAGTGCAAATACAACAGAGGCGGTCAAGAAACAAGCAGGAAATGTGGCTAGCTATAGCTAACTTTTGCTTTGCTCTTGCTGTGGGTCCAGCTGCTGAAGCAAGCAGCAATCCAATCGACCGAGGAGCATGTCTGCTGCCTCCAATTCTTCACTGCCTTTCTTTAGCTTTGAAGCAATCATCGCAATCTTCCTTTTCAATCATGAATATGTGCACAAATCGATTAAAACAGATGTGTTCGCCAGTGGTTTAAAGAAGGGCAGCAGCATGAATGTTGATGTATGATGATTGATCTGTGTTCGCAACTAGAACAACTGTTTTCTGTATGTGTGCCCCCTCAACCGAGCAGGATTAATTTCGGTGTTGTTATCATTTATTTGCCCATTCTTGTGCAACAAAACCGTTATTGTACAAATAAAAGAAAAGGGAGTCAGTAACTAATAATTATGATGAACCCCCACCACGCGATGATTAAAGGATACAATTTCGGCAAAACCTACCTAGCCTGATTTATGTTTGCCCTTTCAAGCGATAAATTAAAAAAAAACAAGCGTTTGATTATAGAATAGACATTCGATTGATTATTTGTCTGAGATTAGTAGAGAAAGTATCTTCTTAATTCCCATCACAATCAATTAATGATACCAGGCTCAATATATACCTGGTTCTCCTGTTGTTTGTTTTTGGTCCAACGATTTTCTGTTTGTTTTTGGTCACATATCACTTCTCTTGCAAGTACATATCACTGAGATTAGTTATTGTTGAAAAGACATACTCCCTCCGTCCCAATTTAATTGACACTTTAGAGTCCAGCACGGGAATTTAGGAGAAGTATAAAAGGTAGGTACATAAAAAATAAGGAGGAAAGAGATAGAGGTGTATTGAAAAGAGAGAAAGGTGTATTGAGAAATGTGAATGCCAATTATTTTGGAAAAAACGGAGAGAGCTAGAATGCCAATTATTTTGACACAGGGAGTAGCTTAGTTTGCTTCGGGAGTCAACATGAAACAGAAAATCGATGGACATGTGTTGTATCCCATCTCAATGCAAGGTTTTGTTTAATGGTTTTTAAAAGTGTCATATCATATAAACTTGTTTGAAATAGTAAGTAAAACAAATTCTCTCAATGCAAAGTTTATATTACGGTTTCATAGACTTTGATGTGATTCAAATGCTATATCTAATTGACCAATAGTAGTGCCTAAAATATGTAGAGATGAAATAAATTATTCTTAGTGAAGGTTTCATTCTAATTTTGTAGTTTAGGTAGTCATGTATACTAGGTTTCATCTCTATGGAACCCAACCTCTCTCTTTCATCATAAAATTTATACCATATCACTGTTTTAATAAGTTTGAAACACATAAAATTTGGATTGAGACTGACCTTAGCTCAACTAGCAAACCTTCAGGTATGCTCATCCACCAAGTAGCATTTTGTCATGTGCAGTCAAAGCTAAGTGGCTAAATATCGGTAGTCGCATGTCAGTTAGTTTTAACTATTTTCGGACTTCCTTCATCTTATTTTTATTGTGGGATAACCAGAGACATCCGTTGGCATAAGAGTTTACACAGCTCGTGTCGTAATCATAATTTAATAACCACTCTAACTAATAATATTAACTATGCGCAAATGCCGTCAAATAATCAGTTATTCAAATAGCTCTTATTCGTGTTGTTTAAACAATTGGGTGCAAGCTGTAGCATCTACACACAATCCCTTTTTGCATGCATGGCCATTATGGCCCACGGTCCCTGAAAAGTACATATTCCCAATAGTTAAGTGTGAATGAAGCTTCTTCGTGAAGCTAACTATTTTAAACCTCTTTAACTTTTTCCTGACGACTGTTTATACTGTTGTCCGTTGATGGTGGCAGTGGCATTAGAAGTACGGATATTGAAGAAGCAGCCCATGTGGATCTGTCATTTGCACTGACGATGCATGGCAAAAATACTTTGGGAAATTGATCGTTAAGCGACGAGTATCTCTGATCTGTGTATAGTTTTACAAGCATTACGTTACCCCCATGAGCCATGAGCCACAAGCCAAGCGATTAAAAAAAAAAGGATCCATCAACATGTTCCCTTTGCTTTTCACCTCTTTTTTTGAACCCTTCATTTTATCTAAAACCACGCATGTAACACTGTATGTGATATTCATTCTGTTGACAATGGTGGATAATTATTGCACATCAGTGCGGTAATTTCTCTAGATTTTAATAGTAAATGTGATGGCTTCTTTTATTGATCAAATAATATGATAATATATTGTTTTCTCAATGATTAATACTGAACTTAGTTTTACATACCACTCTGATGCACAAAATGAGTCATTTGTATAAGAGGATTCTTCTAAAATATTGTGCAAAAAATATGTTCAGTGCATTCGGTCACGAATCAGTGATCTTTTTGTAGTAGCTTGAATAAATGATAATAATTTTGACAGCAAAACATGGTTGAGAACTGTCTATTATCCCCCCTGTATACTTAACAGACTTTCTATCGCCATAACATGATTAGAACAGAACATATTTTGCTTGTTTTAGGTACCCTTAGATTTTGTATATGCATGGTAATAATTTTCTATTGCTCGTGGATATTAATTTAAAGTGCTTCTTGCATTGTCCAAGGAAACACAAGAAAGGTATATACATACGTTGTTTGCCTTGTCTTAGCTAGAAATGTGTAAAAGCAAAATCAAAGTCACTTGGTTATCGAAGAAACTATCTCTAGTGGCACACTTGAGAGACGATTATGTGTCACTGAATTATATGCATGAAAGGAGATAAGAAAACTCTCCAGTGTTTCTCCACACATCCTCATCAACCATTTCTTGGAAGCTAGCTGCCAGGCGGAGCAAGAACGCGCTTGTTGGTATGTATATCCTCCTCATCGGTCATGAGCACCAGAAAAAAGAAGGAAAAAAAAGGCAGAAAACTACAAAATAAGGCTACTACACAGAGACAGAATGGTACAGAGCCACTTTTTCGTCTTTTCCCTTGGTCGCCCCACCTCAGGCTCACTGATCCTGCTGTCTCCGTCCAGCTTCCCCTTTAGTTGCTTTCTCTCTCCCTCAGCTGATTCCCATTCCCATCAGCAGAAGAAGAAGCAGAGCTCATCCCTCCACTATCTCCTCTCCCTCTCCCCTCCAAGCTAGCGCAGCCACACCACAAGCAAAAGGAAGGGAAAGCAAGAGAGGCGGGGCACAAACCCTAGTAGAGAGCAAGACTCACTTTCTCCAGAGCAGCAACCCGGATAGAGCATCTGCGCATCCACCCACCACCATGATCTTCCCCCCTGCCTTCCTGGATTCCTCGAGCTGGAACGATAACCAGGTAATCCGGCCGATTTTTTTTTCCTTCCCGTAGTCAATTTCGTTTTGCATCTTCTCTCCCTCGCTTTCTTTTTCCAAAGATTTTATTCACTCTCTTTTGAACGAGCACGAATAAAAGGGGAGATGGAGGAGAAAGTTGCAGAAATAGTTATTATTTGAAACTGAGAAAAAGAAGAGAGAATAATACGGCTGCTGTAGCTAGGGCTAATAAGCTAATAAATATCCTGATGCGAAATACCATACTATATCTTATTTTGGTATATACTAGCTAATTCTAGTATAGGCAGGTTGATTATTAATTCTTGAATCTTGATGATTTTTGCTTGCAGCATCAGCACCAGCATCATCAGCAAGCTCAGCACCAGCAGGCAGCTGTTGCTGGCAACAACGGCGAGGGAAACACCAATCATGAGCAGCTTCTCCAGGCGTCGTCAATCATGGGAGGTGGAGGAGGAGGTCTTGGTTCGGAGCAGCAGGGTGGAGGAGGGCAGCAGGTGGTGGGCCCCGCGAAGCCGATGTCGATGTCTGAGCGTGCGCGTCTGGCGAGGATCCCGCTGCCGGAGCCGGGTCTCAAGTGCCCGCGCTGCGACTCCACCAACACCAAGTTCTGCTACTTCAACAACTACTCCCTCTCCCAGCCCCGCCACTTCTGCCGCGCCTGCCGCCGCTACTGGACCCGCGGCGGCGCCCTCCGCAACGTCCCCGTCGGCGGCGGGTACCGCCGCCACGCCAAGCGGGCCAAGCCCAAGCAACAACAGCCTTCTTCTGCTGCTTCTTCCGCGGCGGCGGGGACAACCACGGCCGCATTATTAGCTCCTCCTTCTGCTGCTGCTTGTGGTGGTGGTGGCAATAATTCAACAACGTCGTCTACTACCTGCACCACCGCGAACGTGTCGTCTCTCTCAGGTCCGGCAGGTATGCTCGGCGGCGGCAACCACCACCTGTCCATGCTGCCGCCGCTGCTCCGCCTCGCCGACTTCGACGCCATGAGCCTCGGCTCAAGCTTCACCACCGGGATAGGAGGAGGCAAACCGACCATTGATGGCAACTACTCCGCCGGCATTGGCGGTGGTCCCGGAGGGCTGGAGCAGTGGAGAATGCATCATCATCAGCAGATGCAAGGCTTCCCGTTCCTGCATGCAATGGACCACCACCAGCAGGGCTCACTTCCACCGTCTCTCGCCATGGTCATGCCCGGAGCGTTCCAATTAGGTCTCGACACCGATGGCCGTGGCGCCGGAGAAGACGGGTCGGCAGCTGCTGGAGATCAGCTCAACGGGATGGCGGCAGCAAAGAGGGAAGGCTACCCGATGAGAGGAGGCATGTACGCTGATCACCACCACCACCACCTCACTGCTGCTGGTTACACCACCTCGTATTCCAATGCCACAGGTAACCATCTCTTGTAAGCTAGCCGGCCACGAGTAGTGTCGCCGGCTATGATGACAACAACATTCCTAAAATTAGCTAGATCATCGATCCATAGAGAGTGTGTGATGTGGCATTGTGTTATAGAAAAGGCTAGCCTTTGCAATGTGTTTGCATGCAAGAACTTGGGAGAGAGGGAAGCTGAGGGGGGCTCTTTATGATGGAGCAGCCTTGCGTTTGATCATGAGCAAGTATCACCAGGACTACTGATGTGTTTAGCTTCCATGATCATTTTTTTTATTTAGGTTTTTTTTATCGTGCATTTGGGTTGGAATCAAGTTATGCGTGGTGTACCACTGTTCTTCCTTTTCTTCATGAAAACTTCTATCATATGTCAATGATATATTCCCTCCTTTTATATATTTGGTTCTACCTCCATGCATTCATAATCTTGATGCCCGTGGTGTGTGTTACGTAATTTCTGAGTATGAATATTGGTGAACTTGACAGTGGTGGTGTAATTACATGCATTTTTTGCTACCATAATAAATAATAGCGTGCAGTGTATATATGTATCTTATTAGGAGCAAAAAATAAACATATTGCAGCTAGAGACAAATGGTGCATGACTACATCACTCCTGCGTGCAAATTCGTGGTTGCTATAGCATGCAATACTGGCATTAATTAGTTCTAGTATCTGCAGGAGATTTGCACCATAGTCTGGAACGAATGGTAGCTATAGCTTTGTGCGTAATTGTTGTGTGGTTTGTGCCGCAAAAGGGGTGTAGTCAAAGATAGAGCTAGCTGAGGCCCATTCAAAAGCGTGTGTCTTTTGTGTGTTTTTACCTTTTACTTTTTCATCTTTTCACAGTGATAGAACGTACCAAAGCGTGAGGAAATCCAAGGTCTTTCGTGCTCCATCCATCCACGAAGACCATTTTATTTGATCACCTGTTAGCTCATTAACCGGTATGTACACTATCGTCTGCTATATATACTAGGTAGATCGAGCGAAGTGAGATCCCAGACTCTAGAATAGACAGTAGCTGCACCAATGGGATATCCGAGGCTACAATGTCTTTTTATAACCATATATATGCTGTAGCCTGATTCACTGCATGCTGGGTAGTTCTAAGGGGGCTTAATTAGTTACTGCTAAGCAGTAAGTTTTACTCTAATAACCACTACACATACACCATGCATGCATTATATATACCTAGCTTAGGTAGAATTGATTTACACATACAAGCCAAGGATACGAGAGACCAAACTGAAACAAATGACAAGATCCAGATGCTCATCTGATCCGTGCATGTCATAGAATAAAGGGGGGCTGAAAAGAACGGAAATTCTTCTATCTGCTAGTTTTGTACACGTAAGCTATAGCTAGTCTATCAATAGGCTGGATCTTAGAATGATTCGAGTCTATATATGGAAGCGAGAAGGACGAGGACGACAGGTGATAAATCTGACGAGTGAAACCATGCAGCCGGATTATCAGTTACATGCATGGAAGTTTGAGAAACACTGAGAAAGAGAGGAACTTCTCTTGTGGTTGGCGTACTCTAGCCTACAGAGGCTAGTAGCTTAGAACGATGCACCGGCCGGTGTTCCCAAAAGCACAAGGCAACACTGGTGCAGAAAAGTGAAAGAAGCAGCGTACGAAAGTATGTGGAGAGAGAGAGAGTATAGATTCTACTTAAGCTATACTAGCTGATCCAGTAATTGGTAATTAACGAACGTATTGGAACTGGGATTTGTAGGGAACAGGGGAATGGTCCAAGATCTTGAATTCTTGATATGCGCATGTTACTCGGAGGGAATCAGATTCTCTTCTACTTTGTGTTGCCTTTGCTTTCTCGAAGGCCTAGGGAGGACCCGGCAGGCCTCTTGCTCATCGCTTCCCAGTCCTGTTCTCCCTTTGGGAGAATAAAGCCACCATGCACATGCACTCATGCACACACACACATATCCTCCTCTCTCTCTCTAGTAGCTCGGACCGAATACAGTACCACCAGCGCATGAGTGAGAAAGATCTAGAGAGAGAAAGAGAGATAGAGAGACTTGTATATAGTTCTCCTTTTTTTCTGTCCAGTGTCGTCTTTTGGATTCCATCCTGAGGAGTGAGGAATGAATGATTTAACCCATGCAAGCATCTAAGACGTAACATATTCTTTAAGGTATCTCAGAGCGAGATCGATCCTGTCACCAGGACTGTGTTCATGCATGGCGTAAGTACATTGGCTGAAATGCCTACATGTGGATGGAGCCGTCAGTTCGTTTTGGAATTTGTGTGACTACTACACCTTCAGTCGTCAGATGCGGAAAAGACAACTAAAGAATAAGTGAAAGCATTTGTGATGAAAGGATTTTGGTGAATAAGGTTTACATTGCTAGATTTGTCATGAAATATGCCTTCATAATAGTAATATAACATTGTTCTTGTGAGTGATAATAATAAATAACTTTTTTATTTTTGAAACAATAATTAATTATAGACAAAGTTATTTTCTTGAGATTGTGTTGATGTCTCCTAACAGTACTATATTAGTCAAAAGTTGGTAGACATTATTATAAGCGATATATACACACATACATCGATATTATGGCTTTTAACCTATTGATGTATACCCACACAATTTCTCTTTCATCAACATATATAGGCCATAGGCAATCAAATATATCATAGACTTTACAAACAAATCTTCATGTCTTTAATTTGTGTGTGTGGGAGATGACATAGTTTTGCACCCGTGAGGGCATCTACCAAGCAACTACCATGCATATATGCTTCCGTTTGATTTTTAGATGTGTCTATATTATTCATTTCCTAATGCTTAATTCCTTCTTCCTTAAAATGCACGAATCTCAAAATCAGATTAATATTCCTCGTATGTGTTTGATCTTGATTGTTCCCCACAAAAATATGATACACATATCTAATGAGATACCGTACACTCCATGCTATCAAAAAATTAGTGTGTGAGAATCAATGTCTACGCGGTACCATTTGTCTGTGCAAAATCCAACACCACTAGTAGCATCATACATCATCCATTGAGAAATCCTTCATGAACTCCTTGGCATATGGTCACCATGGAGGCATCAGTTGGTTATAGGGATTTTGGCCTCACCATATAAAATTTTGTGCCTCCCTAGCCACGTAGTGCACATAGGCTACTGCAGATCCCATGTTTAACGTGCTAGCAAGTCTTGAGACATCCTTACAATTAAAAGCTATTGACATGAAAAGTAAATTACGTGAGCTATACAGAGGCCTGGAAGTCTTGTTTTCATTATTTTAAGAAAATATGTGCGGAAAAAAGGAAAACAATAGGCAAGATCACAAGATGGCTATAGCTATTCTGGAAGTCACGGAAAACATTTTTTGCTCATTGGTTTATTACCAACGCAAATTCTTTTTGACATTTTTTTTGTTAGAGTTTCTAACTGTAGAGCAACCATCATTTTAACACCTAGCTTGCTGTCGGTGACCGTAAAAAATGCTCAATATCATGCTGCAATCTCCATGTGATTCGAAATGTAAATTGCAACAACATCTCAATAAAACTGGAATCCTTTCTTTTTAAGCTGGATATATACTAGTAGGTTGATTCTAATGTGGTGTGTCTTCCAACCTGAAAGTAGAAACTTAATTTTGGAGTAGTTAATGTTTAAACTTAATTTGGACTCGAAAAGTTGAAGTGCAACTTGAAAAGAAAAGTATTGACTGGAAACCTTTTGTTATCTTATTCATAGGACCGCACAAAATCCTTAGTGCCAATTTTATAGCAGCGAGAGCTCAAAGTGAGCAGGCTTCATCAAACACAACTGGATTGTAATATGCGTAAGAAGAAAACAACTCAGGCCTTGTTTGGCAGGCCTATCTCCCATCTGGCCCTGTTTTTTTTTTAATCTAGCCCAGGATTGAGTGGATACTGGACTGTCACTCAAACCTGGTAACCATTTATAGGATAAAATCCAGAGGGTGCAAAAGATGGGGATATCTTCCGGCCCATTCAGAGGTAAAAAAGTTCATTCTGGGATGATGTAGCTATGTTTCGAAACCGGCCCAACCGAACGACCATTTCACAACAGGTCCAACTTTGAAACATGCCACTCTAATCCAGCCAGAAATGGCTCCGAAACAGACATTCCAGGCCGAACGAACAAGGACTGAGTTGGAGAGGGTGGGTGGTTCCGTCACGGAGGTTAAGAGAAGCACGAACGACGGATCAAAATTGTGTACCGTGAATGACGCATAGAATCGAACTTGTGCTTCTGATTTGACACACGGAGTATCTAGGGTGACATTGATTCATACAGTTGTAGCATTTTGTACCACGTCAAAGTGCTGCAACATAAATTACACTAGAGTCTATGCTTAGCGACTGATTCATTCAGACCTTTTCTCGAAGACGGGAAAGTTCCTGTGTTTACTAAGAAAAAGAGGGATAGAATTTTGTATGTATGTTGATTATAACTTCTCTTTGACTTTAGAGAGAGAGAGAGAGAGAGAGAGAGAGAGTTGGGCTGTATAATATATAGTGGACGGTTTGAGCCCAGCTCGCTTATTCCTGTGGGCTTGGACTGGTGAGAAAACTTGTAGGTGGAATGATGGTCCGGCTTGCTGTCTGTTCAACTTGGAAGATTAAGCCCATGCTTTGCAATAGAAAATTTCTTTGATTTAGATTTTGGCCATTTTGAAAATAATTAGCAGATCGGCTTTCACAAAACAAGAAAATAGAAAATACGGGGAACATTAGAAGTAAGATGCTGTGTTGGTTTGAAAAATCTGTGGAAATGATAATATTTACATAAAAAAAAAAAAAAGAAAGAGACATGAATTCGCAAGAAGAGTTATTTTGCTTGGCCTGGGCGTTGGACAAATGGAGCATACACGTTTATGACGCCATTTGTTTGGTGATGGCACGACCGTACGAGGTCCGGATCATCCAGCAGAAGAACAGAATTTCCCCGTGATTTAATTAGTTTGTCTCTTGTTGCGACGACCTGCTGGACGTAACGAACGATGCAGGAGGTGCTTAACCGCGAAGGCAGCACACCCGAAAGTCCAAATTCCCTAGACCCGCGCAGGGCGTTTCGATACTCTCTATCTAGTGACGATTTCATTTTTTATTAGTTTGATGAAATTTGAAAACGTCTTCTAGTGTAGGGGATTTAATTTTGAGGAAGCAAAGGAACGGAACGCGCATCGCGTCACATTCGGTGGCGCCGTTTCCTTGGGTCGAAAATTCGCCCACCGGGTGTGGGACCCTGGTGTCAGCGGGTGCTCCTGGTCGTACACGTTGACGAGGCCACCTGATCCGTCCATGTTTGGCCTCCTGATCCATCGCAGCCGTCCGTTACTAGTCTCCTCGAGGGCGTCAGCAGCAATCTCTTGGATTGGCCTGGCATGCGATGCGAGAGAGAAGAAAAGTAAAGCCAAAGCGCGTGGGTCCGCTCCTAGTGTCGCTAAAAGAAGAAGAAGATGATGCAGAGGAGGAGATAGATAGATCGATCATTCCACCCGGAGGGAGACTAAACCCTCCTCGCTCGTCTTCTTCTTCGTCTTCTCCAAGGAAAGGGATTACTGTATTAGTTAGCATCTGGAAGCAGAGAGCAAAAGATCGCAGGGGAGATGTCGATCCGGAAGGCTCTGGGCGCGGTGAAGGACCAGACGAGCATCAGCATCGCCAAGGTGATGATGACCGGAGGAAGCGCGGTGTCCGCTGACCTGGACGTGGCCGTGGTCCGCGCCACCTCCCACGACGCCGCCCCCGCCGACGCCCGCCACGCCGCCCAAATCCTCCGCCTCATCTCCTCCTCCTCCGGCGCGCCCAACTCCCACGTCGTCGCCGCCTGCGTCGCCTCCGTCGCGCGCCGCCTCTCCCGCACCCGCGACTACGTCGTCGCCGCCAAGTGCCTCGCGCTCGTCCACCGCCTCCTCAACGACGCCGACGCCAACCCGCGGTCGTTCCTCCACGAGCTCCTCCGTCCCGCCCCCGCCGGCCGCCGCGCCGGCGAGCCGCTGCTGGCGCTGCTCGTGGATTTCCGGGACGAGGCTCACGCGGCATCGTGGGACCACTCGGCGTTCGTGCGCGCCTACGCGGCCTACCTCGACGCCCGCGCACGGTTCCTCCTCGCCTCCCTCCTCCCGCCGCCGCCGCGCGCCGTCCACTTCGCCGACGACCCCATCACTTCATCATCGGCGACGCACAACAACTCGACCTCCAACGTGCACGAGATGGACGACCCGGAGGCGCTGCTGACCCGGTCGCGGCAGCTGCGTCACGTGCTGGACCGGGCGCTGGCCTGCCGCCCGACCGGCGGCGCGCGGACCAGCCGCGTCGTGCTCGCCGCGCTCTTCCCGGTTTTGAAGGACACCCTCCAGCTCCACGCCGACTTGGCCGTCGTGCTCGCCGTCCTCCTCGACAGGTTCTTCGACATGGAGTACCACCACTGCGTCAAGGCGTTCGAGGCCTACGTCGCCGCCTCGAAGCAGATCGACGAGCTCCTCGCGTTCTACGCGTGGTGCGTCGACGCCGGCGTCGCCAGGCCGGCTGATTTCCCTGCGGAGGTCAAGCGTATCGACGACGGGGTGTTGGAGATGCTCGAGCAGTTTTTGAGGGAGCGTGGACGGGCTTCTGCTCATCAGAATGACAATAATCAGAGCTCATCATCATCACATAAAGTTGCTCCAACGATGCATCATTCCTCTGCAACAGCAGCAGAGTACTACGACGACGGCATGAACAGTGTCAAGGCGCTCCCGGCGCCGCCACCACCAGAGCCCAAATCCACTGCTCCTACTACTGCACACAAGAACGGTGACCAGCTGGTGGACCTGAGGGAGCCCGCTGCCACGGCCGACGAGCAGGGCAACAAGCTCGCCCTGGCGCTCTTCAACGCGCCAACGAACGGCGACTGGGTGGCTTTCCCCTCCGACGGCGACGACGATATTGACAACAAGGCAGTAGTAATTACGTCGGCGTGGCAGACGCCGGCGGCGGAGCCCGGGAATGCGGGCTGGGAGGTGGCGCTGGTGGAGACGGCGAGCACCCTGTCACGGCAGAACGCGGCGCTGGGCGGCGGGATGGACACGCTGCTCCTCGGCGGGATGTACGACCACGGCGCCGTCCGCCGCCACGTCGCCGCCGCGTCGTCCTCCGGGAGCGCCAGCAGCGTCGCCGCCTTTCCTGCTTCAACAACCACCCCCGACGGGACGGTGCTGCAGGCGGTCGGGAACGCCGACCCGTTCGCGGCGTCGCTGGCGGTGCCGCCGCCGGCGTACGTGCAGATGGCCGAGATGGAGAGGAAGCAGGAGTTGCTGGTCCAGGAGCAGCGAATGTGGGCGCAGTACAGGCTGGGTGGAATGCAGGGGAAGGTCCCCGCCGCCGGCAGCGTGTTTGCGTCGAACACCGCCGTCGCGCCCATGATGATGCCTTCGCCTTCCTACGGGATGCCGCCCATGGCCTACAACCAGGTCGGCGGATACTACTAATATATGATGCCAGTAGCAATGTACCGGTATGTGCTTTTATTAATCATACATACATATTCAACCGTAAATAATACTTCCTGATCGGTCGTGAGAGTTGCTGAGTTGGGATCGGCAAGAGTGATCAAGCGAACTCGTGCATTGTGAACAAAGAACTCACATTGCTTATTATGTATGGTCTTAATTATATGCAACAAGTTACTCATGAGACCTGTTGTTATCTTCAGCTCCATCGGTTTTGCGGTTTCAAATTTGCAGTGCTCAAATGATGCCAACTTCAAGCTACGCGCTGGTGCCAAAAGTACTAACGAACAAGATCATAATAGCACAGTAGTAGTCCTGAACTGAACCCTGATAGCGAAGCCTTTGTTGCCATTGTATATGCTTGTTGCCTTGTTGCCAGGTACGGGACGCAGCTTGAAAACTCCAGGCATCAGGGAGATTCTTCACAGAATGTTCTGTTGAGACGGCGGAACATTCGGAGCTTCGCATTTGTCTCAATTCTGACCTTCTGGGTGCACAGCCGGCAGGAAAAACAGCTGGACCAGAGCCATGACGTCGTCTGATTTCAGGGGGTTGTTTAACAGATCATGTACCACATATTTGTTTCTTCTTTTATTTCTTCAGCTCGCGCATTTCAATAATGCTTGGCGTCACCAACATGGTACTTGCAAGCCTAAACCGTTTCCTAACACCACAACGAGGTGAAAATTGTCTCTATTGTCCCCGCGGTTTTACCATTCGAATGTAACAATAACTACTTCAAACAAAAATAACTGTAACAATTCCTAATCAAACTGCCTCTAAGTGATGGACGATGCTCGTTACGACCATCCACACAGCTGACACAAAAAAGGTGGATCCACACAAAACGTGCAAAACACAATTCAGCAATCAAAATCCAGTAGTGTCATTACAGATAAAATTTTCTTGAAACTAACATTAATCCCGTATACCACATAAATATAGAGAGGAAGCTGCTAGTAACTTTGAGCATATGAGCCTATTTGATTCTGAATGCAGTAATGTTAACCGCGGGACAGTTTGGATGTTTTTCTGTAGCTTTCCTGACAGCAGCATCCATGGCTTCAAGCAACTTGAACGTATCTACGACATCACTGCTGCTAATTCTGAAACAAATGTTCTTAAGGCACCTAAGCTGGTCTATTGTCATAAGAAAATCACATGTTTCTTCTGGTTGTGCTAGTGAAAGCAGCGACAGACACAACTTCTGAAGTCCTGGCATAGCCCGTGGCTTAAATGTCAGGTTCAACCTGGGAGAACACAGGTGAAACTCCTGAAGAACTGGAAATCCATTACTAGTGATGAAAAGCTTTTCTGTGGTCATGTATTTGGATGATAGAGAAAGATAGAAGAGAGATGGCAACTCTGACAACAACTGCAGGTCTTCATTTTTCAGTACCTCAACATTAACACATACATGTCTGAGACTTTCAAGAGATCGGAACCACTCTGGAATCCTGCTTACATAGCAAGTCCTGTCCAACTGAATCGTATGCAGCTGCAGCAGAGGGTGACGCAAATGATGTAAAAGGCCCACGGAGTTGGCATCACAACAATTTATATACAGGGACTGCAGCTTCCTGAGTCTGTAAAGAGAGAAGGCTAATGTTCACATCTCTCGTCAATGTTATCGACTTCAGTTTCAGGAGACCACCATAATGTTAGCTCTCTCAGCTCAGAGAGGTTACCAAGTTGCTCCACCGAAGATATGCTGCACTGTAAAACGTCAAACTGTGACAAACAAGACAGTGTAGCCATCTTCCCTATCCATTCAGCCGGGAACTTCATCGTGTCACACAGTAGATGGGCCAACCTCTGTAGATGCACCACACTCATCGGCAATTCTTGGACTTTAGTGCCCCGGAGATCTAGCGTCGTCAGGAATTGCAGCTGACCAATTTGGTCGGGGATTCTGCTGACGGGTGTGTCTCGGATGCTCAAGTACCTTAAATTCAGGAGCCGTCGAGCAATCTTTTCAACGTCGTTGTTTGTCAACTCCATAAAACCTTCTAGATCCAATACCCACAAAAAGGGAAAATGCTTAACAAAAAGCTTGGCTCCAGAACCGACAACAAATGAATATAGTGACCGATTATGAGATGTGATTCTTGATTCTGGGATATCATCGTAGTTTTCTTTGAGATTCATGACAGAGAGCCGACGGATCGTACCACATAAAACAGATCGTTTGTTTTCATCTCCCAATACAGTACCAACATTCTCTTTAGCTGCTTTGGATTCAATGAATTTATGGACCGTACCACAGATTAATAAACAAGCCTTAGTTTTATTATCATCAGTGCCACTAACGACAGGCTGGATGAAACCCCTGTTTATGAGCTCGTCAAGGTAAGCCTCTGCTAATTCTTCAACAGTATCGTGACTGGAATTTTCTGATATGATGATGAATCCTTCAGCTATCCAACTCCTTATCAGACGACCACGACTAATTGGATAATCTCCAGGAAATATACTTAGATGCAAGAGGCATACCTTCAGATGTTGTGGAAGATCACGATAACCGAGGGATAGTATCTTTCTCATTCCTTCACCGTTTTCATTGTAAAGAGAAGCCTGATCAATAGAAATAGAACTGCAGACACCCTCCCATACTAATCTTGTACGTGGCTTATAAGCCAACAAACCAGATATTATGGAAATTGCCATTGGGTAACCACAACATTTATCCCGTACTATCTTGTAGGAAATTTCAACCAAATCTGGAGGACAACCGGCCTCGGGGCCAAATATTCTTTCGTGAAGCAGCTTCAGAGAGTCGTCCGGGTAAAGAATTCTCATGTCACAGATATCATATCCTCGAGAACGGTGTTCAGCGACATCATCAAAGCGTGTTGTCGTGATTACTCTGCTGCCAAGGTAATTACACGGCAGAGCGATATTGATGGCGAAGTAGTCATCTGGGTTGCAAATGCCATCGACAACAACTAGGTACCTGTTTACAGCATTACGTCGTCAGTAAAATACTATTGGCTTGATGGCAAGAGAATAGAATTGGGGTTTGAATGTTTGAATAATGTTTTTTTTTAAAAAAAAGACATCGATAACACTATTGTGCGACAATGCAATCATCAGGAAACGAAGAAAGGACATTGGATAGCAGACCGTACCTTTTGTGTAGAAGGGATTCTCTGATGGCTTTGGTGATATACCGGTCCACTTGCACCCCATCATCAACTTGGCGAAGAATATCCTCGAGAATGTTTGTGACACTGCGATACGGCGACATTGACACCCACGCCACGCAGTCGAAGTATGGTTGGATCTTGCATAAAACTTGTCTGGCAAGGGTAGTCTTTCCCACCCCTGGATATCCAAGAATGGAGAGGACCCTCCTGGCATCATTGTTCTTCTCATCAACCTCGAGCAGCAGCTTCACGAGACGATCCCGCTGACCGTCGACACCGACAAGGCAGGAAGACGCAACCTCCACGTTGATCCTTGGAGTTGCTGCTGATCTGCGGATCTTGGCCCTGTACCTGTACCTGTCCTTGAGCTCTCTGGTCAGTTCCTTCAGTCTTGACTTGTGCTCCTGAAGCTGGTCGAGCATTGCCAAGCGGAACACGACCCTGTTTGGAAATTCCAAGATCCTGGCGACGAAACTCCTCCACGACCTGTGTGACGATTTCAACAAGCCTGATGATGGTTGCTGCTGCTGCTTCTTGACCATGATCGCGTCCACAGTGTCCTCGATGTCGTACGACAGCTCCCGAAGCCTTCTCGAGAAAGATTTCCCATCGGGATCACGCTCTGTCTCCAAAAGCTCGAGGAAGCGTTGCGTCTGCTGGAGCTCGTCACGGAGGAACGTGATGTGAATTGCTTCCTTGGATTTGTAATTTTCTTCAAGCAGCAGGGCGTCGAGCTTTGTGAGAAGGGAGCTCACCGCCGCTCCGGCTGTCGCTGCAGCCGTAGCACCCGTCATGACCATCACAACGGAGCGAATAAAGGCTGGATCTTCTTCTATATGTGCGCTGTTTGTGAATTTATTTGGACGCCAGAATCTACACTTCCAAAAATAAAAACTGTTAACATGGAAAGTTCCTGAATTATTTGTTTTGGGGGCAAGGAAAGCACCTGAATCGGAGAGCGAGTCACCACCGTCTTTTCCTTTTTTTTGTTGTTGCTCGCAGCAGACACGACTCGGTCAGACAGAAGCAGAGCAAGAGAAAAGGAGGTTCAGAGAATTCATCTTATTACCAAAAATAAAGCAAAAATAAGAAATGTTAACTTGGAAACTTCTGAATTGGAGAGTAAGGGCCTGTTTGGCCGGGCTTCTTGGCCGGCTTCATGAGCGGCTTCACCAAATAAAATGTCAAGTGATGCTTCTAAAGCAGCTCCTCCGTATATTCAGGAGGGAGCCGGTCCTCAAAACAGGCCGAAGCTGGGAGCAGTGTTGCTTCACCGGCTTCCTTTCATTCTTCCACAGTCTACGTAGGCATAGTTATTAGAGAATATCCAAAAAGTCTTTATGCTATGTCAGTTAAAATTATTTAATAATTAAAATATAATTTCTCATTCTTCTGTAGAATGATTAAAACAACAAATTTTTTTTCCTCTCGTTCTTTCACAGTCCACGTAACCACTATTTAATAATTGAAATATAATTTTTCATTTTAATATTTGTTTAAATCATGTAAAATATAGATCATATATATATTATTGGATAAAATCAAAATCATATGTCCAAGGGTATTATAGTCAATTGTTTCTTTCATGTATTAAAACAAATTAGGAGAAGCTACAGAAGAAGCTGTTTTGCCAAACGATTTTAAACACAGCCACAGCCACAGCCAGCACAGCTGCGTTTTAAGAGAAGCCACAGTCATAGCCGAAGCCGACGCAGCCGGAACCCTATCAAATAAGGCCTAAGGACGAGAAGGAGACGGATACACCTGCACGATTCCTATGAGAATTTTGTGGGCTCGACACCAAACATTTGACATGATTTTTATAGAATATTTGTTACTTCATTGGTGACAGATATAATCAAATGGTCGGGAGCGAACGGGATACCGGACGGGATGACCAGGATTCCGGTGGGATGACCGGGATTCCGGTTCCGAGCTCAAAAACCCGAATGTTGGAAAAAAAAATCCAAAAAATATGTGTAAAAATTAAAATTTTTGGCATGACTTTTATAGAATATTTGTTACTTCATTGGTGACAGATATAATCAAATGAAATATGACAAAGCTGAAGTAAAATAACAAATTCATGAGACAATACATAAATCAAGTCTACAAATCACACATAATTCAAGTCCACAAATCACACATAGTTCAAGTCCATAAATCACACATAGTTCAAGTCCATAAATTACAAGCACATAAATCAAGTCCACAAATTATAAGCACATAAATAAGTCCATGACATACATAATATGACATATGAACATGAGATCAAGACCATCGCACGTTAAAGGAATTGTATATTGCGTGGTTGTATTCCTCACTTGACATGAGTTGAATCTGTTTGTTAGCCAATAATTATGCTCTATATTGGTTCCAATTTAATCCAGTCCAATCTGTGGTGCATTGCCAATCTGAGTACCATATACTATAAGCCTCTGGGTCGTAACACTCATAAATCCAAGTAATCGGTGGTTCAGTGGATGCATCACCACATTTGTAATTGTAGTAGCCATATGGATGCTGCACATAACTTGAACAAGTACGTTGTAGTAGTCAATTATGATTTATCATACATGAGTAATGAATAACTTATATGTATGAAACAAGTACCTTATACAAGTAATTTGCATCCTGACTTTGTCCAGTGGCATTAACGGACTTATAAAAAAACATGATGCCATTATAATATATCATAAAGTTGATGACACTTATTCTAGTCGGTCCTGTCCAAAAATCACACATTATTGTAACACCATATGTAGGCCAGTCCATCTTAAATCTTGCAAAGTGCTTCTTAATTTACTAAGCCAATAAACATAAACATACATATCAATCGTTTAATTCACTATATATTCCATTCATTACATATTCTAAATGTGCATAATATTCACAACATGATAGCAAAAATTATACTCTACTAATCAGCACAAATTCAACAATGCTAACCTTCACAACAAAATTCGGATTTTAGGAGGGGTGAGGGGGGGATTTGTTGGCTACCTGAGGATCGGGATCCCGCCATTTCTACTCGGTTTTTCGGCCAAACCGACCGGGATCCTGGTGACTCTGACCGGGCTCCCGAACGCGCACCACCGCTGGCCGCGCAGCTGCGATGCAGGATGCCCCTCCCGTAAAATCCCGGTGAGATCTCGCCAATCCCAACCGGGATCCCGAGCTCAGACGTCGGGATGTGCTCTCGCGGCGGCGGCTCGTCGGTGGCGACGGCCGAATTTCGGGGGAGGAGCTGTCGCCAGGGGGAGGGGATGCAGGCATGCGGCTGTGGTGGGGGGAGGTCGCGAATGGGAGAAGGATGGAGTGGATAAGATGTTTTTTTTATCTATTTCTTATTCATTTTTGTCTTTCATTAATTTTTTCTTACATCAAATTTGATTATTTTTATGATCTAATTTTACCATAAATCTTGATTTTTTATTCAGTTTTTTTATATATTTTTTTTTACAAATTCTTTCAAAAATTTGAATTTTAGACTACCGGCATCCCGGCTTCCCGATGCTTCCGGCCCGGACCGGGAACTCCGAAAACCGTGGAAACCGACCGGTTTCCGTTCGGGACTGCGAACCATGGTTCCGACCATTGGGAGAAGGGCGCTCACCGCCGTCATGGCTGTCGCTGCGGCCGTCATGATCTCCCCACACGATGGAACCAATGAGTAGCGTAGTTGGATTTGGGGGGATTTATTTGGGCGCAACAATCTCCACTTTCAAAAATAAGAACTGTTAACATGGAAGCTTCTGAATTGGAGACGGATACACCGAACATTTTTTTTTTTTTTTGACTAAATACACCGAGCAGCATCCGCAGGGGCTGGCTGCTCAGCCTGCTCTGTCCTTTGTTGCCAGACAGGAGCAGAGGAAGAGAAGGGGAGACAGGGCAAGGTCGATGCACTGCTCCACCGCGCCTAACGCGCCCGCCAGATGTTCGATGAATTGCTCAACTGGTCTGCAATGTCCATTAGTCGATTGTCAATACCCATTTCATTTGTTTCATAGATTTCTTCCATCAGAAACATCCACGGCGCATCGTGTTGAAGTCTAAGACGGGAGAGCTTTGAGCTTGGCCGCTTCATGGAGAACACTTACTAGGGAGCACGGTGCCATTTGAGCTGTGTTCTTCATCAACCTTTTGCTTTCAGTAAGCCCTACTTTAACTCTGCTATGACATGTTGGTGCCTTCGAGATCTCATAGATTGAGTTTTTATTAATTGTGTACAGATGGAACACGTTTGTTGATATCGGTTATCCATTTGTTGCATCATTATAGGAGGGAGTGTCTAATTTTCAATCGATTGAAAATGGAGTTTCTTTCAATCAAAGCTTTTAACCTTTAGATCTAGATCCAATGGATACAAAAAAACAAAACTTTTTTATAGTCTATGCATAACATTAATTAATATAAATAATCCTACAAATAAAAAATAACAAAAAAATAACACTAAAAAGACCATCTACTTTTCAATCGACTGAAAAGTAACATTCCCGATTATAGGATGTGAGTTAGGTTGAGGTCTTCCTGACCTTTTCATGGGACCTTCCTATAAATAAAATTGTTAGAAATTAGCATGGACTCCCCAAACAATTGCCGTGGAATTCATCTTTTGTTTTTTTGTCAATTGCGATGCACATTAGTATCTTGGCAACCATATGTTGCTTTAGTGTTCTGGAAATGCTCTCCAGTAGTTATATTTACAAACGGAAATCATGTTACCTTTCATCAAATTAAATATTGATTTCATGTCACTTGTTACTGCTTGCTAAAGCTGTGTTTCATTCAGCAGTTTGTTATTGTGTAACTCTCCCTCTGATTTTTAAAGCTTGGCGTTCAGACAAGCTAATTAAGGAAAAATGCAGCTTCGTTAGCTGTCTGAGGGGAGTAGCTTTCAAAACCAGAGGGAGTTGCTAGAGCCTAGTCTGAGTTCAAAGGAACTACAGCCGCCAATAATAAATTATAAATATGCTCACAAAATGCAGCTGACACGAAATACATGGATCAACCATGATGAAGTGTCATCAAACCATACGTCTATCTGTGTGGTTCGAATGGTTTAGTTTTCATTGTATTGCGTGAGAATCGTACTCCCAATTGTTTCTTATGCGAGGAGAAATTTCAGAGACTTTGGTCATCCCCGTTTATCTTTGAGATGTGAAACTTCTGGATCACACGGACGTTCTAAGCATGATGATCTAACTGGGAACCAATGGCGTGGTGAGATTTAATTTCAGAAAGAACAGGTGGGGAGACCAGGAAGCCAAGTTGGAAGTCATCAGTGACTTGTCTTGGGAAGTGTGAATTTGCGATGTACTTCCTCCATACTTCAAAAGAAAATCGTTTAGGACATGATTTAGCATACCAATGATTCATTAATTAGAAGGTATTTTCTCTCTCTGTCTTTATTAAAGACTTCTTGAAACTAACAAAGCCAATAATGTGTGCTCATTCTAGTGGTTGCTGTTGTGAAGCAAAATTACTTAGCCTATGAGGTTGCTGGTTCAATTCTTCATAACCATAATATTTTTTTGCTTTTCGAGAAAATGACTTGCTTTTGTAAAACCAGTTATAGACCCAGAACACTTTCTTTTGAAGTATGGAGGGAATACAGGCTGGTTGATTGCCCTTTTGCTTTCACCTTGCGGATGGTCTGTAAATGTGTTTGGACTGCTGGTTTCTTCAGAAGCCGAGAGGCTTAATAAAATCCCTTCTATAAAAAAAAAGAAATAATTTCAATGCATCGTCTCCAGCTGGACATCGCAGAAGCAAAATGAACCGGGCAGAATTGGGCCCGGCAGATAGACTATTAGTTCCATTTACACAGCTTGATTTTCCTTTTTTTTTCGAACAATATTTTCCTTTTCTTTTGTTCTCTGCGACCATTCATCTATCGGTAACAGGAACGAACCAGAATACATTTTTTTTTCCTTTTGATTGTTTTCCAAAGGCAAAGTAAAGCTCCTATTATCAAACCACGTTGGTGCCGATTCTTTTCCCAGGATCGAAGCCAACCCAGACGAGAAGCAAGGCAACTTCTCTGCTGGCTTCATTGGCACCTGATGTTGTGAATTGTGATTCGCCAAAAGCTGCAGCGTAGCTGGGCACCATCTCCTGCCTCATACTGTGTTTCCCTGTGTCTTGTGCGTATCTCTCCAAGCGTTCCTATGGCTGAGATACTGGTCACTATGGTGGTTGGGCCACTGGTGTCCATGGTGAAGGAGAAGGCCTCCAGCTACCTCCTGGAGCAGTACAATGTGATGGAGGGCATGGAAGAGCAGCATGAGGTCCTCAAGCGCAAGCTGCCAGCCATCCTGGATGTCATTGCCGACGCGGAGATGCAGGCGGCAGAACACCGGGAAGGAGCGAAAGCTTGGCTTGAGGCAGTCCGCAAGGTGGCGTACCAAGCGAATGATGTCTTCGACGAGTTCAAGTACGAGGCACTGCGCCGCAAAGCAAAGAAGGAGGGACACTACCGCAAGCTCGGCATGCATGTAATAAAGCTCTTCCCTACTCACAACCGTATTGTGTTCCGTTACAGGATGGGAAACAAGCTCCGGTTGATTCTACAAGCAATCGAGGTCCTCGTCACTGAGATGAATGCTTTTAGGTTCAAATTTCGACCGCAACAGCAACCTTCCATGAAGTGGAGGCAAACTGATTCCAACATCGTTGACCCTATGGAGATTGCCAGTAGATCACGAGCTGAAGACAAGCAAAAGGTGGTCGATACATTGCTTGGACAAGGAAGCAATACTGATCTCACAGTGCTTCCCATCTTTGGAATGGGAGGGTTGGGCAAGACGACCTTAGCTCAGCTCGTTTACAATGACTCCAAAATTCGGGAGCACTTCCAGTTGCTACTCTGGGTCTGTGTCTCTGATAATTTTGATGTGCATTTGTTGGCCAAAAGTATAGTTGAAGCTGCTGCCAAAGGGAAGGCTACTGTAACAAATGAAAAATCAGCACTGGACAGACTTCGACAAGAAGTGAGTGGGAAGAAGTACCTTCTCGTATTGGATGACGTCTGGAACCACGATGTTAGTAAGTGGGAAAAGCTTAAGTCCAGTCTTCAGTATGGAGGGATCGGTAGTTCTGTTTTGACAACAACTCGTGATGAAGGAATTGCTCAGTTCATGGGTACAACTAAATCATACAAACTTCACCATCTGAATGAAAGCTTCATAAAAGAAATTATCAAGGCAAAAGCATTTAGTTCAGAAGAAGAAACTGCTACCGAGCTGATTGAAATGGTTGGTGATATGGCAAACAGATGTGCTGGTTCTCCTTTGGCCGCTACAGCATTGGGATCCGTACTGCGTACCAAGACCAATGTAGAAGAATGGAAGGCTGCATTAAGTAGGAGCACCATCTGTGACCAGGATACTGTGATTTTACCTATACTTAAGCTGAGCTATAATGACTTGACATCACAAATGAGGCAATGCTTTTCATTTTGTGCCATGTTTCCCAAGGGTTATGAGATTGACGTGGAAATGCTGATACAATTATGGATGGCCAATAGTTTTATCTTAGGGGAGCAAGGAGTGTGTCCGGAAATCAGAGGTAAACAAATTTTTTTTTAGCTCGCGGCCAGGTCATTTTTTCAGGAAGTGAAGGAAATCCCATTTCGGGCCTATGGTACTTTGGAGTGTTCAAAATATGAATATTGCTCTAGAACCACTTGTAAGATACATGACCTGATGCATGATGTTGCACAGTCTGCCATGGGAATACAATGTGCTACTATAGCTACAGAACCAAGTAAAAGTGAGGACTTTCCATATTCCGCTCGCCATTTATTTGTGACACTTTATGGTCCACATAATATTCTGAATAGTTTTCTAAAGAAAAGGACCCCAGGTCTCCAAACACTGTTATCTACTAAACGTGAAGATAAAGAGTTGCAGTATTTGTCAAACAACAACTCCATCAGAGCATTAAAAATCCTAGGAGAGTCATCATTTCTGAAGCCAAAGTATCTTCATCATCTGAGATACCTTGATCTATCGGAAAGCTTTATCGAGGCACTTCCTGAAGATATGAGCATCCTGTATCATTTACAAACATTGGACCTTTCTAATTGTTATCATCTCGCTCAACTCCCAAAGCAAATGAAGCATATGACTGCCCTCCGTCACCTTTACACTCATGGTTGTGAAAACTTAAAGATGATCCCTCAAGACCTCAGATGCCTCACTTCCCTACGGACACTAACACGCTTTGTAGCTGGTACCTCTGAATCTAGCTGCAGCAGTGTGGGGGAGTTGCGGCTGTTGGATCTTGGTGGTCACCTAGAAGTATGTCAGTTAGAAAATGTGGCAGAAATAGATCCTCAAGCAGCAAATCTTCAAAATAAGAAAAGTCTCACCGAATTGACATTAAAATGGTGGGATCCTAGAAGCAGGGTACCACAACATTATCATAAGGTTCTGGAAGGTCTCAAGCCCCATGATGGGATCAAGGTTCTACGGATATATTGCTATGGTGGCAGCACTTATCCGATATGGATTAATACTTTGCAGTACGTGGTGGAGCTTATTTTATCTAACTGCAGCAAAATTGAGAAGCTTCCTCCACTATGGCAGTTACCAGCTCTACGAATTCTTGACTTGGTCCGAATGGAAAAGCTACATTGCTTGTGTGCTGATGATCCTCCCTTCACATTTAAGAAACTGAAGGCACTTGGCTTGTGTGAGATGTCAAATCTGGAGGCATGGTGGGACATAAATGAGGAACAGGTACAAGAGTCAATATTCCCTGAACTTGAGAAGTTGGTAATCATGGGTTGTACAACGCTGCCTTCACTACCAAGAACCTCAGCGATTACAAAAGAATTTCCAGGCTCTAGTGTGTTACGATCAGCATTTCCAGCATTGAAGGAACTAGAATTACGTGATCTGACAGACTTTCAGAGGTGGGAGCAAGTGGAAGGAACTGATCTGGGGGAGCAGATGACGACATTTCCGTGGCTTGAGAAGCTTTTAATCAAGGGATGCCCTAAGTTAACTACTCTACCTGAAACACCAAAGCTGAGTATATTAAAGATATATGATGTCAGTCAACAAATATTCCTCCATGTAGCAAGATATATTACTACTTCACTGTCCACATTGGAGTGGTCATTCCACTACAGAGAAACAACATTGGCGACAGACCATAGTTTGATTGAACTGGTGGATGACAGGGACAAATGGAATCATAAATCGTCCTCTCTAAGAGTTATACATTTAAGCGGGTGCGACTTTTTGTTCCCTCACTCAAGTGCAGCGGCGCTGTGGAACTGCTTTGTGCAGCTTGAAGATTTGATAATTAAAAACTGCAACGCTCTTGTCCACTGACCAGAAAACGTGTTCCGCCGCTTGGTCGCATTGAGGAAACTAAGGATTCAGAGGTGCACCAAACTAACAGGACGCACACAACAAGCTTCTGAGCAGTGTACTACGTCAGGAAGGAGTGTACTCCCGCCACGTCTGGAGTCTCTATTGCTAGTGGTGTGACTCCTTGATAGAGGTACCTACCCTACCGGCATCTCTGAGGGAATTATTGATTAAGGGCTGTCATCAGCTTGAGTCTGTCATTGTCTGCAAGCAGCAGAATAATATAAGCTGGCTGGGGAGCGGAGATGATGTTTTAATAAGGCAGGAAAAGTCGGCACCGCTTCAGGGGCTGTGCAACGAGGCCGTGGCTGTACCAATAGATATGTCGCCGTCCAACCTTTCTCCTCCTGTATCATTGCGGGTGTTGAGCATCGGCTGGTTTGACAACCTCCAGTTGCTATCAGTACAACTGGATTGCACCGAATTACGTATTTGGGAATGCAATAGGTTGAAATCACTGGATGATGACCGTCTCATCACATCCCTGGAACACCTCGACCTTCACGAGTGCAAGAGCCTGGAGTCCATACCGGACGGGCCTCAAGCATACTCCTCTCTTAGATATCTCAAAATCCGATCATGTCTTCGTTTAAAGGTGCTTCCTCAGTGCCTAACACAACGGCTGAATGACATCGAGGAAACACGTCTCGATGCCCGTTACACAGGTAACCTCTGCATATTTTCTTATGACGTACTATTGATTATTAACATTTGCAAATCCTAACAACGTGATTCATGATCAGGGCCCAAGCTATCAAGACCATCGACATGGAAATATGCAGTCGGTAGGCACTGCTGAGCTGGGAATTGCAGATTGAAAGACCTGATGAAATTTACCACCAAGGTTCGTGTCAGATTCCATATTGGTGATGTAGGATCATTAACAGGCCTGAAAATGAGAATTATTGTGACTCGTGTTACCTGATCCACGCAGACGCCTCCGTCATGCTCGGTGATGCATTACAGCCACTGCGTCAAGGCGTTCGTGGCCTACTACATCGACGCCAGCGTAGTAGGTCGACGAGCTCTTCTGGCTTCCCCAAGGTCAACCCGGAGCGTAGGTGCTGCAACGTCGAAGTCACCGTGCAGAGGGCTCGAATATTAGCGATAGCAGCTTTTCTCTACAAGCATATTAGTGAAATCATTAACAGACCTAAAATGGGGATTTGTGACTCGTGGAGAACTGTGTCACCTGGTGGCCCATGCTGGAAATGATGTGCAGTATAGTCCTGTGATTGAATGTTTCGATTGCAGGAGTTGACAAAAGAAAGGAGCTTAAGGCCTCGAGTTTCAATACAAATAAAAATAGTACTGGACTGTAAACTGAAAATGGCATATAGAGGTTAGTGCCGAACCATTTTTTGTTCCTTTAATTTGTCCTTTAGAGATGTGGTTTGCTATAATTTGTTTGTGCTTCAGAAATAATATCGTTGCTACAAGCTGTTTGAATCAGCTGCATGACATGCTCGTAAAGTACTGAACTATCTTCTTGAGTTCTTGTTATGGTGATCCTGCAAATCCATGGGGTTTAACAACGGTATGCCAAAGCTATCAGGCTTTTACATGTTAAGAGACAGAGAGACTAAAAGGGACAGTGCTCTCAAAATTAGAAAGCTCATTAATTTCTCCCTGTTTACATATAACGAGAACATTGATTATGATCTTTTGTAAAACGTTAGTGACGAGGATACTGTTCTCTTGAGGTTAAACACGTTGGTAGCTTGAAATCGCAGAGCTGAGTTACGTTGTTGCCAGTTTCGGGCTACAGCAGTTGCAGAGTGCTGAGATCACGGTGCTGACTATAAGAATTGGTAAAAGTGATTGCCTATCTCGGCTACCCACGGCTGCATGTTAATATATAGAAAGAAGATTACACGTGATCAGAAGAGATTAAAGATAGGACTCTATTACCTAACTTGAAACTCAAGTTTATAGTTTAAATCTATTCTATCTGTATACGAGTCCTTCTCTAATACAATCTCCTGGTTTACATGTGAGATATAGATAATTCTAACAGCCTCCCTCAATCTAAACTTCTCTTATGATGAAGATTTAGATTGACCTTAAAATCTTCAAACTTTCCAACTGGCAAAGCCTTTGTAAAACCATCTGCTAGCTGATCATTAGTAGACACTAACTCAACTCGCAATTGCTTCTTTAGAACTCGATCTCTTACAAAATAAAAATCAATCTCAATGTGTTTAGCTCTTGCATGAATACCGGATTAGCAGACAAATAAGTAGCTCCAAGATTATCACACCATAATATAGGCGGTTTATCCAATTTAACACCAAGCTCAACTAACAAAGATTCATACCAGATTAATTCTGAAGTTGCATTTGCCATAGCCTTGTATTCTGCTTCTGTACTAGAACGAGCAACAATAACTTGCTTTCTAGCACTCCAAGACACCAAATTTGGTCCAAAATATACAGCAAAACCACCAGTTGATTTTCTATCATCGACACTTCCAGCCCAATCAACATCAGAAAAAGCACTCAATAATTTTGACTTGGACTTTACCAATTTAAGACCAAGCGTTAGAGTATACTTCACATATAAGAATTCTCTTAACAGCAGTCCAATGTTCAGTAGTAGGTGCATGCAAGAACTGACATACTTTATTAACAGAAAATGCAAGATCTGGTCGAGTAAGAGTCAAATATTGCAATGCTCCTACAATACTTCTATACTTTGTACTATCTTCTGGACTGAGTAGAGTACCTTTAAACTTGGAGAGCTTTTCAGAGGTGGAAAGTGGTGTCTTGGAAGGCTTGCACTTTGTCATCCCAACACGAGTAAGAAGTTCAAGTGCATACTTTTCTTGAGACAAAATAAGACCACTATTGTCACGTTGAACTTCTATACCCAAGAAATAATTTAGATTGCCAAGATCCTTCAATGCAAAATCCTTTCTCAAATCTGACAATAATGTTATCACTGCTTCACTAGAAGAGCTAGTAACAATTATATCATCAACATAAATAAGCATATAAATTATTACACCTGGCTTCTTATATATAAACAAAGAAGTATCCAATTTTGATGCTATAAAACCAAGAGTTATCAACTTTGAACTCAGTCTAGCATACCAAGTTCTTGGGGCTTGTTTTAAACCATAAATAGCTTTATCAAGTCTACAAATCAAATTTAGAGCATTAGAAACTTCAAACCCAGGAGGTTGTCTCATATAAACCTCTTCTTTCAGAACACCATGTAAAAACGCATTCTGAACATCCAACTGTCTAAGACACCATCCTTGTGACATAACCAAACAAAGAACAAGTCTGACAGTAGCAATTTTCACAACGGGACTAAAAGTATCTTCATAATCAATTCCAAAACACTGCTTAAAACCTTTTGCTACCAAACAAGCTTTATATCTATCAATAGTACCATCAGACTTTTTCTTAATCTTAAACACCCATTTGCAATCAATAACATTTTTACCAATAGCATTCTGGTCTCTGGAATCCAAGGCATGTATTCGTTTCCATTTTCCCCAATAGCAATAGCTCAGACAGCTCTCTTCTCCACCCGGCTCCATACCGTGTTTCCCTGTGTCGTGTGCGTGCGTTCTGAGCTCTAGGTGTTCCCAATGGCCGAGATACTGGCCACCATGGTGGTCGGTCCACTGGTGTCCATGGTGCAGGAGAAGGCGTCCAGCTACCTCCTGGAGCAGTACAAGGTGATGGAGGGCATGGAGGAGCAGCACGAGGTACTCAAGCGCAAGCTGCCAGCCATCCTGGACGTCATTGCCGACGCAGAGTTGCAGGCGGCAGAACACCGGGATGGAGCGAAAGCTTGGCTTGAGGCAGTCCGGAAGGTGGCCTACCAGGCTAATGATGTCTTCGACGAGTTCAAGTATGAGGCACTCCGCCGGAAAGCCAAGAAGGAGGGGCACTACCACAAGCTCGGCATGCATGTAATAAAGCTCTTCCCTACTCACAACCGTATTGTGTTCCGTTACAGGATGGGAAACAAGCTCCGGTTGATCCTACAAGCAATCGAGGTCCTCATCGCAGAGATGAATGCCTTTCGGTTCAAATTCCGGCCACAGCAACAACTTTCCATGAAGTGGAGGCAGACTGATTCTAACATCGTTGACCCCATGGAGATTGCCAAGAGATCACGTGCTGAAGACAAGCAAAAGGTGGTTGATACATTGCTTGGCCAAGGAAGCAATACTGATCTCACAGTGCTTCCCATCATTGGAATGGGAGGGTTGGGCAAAACGACCTTAGCTCAGCTCGTTTACAACGACTCCAAAATTCGGGAGCACTTTCAGTTGCTACTCTGGATCTGTGTCTCTGATAATTTTGATTTGCATTTGTTGGCCAAAAGTATAGTTGAAGCAGCTATCAAAGAGAAGAAGAATGGTTCTGAAACAGATAGAAAACCATCGCTAGAGAGCCTTCGAGAAGTGTTGAGTGGAAAGAGGTACCTTCTCATATTGGATCACGTCTGGAACCGTGATGTTAGTCAATGGAAAAAGCTCAAGTCCAGTCTTCAGCATGGAGGCATCGGTAGTTCTGTTCTGACAACAACTCGTGATGAAGCAATCGCTCAGTTCATGGGTACAACTGCATCCTACAAACTCCACCTCCTGGATGAAAGCTTCATAAAATAAATTATCAAGACAAAGGCATTTAGCACACAAAAAGAAACTCCTGATGAGCTGGTTGAAATGGTTGGTGATATGGCAAAGAGATGTTCTGGTTCTCCTTTGGCTGCTACAGCATTAGGATCCATACTGCGTACGAAAACCAATGTAAAAGAATGGGAGGCTGTATTAAGTAGGAGCACCATTTGTGACCAGGAGACTGGGATTTTACCTATACTTAAGCTGAGCTATAATGACTTGACACCACAAATGAGGCAATGCTTTTCATTTTGTGCTATGTTTCCCAAGGATTACAAGATTGATGTGCAAATGCTGATACAGTTATGGATAGCCAATGGTTTTATCCTAGAGGAACAAGGAGTGTGTCCGGAAATCAGAGGTAAACAAATCTTTTTTGAGCTAGCAGCCAGGTCATTTTTTCCAGGATGTGAGCGAAATCCCATTTCAAACGTATTATTTTTTCGAGATCTCAAAATATGCATATTGCTCTGGAACTACTTGTAAGATACATGACCTAATGCATGATGTTAAACAATCCGCTATGGGAAAAGAATGTGCTACTATAACTACAGAACCAAGTAAAAGTGAGGACTTTCCATATTCCACTCGCCATTTATTTGTGGAACTTTATCCGCCGCATACTTTTTTGAATGGTTTTCTAGAGAAACGGGCCCCAGGTCTCCAAACACTGTTGTGTACGAAATATGAAGACAAAGAGTTGCAGTATTTGTCCAAAAACAACTCCATCAGAGCATTAAAAATCCAAGGAGAGTCATCATTTCTGAAGCCAAAGTATCTGCATCACCTTAGATATCTTGATCTCTCCAGAACTAGTGTTGAGGTACTTCCTGAAGATATGAGCATCCTATATCATCTACAAACATTGGATGTTTCTGGCAGTAGTAATCTCGCTCAACTTCCAAAGGGAATGAAGTATATGGCCGCCCTCCGTCACCTTTACACTCATGGTTGTGGAAAGTTAAAGATGATGCCTCCAGAACTCAGATGTCTCATTTCCCTGCAGACACTAACACGCTTTGTAGCAGGTACACTGGTTCTAGCTGCAGTAGTATGGGAGAGTTGCGGCTGTTAGATCTTGGTGGTTACCTAGAAATAGATCAGCTAGAAAATGTCACAGAAACAGATGCTCAAGAAGCAAATCTTCAAAATAAGAAAAGTCTCACCGAATTGAAATTACAATGGAGGGATCCTAGCAGCAGGGAACCACAACATCATCATAAGGTTCTGGAAGGTCTCGAGGCTCATGGCGGGATCAAGGTTCTAAAGATATTTTTCTATGGTGGCAGCACTTATCCAACATGGATTAGTACTTTGCAGTACGTGGTGGAGCTTACTCTATCTGACTGCAGCAAAATCGAGAAGCTTCCTCCACTGTGGCAGTTACCAGCTCTACAAGTTCTTCGCATGGCCGGAATGGAAAATCTACATTGCTTGTGTTCTGGTGATCCTCCATTCACATTTAAGAAACTGAAGGATCTCAGCTTGCGTATGATGCCGAATTTGGAGACATGGTGGGACATAAATGAGGCACAGGGACAAGAGTCAATATTCCCAGAGGTTGAGAAGTTGGAAATTGTTAGTTGCAAAAAGCTGCCTTCACTACCAAGAGCCTCAGCAATTACAACAGAGTTGTCAGGCGGGGTTACTAGTGTGTTGCTATCAGCATTTCCAGCACAGAAGGAACTAAAATTAGGTGGACTGACAGCCTTTCAGAGATGGGAGGCAGTCGAAGGAACTCTAGGAGAGCGGATGACGACATTTCCATGGCTTGAGAAGCTTTTAATCGAGGGGTGCCCTGAGTTGACTACACTACCTGCTGAAGCACCAAAACTGAGTGTATTACAGATATTTGATGGCGGTCAACAAATATTCCTCCATGTAGTAAAATATATTACTTCACTGTCCACATTGGATTTTTCACTCCGCGAAGGAGAAGCAACATTGCCGACAGACCACACTTTGATTAAACTGGTGGATGACGAGGAGAAATGGAATCATGAATCGTCCTCTCTAAGAAATACTGTATACGTTTATGGCGGTGCGACTTTTTGTTCCCTCACTCAAGTGCACCGGCGCTGTGGAACTGCTTTGTGCAGCTTGAAGACTTGACTATTGGGAGGTGCGGTGGTCTTGTCCACTGGCCAGAAAACGTGTTCCGGCACTTGGTGGCATTGAGGAAACTAAGGATTGAGTGGTGCAACAAACTAACAGGACGCACACAAGATGCTTCTGACCAGTGTACACTCCTGCCACGTCTGGAGTCTCTTGAGCTACTGTGGTGTGACTCCTTGGTAGAGGTCCCCGCGCTGCCGGCATCTCTGAGGGAATTATTGATTTGCATGTGCGATAAGCTTGAGTCCGCCATTGTCCGCAAGCAGCAGAGTATTACTAAGGCTGGGGAGCGGAGATTATGTTTTAATAAGGCAGGAAGAGTCGGCACGGTGCAGCGAGGCCGTGGCTGTACCACTACCAATAGATATGTCATCGTCCAACCTTTCTCTTCCTGTATCGCTGCACAAGTTGACCATCGGATTGTGTGCCAACCTCCAGTCGCTATCAGTACACCTCGATTGCACCGAATTACTATGTATTTTGCGTTGCCCAAGGCTGAAATCATTGAATGATGATGGCCACCTCACATCCCTGGAACACCTCCGCCTTCAAGACTGCGAAAGCCTGGAGTCCATACCGGCCGGGCCTCATCAAGCATACTCCTCTCTTAGATATCTTGAAATCAAATCATGTCCTCGTTTAAAGCTGCTTCCTCCGTGCCTAAAGCAACGGCTGAATGACATCGAGGAAACAGATTTGGATGCCTGTTACACAGGTAACCTCTGTATAATTTCTTATGGCGTACGTACTGATTATTAACATTTACAAATCCTAACAATATGATTCATCATCAGGGCCCAAGCTATCAAGACCATCGACGTGGGAATATGCAGTCGGTAGGCACTGCTGAGCTGGGAATAGCAGACTGAAAGATTCCATATTGGTGATGTAGAGTCATTATTAACAAACCTGAAAAATGAGGATTACTGTGACCCGTGCTATCTGATCCACGCAGACGCCACCGTCCTGCTCGATCGGCGGCTTCTTTGAATTTATTTACAGCACCCCTCCGATTTAAGCCACGTGTCATTCAGGTCAGATCTCAAAGCAGCCCCGCTGCCTCCCATGCCCAGCCGATTGAGCCGATAATGTTTCAGCCGTAAGCCAAGTAATCAAGCCTAGCCTAATGGAGATTCATCAGAAAAGATAAATATAGAGCCGGCGCTAGCCGCCATCAATCTTCAGCTTTGTTTTTCCTACTGTTGCTTCTTGTTCTCCCTCCTCCCGAAGGGCATGCATCCATCGTCAAAAACAAGCACCGACTCAACGCCGCTGTTGCTCTGCTTGTTCCTGTCTGTCCTGCCTTCCAATACATATCGATCAGTAGACAAACAGCGAGTGCCCCGTACACTTGGTTATCGTTGCTCATTTTTTATTTGTTAAAGTTGAAGATTGGATCGTTAGAAATTTCTTCTTCTGTATGTGAGCAGCGACCTGATGGGCTCTTTCAGTTTCATTTGCTTTGATTGGCAATATGGTGCCTTACAAAGATTGCAAAAATAATTTCTGAAACTCATACTAGTTTCAGTTAGAGAATCTGCATATTCGGGAACTAGTGCTATGTCATATCTCCATTTCATATTTACATTTGAACAGTTAAAATATATTAGTGTCATGACCTCACCAGATCATCATGTCACAGAAGCAGCAAGTCAAGACTTTGCAGTTATTTATTTGAAAGACTTAGCAACCTGTCATTATACATTAAAAATATTAAATTACAATGATACGACACAACTTGTCCAAACATATATGAAATGCAAGTCTGATTGCAAAGCTAAAAACAAGTACTAATAGAATATTATAATTCATGGTTCCTTCAGAAAGGTCTCTACTCATGCAGTGTGATTTCCTGCTTCATCAAAATGTAATTTCCGAGCTGCTGATGCATCTTCATGAACTCCGAGTAAAAGACTTGTAAATCCTCCTTGCATAACAGGACCAGACATAGGTGAAAAATCCGCATATATGTTACTGATTGCAACATTTGGTACTATCATATTACCACCATTGTTTGTATCATAAGGTTTCTGTTAAAAAAAATATGAAACTCTCATAACACATGCAATTGAATATACTACAGAAATCTAAAAACAAAATGATTTAATTTGACTTACAATCAATTGTTCTGGATCATGTTCATGATCTCTATAATCTGCAGTTTCTCTTGGTTCTTCGTCTATGTCATCAAAATAAAAAGGAAGCAAAAACATTACCAACAATGATAGAATAAGGATTGGTAGGCAACATGTTTGAATATGTACCTTTTTTCTTAGCAGTCTTCTTATTCTTTCCTTTATTCTTTTCAAGTGGATCTCTTCCTCTTTTAGTCTTTGGACCCTTTATCACCTGGGGAACTCTTACTGACACTTTTCCTTTTAATATATCTCCAACATATTCATTAGAACATTGAGGAACCTTATAAGATTTGGTAGGTCTTTGACTTACAAAATTATCTGCTTCCAACCTAACTTATCTATAGCTTTTTCCAATTCATCAAGAAGTTCTTTTGAAATTGAGCATTTCAATGCAGTAGATGTTGCCTTTCTAGAGATGCGCGCAGCTTGTGCTTGCAAAGGCTCATTCTTTGTTCTTTGTTTCTCACAAAGATATCCTCTTTTAGCATATTTTGTCCATCTATGTAGTATATATTGAGTTGGCAAGTTAAAAACTTCATTTATATTGAAGACTCTGAGAGCATGCTTACATAATATACCTAGAACATATAATAAAATAGCTTTTAAGATCTTCATTTATTATTAACAAATATAACTAAAAAAATTATACATACATACCAACGGATTCAAACATTCTGCATGAACATATAATTGTCATATTCACAGAGTTAAAGACAACTAATGCTTCATCTTGAAATTCCGTAGGCATGACCTTGTATATCATGACAGTCCCCTCTGTTTGTATTAATTTGCAAGAGAAAGAAAATTGCTCTTTAAACTGGCCTTCAAAATCATAATAAATCTGCCTTGTGTACGATTTTGCTGCAATCTTCAACATAGCCAAATCTCGTATATAAGTAACGGGATCAGAATGCCGGGACTTAAAATCTGCATCCAACTCATTTTCATGAAGACTAGCTGCGCACTTCTCACATTCTTCTAGGAGTTCAGAAAGACAGAGTTTTCTATGAAACCGTTTCTTGTAGACATTATTCATACCTTCACTCCTTTGAGTTGAGGTCATATCAGCATTGAAAGAGTCTCGTATGATGGCAGCCCAATGATCTTGTAGCTCATATAGACTTTTCACCCATTTGTGATCCTCGAGTTTATAGCGAACCAACATATTGCGTCATGATTTCTCAAAACAAGTGACTGGCCTATCTTCATATACACATTTCTTGAATTCAGATAGAAACTCACGATGTTCACCAATCACCTTACCAAGATGTTTAGCAGCATTTTGAAAAATATGCCACAAACAAAGCCGATGCCTTGTGTTTGGAAATACAATGCTAATTGCTGCTGCCATGGCAGCACACTGATCCGTGAAAATTGTGCGAGGATGCTTACCAGACATTGCTGCTAGAAATGTGTTGAATAGCCAAATGAATGATTCAGTTCTCTTATTATATAGCAACGCAGCTCCGAAAATAATGGTCTGCTTATGGTGGTTGGTTCCAAGGAGAGGAGCGAATGGCATCTCAAATTTATTAGTCTGAAACGTCGTATCAAATGACAGTGCATCACCAAAGCATGAATAATCCATAATAGCTTGACCATCCGCCCAAAAAAAAATTAGTTATCTCACCCCCTTTCTCCTTGTCAATTTCTATGGCATAAAAAAAGTAGGATTCTCTAACTGTTTATTTTTTAAATATTCAAGCAAAGTTTATGCATCATTGGCTGGCAAATACATCCTGCGCTCCCGACCAATCTCGTTATTGCAATCCACCCGTGAGAAAGGTACATTCTCAGTTTCACCATACCACTGCTTGAAAAAATCATACGCTTGAGCTGGCTTCATTCCAGCCTCTCGTATTTGATTGATTAAATGTTTATCCGCTTCTATAATATGATGATGTGACCTCAACTTGTGTGTCTTATTTGAACTTGTAAGATAATGATTATGCTGAAGCTCAACCTTCTGGATCTTCCAAACTCTATCTCGACTAACACTAAATTGAACACGAGCTTTGCAAGACGATCTAGTTGTGTCATTTTCATTTAAAGTTTCATGCGTGGAGTGAGTACCTCTTTGTCCTTGGTTGCTGCAAACAAGATGCTTCTGATATATAGTTTTGTCTGCTCTACGCCTCGTGTCACTCTTTCTGATACTAAACCCAGTCTTCCTTGCATAGTAGTTGTACATGTTATATGCATCATCCTCTGTTTCAAAATACATCCCGACTTCTGGTACAATAACCTTTTCTCCATGTTCCTCAGCCACCTACGGTAGATTGGTAAAAAAAAATTGATAAAACTATAACACAAAAAGTTATACAGTAATCCTAACTACATCAGCTCTATGATAGTAATACCTCGGCTGGTGAACCCTGAGGTGCCATTACTTGAGATATTTCTGGAATGGATGTACTAGTATGGTCAAAGACGAACTGCAAAACAAGATTACATTAGGCAATACGATTGCAAGATGATGTTAGGCAATACGATCGATGTGCAGACTGAAATTATACACACGTAAAAGCAGAATGTTTCTACAAGACTTCAACATCACAGGGAACTAGATCAATCCCTAATCCCTATCTAACCTGGCAGTGTTTGCAGCCTCGTGCTCGGGGAAGTTGGTACGCAGCAGGGGACGCGAGATGATCTCGATGTCAACATGATCTTGAGTCTCGACGCCAGCGGCAGATGGTAGCGCTGGAAGGGGAATCGACTCGGCGCCGACGACGGTTGGTACAAGTGGAGGGCAAACTGACTCGGTGCCGATGGCATTTGGTAGAAGTAGAGGTGAAAACGAATTGGTGCCGGCGGCAACTTGCAGCAGCAACGAACGGGAAATCGACTCGGCGCTGGCGGCAGTTGGCAGAAACGGATGGGAAATTGACTCCATGCCAGCGGTGGTGACATGATCGACGTCGTGGGGTGCTTGAGCTTCAACCCGATGGCGATTTTCCATTTGTCGCCGCCAAGGGCTTGGGCTTCATTTTTTCGTCGATCGAGGAACGAGAGAGTTTTCCGTCAATTGTTGTTTGCCTGTTTCTTACGAACGAGTTGCAGACGAAGCCAAGCCGATGGGCTTGAGGCGGGCTTGATCATCGGCTCAATCGGCTGGGCATGGGAGGCAGCGGGGCTGCTTTAAGATGTGGCCTGGATGACACGTGGCTTAAATCTGAGGGGCGCTGTAAATCAATGGATTTGCAGCACTGCTGCAGAGAATTTCTTTCCGGGCCATTGCATCAAGGCGTTCGTGGCCTATACTTCGTCGTCGCCAACATAGTGTTGGAAATAAACCCGACCTTGGTGCGTTCCAGGGCGAGGCGCGTGTGTGCATGCGTTCAGTTTGTTAATTAGGTCGTGTGTGAGTGTGTGCATGCAGATTAGCTGCAAGCGTGTTGGGTGGGTGCAGGTTGGCCATGTCTAGCGGCAAGCTCGGACGCCGCCCTGGTCTCACGGAGGAGCGAACGGCTCACGACGAGAAGTGGCCGGGTCGTGAGGAGTATAGTGCAAACGTGCGCGTGAAGGCCGTAGGAGTCAGTTAGCAGTACTGTTAAATCGCTTTGGCATTCGTTGCCGAGTTCAGTGAAAAGAAAACATTGGCGTTGCGGGCGTTCTGTCGCCGGCAAATCTCTCGTGTCCTTGTGTTCGATCCTGAGCCATTTCCAACACATAGTACCCTACGCGTGGCGGCGTTTCCCTGGCAGCGAGGAGGAGACCCGTTGGCAGCTCGGCGGCGTTTCCCTGCAGATGGCGAACATGGAGCGGAAGCAGGAGCTCCTGGTGCAGGGGTAGCTTTGCGTGTTTGCGTCGAACACCTTGCCTTCTTACAGGTTGCCAGTCATGGCGTGCAACTATCGTGAGAAAGAGTTGGGTCGGCAGGTGATCAACTAATTCAGAACTCTGCATTGTGAACAAAAGAAGTCGCATTGCTTATATGTATATATGGTCTTATATATGCAAAGAAAATGTTAATGTTACTGCTGAGGTCTGTTCCCTTGAGCTCCATCGTTTTATTGTGCGTACAAGTTATTCCAATTTTAAGTCACAGTAGTCGCAAAGTGCAAAGGTTATAATAGCACAGTATTTGTCGTGGACCTGTGATAGTGAAATGTTGTTGGCGTTTTATATGTCTGCATCGGCAGGTACTGTGATGCCGCTTGAAAACTCCAGGCATCAGGAAGGAGATTCTTCAGAGAATGTCTTGTTGAGACAGCGAAACCATTGTAGCGTTGTGCATTTGTCTGAATTCTGACTTTCTGGGTACACAGCCAGCACGAAAACGGCTGGATGATCTCGTCTGATCTTAGTGAGTTTGATATTTTAACAGATCATCATGTGTGTGAAATGTCGTTTCCTTTTATTTCTTCAATTCTTGCAGTTTGCGATACTTTGCGTCAGAATGCTACTGTTTCCTACCAGCAGAGAAGGTTCACGTCCCAGTTTCTATCATTCGGATGTAACGATTCAGAATGACACGGCCGAGCTACGCATATCTGAAGCTAACGGCAAAAACATGAATTGGCATTTATAAATCCTAACATCATTGATGCTCAGAGCCTAGGCCATCAAGACCATGGACATGGAAACGTGTGATGGGTAGACACTGCTGAACTGAAGATAGCAGATTGATGACCTGATGAAATTTGTGTCACCAAGGTTTGTAATAGCAACGCCTACATGCCAGATGATTTATCCTATGCTGAAAACTTGTGGCGCGTAGTTTTTGTATATATAGGATTGTTACAAGACCTAAAAGTGAAGGATTATTGTGACCCGTGGGAAACTGTTGTATTGTCCCTAGTATAGTCCTAAAAATGAAGGATGATTATTGTGAGGATTACACTAGGATTGTTACAAGACCTAAAAATGAAGGGTTATTTTGAGGAGTATACTTGTGGGAAACTGTATGATCTCTAGTATAGTCCTCTGAGTGAATTGTTTTTTGTTACAGGAACTTAAGGAAGAAACTTAAGGCATCGAATGTCCACAGAAATAACATTACCAGACCGCAGTTTGGAAAAAGCAGACAGAGCTGTTTTAGTCAGCTGCATGACATCTGATACTAATGATGTGTAGGTGATCCTGCAACTTTCTGAACTGTACAAGCTTTGTAGAAGTCTTACCTTCTATCATTTTTCGTGTTAATATATTTTTGGATGTGTACTAGTGCTAATATAGGGTACACTCATGTCTCCCCAATTGGATTAGAGAGAGCATGCTTGAACTCAACCATGTTTCCAGTTTGCAATTTCAGTGCTGAGTTTATGTCAATTTCGGGTTACAGGAGTTTGCTTGAGAAATAGAATTGAGAAAGCTGAATATTTGAGGGCCCTTCTAAGCAAGCCCACTCTTGTCGAGGGCAAAATAGCAAGTATCTCCGATCGATCCCTATCGAGATTCTTCTGGCAGCTGCTGTGCTCGGTCCTCAGCTGGCGGCGGCGCGACGTGGCTTCGACTTCAAGCGGCAGCTCGGCGGGCTCACCGACGGCGGACAGTCGAGGGGGCGAGCCGGCAGGCATGGCGGTAAGGCGGAGGCGCTGAGCTTGCATCGACACATCTAAGTCGGAGGTGACGCACAACCAGGCTTCAACTGCGGCGGCCGACGGCGATTAGTGACGGGCGCCGGCGCGTGGCGCGAGCAGCAGGGCCGTAGGTAACGCCTCTGTCCAGACCAAGACTCGTTTCTATTGCATTCAAAGATTGGCTGAGAGTGAGAGCATTTGTTTGTCATTTGATTGTAGATTTTTCGAGATGTTCAAATGAACATTGTTGACATATTTTTCAAATTAAAGCAATGCCCATGGTCGTAGTACTAGTACTCCAAATACTGATAAGAGCACAAATGTAGAAGGATACCCAATGTAGAAAACATACTAATTGAACCTGAACCGAAGAGGGGAAAAGTTGATTTTCGTTTCTCAGATATTGTCGTAGTCTAAGTATTTATGTGTTGTCATTCTTTTTGTATGAATATTTAAATTTCAAAATTATGTATGAGACAATTTGAATTTGTGTCTACGTTCAGCATCCCCTACAAATTTTGTTTGGATCCGCCACTGCATGCGCCTTGCCGTGAATCCTCTGTTAGCTTATGGTTTGTATTATTGTTATACGTCCTGGTTGCTGAGAAGACCTGCGCTTTAATCTCCAGGCTTATGGCAATGATGTGATTGGTTTATTTGCCGTGAATCCTCTGTTAACCACAAATTATATAAATTGAGTAATACAAATTGTACTCTGACCTGCTAATCCTTAAGAACGTCATTTTTTTGGCTCATAATCAATTCTATGGAATAGAGGAATCAGTTCTATGCCTTCTCTTGAATCAGTTCTATTACTGTTTAGTGCTTATATTTCTTAATCTAACTGATATTACCCTATGCAGCAATCAAGGACGACCATCAAATTTCATGCTAATGCAGTAATGCTTCTTGTTATTGCCTCGTCCTGGCTCTGAGGTATTTCATTTCAGACCTCCTTGTGGTAATGAGAAGAATTCATGAAGCAAAATTTGTCATAGTATACCACCCTGTCTCAGCAGTCCTATCGAAGAAATCTTCAAGGATAATGCTTGCACGATGTAGCGTCATAGGGTAAAATATGAAATGCCTTCATGACAAATTAATTGATTGAATATGCACTTATGTCAATACAGTTAGGTAATGATCTGAAACTTGTTTTTTGTCGAGCACCTGAACCTAGTCCTACACTGTACGGAAGAGTTAGCATCGCGAAGGCACCCACGGTGCGGTGGTAGGTCCACCGGCTGGAAAGGGTGCCCACCTGGGTTCGCTCCCTGGTGCCACACTATGTGTAGAAAACGTGCCCACTTTCTTGTGTAGTGGGTCTCTTCTTAATGCAATGTTTAGTGGGATGTCTCTTCCACTAAATCGGTTTTTTTAGAAGAGTTTGCATCGTATGATCCTAAAAACTGGAATATATAGAGACCAACACATTGCAAGGTTCAGAGACTCTAGTTTCTCGAAGGTGCATACTAACTTGCTGATTGCAAATGCAATTTATTTTTCACAGTAAAGAAGTGTCTATCGGCTCTAAAACAACATTAGCATTTGATAATCTCAAGGGTCCATAACTCTTATGAACATAAATTAAATTTTTCATTTGGTTGAGTAGTTACATGCTGAGAGTAATACTTTTAGTGACCCAAGCAAGTGCTTCAGCAGCAAGAACGCTGAGGATGTCAGTGAGTTGGTTCTGAAGTTCTCCTAGAAGCGCAAATTTATTCGAGCAACGCTAGATTAGCTACTTTAATATTGCAACTGGTTCGTGAATATGACACTTGAAGTGTTTTTCTGTGTGATAAGTCATATAACATTTCTTACAGTTGGATGTACTGGGCAATGCAAATGATCCTATCACTTGTTTTCTGCTTGTAGCCTGTGTTTTATGCTAAAATTCATTGTTAACTTGCAGAAAAATTATTCAAATTCTATAGCACAGCAGTTTGGTGAAGATTTTATTTGGCGTCAAGTTGAGCAAGGTATTATTTTTTAACCTAAATGGCTTAAGTAATATGCCAAAAAGTATAATACCATAGTTTCTTAATTGTTTCCTTGCAGGAACTGTCAGGTTTGTGTAAATATAAATTTCTAGAGTTTCTTAATTGTATGTTATATTTAGTAATATAGGTAATTCCTTTGTCTCAGTAGTGTTCAAGAAAGGAGTACAATTGATATAATTTCCAGAATATGTTGTTTTGCTGATCTGCATTTTCCCCCTAATGAATGAACCTCTTGGTCACTTGCAGATTATCAATTGTGAGCAAGAGGATATGGACCATGAATAATGTTTCATGATTCATGCATATTAATTTGGTCCATTTTTCTAATTTTTCTGTTATAACTAACGGCAACATAATAAATTTCATTGCAAACATAAATCTTATGTTATTTTGTCTGCTCAAATTAGTTTAGGAAATCTGAGAGCTCTCTTTAGTGAACACAAAGATTTCTTTCTATATTTCAGTACTTGTAAACATAAATTTGAGGTAATCTATAGTAACCTCGTGAATTTAAACATATATTTTCAAGTTATAGTAGGTTTACCTATGAATTTGTGCAGGTTTTACATGACGATGCAGACGGACTGTATGCATTGTTCAACAAATGGGCCTTGTAGAGAAATTTCGGCTGTGTATTCTATAGAGGGGAATTCAGAGTAAAAAAAACACATGTTTACTATTTCGGGTATGTATGCACTGTAGTTACATTTAACTGAGAACATGATAGTAGAAGGCTTGAAATGTGAATTTGACATCATTTTTTTCTTGCAACAGTAGGCTTAATCATGAACTGCTTTGTCTTCATACAGTAGTCTTGATTTGTTGCAGCCTTTTTGGTGACGAGAAAGTGCCTGACAAAAGTTTTATGAACATACTGTAGATGTGTATGACCATCACCATCAACCCTATCGGAGTAATGCCCGCCGCAGTTTCCTTGACGGCTGCGACCTGCACCTCCGCCACCGCCACCATTTCCGAGCTCCTGTTGCATTGCCCCTCCCTCTCCGCCGTCAAGCAGGTCCACGCCCACCTCCTCCTCCGGTCGCACCTCCGCCGCCCCTTCCCGTACAACTACTTCCTCTCCAAGCTCCTCTCCTTACCCTTCTCAAACACCACTGCCGCCGCCACCTCCGACTATGCCCTCCTCCTCCTCGCCTCCCACCCGTCCCCCACCGCCTTCTCCTACAACGTTGCCATCCGCTTCTTCGCTTCCTCGTGCCCGGCCACCTCCCTTCGTCTCTTCCTCTGCATGCTCCGCGCCGCTCTTCGTCCTGACGCCTACACCCTCCCTTTCCTCCTCCTCGCTGCTGCACGATGTCCGGCCCCCGCCCTCGCGCGCTCTACGCATGCGCTCCTCGAGAAGATCGGGCTAAGGGACCATGATCACACTGTCCATTCCCTCATCACCATGTATTCCAACCTCAGTGATCCCTTGGCTGCGCGCAGGGTGTTTGATAGAATTGCCTACCAAGATGTTGTCTCCTGGAACTCTATGTTGAAGGCGTATGAGCGCGCAGGGATGTCATCAGAGGTAGCTGGAATGTTCCGGTCAATGGTTGAAGAGGGTAAGGTGGCGCCCAATGGAGTGACCATGGCGGTTGTGCTGTCATCTTGCAGAGGCGCAGGTGACTTGGTTCTTGGGAGGTGGGTGGAGGAATGGGTGAGGTCCACAGGGATGGTGGTCGACTCACTCATTGGATCTGCACTTGTCGGGATGTATGAGAAGTGCGGAGAGATTGAGGAGGCACGACGTGTGTTCGACGGCATTGCTGATAAGGATGTTGTCGCGTGGAATGCCATGATCACCGGGCAAGTATTATATATAGAGAAAAATGCTTCAGTTCTTAATAAGTTCCAAAAAAAAATCTAATTAATTCTACATTTTCTTGCCTGATTATTTACAAATAGCATATCAGATGATGCAGGTATGCACAGAATGGTATGTCAATCGAAGCCATCGCATTGTTTCACGGCATGAGGGAAGCAGGTGTGCGTCCTGACAAGATTACTTCGGTTGGAGTCCTTTCATCTTGCGCTGTGGTTGGCGCTCTGGAGCTTGGTACTGAATTAGATAAGTATGCCTCACGCAGAGGCCTCTACAGTAATGTCTATGTGGGGACATCGTTAGTGGACATGTATGCTAAGTGCGGAGATCTTGATAAAGCCATACAAGTGTTTCAGAAGATGCCATCCAAGAATGAAGCTTCATGGAATGCATTGATCTGTGGGCTTGCCTTTAACGGCCGTGGCCATGAAGCTATTCAGCAGTTTGAACTGATGAGGCGTGAGAAAGGGCTTCAGCCAGATGATATTACTTTCATAGGCGTGCTTTCTGCTTGTGTGCATACTGGGCTACTCTAATATGGCCGTCATTTATTCAGTTCTTTGACACCCTTGTTTAAGATCATTCCCAAGATCGAGCACTACTCATGCATGGTTGATTTGTTAGCACGAGCAGGACATTTAGAAGAAGCATGGTATTTTCTTGAGAAGGTTCCTGGCAAGGTAGATGCTGTAATGTTGGGTGCGTTGCTGGCTGCTTGCCGGAAATGCAAGAACGTTGAGGTGGGTGAGAGGGTCATGCATAGGATTATGAAGCTGGAGCCATCAAACTCGTGGAACTATGTGGTGTCATCCAAGATATATGCAACCACCGATAGGCTGGATGACTCAGCAAGGATGATTGGATTAATGAGAGAGAGGGGTGTCAGCAAGACTCCAGGTTGCAGCTGGGTTGAGGTTAATGGCAAAGTCCTTGAATTCTATGCAAGCACAGAACCACAACATGGTGCAGAAGAGATGTATGAACTTATGGACACTTTGGTTGATGACATGAGACTTGAGGGATATGTTCCAAACCTTGATCTGGTGTAGAGTTTTCAGGAGCATGTTGCTTCTTGTCTGTTTTTGCAGAATGGAAGAGACAAAGGAACAAGTTCACAGTAACCATTGCAAAATCACAAATCCCATATATGCCACTTGTGTCTCAATGACAGATGGGACCCACCGGTGTCACTGATAGTGGCATATTTGGGATTGGGCAATTTTATAATGGCTCCTATGAAACTATTCCAAGGAACAACATAGCCTACGATATTGTGAGACGTATACTGTTGTGAAGCACCAAATCAAGGCAACCTCCATACATTAAACCTCTGCAATAAGTGTTGTTTTCCCAATTGCAACCTCGGCTACAATCCCGTGAATAACTCTCCAGCATGTCATGTTATTCTTGACAAAAGGTATTTGTTTCTTCTGCCACTTAAATCAAATGTAGATAATATAGAATGTCTGTTTTGACATTACATTTTTGGCTACTTCCAGCACCATAGCCACGTTGCACAGAGAACGCTAGTGGTGCTACCGTGTGCTCCCGTGAACAGTTAGCCATCCTATTAATAATTTATCAAAACACCCTTGATAAAAGTTTACAACTATTGATATAAGTCCTTGTCCATGGCATTACTATGTTTAGCTCCCTGAATTAGACGTCGTCTCATTTTTGCTTCTGATGAGGTGTTCCGTGGGTACCGAGGAGACGCATTTTTGGTGGATCTGTGTGGGCTTGTTCAGTTGTTTGCTAAGGATGATGTCCTGTAACCTGTATACATTGTTGTTTGGGGGAAAATCTATTTATATGGTCCTGTCTATGTTCAACCCAATCACTACTATGCTAGATGCTGAATCTCTGTATGATTCATCGTCATGTAGAGGTTAATGCGTAACACTCTAAATGTGTCAGCTAGACTTTATTTCCTGTTTAGATCGAGGAGGTTTGTTCTCTCCTCCCATTTTTCATATTTTAATGTTACAAGAACTAGAATATAAACTCCTGATTTTAACATGATCTCAGAATTCACAGGGCCTCATTACATGCATAGATAACATCATGGTGTGTTGGCTGCTTCCAGTTGAAGCGACATCATTTATGTAAGTTGTTGATTTTTTTTCGTTTGGGGAACTTTCTTATGCACAGTTGCTTTTTTACAACCCGGATTTGGTGCCCAGTTAGGCGCACATCCTATGTCCTAACAACAGCTCATTATGATTGAGATTGAAGTTTGAAGACAGCCCGGCCTGTCCTTTATGGATCGAGGTATTTGCTATTTTACTCATGATAAGAGTGGGCTTTAATAGAATGCCGGTCAAACATTAGGTTTCGTTGAAATACTCACCGAAAGATTGATACATTGGTAAAATGTCCACCTCCGTTTTCTTGGATAAAATTACCTCCATCTTCTTTCTTCCTGCTCCCTCATGCGGCGTCGTGGCCAATGTCCAATGCCGCCTACGCTGTCATGCTCCGAGCCTCCAACCGCCGTCCGCGCTCTCTAGCTTTAACCGTCGCCCATGTCCCCTCCCTAGCCTGTAGGCCACGATGACCCTGGCGTGGGTGTGGAGGAGGTTTTCTACGTCTTACCACCTCACTGACGCTCATCTCTCGCGCCTGTGATGATGTAGGTGACGTCATATCCACCACGAGGCCACCACGTGACCGGTTCTTTGATGACTCGTTGATGTTGGAGACATGGCGCCAATGAGAGGAGGAAGGAAGATGATGATGATAACTCGTCAAAAAATAAATGAGACGTGGGTCCGGTGTGTCAATTTTTTAGCATTTTAAGAAAGCTGAATATTTCACGCACGGATCCCTTCTTTCCTGGACACGTTCGAAAGTTGAGGTGGTGCAAACAATGCGAGAAGGTGGTTTTTCAGCAGCATCAACTAAGCATCAACTATGACCATTTATAAAGATTGTTACTCCATATAGAGAGGGAATTAGCTGAAGTTTTAATTGAATCTTGTAATAGGGAAGCAAATTCGGTGGCACATAAACTAGCTAGGGATGCTTTTATGTCAAAATTTCGATGTATTTGGGTCGATGAACCCCCTAGCTCAATCATAGGAACGATGATGAATGATGTAACCCTATTTGCTGGTGAATAAAGTGAGTCGAATGGCATTTCCTAAAAAAAAAATGTTTGCAAAGCAAATTAAGAAGGATATGAGGTCAAAGAAGGAAGGACAAAGAGAAATTGGAACCATAACATTACAATTCTTCAAGTTTCTAAAAAAGTAATGTTATGGTTACAATTTCAGAAGTTGTAATGGTAAATTTCAGAAACGTAGAAATTATAATGGTATAAATCTAATTAACCCGAAAGAAAATGAGTAGCTATCCCCACTGCCACTACGGTGGATTTCCCGAGCGTAGATCCCTTGTCCACTTTCATTCCGAATCCTCCTGCATCGATGGCCTTTGTTCTCCCCTAGTCTAGATTCTCCTCTGCTGCTACGGTCTCTCACCATGCCCCTAAGCTAGCTAGGTGGTCTCGCTGTTAGTATGGCCTCCAACCTCGTACCTTCCGTCACCGATTACGGTGGCCTAGATCCTCCTGACCTCCACAGCGCTCTTGCGCAGCCCACCTATCCAACTCTGCCACTGATGCCCTGCAGCTGCAGCAGCCTGGTCGTGGCCATCTTGCCCGCTTACGATTTTACTGACAGCCCTCCTCCGAACCAACCAATGGCTATAAAACTTGACTCCTTGAGCCAAAACACATCTGGTTCCCAGATGGGTTCTTGTAAATGGCCTGTTTATGGTGTAAGTACTGGTTGTGTACAGATTCCTATAGATTTGGTGAGGAATTCTGTAGAATGTTTCATGGTTTACGATCCTCTTGGGAAACGATTGTCAGTAAGCATTGGTGAGGCTGCACGGAACCCAGATGCTCCGTACGCCGTAGCGTCCTCCATGGCCCTCGACTTGAGCGCAATGCTAGTGGGGGAGGATCATATAGGCCAAATTGGTCTTTTCTCCTCGATCGGGCAGCTCGCTCAACTGCAGACCTGGAACTTGACAGTTGATAGGCCCCTACCCAAGGATGGCTCACAAAAGTGGGTCATCATACTGTCATCGGTATTGGGTTCGGTAGCTGCGACTACCGTCATGGCTGCCGCTGTATATTGCTACTTGAACTCGAAATACAGACGGTGGAAAAAGGACCTGGATCAGCTCGCCAAGACTATGCAGAGCCTTCCGGGTGTGCCGACGCAGGTCGACTTCGCTCACATCAAGAAGGCCACCAACAACTTCCATGAGACGATGAAGCTAGGGCGAGGTGGATTTGGCGCTGTGTACGGATGCACACTTCCCGCTGCTGCTTCTAGGACCGGGCAACCCATGAGGGTCGCCGTCAAGAAGTTCACGCGGGAACTTACAGACCGGCGCTACGAGGACTTCCTCGCTGAGGTCAGCATCATCAACCGTCTCCGCCACAAGAACGTTGTCCCACTCGTCGGTACGTGCTCCTACATACATTTTCGAAACCTTCTTATATGTATTTTACACCCTGGATGCTGCTTAATTAGTTTATTACTAGGATGATCAACTGTCAATCTGTCAAACACAAATAAAGTAGCACTAGGACTGCACATGCCTTCATATTGCAACGTTCCTTCTTCAAGTAGAGTTACTAGTGAATGGAAACAGTCAATAACTTGACTATATGGTTTTCTAATAGTTGGGGTACAGCCGTAGTTTTGAGTTACAAAAGATACAAATAATCATAGTTTTCTCAAATTTTTGGTTCCAAAAGTCGTAGTTTTCTATTATTACTTGGGTACAAATAGTTACAGGTTTTGAAATCTACTCTATTTTTATTAATCCAAGGAAGTGAGTGCCAGATATATATTATCACTGATTATATATCCAAATCTTATGAAGAACCAAAAGAATGATCTGAAATAATTTATATATGATGATAACACATGTATCTTGTTTACGAATAGTATTATAACATCAACAATATAATATATATTCTGATAAATTGTAGTATAATTTAAAATGAAACAAAAACAAAAAGAGAGGTTCTTATTTAATTATGTGCGTTATTGTCTAAATTATAACTCGTTGTCTAAATTATAACTCGTTTCAACTTTGTCCTAATAAGTCCAGCTTATTTAATTTTGACCATGTTTTTGTAGAGAGACGAGTTTTCATGATGCATTTACTAGTTAGACAACATAAAACTAGTTTCACACTAGATAGACCATGAAATATATTTTCATGATGCATTTATTTGATATTGTACACATATGTTTATAAATTTTGTAAAGTTAGACATGTTGAACTTAGACCCTGTTTGTTTCAGCTTATAATCTATTAGATTAATTAACCTAGCTTAATTAATCTAGTAGGGAAACAAACAGGACAGATTCATTAATCTAGAGGGCAGATTATTATAATCTAATAATCTTCTCAAAGGTGTTTATTTTGGATTATTTTGGCAAAAGACCAACTACCCTTTAGTTGTTCCATGAAATTACAAGTCCTGCCATTCCCTAATCTCCCGACCCACAACTTGATCCTGCTTAAATAATCTAGGAAAACAAACAATGTTTTCAGATTAATTAATCTAGCTTAGATTAATTAATCTACCCACGAAACAAATAGGGTCTTAGAATAAATGTAAAATGACCTATATTTTTTTAAGAGGTTGAACTAATGAATTATTATTCCATTCTCATTCTGATGCAAGTAGTAGTGCCTAATAAAACAGGTTGGTCTTACAACAAAGGAGAGCCCCTACTTATATATGAGTATATGAAGAATGGTAGCTTGGATCAACGCCTCTTCCAGAGGAGTAGTGACTTTGACCAGGGAAGGAAGCAACAAGATACAGCAATTGGGCAATGGGTGACCCGCTACCGCATTGCTAGGGATATAGCTATGGGACTGCAGTACCTGCATCATGAGCACGAGCCGATGGTGCTGCACCGCGACATCAAGGCAAGCAATATAATGCTCGACTCCGACTTGTGTGCTCGTCTAGGAGACTTTGGCATCTCCTGCACAGTCGATGCGGAGAGGAGCTCCGTCACTGGTGTCGCCGGTACCATTGGCTACATGGGTCCAGAGTACGTGGTCAACTACAAAGCCACACGCCAGACTGACATCTTCGCATTTGGGGTTGTCATCCTTGAGATTGTCACAGGCAAGAAGAACATGCACGTCCCAGCTGACGATGGCCACATCACTCAGTGGGTGCGGCGTCTTCACCGGGAGGGTGCGCTGCTACAAGCTTTGGATGATAAGCTCATCCCTAATACTCCTACTAATAGTGAGACAGATTTCCTTATTGAGGAGGCCCAACGTTTACTGCTGCTTGGTTTGGCGTGCACCAACCCCAACCCGTCCAGTCGCCCGAGCATGACGGAGGTACTTCAGGTCATCAACAAGTTGGCTCCATCGCCGGACATGTCTCTGGAGCAACCATCACTAGGGTTAGGGTGGATCTCCGAGGACGGGTCTTCAGTCAGTTCATCTGAATATGGTCTACCAGCAGCTGATCATTCAGACAGCAAGACCAAGCTGGGACAGTGCAACAAGGAGCAGCGACTGCCGGCGACTGGCGGAGGACACGTCTCTATTTATTTAACAGAGTCAGAGGTGAAACATTAGGAGAATACCGATGCCTCAGATCCGCAAATGGTCATCGTCTTCCTCAATCATGGGCCATAACTCAACACAGATACAGGGTCACTCTACGCCACCCCTCAGGTGGAGAGTTTCTTTTACTAGCCCAAAATATGCAAAACTTGTCAGATGTATTAATATGTTGTATTTTGTTTTTAGGAACTTTGTAAAAAACTCATTTCTCCTTGATTTCATCAGAGAGAACATGTTTGACCTCAACCATGTTTCTGGTTTGGAGTTGTAGAGAGTTCTGCGATTTGAGTACTGATCATTGTTTGCAAAGTACCAATTCCAGCCTCTGCATCAAAAGATATACATATGTAACTATGACAGTTAAAAGTTTCATCCTCGATTTCTCATACGATTAGAGAAAATGGAGCAAAAACAAGAAAATAAAATAAAGAAAAGCCCCTATCCTCGAGTCATTGGCATTTATTATTGCATCATGATTGATAACTCGTTTCAGGACGGTGTCCTGCTAGCCCATGGGCACAGCCGTCGGCATGGCACAAAATTGCTTAACTGTGCCGGGCCAGCACGTTAAACACGGCAGCCCATCTAGAAAGATGACCCATTTAAGGTATAAATTCTGCAAAAAGTGCTGAAAAGAAGGGAAACTAGAATTTGAACTCGCAACATATAAGAATAGAGTGGGTGGCCTTACCACTAGACCAAGTTATTGTTCTTGTCTAGTTTTTGAATTACAATTGTATTTAACTATTATATAAACGGGTCATGTCGTACCAACGCAGACCGTAAAATTTGTCCAAGCACAGCTCATAGTGTCGGCTAGCCCAAACATGAGATAGAACCGATCGTGCCATGCTCGAACTAGGCTTTTTTCGTGCTTTGGGCAGGCAGCCAGGCACGACCCGTTTGACAAGCACTACGCATAGCATAAGCACATAAGCTAGATGAATTGTGCTCCATGGGCCATAATTATATGTTTCTCCATGGGCTATGGCATTCATTTGAAAAAAAAGGGGGTTAAGCCCAATTCCATTTCCAAACGAAAACAGGAGTCAAAGTAATAAGTGAGGCCTCGTATTCAGGTGAACTAATGAAACTTGATTGATAGACATAATACTTCCTCTGGGTTTAAACTGTTGATGCCATTGTCTTTATTAGCTATATTTGATCATTTATTTTATTCAAAATATTAATTAAAATATAAAATTATAAGATAGAATTTAACTTTTTTAATAATAAAATACATCATAACAAAATAGCTAATAATTTTTCAATTCTTTTAAATAAATTGATGGTCAAACGTAATTTAAGAAATCAATTGCATCAACAATTTAAATTCTGGAGAAAATACAAATTTTGATGAGGAGCAAGTGTGAAGGAAAAATATCATCTACTTTTGCTCTTGAGCACGACGGAGGCGACTCGTGCTCTCAAGCAAAAAAGATGACTTCGTCGACCTGTGTACACCCTCCCGCCGTCCCGCAATCCACAGATCCGCTGAGCAGCAGCCAACTGAGGGCAGCAATTAATCGAGAGCGGCATCTGGTGATTATGATTTGCGTTGATCTAATGAATAACAAGATTATCACGCTCTAGTAAAAGATGGGCCTCTCACTCACTGACTGATATAAGATCGAGCGACGACTGGACGACACATGTCAGATGAAAACGAAAGCGTAACTAAAAAAACATTGAACAATAGCAATGCCTAATGAATTGTTTCTCGCACCTGGTAGGTTTGTGATACCGAGTCGCTACGATACAAAAAATTTCGTTCCAAGCACGACCGTACGTGCTATATATGTGTAAATTAAACTGAATATAAGCACGTCGGTCTTTGCAAATGTATGCCCGCACGCGCGCCGCTCGTGTAGATGCATGCCGTCGTAGTAGAATGTTTAATTTTCGTCGTCTGGCACTCTAACCTAGTGCCGTGTAGCGAGATTTTTTTTTTCTCTACAAAAACAAAGTCCACAGCTACTAACTCTAAATCCTAATGCGGCCATTAGTCGTACCTATAACCCTGTCACTATGGAAAACGACAGCCATATATATAATCGTACAGATTGGCGGTCATCTAACTCTTCTCACTTATTTCATTCCAGTATATACTTTGTTTTCCAGAGGAGCCAGCAGGTAGTCTTTAATTCCTCTAGTAGGAACTGAGAAATGACATCGGTGTGACTAATTGTGTTACCCTGAAAAAAAATAAAGGTAATTGCTTGCATTGTGTTGTGTGCATCCTAAATTCCTAAGTACACGTGATGATCACCTAATCCTTCCAAACGATTATATTGTCACCAAAAATAATGACCACCGTCAAACGCAAGCACAAATTTTAGTTTTAATGTTTATAAAATGTTGCACGCATTTTTAAATGCAAGGTGAACCACTCCCGCGTTTGCTTCCTGAACTAGATTGTCGGTGTTGTCGTTCTTGCGTTGCACACTAGTAAGACACTTTTTTTTCACTAGTTGAGAAAAGAAAATAGGTAATATGTATTGATATCTCATATATTGACCAAATATATATAAATATTTTTGTAAGAACACCTCTACAATATATGGACATAGCTGCACTCGCGCGTTGAGCCGTGCAAACCAGCAGTGTAATCATTCAGACATAAATCTAATACAAGCTTCTGGGGAACAAGCATTGTTGCTTTCATCATAATCTCTGCCTACGCACAAGCACAATGGTCTCTGCCTGTGTGCGAGAGCGAGACGATGACTGACCGAATGAAGGGCCCGAAATGGTCGCCCCAAATCGAGAACGACGAGCGAGTCCTTGCTTTGAACAATGGATCCGTCCAAGGAGACTGACTGACTGGGCATGCATGCACCCGTGTGGAGCCCACGCACCCCCATATGACTCCAGCTACACATGGGCCAGGATGAATGAATACATTATCTTATCGCAAATAATGGGGGCACCCGTGATCATCCGTTGCTACTGATCAGAGCATCAACTCCACTCGCAAATCAGTCCTCGCTTTGGCCCGATCAGAGGAGGGGAGCGAGATCTTCCGTGACAATTAACTTTACACGTTACTACGTACTGTGCTAGTGGCAAAGATAAAATATGGTATGCAATCTTATAACCTGAGACGAGACTACTTGCATCGGAGATGGTGTTAGAGAAAACAAAGCACAACCGGACGAAACAAGCAAGGATCATATCACAATTCACATCCAAGGTATGGCCTAGCTAGCTAGTGAGATGACACTACTTTATAGCTTAATTTGGCTCCTCTGCCTCCGTTCAACCTCCCTCTGAAACTTCCTGTCATCAATAGTATCCACCATGCGCCAAAGGCCTCACTTTCAGCAATCACGCCAATTGATCACGGCCTTGCTCAAGAGTGGAATTATCAGGGTCAGGACCTTCTTGTAGTGATGCTGTTCGATATCTTTACACGAAATGCAGCCATGAAAAGAGCAGCCTTTTTTCCCCAGCAAAAATTGAGGTTATGTGGGAGTGGCGATGTTAGGGCCAATATGCTTTGTGCTTAGAGCCATCTTGATCTGTCTTGGGGCAGGATAAGCATGCTGTGTTTTTCTTTTCCTTTTGAAAGATGAAAAATGACGGACACTAATTTGATAAAAGTTCCAGTATACTACGTTAGTCATCCAGCCGAACATTCTCAATTGTTATGCAGCCAAGCAATGAGAGCAACCCTTGTTGGCCTCTAGGGCCGCCTACAAAGCACCCAAATCAACTCAATGATCACTGAAACAGAAGATTATGCAGAACTCATCAAATGAAAAGCGGTCAAGATTTGTTCCAGCGTTATGAATAGGAAGAAAGCACGAGCCAGTCTTCGATTCAGCAACAGAAAAAAAAAGGTAAAAGACAATGTTTGGTTGAGTAATAACGTTGTAATATTTAAGGTATGTTTGACAGGGTTTATGCTTAAAGTGTTTATAGTGTTAAAAGTATTTATTATGTTAAAATTACTCATAGTACTTATAGCGTTTATTATAGCATAAGCAGTCAATCCGTTTGGTAAAACTGCTTATGCTTATTTGTCCAAACTGCTTATGCTGAGAGAAAGGATCAATATAAGTAATAAAAGCTATATTTTGCTGTTTTGATCAAACTGCTTATGGTAGTACAAAATAGCAAATTGCTTATAGGTGCTTATACCTCATAAACACTTATGCTATTTTGTTGTTTGACACTTCAAACTGCTTATAGAATATAAACACTTCCAATAAACAATAGTATAAGCTCTGCCAAATACACCTTTTAACTTTAAACAGTTGCACTTGCACATTACTAGGGAAGATTGAGTTGGTTGCTTACTAACGTGTTGCACATTGCTGGGAGATATTGGGTTGGTGGCTTACTATGTAACATTTGATGACGGATGCTGCATTTTGTATGCTTTGTGTGCCTGAGTCGTATAGAATACTAGATGATTAGTATATATTTTACAAACACAGCACGGTGATTGAGCAAAATGGCCCTAGCATCCTCACTCCCTCTCCTCAAAAAAGGGCATAATTATTATATTTTCTTAAAAAAAAAGCCCATTCTTTTGGCCGCATTGCTTGTAAGATACTGAAAAGCGGTAAGCACCGCCAAAATGGATTCGAGGGAATCATGCGCCATCATCATCATGCGCTTCAAAATTGAACTCGCAACCACCATTTTTTATGCGAAAGCAAGGAACTTGTCTAATACCAGCGCCGACACAATTTCACGCACGGATCCCTTCTTTCCTGGACACGGTTTTCATCAAACCAAATTCCGCGTGCTTTTCGGAAATTACAGAGTATTTCAAACAGAGGACTTGCAAAACAGAGTCTATACAAAATTGGCTTTTTCGGGCAAAAAGTAACGGTACGGAAGAACATCGGAGGTGAATGTTTGCGGACCGGGTCGAACAAAGCGCTAGCATGTCCCCGAAAGACAAAAGAACAATTCTACCAATAGAAAGAAAAAAGTGAGAAATGATAGAAAACTATATATAAAAAACTGTTGAGCTTTTCAAAATTACAAGTGAGAAAAAAAAAAGTGATTGCTACTTGACGGCTGTGAATGAACGGAGCGTCAATTAGCGGTTACACTTTACTTACTCGGCTGATTCCGCAGTTAAGAATTCAGAGATATTTCGAATTTTCCCCTCTTTCTTTAGATTGTTGAGAAGATAGAAAGAGTGAGCGAGACAGTTGCCTTGATAAAAAGGCGTAAAGCCGTCGCCTTTCTTTCCCCCATTCCGCTCCTCGGCTCCCGGCACCCACCTCCCCCCCACTTCGCCGCCGGCGGGTGGAGTCGGGCAGGAGCCGTCGCCGCCGCCGCCGCCATGGGCCACGGCATCAGCTGCGCTCGCACCGGCGACGAGCACGACTACTTCCGCGCGGCGCAGGTCGGGGACCTCGACGCCCTCGCCGCGCTCCTCGCCGCCGGCCCCTCCCTCGCCCGCCGCGCCACCCTCTACGACCGCCTCTCCGCCCTACACATCGCCGCCGCCAATGGACGCCTCGAGGTACTACTAACTATCTCCTTCTCCCTCTACTGAACCTTTTTTGCGCCGTCGATCCCCTCCGCTCACTTACTTGGTCTCTGAATTAACCAACTCTTTTTTTTTTTTCCTTTCCTCGCAGGTGCTGTCCATGATCTTGGATCGGGGCGTGCCGCCGGACGCGGTGAATCGGCACAAGCAGGTGCTGGATCCGAATCAAAATGATGTTTATTTTTTCCATGTTCTTCTTGCAACTGTCAACAACGATCTCGATATTGGCCACTCAAAAGCCTCACCTTTTTTGCCCCCTTGTTTACTTTTCTTGTGCTTCAGACTCCGCTGATGCTCGCAGCCATGCACGGCAAGATCGACTGCGTTCTCAAGCTTCTTCAAGCCGGCGCCAATGTGAGGAAAAAAACTCGATTTCACAACTTTCCTCTTGCAAAGCTACTACACCTGCTAATTAATTAATTAATTAATTAATTAATTCGTTGCTTGATTCACGCATCAGATCTTGATGTTCGATTCGGTGCACGCGCGGACCTGCCTGCACCACGCGGCCTACTTCGGCCATGTGGACTGCGTGAAGGCCATCCTCTCGGCGGCGCAGACCACGCCGGTGGCAGACTCTTGGTGAGTGAGATCTTCTGTTTCCTCATTTTTTTTGAAAAAGCTGATGACTGGCTCTGTTCGCCGGCTGAGACTGCGTTCGCCGCTCACTTGCTGCTGTGGAAGCATCGCAGGGGTTACGCCCGGTTCGTCAACGTCAGGGACGACCACGGCGCGACGCCGCTGCATCTCGCGGCGAGGCAGGGCCGGCCTGGGTCCGTGCAGGTCTTGCTGGAGAACGGCGCCATTGTATCCGCTTTGACCGGCTCGTACGGGTAACACTTCTCATCTTGCCCTTGCCGGGCGGCACATTAGTTTTGGGAATGAGATTCATCACAATTGTGCTTCTTCTCTTCCTCAGTTGTATTGCAATCAAGTGCTGACCCTATGTGTGTTTGATTCATCCTGGTTGCAGCTTCCCTGGTAGCACATCGCTGCATTTGGCGGCTCGCAGCGGGAACCTCGATTGCATACGGAAGCTGCTCGCCTGGGGAGCTGATCGTCTGCAGAGAGACTCAGCAGGGTAAGTAAGGACAGTGTTTCCTGATTCGGCGTGCCTGAAAGAAACATCGGGACGCTGCTGTTTTAGCTGTTTTACCTACATTTAGTTGTTGGTTGGCGCACGCTTGAGCAAGATTTTAGGTGCGGTTTTTAAGTGGTTAGCTTGTCCTACTAGTCCTCTGTCCGTAAGTAGTTGGACTTGACTGATCGTTTAACAAGTGTGCGCGCCCACCAACCATTTTTTTCCCCCAATTCACAAATGCAAATCCCACTGCGGCTTCAACTTTGATTTGTGTGTATAAGTGTAATGCGTTGTTTCTGAATTGCTCATACTCTGTTGGTTGAAGCTTACTATGTGAAACAATTTTTTATCCCTGCAGGAGGATCCCCTATGCGGTGGCGCTTAAACGCAACCATGGAGCATGCGCAGCCTTGCTGAACCCCTCTTCGGCCGAGCCCATGGTGTGGCCTTCCCCGCTCAAGTTCATCAGCGAGCTGGATCCGGAAGCAAAGGCTCTCCTGGAGGCAGCCCTGATGGAAGCCAACAAGGAGAGGGAGAAGAAGATCTTGAACGGCACCAAGTACTCTCTCCCGTCACCTTCGCATTGCGACGATGACGACGCCGACACTGCCGACGACGATGCATCCTCGGAGGTACTCCATCCTCCGAACCCCAACCTCTTCCTTTCTGTGATAACAAATTGGCAGATTGAAATTCCATGGTCACATTTCATGATCAAGAGCTGAATGGTGGGTTTGGTTGACCACAGGTGAGCGACGCGGAGCTGTGCTGCATCTGCTTCGACCAGGCGTGCAGCATCGAGGTGGAAGACTGCGGTCACCAAATGTGCGCGCCATGCACGCTGGCGCTGTGCTGCCACAGCAAGCCGAACCCGACGACCCTGACGCTGCCGTCGCCGGCCTGCCCCTTCTGCCGTGGCAGCATCTCCCGGCTGCTGGTGGCCGCACGGACCAGCACGGCTGCTGGCAGTGACCCCGACCCCGACAAGGCAGCAGCAGCAGGGTCCCCGCAGCTCACGCACAGGCGGTCCCGGCGGTCTCACAACCTCAGTGAGGGCAGCAGCAGCTTCAAGGGGCTCTCCTCGGCCATGGGCTCCCTCTCCCTCTCAAAGCTCGGCCTTGGATCCAGCCGCACAATCGACAGCGAACTTGTTGACAAGCCTGAGCACGATCTGTGACTGAAGTAACAGGTTTAATGCCCGGCAGTTTTAAGTGTAAGGTCAAGCTCAAGCTGCCTGCCCCTGCCATTTCGAGACGAGAAGATCCAAGCATGGATGCACGGGAGCTTTCAGGGTGATCCAAGAAATTATATATATATACTTTAGTAGTAGATCGGAGCTAAATAAGTATGTCTCTGTCTGTCTGCTTGCCTCTTCCTCCCCTCCCTATTTTTTCGGCGTTGCCTGTTCGTCTGTGCTAGTGCTAGTGGTAATTTGCCCCCAATTCATTCATCAGAGCCCTGTGATGTACTCCTACCGTGGTGGATTTGTGAAGCTTGTTGGAGGGGTCACGCACGGGTAAAGATGTGATCTCTCTGCCGATCTGCCTCCTCATCTCCTTCCCCGAGCAATGCGAGATTTTGGTCCTACGTACCGTCTGAGGTGTTAATGGCCTGGTCTGTCCATGATGACCAAGGACTCGTGTCCTTCCTGGTGGTCCAGCTGCAGTCGGCCTGCCTCGATGACAATGTACCGGCGCTTTAACTGTCACCGTCTCCGTCCGCCACGCCACCGGCATCGCCGTCCGGCCGTCGCAGTTCTGGTACCAGTACTACTGCTACTCACGGTTGTCGATTTGGGTGATGCAGTAGTTGCTGCTGTGTCGTACAACTGTACGAGTAGAGTCTTTTTCGTTTGCAACGAGTGATAGACAGACAGACAGACAGGCGCGGTGGTGATCTCGTACCTAGACGCTGTATTTACTTATTTTTCATTTGCAAGATGCGGCGTTAAAACAAATCTAAAAATAGAATATACAGTTTGATTGAAGCATGGACCGAGTATGGGCTGGCATGTGGAAGGGAACACACACACAAACAAGGAGTGTCAAAGCTGAGCTGCCGTGTAGACTATGCTAGTGCCGACTGCGACGTTCATGGAGTCTGTCAACTGGACCGTGCTAGTACAAAATTTCCGCGGCAACTCTCTGTTCAGATGCAGAGTTTTGATTCGAGGGAGCAAACCGCGGCAACTACACCTACAGGGATGGTGGGTTAGTAAGTAGAGTCTTGTTTGACCTGGACACAAGCCCCGTGAGTGCACATTTCCACGTCACGTGATTGAAGAAATTGCTCAAGCGTGACCGAAGCGGCGAGCCAGATATTTGTGAAGCTTGTTCGTTTCGAAGACCACATGCAATTTGTATTAGTAATAAAATTAAAAGGGGAGAAAGAGTTAGCACACGTAGTCGCCGTGTATGATTGTCCGAAGAAAATATCTTGGCACGGTTGATCACACCTCATCAACTGACGATGATGATCTTTCTTATTTTTTTGATTCAAGGGAGCTGAGTCACGATGATCCGTGAGCGAAAAGGAAACCACGAGTTTTTTTTTTCTTTTTAGAAATACTAGACAACCAGGTGAGGAGTTGCTTTCCTGTAGCGCCGTTTATGCGCTAATAATGACCTATCATCGCCCGCTCAAAACAAGAGCGGCTCTGTTACAGTGCTTGGAGGTTGGAGCTGTCGCTTTGCCCAACTTGATGTCATCATTTTAGGTTCCCTCTCTTGCTTTTCAGCATCAATTTCCCACCTTTTGCGTGTCTCTTGAACCGTCATGCTCCCTCCGCGGTTCTTCATAACGTCTAGCCTTAACGTAATGAACACAAAAAGAAAATAGAGAGAAAAAAAATAGATGTTGACTGAATTTTCTTGTGCTGCATAGCTGAGGATACGTTACATCCGAAATGAACAGACGGAGGCCACTGTGCTGTGCATCAGGATTGGAGAGACAAGGAGGCCACTGTTCCCTCTGTGTTCCTTCTTTTTCTGATAGAGAAGGGCCACTGTTCTTGGTGCGCTGCACCTTATTATGGGACAGCGACGCCTATCTCCACACTCCACCGGTTCGCCTTACTTTTCTGAGAATCAGGTCGCAGCTCTACTTCTGTCACTGTTCACTTCCCCGTCTCTTCCTCGGCCTCGTTAACCAAAGATGGGGAAGCACATTGCCTAGCAATGGACCGACGACCGTCAGCACGGATCCGGTGCTGCTTCTTTTTTTTTTAACCTCCTTGAAGAGAATCCGGTGCTTCATTCCACCTCCCGTCAGACAATTGTTCGGCTCCTTCACCTTCCAAATCTATCGATCGTTTCTATTTTGTTATTTGCTACTACTCTTACTTGAAAGGCGTAGACCAGGCATTGTTCCTACTTCCTATTCTTCGAATGTTGACCTCAAGACTTTAATATGTGCTTGTGTTATGCTTTCGGCGGGTATTATGCATTCACATTCTAGTATTGGTCTGATACAACGAGGGCGCTTCAGAATCTGTATGCATCTCAGAGGCCATTGCTAAACTACTGCACCTCATTCGTCGATAATAAACTTACAGCAGCAGCAGCATCACGCAACAAAATACAGCATGCTCCTAAGGACTAACAAAATACAGCATCACTATGTATATAAGTCGAATGTGATTTACATGGTAATCATTTACAGAAGTTGGTTGGGGGCAAAATGGTGATTTTTCTTTTACAAATTGCTAATTCAACCACATAAAAAGAAAAAGGGAAACAAAAAATGTCATCCCTTGAAAGGCTTAGTAAAAACCAAGTTGTGGCAAGTCGGGTTGCAAGGATATTCACAATCTATTTCCTTCACCTCTCTTCTGTCAAAAAACCAGTCTCCAACAGCCTCTGCAATGCTCTATTCGCCAAAATATATATATATATATATTACAATCAGAATGGTAGCACAATATTGTTGACATAAGACAAAAAATTGTGAGAAGAAGAATATTATCTTCAAGTTCACAGGGAATGAATGTTTTTAATCATATACTGTTAACTCATTAAACAAAATAAAACTACTGGATACATTATGTAATAGGCACTCTCTGGGGTTATGTTTAGTCGCTGGGAGATAAACAGTTTTACATTTTCCATGGACATCAAATATAATGTATATCCCCTTTAATTAAATTATCAGGAAACCATTTTCTAGTTCTGCTAAAAAATATAAACTCATACGTCACACCAATCTATAAGACAAGAAGCTGTAAACACTAAGTCAGTTGATGGGCACGCAGTTCTGCAAAGACTAGTCACATTTCTGGTCCTGTAGGATAAAATCTTTACCTTATTGTTGACTCGTGGAGAGGATGGAGAGTGCCAAGTAAAGGAGTTGAGCGACTGACAATGGACAAAGCAGGAGTTGATATACATGCCCCAGTCACTTTTTTGCTGAAGTTCACTTATAGCGTCAAGCATTTCTTTCCTGAAACCTGCAAATTTTTGAATTAGACATGGAAAATAGTGAATCCAGAAAGCCATACAGGTAAACAAAAATTGGTAACATGCAAAGTGAGTAAACCTTGAAGAATTTCAAGTTGGTTAGGACTGCACTTGCTAATATCCAGTCTGCAGTCTAGCCATGAATGTTGAGGGTCAGATGATTGCGGAGCCAAAACATGTTGTACCTAGAAAAGAAGGTTTGCGTTGGTATTTATACTTTTCACATAGCAACAGAACATGTCTGATGGATATGGATAAGGATACCTGCCAAGCATCATATGCTGAATTAAGAACAAATACTGGGGTAACAATGTTTTTCACAACTTCACGTGGAAAGAAGCACTGGAACACAGATTAAGAGGGAATATGAGAAGGCTGAACTTCAGAAATCAGAAAACGTAGTCACATTGCTGGGATTTGATCGATTAACCTGACCAGGCTCCAAGTTTGAGTTACAATCCAGAAATCTTTGGCGCAAATCCTGAAATAAAGAATTCGAAAAAGAAAACGTGATTGTCTGGAACAGAGAATATTGGACGAGTGCAGAATCATTGAAGGAAAATAAACCTGAAGAAGGACAACATCATTGTAGAAAGACCTAATGGTTCTTTTCCTGGAAATATCTTCTCTGTAATTGAAGAAAAAGTTGAATGAATTAAATAGAAACAGAGGATCTAACAGTTGTTATTCAAATATTGGAGATGATTTTGCATTCCATTCCTGACGGGCAGCAAGAGTTCAAGGATATGCAATTATGTGCTTTCTGATTGTCTATGCATTAAGGCTTCAGACGTTCAAAATACTAAAACTTAAAAATACCTAGGAGATGTTTTGCATGGACCATGGAAACAAAAGAATGTACTTCAAATCCAAGTTTCATTTTTCCATATCATAATAACTTATGGTATCCATAATTTACTGGTAACTAATCAGTTATCTGATAGACAGGGATTTGTATGAAAATTTGTTCATAACATTTAATGAAAGAGTGTCAGTTCCTTGAGTATACTAGCATTGGTATCTATGTTCCAGAAGAATAGCATAAAAAATCTTATCAGTCTGTTTCCCACTATCATGGACACAAAGTAATTTCACACATGGACACAAAGAAATAAACCACAGAGCACCTGTGACAAGAAAATCGGAGGCAATACAGAAACATACACATCAAGGAAAAAACCACCATCTGAAAGACATTTAACCCTAGAATCCTCTGGTAGCAGCGCACGAAAAGCATCACAGTGAATGTAAGTGGCTAGCCCACCAGCAGAACATCCAGTCAGAAAAGCCTGTAAGCTGGAAACAGTATATCAGCATCACACCATCAGTACGTAGCCAAGTAGCTTATGTGTGGGAAAACCAGCAAAGACAGCCTCAAGTACAATATCGTTATTATCAGCTATCAAATAGTAACCAGTAATTGAAATGCAAGTTCAGATAGTTATACAATACATTACTACATGGTAAGAAAAAACCATCGCAAAACATAAAAAGTCCCATAAAAGCATATAGAAAACGGTAAAGGGATCCTAAGTTGAATGAAAACATAAATGATACTAGTACTATTATACTATGTTGCAGGTCTCCATTACACAATTTTTTTTTATCACCTATTACAGCCACAAACTGCTTCATTAGGTGTAACCTTTATAGCTTCATCCAGTGAAATAAAAAAAAATGAAACCATTATATTATTTCCATTCATGATGGCTCATTGATTCATTCATTTGGGTAACCATTGTATTATTTCCTTCTCTTTCTAAAAATAATGAGGATCTTTTTTTTGGCATGCAAGGGAATGACCTGTTTTGCTTGTCCGAGTCCCTTCAACAGAAGCTCATTCATAACTGCTTCCAAGATAAGCTGGCCTCTGAAAAAGAATCTTGTGCCATTCTACAAAGATTCATAGTAAACCACTGAATATTCATGAATTATAATACAGAATCTGTCAGGAAACAGCAAAACCACACCTTCAGCTCATCTTTGACATTCCCAGAGAACGATGCCCCATCACAATACCTTGTCTTCACTTTATTCCAGTTGAAAAAATCTGCTCATTGACAGATATGCTCAATGAAAAGCACATACATATTAAGAATCTCAAATGAATACTCTGTAGCATCATACGTATAGATGATTATTTAACTTTTTTAAGCAGAACTTAATGTTTGCAGTAAGCATTATATACATTTGGTTAATAAGTGAAGATAGGACGATTCTATGTACAAAACAAGAAAATAGTACTACAGAGGTGCCTTGCTTTTGAAGATAGGACAATTCTAGGTGCGAACTAAATTTCATTATATGAAGTGAACATGTTCTGAATCACAACGAAATGAAATATGATTCATTTGGTTAATAAGTGAAAGATTAACCTAAGAACTGTTAGCAAATTAATGAAAATACTAGTGAAAATACTAGTACTGTTTAACTTTGCTGCAGCACAGCCACTGAATATACTAAGTGGTAACAATATGGCAATTTAGACAGAGAAACACATCATAAAAGTGAAGAGACATCTGACAGAAATTTACAGTACCTGGATTTTGAGATTCGTCATCGCTCAAGATCCCTGCAAACTCAATCTGGCGTTCCATGTAGTGGGATGAACCCAACATTGATTTCTGACGGGAGGCACATGACCTCAGATTACGGCACCAACCTCCACCCTAAAGGTCACAAAACAGATAATTCAGTAAGTAGAAGATATCCTGGCAAACAAGAAGTTTATAGGATCCTATTACCACACATTGTGTTCCATTGTGAATGAAAAACAGCATTTTTCCTCAGTCAATCATGTTTGTTATTATGCATCTGTATGCACCAAACTACAGCGATTGCCAAAAAAAAAGGAGCTTAGGTATTCCATTTCAACAATACAAACATGCAGTGGTGGACCCAGGGGGTAGTCCAGGTGGGCCATGGACTACCCTGGCTGTCGGCCCCAAAAGTTTTTACTAGTCTGCAATGGGCCAGGAGCCCAGCTGTTAAGGATAAATAATCGTTTTTTTCCTTCGCTTCCGCTGACGCGTCGGCAATCACTCCCTGTCTATAATCTCTGGTTCGACGGACGAAGTGACGGCCGGCCAGGAGCAACCCACCCGAACTGGAATGAAGAAGCCGTGGCACATGAGGTCGCCAGCTCCCTAGATGCCTAATCAAGTAATGACGCTGATCTCCCAACCAATAGACTTGTATTTCTCTAGTCTGATTTGATCAAATAATCATGGTTTGCCTCGCCCATTGCCCGATTGCTATCACGACAATTATGATATGTGGTCTTACGCTCTCAATCACTTATGACCTTTAAGTTTAATTTGCTCGTGAATTTTGATAGTAGATTTTGAGTTAATTTTTGTACTTTCCCTATTGAATTTGCGGGGAATAATAGTTCATACCCTAGAATGAAGAAACAACTTCACTGACAAGGCAATTCTAACTCCTAAGCACATTTCGTTTCAGTACCTGATTTTTCCAGTTCACAATGCATGCAATTGTCAAAAACAAAATGGAGATACGAGCTTGTGTTTAAATGAGAAGTGGAGTGGAGCGGTCACTTACCTCCAAGTGGATGAGCCAGCTGCGCGATCCACCCCCAGACCCTCTCTGCAGATGGTACCCGGGAGCGCTCCCATCCAAGCACACTGCAAAAATCACAGCAAAAGATTCCGCTCAAAACCCTAGAGCCTAAATCCTCATTGAACACACACTATTCGCACTAGCAAACTAAAGCGTATTTGCTCTTTGATAAACGAGTGGGTGGTGAGCGGCCGAAGCCAGAGAAGGCAGTGTTGCAATTTTGAAAAACTGCAGGGGAATTGGAAGCTGGAACTCACGCGCGCCCTTCTCCTCGGCGCCACGGACGAGAGTGAGCCCGACGAGGGCGGGGCTGCGGCCGGAGGACGAAGTGGAGGAGTTTGCGGGTGGCGTGGAGGCGTAGTAGGAGAGCGTGAGGAGCAGCGCGGCGGCGAGGAAAGCGACGGAGAAGGTGGCCCCAACTGCGCCAGCTCGGCCGCGGCGGCGCCACCAGAGGCGCAGGTGGTGGAAGGCAGGGGCCGACGGCGGCGGCGGCATGTTGTGCGGGATCTGCTGATGGCGAAGACAGCGGAAGTGTCTGTCGCGGTCCGCGATTGGTGGGTCCGGACCGTGTCGTTTACCTCGTGCGCTGCTTTGCATTTGGGCCGTCAGGCTTATCTGCTTCTGCTTGGTAGGCCACGGCCCAAGCCCACCAGCAAGTCCAGTTTTACAAAAAAAAAAAAAAAAAAAAGAAATTCCCCTTCGAAACTTCAAAAGGAGCTCTCTAGTCTAGTGTTGAAGATCAATCTGGTTTCGAGTATAACGTGTTTGGTTGGTCTTTACATCATCCTCCGTCAATATACTCTTATGTAACAACTTTTAAGTTTTAAATTAAACTAAAAAAAGTAAAACAACCTATCAATTGCAAACCTTGTGTCAAAAAGTAAGTGCCAGAGCCGATAACAACTCAAAATCGTTGCAAGCAATAATTATTGGGTTCACTAGGATTGAATTCTGGTCACAATAAAGCTCTATATCTAAATCTAATAGTTTTTCAGATTCATATTTAGTTGATGCGTCGAGTTTGCTAGATTGAATATCAATGTCACGATGTGTTCATCTTTCATTTCCTTACACATACCAACATTCTATCATCCTCTCCCGATGAGAAGTGGTAGAGCTCCTATGTAGGTATAAAGGTCCATCGCCCCCCCCCCCCCCCCCACCCTTTAAGAAAAGGCTCAAAATAATTAGCCCACGGCGATTCACTGTCATAAACTATGGCTTGCAGATATTGTACAACTTCGTGTAGTTGCACCAGTCATATGTAATTAAATTCAAATTAATAAGAGAGCTTCATTTTGGTTCAAATCAAAAGGAAAAAATGTGTACTTGTGTTTAGAATGGATGATTGGAAACAATTTTCTGTTGTGTACCACCCTCCATATAATAAACTAACATAATTTATTTTGTGTCGTATACTAGTATTCTACCTTTCTATTCTTGAAGGCAGGTGAAGCAATAGGCGAGCTTTTATGTGGCAATGGCTCACATGCCCCCCTCCCTCATCTTTGTCAATTCCTTGTCAAGCTCCACTAATGCCCATTGCACATCCTGTTTCTCGCAAAAAAAAAATGTCCTCAAGCAATATGTTATATATGCTCGCCAATGGTAGCACAAATAGAAGGTTATTATCGTAGTTTTCAGTCATCTAGAGGGTAGGAGACATGATAAAAGAAAAGGACTCGAAACAATTAGCAAGTAGTGATTCACTGTGCATTATGCATTCTGTGGCAATTAATTGATCTATAAGCATGTGTATCTAAATTCAAATCAACGAGAGAGACATGTACCAAAATATGCTTGTTGCCCTGTGATCGATTGGTCACGAGGGGGAAAAAATGTTGGCATTGTGTACGTACTACCATCCTTAATTAGGAATTGATCCCTTTTTACGTATATAGCACATCATACATGATATGAAAAAAAAAACAATATGTTTCCTACCACCACTAAGGAACAAAAAAATGTTATGATCAAACATGAGGACTAGCTAGCTAGTTCGAAATGAAACCTGCCTATCTATGACCTCCATACAATATCTTGCCCTCGAGCGAGATGATGATGATGGAGACGTCGTCATGGTACCGCCGGCGGTCCCCCTGTTGAACCTCGAGCAACTCATGGATCTCCATTCCTGCATTAAGACAATAATCAAACGATTATTGTTGTATCGTTTTCGGTTTATTAAGAATTCTGAAACTATGAAACGGTGACACATCATCACCTGCTCGGTTTGCTGCGCGGCAGAGGATCTCGTGGCTGAGGTACTTTGCTGGGTCCTCGCCGGGGTAGCACGCGGTGAAGTTGTCGACCTGCAAGACCACCTCCTGGTTTGTGAAGTACTCGTAGAGGCCGTCGGAGGAGAGCACGATGAACTTGTCCCTGGAGCCCAGCCGGTGATGCCGGAGGTGGGGTCGGCAGCTGATGTAGGGCGCCGTGCCCACGTAGTCCACCCGGAACACCTCGAGAAGAGCTCTGTTCCATCGTGGATCTTTCAGGTAGCCCGCCCCGAACGCTCGTGTCACCTTGAGCGAACCTTTCACACGGCCGTGCACGATGCAGGATGGGTCGTCCAGGTGCTCGCTCTGTATCCGCCTCACCTCCTGATGAGTAATCGAGACGAAATTTGATTGATTGGGCGAGCGTGGCAAGCAATGGAGGAAACAATTGTAAGTACCTTGTAGACGCTTGTGCTGTGGTCCATGGTGAGCTGCGTGGCGCCGAGCTCGCCCATGTCGGCGGCGTCGAACCGGCGCACGATCTCCTCCGTCGTGGTGGCGCTACTGACGCCGACGATCCGTGAGAGGTCGGGCTCGGCCTGGCGCGCGAGCACGGCGCGGCTGTCGCCGACGTTCATGACGTAGACGTGGTCGCCGCGCATGAGCACCACCAGCACGCAGGAGCCCATCATCGCCAGCTCCGGGCACTCGCCGGCGCGCGCCTCTGCCTCCGCGAAGTATCCGGTCTCCGTCGCGTGCAGCGCGCGCGCCAGCAGTTGGAGTACCTCGTCGTGGTTCTTCTCATCGTCTTCATCCTCGCCGGCGGCCAAGGCAGGTGAGAGTGCGAGGTCCTCGAGCTCGCGGGCGACGGCGTGGTAGAGGTGCGCGACGAGGTAGTCGGTGGCGTCGGGGCCGTTGAACCCGTCGTAGATGCCCACGAACGTCCACCCGCGCTGCTCGTCCACCACCACGTGCACCTGGTCCTCGCCGGCCTTCCCCCGGGCCCACTGCACCTCGCCGCTCGTCGGCGCCGGAGCATCCTTATTGTTATTGTTACTACTGATCGCAGCGCCGCCGTTGCCGTTGGTCGTCGTCCCCAACCCAACGAAGGGATCGCCGCCGTCTGCGTTCCCGGCGCCTCGTGCCTCAACGGAAGGGGACACGCAGGGGGCGCCGCGGAGTGCCGACGAGACGGCGCGGCGGAGGCCGGCGAGGACCGGGCTGCTGCTCTTGCCGGCCGCCTGAGCCTGGGACTGCCGCCGTTGCTTGGCGTCGGCGATGTCGAGGAGGATGTCCCGGTCGGTGCGCCGCAGGTTGTGCCGGGAGAGGGACATGCCGGAGGTGGACGGCGACGAGGAGGAGTCCACCACTGAGTACTGGAGCGTGCGGAAGGAGAAGGAGTGGGAGGAGCTGCCGAACGACGACGACGAGCCATCGCTGTTGTTGTTGAGGATGGAGCGGCCGGAGCCCATGGTGGACTGGTTCGACGGCAGCAGCGCGCCGTGGATGGACCCGAACGGCGCCTTCGCTGGACTCTCGCTGCCGTCCATTGAGCTCAGAATGTGCATCACGCTGTTCCGATTATCATCGCCGCCGTTGGTGTGCGCATTGACCGCCGCCGAGGCGCCATCGACGACATCGCCCGGCGCCGCGAAGCACGGCGTCGCCAGCCTCGCCACGCGGTTGCCCATTGTGCCCAGGCCTGATTGTTGTGCCGCCGACGAGGAACGGATCTCGATGCAAGCATTGGGGCCCCGATGGAACGGAGGGGGGCAACAAATGGGCGGCGACAGGGAAGGGGAATTGAACGGGGGAGGCGTTGACATTCAGCTCAGAACCTTTGTTTATGGAGTTGACCGGACGGGATCCATCTAGTATTCCCTTTTTCTTCTTTTCTTCTACTTATATGCGAGCAGCCAAGTTGACTTTGTTTCCCACCAGTAAAATATCACTCCAGCATCAGGGTCACTAGATTGGGCCCGTGCATGACGTGTCGTGACTCCATGGTTGCTACTATGTTCTAGTATGCAATCTAGTAGTAGGTCTCAGTATGACAACATTTCGGGTACTTGTTTTTAATCGAGGATTGGAGGAACCAAATCAAATTCCGCCTTGCCTTGTACAACTCTTTCGACCAGTTCATCATATCAGATGCTGCATACTATGCCTACATATTATACAGGGTGAAAATTGGTGATGAATTCAAAAGTCGCTCCATATATAACGGTCAACACTTTGAATTGATTATAACACATGAGCAGCTTACAGCTTTTGAGATTGAACCAATCTCTTTCACTCTGAGAAGTAGCTACAGGCTTGACAGAGACTCCAACTGAAACCAATTGCCAAATGGAACAAGTTGCTGAACGCTTTTGTGTGACCTGCCATATATAGGCTCTCGATGGAATTCCCTGAGATGGAACCTGTCCATGATGTGTCTTGATATCCACATCTTTAATTAAGAAGTGTCTAATTTTTAGTCGATTGAAAATAGAGGTTTCTTTCAATCAACGCTTTTAGCTCTTGGATTAAGATTCAATGGATAAAAAAGATAAAAAAAAATTATATAGTCTATACATAATAATAATTAATAAAAACAATCATACAAATAAAAAAAAAGAAATAACACTAAAAAGACCATCAATTAAAAAATGCTATTTTTTAATCGACAGAAAAGTAGCATTCTCGCTTTAATTAACCATTTATTTGCAAGACATCATCCATACATAAACCTAGTTCTGACTTTGAACCATGGAAAGTTCAAGACCATGCAGGATTTAACTAGAGAGAATCCAGCACCTGCACAGCAAAATCTAATTTAATCCAGTGCAATGGTAAACTCTTAACAAACTAGAGTAGGTGATTGGATGGGGGAACCGCCAAGTCAATCCCCCAGGCTGGAGTATTGTATAAGGCACTACTTGCATACCCTCATTTTTTTAACTAACACATAACTTTTTTTTCTTCGACGAACACTACTTGCATACATGACACACGACTTGGAAATTCAAACGTAATTTTATTCGAGAGCAAGCAAGTGGTCTCACACACTTGTATACAATATAAATTGTTCATACGTGTAGCAGTGTATAAAAAAAATATTAGTATGTCCAAACAGGATATGTCGACCGGAATATCCTGCGGATCTGAGCTTGCAACATGCACGATCTAGCTGGTTCCTTAATTTAATCATGGTGTCAACCTTAGATAAAAACCAACGGTGCACTAGCGGTACCATGATAGCAGTAGAGTAGTTCTATATGATATTTGACTATTTGGAGATCATGTTGAGTATACTACTGGTGAGCCTGTTCACAAGTCTTACCTGATTCAGTATTGGATATCCTAACAGTTCCTTCATCGTTAAGTAGCACTCGAGGTTTCCTTAATACTCTCTACTTGGCCTGCTAGATCAGAAAGTTAAGCTGAAGGTAATATTGGAAATAAAAATATAAATCGAAGACGAGTAAATAGTTTTTGTTCAGAAGATCAACGCCTTCGGCTGCAGATATTTTCGTATCTAGTCTGGACTTTTGATTCCCTAACTGGGCCGCACAAAAGGCACGACGACAAACAGGTGGGCTAGCTGGCCCAAGGCACAGACATAAATTAGTCAATAAATAAATACTTCAATTCCGCAAATACTCCAAAAGTACTATCAGTAAAACCTCTAGTAGGGATGAGTATGAGACATAAATTATATTCATAGGTATATAAATGAGTTAAATCTTGTATCCGATAGGTACGTGGGTTTGGGTATGGAACTAGGAACCCATGATGTGAACAAGAGTTTGTGATTTATAATATGGATTTATTATTTTTTATAACTCTAGCTCTATTAACTTTATAAAAATAGAATAGACTAACATACAATCTTATTTTGTGCATGTGCTAAGCAAAAAAAATCATCAAAATTGATTAAATTTATCAAAGTATTAAGAATATTTTTTTGTTAGTATCACGGATATGGGAAACCCATGGGTACCCGATTACTCGACGGGTATGAGTATGGGGTGAAACTTCAATATGTCACGGGTCTGGGTATGAGTATGTGTTTGATTTAATTATAATGAGTATGGATATGGACACTAAAAGCCCGGTGGATTTTACCCATGGTCATCCCTATAGCTAATGTTATGAATGTAGTACTGGCTAGGTGATCATAGATCATTAGAAGTCTATTTATTTGTATTCTATTTACCTTCTTACATTTTGGCCTGCTAGATTAAAAAGTTAGTACTATAAAATGGAAAATAATAAAGAAGCACCAATGGATGGAGTGACAAAATACCTTTTCTTTAAGCGAAAGAATCCAAAGTGCAGCTGGATGATATTGTCAAGTTTCAATTCTGACGTTCCAAGCAAAAACCAGCTTAAACACGGCGAGAAAAGATAGATGATTCCTTTTAAAAAAAATGGATTCAAAGGATCGATACGGTGTACATCAAGACAAGAGGATCTTCTTTAGATTGTACGCACTAAACATGAGACATGAGTATTGGATGCTTAGACATGATTTGACTGGACGCTCAGAGAGATTCCACAACTTTTGTTTTCCTTCATCTGTTTCAGCTTTCACTTTTTTCATTATTTTTTGGTCGATTCTCCAAGATTCATTATAGTGGAATATGAGATTTAGGCCCTCTTTGGATTGTGAAAGTTTTCTCTAATCCTAAAATCTTCCTGTGAAACTGATCTAGTTTTCATGTAGGATCCCTGTATATGAAACTGCAACGTTCCAAAAGGCGCATTGGTAACGTAACTTGTATCTCCATATATTAGTTAAGATAACCATAAGTCCATTCTCATGAGCCAGTGCGGTGCGGCACTGCTCTAATAATGGTCATCATCAGGTGATGTTACATAAACATCACTGCAAGTTTCATTTACAGTTTTTTTTTTGTTGTTGCTTTCTCAGAGCTCGTGAAACTGAAACTGCTGAAGTCCAAACTGAAAGGAGACGGTGATATTACCGATTTTCAGAGCATCTACATCTATTCATGATGACAGAATCCTGTTCTGTTTTTGTACACGTTGCCCTTTTCAGTTCCTTTTTAATTACTATCACTTACGAGGACCCGAAAAATGAATTAATCTGCACGAGGCATTCACAATCAAATAAACAACATCTTATAAACACCATGAGAAGCAGCAAGCATTAAGCAGTTGCGCACTGACAGCAGACAGATATACCAGGAGACTGGTCGGTTAAGATAGTAGATATATTAATCCGGCCCAAATGATGAGGAGGACATGATCCAGTACATCATCGAGATCGTCAGAGATTGCAGATGAGGTATTCCGATCGGATGACCCCAGGACATGATACACACACACAACACACGCAGAGATGAAAATGATACGCTCTTATTTAGATAAATGCTGGGTGAAGTGATGGGGTCCTCGCTCGTGGCCGGAAGGCAGCGCCTCAGTTGCAGGAGCAGCAGCTGCAGCTGCAGCTGGTGCCGCACTTGCAGGTGTTGCAGTCGCAGCCACCGTTCTCAGCTTCCTCCATCATCATGCCGCCGGAGCTCCTGCACAATCAAGCAACAGAACTCTCATCTCGTCAGCTTCTTCTTCTTCCTCTGATTATGGCCTTGCAAAAAGGCATTATATACGAAAATGTACAGTGGATGAAAGAGCAATGGATAGATACCCCTTGTTGGTGGCAGCAGCGATCACCATGGTCGTGGTGGTGGCGGCAGCCTCCACGTCAGGGAACATTTTGCAACTGCAAATATATTCGGCACAGACGAGATGATAATCATCAGTTAATTAAGTAACATTCATCAGTGATCAGTAGTCCATGCTAGTACTGAAGAAGAGCTATTAATTAGCTGTGTACCCGCCGCAGCCGTTGCCGCACTTGCAGCCAGAGCCGCACCCGCAGTTGCCACCGCAGCAAGACATCTTCTCAAGCACAAGCAAGTGGTAATGCTACTGACTGAAGAAGGTGAAGTGCTTCTTGTGCTTGTGCTGCTTGTGGTGAGGAAGAGCTGGCGCAGGCAGGGGTATATATAGGGCCGGGGGAGTGGTGGTGCGGTGCACGGCGACGAAAAGAATGGACGCAGGCGAGCCAGGGCCCAGGGACCACTACACTGCTTTGGGAGCAGGAATAAGGATAGAGAGTGTGAGAAGAAAAAGGATTTTTTGGAGGGAAAAGGGCATTTTGCTGCAGTGATTTTAGCTATCTAGGTGTGTCTGTCGCCAATGCCTTTATCTAAATAAAATTATACAGCGAGGAAGAAAGGCCCTGACTCTTGGACAAAGTTACATACCTTACCTGCAAGGGGATGGCAAAGGTCGATCGACAGAAGTATCACTGAAATTTTGAACAAGTTTTGCCCTGATGGAAGCATCAATCTGCAGACAGCACCGTAGTTCAAAAGGTGATATACTACCGTCTTAGCTCAGCTTAAGCGTGAATAAATTGGCTTTTCCAGTTTGTGCTTAATTAACCAATAATAATTCAGAGGCTCTTCAGATAAACGTCAGGTACACGAGCCTGCAGCTTTACTTTTGTTCAGATTCTCAACAGAGCCAAGCCTCACCCGTCCCTTCATTGCCCCCCAAATTATTGCACCAAGGAACTGACTGAAATGTGCTCTCTACAGTTAGCTGGATTCTACACTCACGAGCAATTGGATGTTACTGCCAATTATCTTCTCTTGCATAATGAATTCTAGTAGGGTAGAATCTTTGCACCTGTGCACGAGTCGTCGCAATATGGGTTGCTAACCCTACCGAAAAATCGAAAACCAGCAGATGGAGGCAAATCGGCCATGCAGATAACGAAAACGATGGCTCACGAGCAGGCATTCCTGTAACTTGCACGAATCTAATCTGACTATTGGTGAAAGAAAATCATTGGTGTCAATTATTGTGGGCATCAAATTGTTTTTTTTCCCCTTCTCCTGAAGATTTTCAACATGGAGGGGAATGCTATCATTGCTGGAGCATCACGTACGTATTGCTACAGTGAATCAACAGTAGCTGATTCCATTGTTTATGGCTCACGGTTCGTGAAAGCAAAGTTCTGAATCATCGCTGCTTCATTTTACAAACAGATGCAAAATGGATGGCTGAAGATATAGTGCGAACAATCTCAGATTTCCTGATATTCTATTTCGGCCTCTTGCTCCAGTGGTGTACAGCATCATTTCCTTTTTTTCTGAAACTGAAACGCAAGTGAGATACTATAGTCATTCTTGACAACGAAATGGACGAAGTATGTAGGGCGTTATACTCATAAAGAAAAGTAAGTGGTCACAATTCAAGGTAGAAAGTAATATAGACGGATGGATCATGACGTTTGTTACTCTTTTCACTGAAAAGGTACGCAAGTTGTCTGATGTTTCTTGAAGACGCACAGATAGCAGGGCATTATCATTGTGATCTTCTTACGAGCAATATGCAGCCCCACTGAGGGAAAATTAGGACATCTCCCTATCAATAGGATCCAATATATTAGGCAACCCCCAGAACATTGTTAACGATATAAGACTTCTCTCCTTGCTAGTTGCCTATATGCTTTACTTCCACTTCAATAATTCACCAGAGAATCACATTTGATGAATGCAAAGCACAAAGATAATGAAATACGGTTGCTCAAGGGTCAGGACATGCAAAGCAAAGATTGAAGAAGGTAGCTTTATTGAAATGAACACAGCTCCAGTTGATGGAGTCCTTATTCTCATAGTCATGGAAATAACTGCGAATGCAGTTACATATCTACTAGGTAAGGTAGTTGATGAACTCAACAGCTGTCGCAACAGCGCCACCAGTGATGGCATCCTTGACGACCTTGTCTCTGTGGTTGTTAGTAGCAGCAGAGAACAGAGCACCAGTTAGCGCACCTCCGATCATTGCATTCTTCTGCGAGAATACCAGAAACAGAAGAAAAAAAACATCAATGAGTACCAGGCACCAACAAAAAATGACTCAATGTGCAACGGAATGAAGTGGCCACAGAATCATCTATTTGTGACACATTGTTTAATGAGTTTGATAATTGAAGACGAGGAATATTCTCCTGGGTCCAAGAGGATTAACTAGCTGGTTTCTAATAAGAATTCTAATGAACTAGCATGATATATATGAGATTCAAAGCGTGTGCTTGAGTGGGAAGACATGAAAATAATCGTGATTTTTTATATGGCAGAGCATATAGAGCCTAAATCTTAGACAAACAATTATAAGATGTATATTTGAAGTGAGCAGACCGGCAGACAACCTTTGTTTTTATCTTTGCACATGGGGTTTAATTAACAGATAGAAACCCAAACAGTCATTCAGATAGTTTTCTTACCCAGTCACTGCAACCACGGATCCGTTCCACTCCATACTCCAAGCCTACATAAACACCAGCAACAGTACCTGCATATTATTTGAAAAAACATGCGAGTCAAGTTACCATAAAAAACTTGGAATAAAGAGAATGAAAAAGAGGTTTGACACCAATAGTTTATTTGAAATGGAAACGATAAGAAGCTTAAGCACTTAATTACCCCAATATGCACCCTCCTTGCACATTTTCTTCAGCTGCATAGATAGTCAGCAAATCATATAATATTATCATTTTTCTGAAGGCCCATAATAGTATATTTTAAACAGAATTTAAACTCTGCAAAAGAAATAAAACCACTAAACTTTCACATATAAACAAGCATGATGCAGTCATGATGTAGTGTGCAGGGTTCCAGTTCAATATCGAAATCACCGGATGGAAACATATTGGACTGAGGCTGTAGCAAGAAACTATGTACATGTATAGCATGTGTTTTTCGAATTCCATGTAAGAGAATTATTATCCACATGGGAGATAATTTAATTACATGTATTTATTAATGAGCTTCAAGAGAAAACAGCACCATGTCAAAAGAAAAAGAAAAGTGAAACCAGGTGAAGCACATGTTTTAGAAATACTTACTGCATGCTCAAGCTTGTGCTTTGAAACATTCCCTGCAAAGGAACAACAGAAGTTCTGTTACACTCCGTGAATAAAAAGTCACAGTATACTGCCTCCGTTATTTTTATTAATGACGTTAGGGCAACATGTATAGTATAGTTCATTGTCAAGCTAAACATGTCATGAGAACGGCATCAATAAGAAACCGGAGGGAGTAGATTGTTAACTAGTAATAACATCGTCTGTAAAACAGTGGGAGCAGTGGATCACACAAATAGAAGTTGATTGGAACAGCATTGCACAAATTCAGAGTTCCACAACAGCAGCTATCTATGCTCAAAAGCTAACTATACTCTCTCTGTTCATAGCAAACAAAAATATGTCTCTTTTGAATTAATAAGGGGAAAACTGCTATACTTAACTAACAGAAGAAGGTTATTGAGTGACAAATAACAAGAGAACGAATACAAGAAAAGAACAACAGATAGTATCTGTACAATAGAATGGCCTACAGTAAGGGGAAGTGATCAGTCAAGAGATACTAGTTGGTTAAGTCATTCTTGCACCTGCTTCAACCTAACGTTCAGAACACAATAATTAACTTGTCTAAAATCCGAATGGACCTGCCATGTCAATCACTGAATATATGACACACAACCTAGTGTCCACACTATATGCAGGCTACACAATGCACATAAATCCACAATCTCATGGCTGACTGACAGTCACTGTAGTGAACGGCTACGACTGCCCCATGTCCCATTGTATGCACTGTCCACTGCCACACTCCATTTTCTGTTGTATAAGAATTAAGAATTGATTCTTTTCAGTGATTCTAATCCGTCAAATTAGCGCGAACAGAAAAAAAAAGGATCTTTTTTGTTCGGGGGGGAGCTAAATAATTTGATCTTTCGAAACGATGTAACATTCCATAGAATACAATACAGCAGAGGCAAATGCAGCATGATTGAGGGTAACAAGAGGTAGGAATCAATCAATAGAAAGGGGAGGAGGTGAGAGGCGCACGCACCCCTGTTGAGGCACTCGAAGGTCTCCTCGGCGACAACCTTGCAAGCTCCAACCTGATTAGTGTAGCAGAAAGAGGGAAACAGGAAGGGATCGATCAGCAGACGTCCCACATTATCGAACGAAAATAATAGAGGAAGGGAAGGGAAGGGAAGGGGGACCGAAGAGATAGACCACCAACCGCGCCGATCTTGAGGAAGCCGTCGACGGTGCGGTTGAGGAATGGGTTCCCCATGTCGATGACGAAGTCGACCTTGGGCGAGCTGAGCGAGCCGTAGAATCCGCTGCGGGGCATCCTTCCTACCCTTTTCTCCTGGCTACCGAGGTGCGATGATGATGATGAGGACTGATGGGCTCAGGAGGAGGCCTCGTCTCGGGGGGTGGAGGAGGAGATAAACAACCGAGGCCAGTAGTGGCCGGGACGCCACGGAATCGATGGTTTGTTTGTTACTGCAGCCCGGTCACAGAAAACTCCGCAAGCCGCGCGCATCTCCATGGATCGGTCCTCCCCTTTTTCTCCTTTTTGCTCTGAATCTCTGATCGGGCAACAGCTTGCGGACAAAACGAGACCTCTTGGTTCGAGTGGTCCGTGTGGCATGGACGGCTCACAATGCCTCCGCGTGTCGCGTGCTGTTTGTTTTCTGCCATGTCATCACGCGACCTGCTCGTGTGAAAAGCTGTCACTGACTCACTCGAACTTTCTGATGACTGTTTGTTTCTGCCGCCACGTCACGCGACCTTGTGAGGCCGTTCGTGTTCAGCCGAGCAGCGTGTGTGTTCTGTGCTTTTAGTGAGCGAGCCTTGATTATTGCAACAATACAGCTACACCAGACGTGCTGCAGCTTGATAAGAAACGTATGCTGTTTATTTACGTGTTTCTACTTACTTACAAGAAACATAGTATCACATACCAGGTGCCGCACATGTTTTCATCAATTCATAAGAGAAAAAGAAACTTGTCACGAATTGAACACACACAAGTTGTCGTCATGTACAAATGCACAAGGTCATGAACCGACTCTCCATTGTCTTGCTTCTGCCATGTCATCAAATAGCAACCTGCTTTGCTGTTTGTGATGCTGTCCCTGACTCATCATCACTCTCACTGTGTCTCTGTTTCTGCCACGTCATACGACCTGCCGTTCCTATTCAGATGACAGCATGTGTGTTTCTACTTTACTCTCAGCGAGGCTGATTACAGTACAACTATGATAAGAAATGAATGCTGCTAATTCATGATGTAGTATATAGTTTGTCGCATATTTCTATGAACAAGAAACATTAGAACCTGGAATATGAGTCTAGCTTCTCTAAGTTGTTATATGTCCTTCGAGTTTGTCACTTTCGATGAACGGGCTCAATGGACTTTTTTCATGGCAAATTAAAGAAACCTAATAGACCAGTGATATAGCATTGTTCCACTTCTGACATGGTGATAGTGGACCATAAGCACCATGTAATCTTCAGTTCTTCGTTCCATCTGCTATCTGGCACAATGAATGACTGATTGAGGCTTCTGGATTTTATCAACATCTACACGCGCACACACACACATCAGATTTATTATATATATACAAAAAAAACCGTACTACCTCTCGAGCTCGCGCATACATCAGATTCACAAGGGCTAACACAAGAAGGATCAACCAACAAGAATACGAGAGGGACCAGATCATTTATTCCACCTGACCATTTCCTTGCAGCATAAATTGTCCATGGCCAACATTGCAAAGAAACAACACAGCGCTATGCGCTTCAAGTTTCACATATCTGTGGGGCTGCTAAATCTCAGATCCACAATATACGCATAAAAGCTAGTGCAAACTACAGGTCTATGCAGATAATGCGATACAGATAAAAGTCATACTAGAAGAAAGGCCACATTGGATTGGTTGGTCATTGTTACACAACAGGTCACATTTGGATTGGTTAGTCATATGTTCCTAGCAAAACAGTCAGTCATATGTCCATATCAAATTTAAGCTTGGCAAGAAACAGCAACATTTAGAAATACATATACTCCATATCTGTGGGCTCTCAAAAAGAGAGAGAAATAATACCTCTCAACGAAATAATGGCAGGGGGGCGACATTTTTTTCTCTTAAAAAGAATGATGTGGTGTCTCTAAAAGTCTAAATTCTCTGGTGTTCTAGAGGAAATTGAGTGTAACTGAACTAAACAAAACTACATGATTGGCGAGAAATTCTCTGGTGTTCTAGAGGATAGGAGTGGCACCTATCGAGGAGAAATTGGTTCAACATCGGTTGAGATGGTTCGGACATGTCCAACGGAGACCTCCGGAGGCGCCGGTACATAGCGGGGTTCTAAAGAGATATGCTAATGTTAAGAGAGGTAGAGGTCGACCTAACTTGACTTGGGACGAGTCGGTTAAGAGAGACCTGAAGGCGTGGGATATCCCTAAGGAGCTAGCTATGGATAGGAGCGTTTGGAGACTAGCAATAGACGTGCCGAAACCGTGATCTTTTTTCCTTCCGTCTTGCTTACTCGTTTTTGGCTTTTGTTCTTTTTATTTTTGTTCTTTTTTTTTCTCTTCTCTCTTTCTTTTGGCTTTTGCTTTGTTGTTGTTGTTGTTGTTGTGCCATTCAAAATCTTTTGATTCAGAACAAATATTCTCTGGCGCCTGATCCACCAATCAAAGAACCACAGACCATGCGCACAGTGGGAAAAAAACAGAAAAGAAGATTAAAAAAAAAAAAGGATGGACTGGCATGAGATAAGAGTAAATAACACCGAATTTGAACTAAATATGAAAGTGTAAATATGAACCACAGAACCTGATCTTGTGGCATTCAAAATTGATGTGGTGTCTCAAATGCAGTCCTTAACCGTGCACGAAGGGCTCAGATAGCTTGCAGTCCTTAACGTAACAACTGCACCGGAGCCTGGTTAATTATTCGAAGGAAGAGGCTCCGGCACGACGTTTACAAGGGCCGACCGCTCCTCCCGGCGATCCCTCCGCTCCCGCCGGACCCACCGCGCCAGCCGCTGGACGAGGGCCCGCCGGCGCCGCCCAGCCCGCCCTCGCCGCCGAGACCTGACCTGCCGCCATCCCCACCATCGCCGCCGCAGCCTCCGTCGCCTCCCGGCCCGCCGCGCCCGCCGGTGCCGCCTTTGCCGCCCTGTCCTCTGAGGCCGCCTTCGCCGCCGGTGCCGCCGACGCCGCCCTGCGCGCCCTGGCCGCCATCACCTCCGTCGCCGCCTCGTCCTCCGTCGCCGCGTAGACCGCCGCGACCTCCGCGACCGCCTCGACCGCCACGACCGCCGGGACCGCCTCGGCCGCCTCGACCGCCGCGGCCGCCAGTAGGGCCGATCGCAGGGTAGCCGGGCTCGCCAGGTTCGCCGTTCTCGCCCGGTTGGCCGAGCTGCTGGTCTGCCATCTGCGGTGGGTGACCTAGACGACGGCGCCGCAGAGGTTTGCAAAAGATGGAGGAAACCTTGGAGAAGATCGGAGAACTTATAATAACAAAAGATACTAGTAGGAAGGAAAGATTAGCCTCGCCTTGGATCGGGGAAGGAAAACAATCTCGTTTTTCTTCTCTCGCCGGGAAGCCAAATTATTAGGAAATCTTCAGACTCCATTCCATGCAATCAAACAATGCAAGGAACTCCAGCAATAGCCGCCACGCCCCCCCCCCCCCCTCCCCCCCCCCCCCCCTCCCCCCCTCCCCCCCCCCCCCCCCCCCCCCCCCAATCTTCCATCCATCCTCCACGCCGCGTTGGAAACGTACATCATCTCGTCCTGAAGAAGAGAAAGCCGTCTGGGAGAGAGAATGAGCGAGCAAGAGATTTGTTTCTACCAGGCAAGCCATGGAACGAGGAAGGAGACGAGCACTCTCTCCTTTAAATATGGTTCGTTCGTGTGCCTCCACATCGCTTACAGTGTCATGGCCCAGCAAACATTTTTTTGTGCTTTATAGAAACCAGATCAGTCTTGCATGCAGCCCACGACTACAGCAGGTCAATAGTTGAAACAAAAACAACACATGGAATACAGCAGTCAATCGTTGAAACAAAAACAACACAAGCTGGTGACCAACGACACACACAAGCCCAGTCCAAAGTATCCTCTAAGCCCGACAATCTAAAGGCAAAAATAAAATCTAGTATGTCTAAAAGGTCGAGACTATCTCTAGCTCCCGCACACATCAGATTCACAAGGATTAACCAGCAAGAATACGGTACCAGATCATTTATTCAACCTGACCATTTCGTTGCAACACAAATCGTCCATGGACAACATTGCCAACAAACAACAGAGCACCATGCGCTTCAAGATTCACACATATGTGGGGCTGCTAATTCTCAGATCCACAAAATACATACAGTAGCGCCAACACAAACCATGGGTTTATGCAGATAATACGATACAGATAAAAGTCACACTAGAAGAACCCTAACTGAAACTGGCATATATGCTCTACATTACACAACAGGTCACATTGGATTGGTTGGTCATATTTTCCTCGCAGAACAGTCAGTCATATGTCCATATCAATTAACGCATCTTCCTCTTCACCATCAGATGGAGCGCCAATTAGGAAGTCATCTCCCGACAGTTTGCTGTCACAAGAATGAAACACGTCAGTAGTTCATTTTTGTTTCATTAGAACAATGCAGGTTGGTGAGCACCTACCTAGTACAATAGCATCGAAAGCTCACTACTCGCTTTAGCTTCCTGTTGTAGAAGAAGTAGTTGAATGACCATCTGCAAGAAGGAATTGAACACCATATCCACATAAGAGTGTCCACTTAACAGGTTAAACACACCTTATTTGTATTTTAGTGAAAACAAACATACATGGCCCCTTTCTCTAGGACTGGATCTCCATCGGAGTCTGGGTTATAACTGTAGATGTCACACTCTCTGATTTTGATAACCTGCAACATGAGGTGTAAATATACAACTAGATGCCACCCAACAAACAAAACATTTAGTGAACGTTTACCTCATCGATAACTTCAGTCATACTGTCCAGAAGGGAAGTGCCATCATTTGTTGCTGCCCATTGCTGAAGAGAAGTCCAATTTCAGTTTAAGCACATAATATCAGTGAAACAGAAAAATAGCAGGCTAGGTACCATTTAAGAGAGCTTTATGGCAGCATGCTTAGTTGAGCGATTTTACTTTCCCTTTTTTGTGGATTTGCAATTGCATTTACTAAACTAGCCCATTCCTACTTATACTTACATAAATAATAAGATTACACATGAGAGAACCAGAAAGCATTACCCTGGAAGCGTCAGATAGGTAGGTATCTATCATCAGCTTGAAACTTTCCCACTCCTCTTCTTTGAAGAACAGATGTGCTTGAACAGCACTGCTCAGGGAACAAATGTTGATAAAGTAATGTTAAATTTAATCTGAAGGTCGTCCCATCATGAATCCAAGGCATGATGAGCATGAGACCTTAAGAAAGTTGATCCATCAAATACCAAAGTGGCAAGGGAAATGGAGAGAATTGAACTCTCAGCTCAAAGAGCAACGGTTATTAATCCGTTTGTCATACCATCTGACAACACCCCCTTAGGCTGATTGGATAGGACATAAGCGGGTTGCCATATCGCCCAAGAAAAGCTGAATATGACATTACCCAAATCCTTCCTCCCAGATCATATCATAACACACAAGTTACAAAGGAAAAAAATTACCTGAAATCATAATCTGGATACATATGTCCAAGAGTGAGAACAAGATATATCAATGTTTTCCGGCTGCATCAACATCCAAAATAGAAAGAAGTTAGGCTAAGTCAAACGAAATTGTGCACGAGCAAAATAAAGACAGTCTTTGTGTACTTACCTTGACCTGGAGGACAAGTGCTCCACTGGTGAAGAAGGATCACTATCGGAAGACTTGCCAAGGTAATCAAGAATCTGAATACACAGCAGACATTAGATAGGCACTATTACAAGAACGTGCATACATTTAAGCTTGGCAAGAAACATCAACATTTCAAAACATATATGCACTTCATAGACATATTTGTGGGCTCTCAAAAAGAGCAAGAAATAATACCTCTCAACAGAATGTTGTGGTGTTTCTAAAGGTCTAAATTCCCTGGTGTTCTTGGGGAAATAGACTAACTGTACTAAACAAAATTACATGGCGAGAAATGAATTAACCTGATCTTGTGACATGCAAAATGTTTTGACTCAGAATAAACATTCTCTGGCCCTGATCCACCAATCAAAGAACCACATAACATGCACACAGTCTTGCAAACAGCCGGGGGAAAAAAACAGAAAGGAAGATAAAGCCAAGCAGGGCAAAAAGGTCATAAAAAAGCAGCTTGAAGACGGGTGTCACTCAGTGGGAAAAGTAGTACTCCAATTATTTTGTTAAATTTCATCTTCAGGTGTACAAGAAAATCTTTACAAAATTAATGGCTAGTATCACAGAACTGCAACCACATATAAAACAAAATTACACTTTCACTTTATTATTTTTTGTACTAGGATCTCAACCAATGAGAAGATTAAACTTGTAAACAAATCAAGGTAGTGCACGTGCATATTAATCCATGGTTGCACCGAAAGAAAAAAACAATGATGCAATAGAAAGCAAATACCTCATGTTCAAGACTTATTGAAAGGCGACGGTCCGTCCCCGTATGCTTGCCTACATATATTAACAGAACAGTTCAGCTCTTTGTGATGAAACAAGAAGCTGAATGAAAATGGGAGTTGGTGGACCACAGTCTTGTTACATGAGAAGGCTTCAAGGTTTCCGTGGATTGTGCAATTCCCAAGGTTGAGTTGCTCGAGGAACAAGTTTACACTGCAACAGGGATCAACAACACAACATCATTAGGGAAAAAACAAAGAAATCGAATTGCATGGCACACCATGAGCAGATCGAGACAGCATCAGGGAACCGTGTTTACCTGTCGAACGGGGTGTATTCTAAAAACTTCATGCTGGATGCCTTGGAGACTCATAAAAGAGTCGGCCAGATCGGATGGAAGCGCGTGGAGTTGAGAACCCCACCTGTCGATTTACACATGACCCAGTGGCATAACAATAATCAATATATATAGAATCAAACAAACAAACAGGAAAAAGGTAAAGGAAACGACGGATTATAGCGAAACCAGCAGATTCTATGGCGAGATTTGGATTGAGTAGGAACATCGATTTCTATCACCCCCCTCACGAGGGCAGGCATGCGGACTCCAACAGTGGGAGGGAAAGGGAAAATTTGGGAAACATAAACGGAGGTCGAATTCGGGCCGGCCAGAGGCCGGGCAGCCACCTTACCTAACGCCGGCAGAGAGACGGCCTCGGCGATGGCCGCCTCAGGCACTCCGCGCGGTGTCTCCCAAGGAAGAAACTGGAGGAAGGCGTCGGCGGCGAGGAGAAGGTGACGGCAGGCCTCGGCGGCGAGTCCGGTAACAGCGGAGCGGAGTTGCCGGCGGTCGAAGGTTGAGGGTAGGTGTGGCGAATATGCGAGGGTAGGATTGAGATCCGCCGCCTGCCGGAACCCTTCAATCCACCCGTGAAGACCAGCGGCCCAGAATAATTTAAAATAACATTTTTTTCTATATAATCATGAAAATACAAGTTTTATGCTTCGAAGATACGAAGACAGCAAAGTTATCCTCGACAAATTTGACTTTTCTCTTATAGTGTTTGTTCCTTTAAACAGCAGTCAAATATTCCACGGACCAAACAGCCTCTCGGCTCGTAGTGCGATATAGATCGGCCCATGGCTATTCGTATATGGGCGCTCTAGCGTTGGGCTTCCTCAAACCGGCCCTTAATTTGGATCACGACTATTGGTCGCGATCCAATTTTCCCAACAGACAGGCCCATCGATCGATGTAGTGGCCGCACTGCTCGCAGCGCTAAAAATTAGCCCATGAAAACTCGTCAACAGGCCGCTCCAGTGATCCGCTTCGTCAGTTTGGGCTGGAATTTGGATCGCGATCCAACCTGGGACCGCGGCCGTGGGAATTCTGGCCCACTGCGTCATACTTGTGTTACTGCAACGAGCCCAGCCCACGGCTCCTCGACCGTTCCGCTGCTTCGAGGAGGGGAGGACAGTGGGGAACTGTCTGTAGGGAACGTATCAGGTGGAAACTAAAATCATGTGTAAACTTTGCAAACTCTTGATGAACACCACAGTATCCCCATCCAATGGTTAGAGAGAGAGTTGGGCTTATTTTGCAAATCCACGCCCGCCAGCCCCTGCTAATCCTGTTTTGCTTTTGCAAATCACCCCCTGCCTAAACCAGTTCCCAGGGACGATTGGGATCCGCGATTCCCAAGGCCGCGACGTCCATGATCGACCACGCCCGCGAGTCGCCACCAGCGCGCCGCCCCGCCCTCCGAGATCGCCCAGGCCGCGTCGTCCGCTATCACAGCACGCCGCGACATCCTGTAGTCCGATGCCCATAAGTCACCAGCGAACCGCAGCCGAGCTACTGATGGAGAGAGGGAAAACTGGTGCAGTTGGTGCCTGAGAACGCGGAGCACGTCAAGGAGGCCGACGACACCCACCAGGTCACGTTGGTCATCGTCATCGACGACCCACCATGGCCTGCACCATGACCGCCACCAGCGAGCTCCCACGGTGGCACACAATGGCCTCCTCCGCACGTCGCCTGCCCATCCCGATGGTGTGCATCCTCTGCAAATTTCCTTGCCTCGTTCTGCACGGAGACTATGGCGAGCATGTCGTGGAGTCCGTAGCGGCGGAGGCGGGACCGGACGGCGTGGAGGGTGACGTCGGGCGGCGCGCCGCCCCAGTCCATGAAAGCCAGCAGGTCATCAGTTTTCTATTCTCAATATAGATGTGGCTCTTAAAACAAACCCTTTTCATTTCTAAAACTGACCTTTTATTTTAAACTAGTTCCAACATTGCAGTTCATCAGTTATCGTAGATGTTATTTATGAGTGAGACTGATACATGCATACTTTGTGAACAATTTCATATATTCAGGTCGGGTACTGATGAAAACAAATAAGGTGAAGCCATTTAAAAAAAAAAATAAGGTTACCGAATGTTTGAGGAATTTAGTGTAGTAGTGCGCGACATGCCTTAAACAGGAGGAGCATGCGAGATTGTGTACAAGAAAGGCTATAGTAAGATGAACACAGAGCAGACCAGCTGCGTAACAGTGTTCAGAAGAGTATTGCCCGGCTCTGTCAGAACAACATGTCTCTCAATATGACATTCGAGTTCCTTAGATCCTTTTGTAGGTATAGGCCATTTCCTTAGACACGGGTAATGGTGGAGTCAGCCTCAGAGTGGCTAAAAAGCTATGGAGATGTAAAATCCCTCTGAAAGTGAGTCTTTATTTGGCAGGCTATACGAGATAGAATCCCTTCCAAACAACAAATAAAGAGTCGAAACTGGAAAGGAGACTCTATAATGCTGTCTCTGCCAAATTGAAGAAGAAACAACAGATCACTTATTATTTAGCTGCCCTTTAGCTAATTTTGCTTGGTCAGTGCTCAGGGAGATTTTTGGCTAGGATGGCCAACCAAGATCTATGTCTCTGAGTTAACGGAAGACTGAATCCCGATCAAATTTGGGTTAGATTTCCAGTTGGGTCTCTTTTTCTTTGCAGGGCTAGTTCGGACGATTTGGCTAGTGAGGATTAAAATGAACTTCGAAAATACTTTTGCTAACAGCCAACTGATGTTGTGTACAATGGCTTATCATATATATATATATATATATATACACAGAGATAGAAGCTGTTGCTGATCAAGAAGTCAAGAGTCAAGACTGAAGGTTAAGGAGATTGTGGCAAGCGTGCTGCATTGGCTTCATCAATTTAAACCTGCTGAGGAGTCACTGTCTGATAGAGTGGACTTGTAATAGGTTGCTTCTTTTGGTTGTGTTTCGGTAGCCTGGCCTGGAGTGGTTTCGGGACAGTGGTGGTTTGGTTTTCTTTTCCTGCTTTTGTTGGTTTAGTGCTCTTTGAACAGCTGCTGCTTTGTAATGAACTTTAGTGGTGCGGTTCCAATAAATGCGGGGGAACCCCCTTTTTTTTTTGTCTAAAAGTGATAATAAGCAAAAGAAAAAACTGGATTCAGAGCGTGTGGCTGATTATCACGCTTGCGAGTAGATATTGCAAGTGCAATGGGCTCGTCAGACAAAACTAACGCATAGAGTATGTTTTTGTGTATATGCGTGCCCGATTGCCCTGCCTCTGAAGGAATGAAGAAAATGACAGCAGAGTAGAGTGAATTGTCATGTTCAACAGAGTAAAGTGAATTGGCATGTTTATAGAACAGAGTAACGGTTGTTCAGAACAGAGCAAATTTAACTGGCATGTTTAGAACACAACGAGTTTTCATGTTCTGAACAGAGCAGAGTGAATCGGCAGACGTAACACTGAACATTCATGTTGTGAACAGAAACACAAGCACTGGATGGATGGTGGACGAGCTGGGGGCGCCGGGCGAGCGGAAACAGCACGATGATGCACCAATTCTGGAATCGGCGCAGCAATTGAAACTTGCACAGCTTGGCCCCGCGCAACGCCGGCTGGGGCTGGGGCAGGTGCAGGGAGATCGTCATTCTCGAACTGGTGACGGATTCGTGCGCTGCAAGGAGCTCATCCATGGCCGCCATGGAATTGGCTCGGCGGATCGAGCTCCATTTGCGCCGAGGTTAAAGGGGGTGGTCGGTATTTCATTTACCGACCACCCCACGCCGAAACTTGTCATTTTCCTTTCTCCATCTAGGGATCGAATCGGATTACGAAAGTTTGTGTGATGCTTAAGCACTGCATTCCCCGTCTCCATGAATTTTCCTAGGAATTCTGCGCGTCTGTGGAGGGTTGAACTTGGGGTCGTCGGGTGGACGGGGGGTGGTCGGTATTTCATTTACCGACCACCCCGTGCATAGTTTTCTTCTTTTCGTTTCTTCCTCAAGAGACCATATCTGGGCCTGAAATCTTGTACACTGCTTCGTACCTTCATCCTCCGACTTAACAAATTTTTCCCAGGATTTTATCGCGTTTGTGCCGCCGGAAAATAATGGCGATCACCGGCCATGGACTAGAGACCAGGCAACGTTTTTATCGCGTCGTTGCTGCTGCGGAGGTTTGTGAGCTGGGAGAAAAGCACGAAGAAGAAGGCGGCGTCGGGCCCCCGCTTCTCGGACAAAGACGATCCTAGATGAACCAAGGTGCGACTATTGACGAAGCCGCCATTTGCAGCCCTGCCGTGAGCTCAAGCGGTCGGCTCACATGGCGGCGAATCGAGAGCGCGCCACCGTCTTTGCCGCTGGAGGCTGAGAGTGGAGGAGTGGGAGAATGGAGGAACGGCCTGACCGACGGTTGGATCGGGTGGGACTTCGAGATTCCGGGGTGGAGCGCAGCCGACGACGGCGGGCGGAGCCGCTGCGGTGCGGACAGAGGAACAGTACGGCAGTTCGACCGGGGGGAATTCTGCAAAATTCCGGATCGGAATATTACAGAAAGGACCCTAAATTATCAATAGTCGCGATCCAAAATAAGGGCTAATGTGCAAAATAACGGATACACATATTGCACAAAGACCCTAATTCGGATCGCGATCAATAGTCGCGATCCATACCAGGGGGCAAAGTGTAAATATTTTAGTATAGAAATTTCATATAAGCCCCTAATTTGGATCGCGGATAATAGTCGCGATCCAAACCAGGGGCCTTTTTGCAAATACTCAGCCCCGGCGACCCTGCTCATCCCCAGCCTCCGGTCTCGCCGTGCCACTGCGGCCGGCCGTTGAGCTCTGATATTCTCGCCACGCACCCTTCGCTCCCCTCCGTCGACTCAACGTGCCTTCCCAGAGAATCCCACGCTGCAGCATCGGCGCTTGATGGACACAGACGGCGAGCGGCCATGGGCCATAGCGCCGCCTACAGATCTGCGAGGCGAGGCGATGCTCGCGCCTGGATGCCGAGAATCAACTGATCTACCTTCAAGCATATGGAGGAGAGAATACCTCAAGGACTTCTGCTAGGATCATTTCACTTTTCTTATGCAATAGCTCATCAAGACCCTCTGATTTTTTTACGACGCCTCATAGTCATAGCTCACGCATATGACAACTGATGTTGTGAGATCCTGAACATACCCGAATATGAATATCAGGTACATAATCTACTTCTATTTCCTGTATAAATCTCTGAACCGAAGAAAGTTTGTGTATATATTTTTTAATTTTATTGCGAGTATAAAGTTTGTGTATATGGATAAATAAAATGTAAAAAATAGACATGCAAGCAAGCAAGATATGTAAAGCGGGCTGCCGATCGTGTAACTGTAGTTATTAACTTGTGTTTATTCGGTGCTTTCAGCTTTCAAGGACAAGGAGAGAGCTCTGTCAAAATGAAAAACAGCTATAAGAGGATGAGCGTGTAGTACTGAAACAACAGCCAAAAACTATTGCCAAACTGAAAGTATTTTATTTCCTTTTGAATGTACTTGAGGCGATTGAACATATTTTCATTTACCAAGAATGAGTTAACTGATGCATCAATCGATACAGCGGCTAAAATATTAATATATATTCTTGTTTCTAAAAGAAAATAGAAGAACTGTTTGTAAGAAAGGAGCAACCACCGTTGCAGTGTAAGAAGAAAAAAGCAACGCACAAACATTTTACAAATAATATATGTTGTGGATAGTACTGTCCAAAGAGGCCGGCCCCTTCTATTGTATCCTTACTACTGAAACGTGGCAGGCCAACCCGGAATCTGAAGGACCTCAGTTGAAGGCAGCTCGAGTCCTCGTGCCTTGACCCACCGACCTTCTTCATCAACAATGTTGTCGTCGTGCCGCCATTCCCTGGACCTTATTGCGCTGCTGCTTCCATCACCGGATATACCACCGCTGCCAAATAATGTCATGGGAGCCTCTAAAGCTACGACGCGACCTCGTCGGCTGACGAGCTCAGCGGCCGTCGCAACGGCGCCGCCGGTGATAGCACCATTGATCACCTTGCCTGCGTAGTCGTCGTTGTCGGTGCCGGGGGCGGCGACTGCGACGGCAGTGGCGGCGGAGACGAGCGCTCCCGTTATGGCGCCTCCGACCATCGCGTTCGCCTGCGTGAATTGGTAAAGTTACAGACAACTGGGATGACAACCTCATCAAGAGACATTGGTACAGTATTAATTATGAGTTGTTGTTTGATTGATTAATTACCCAGTCGCTACGACCACGGATCCGTTGCACGCCGTACTCCATGGCCTCGTACACTCCAGCAACAGCACCTGATGAGTTTTAAACTTTTAATTATGTTGGAGTTTAATGAAACATGCTTCTGTATAGTGATCAGTGAGAGCAGAGTAGGAAGGAAGATTAATAATGGATAAAGGGATTAATTCCAATGCAAATGCTGTGTCTGAACAAACCAGTGGTTACCCCAATATGCACCTTCCTTGCACATCTTCTTCAGCTAACAAACATACAAAGACAAGATCAATATTCATCAGCAATGTCTAGTATATATATCCAAGAGAACAAGGTAGATACGCTGTTGAGAATGAAGTATGTGTTTCTACACTACTTACTGCATGCTCAAGCTTGTGCTTCGAAGCACGCCCTGTAAAATTGATCAACAAGAGAAAGGGACAGCACTTAAATTTGTTAGATATAAGAATCGAAGCATAAAAAACAAATGTAGATCGATATATCAGGAAGAACAACCGTCAGGCTACAAATTAATTACAATGTGGTGGTACACACGTTACCTTTGGTGAGGTACTCTGACGTGTCCTCGGCGGCGACCTTGCAGGCGGCGACGGCGCCGACGTTGAGGAAGCCGTGAACGGCGCGGTTCATCCATGGACTGCCGGTGTCGATGCGCAGCTTGATGCTGGTCGGCCAGCCTGGCCATCGCCGGGACTCCGACAAGCCCAGCACAAACTCCATCTTGGGCATCGTCACCAACTATTCTATTCGTTCTGGAAGGACAACCCTTGGAGTTAACTCGAGAGCAGTACACTTCCTGAGAACTGAATGAATGACAAGGAAATGCACTTACTTGAAGCTAGGAAATTACGAAGCCGTTCCTGCAGGCAAGGAACTTCTTCTTCTTTTGTGCTGCAATCAAGGAACTTTTGTAGTATATTGTATTGTGCCAACAAGAAGAATGCGCGACGCAAGGCAGGTACTAGTATTCAGTGTTCTTCCCAAATGGGCCGGGCCGTTCCAGGATGTACTGCAATGGAGGCCCATGGGCTACATCCATCTCTCTTCCTCTTCCTCTTCTCTCCGAGGGCAAAGAAAGGAAAGGCACACGCACGCTCCATCCAGAATCCGCTCCATCTCCGTCCTCCTCCTTCCTCCAAGAAAGAAAGTTGAAAGCATGGACGCCGCCGCCACGACCACGACCGCCGCCGCCGCCGCCGACGTGGAGGCGGAGGACCAGGCCCAGATGGCCGCCATCACCGACAGACTGCAGACGCGAGACTCGTAAGCCCGCTCACCCATTCTCCCTCTTCCTTGGTCGTTCGTCGCTGATGCTCCGTGGATGCGCAGGATGCGGCTGTACAACTGGCTGTCGCAGCGGTGCTTCTCCGAGTGCGTGGTCACCTTCTACCGCAAGTCGCTGGGCAAGGGCGAGGCCGACTGCGTCCGGGCATGCGTCCGCAAGTACCTCCTCCTCACCACCACCTCCGCCGCCCGCTTCGCCGAACTCGCCGGCACCGCGCCGTCCGATGACGACTGACTCACTGGTTAACTGCTCCTGCTCCTGCTCCTGCTGCTCTTGCTTTTACCGGCCAGCTCGTTTCAGTTCTTCAGTCTAGTTTTACAGTAGCTTGGAATCTCAAAGTCAAATTTACACAAACAGACGGCGGCGACACGGGATGAGTGTACGAAATGAAAACGCCTATTGGTGCGATTTGTCAATGCCTTTTGGTCTCGCGATTGTTCTACCACACCACGGATTGGATTTTGGTTGAAAATTGAAATGGAAGGATGAATTTCTCTTCATGTGTTGCTTTGTCCTCTCCGAATGAATTCTGCTGTTTCATATACTCCTCGGTGCCTCGATATATACGTGAAATTGTGATTTCATCTCTTGTGATGGACTGACTGTTGATGTGTTAGCTTCGGTCATCTTCCTGTTCAACAACATCACTGGAATCAAAGTCAATTTTGCTCGTCCCTTGTAACTTGCAACTAAGCTCTATAGCTTGACATAGCTGCAATGAAGATGCCGCATACAAAATGTAGCCTCAATTCATACAAAGAATGTCTTACTCAAACGTCGTGTGATCACTGAAATGAACCTCATGTAACTGCACTGAAGACACTACTTCAGAACAAATGGACATTCTGCATGTACAAATGCGTCTCTTGGTTGCAGATTTTCTGTAGGGACATAAATCTACACCTTAATAACTATACAAATTAAACAATACGATTGACTATTCTGTTTAAGACTTCTTTTTTTTGGTGGCATTCGAACCTTATCATATTATATACTGAATTTTGTGTCTTCTGAAGTCCAAACAGCCTAACACTCTGAATGTTCTGCACACTATTTACAAAGAAGAATGCACTGCACCCTATTTGGAAAGGGAGACCGTCCTACCTGGAATGGCTTCAGCATAGTTGTCATTTAACTGATATGCTTGCTGGGACTGCTGGGGTGATTTCTTGAACAAACTGTCTCTGCTGGTGGGTGATTGCTGGCTAATTGCACTTATAATATGAGTCTCTTTCGTATCAAGTGTTTCCTATTACGAATTTAGACTTGAGTAAAAATTCAGATAAACCAGGGTCACCCCTCAATGCCACTCATATGACAATATGAAATTGATTGAGCTCACTGCGGTGACACTATTCTTCTTTGAATTTGATCTTTTGTTGTCTCTCTCGACTGCATTGGCTGGTTCAAGATCACTGCAATCAAGATCAGTCCTTTTAGCCTGGTACAAGTACAAGGCCTGTCTGCTACATCATGGGTGTGTTCGTTTCTTGTGGTCTAAATTTTAGTGGGATCACATCAATCATTAAAATGTTATATATGATTATTAAATATATATTAAATATAAAACTAATTACAGAGTTGAATGCGCATCAGCGTGATAAATTCATTAAACTTAATTAAATTATCATTAAGAGATGTTTACTGTAGCATTACATTATCTAATCATGACCTAATTAGTTTTAATAGATTCATCTCGTCATTCAGAAGGAGAGTTATGGACTGGGTTTTGTCAGTAATCTATATTTAATACTCCTAATTAGTATCACAATATTCGATAGGACAGGTTTAAAAATCAGAGGGGTGGAAACGAACATACCCCATATCTGTTCTATACTGCCTGTAGGTTATATGGGAGGAGACAGAGCAAAAGCATGCTTCATTCATAAAATGTACTCCTCTGTTCCAAGATTGTTGTCGTTATTGACTTTTTTCATCAACTTTGACTATTCGTCTTATTCAAAATATTTTTAAAAATATCATATATTTTCTTCTGATTTGTTTTATCACTAGATAAAATTAAATTTAAATATAACTTAGTGAAAAGTTGGAACCACAAATGAATTTGATTCAAGTACCAAGAAGATACTTCTCCGGTGCATCTTGATTTCTGAAAGTAGTATACTAGATGACTCCTGAAGTCGTACCAGGTCATTACTCTGATATATGCACACAAATCAGAAAGAAATAGCTTGCAACATTTCTTGGATATGAAAAAGACCGTCACAAATCCGGAGTGCTAACTGAGAGATTTGATCTCGCTAGTTAAAGACAGACTCACAGACACGCACGGGCTGACACTCTGTATGCACACAAAGAATAAATCAATATGTTGTTGACAAATAATAATTCTAACTGCGCTGCCTTATATGCATTGAGGTTTTAGTTTGTTGTTTCTCAGAAAGGGAAACTGTTCTCATCGTTGACGGTTATCGTCAACCAGTTGATCGAAGCCTGAACAAATTTAACAAGCATGTACGTATGACATGATCGATGCGTTTTTTTAATATTTATATAAGAACAACTGTTATTTCCTAGTCCCTTGTAATATGATTACCACCTGATTATGCAGTTGCATGCTTTAGTTGTGGTTTTCTTTTAACCAGTGAATTCTTAAATAACGTTGGTTGATGATGGCAATAAGCCAATAATAACAAGACATAGCAAGTGATAAAAGCATTGGGCAGGCCCATGGGCTCAATTGTCCATGGACCGTTCACTCCCGTATGGCCCATAGATTACGGCCCAGTTCCGTAATGGCCGCTGCTTCTTTGGTTGGTTCACTCCCATATCCACACACCAGACTGAGCACTGACAAAACTGTCCGAGACCACTACCACTTTGCTGCTGCGGTGCTGCCCTCTTCCCTGCCGGCGACTGCCCGCGCGGAGCACGTGACGGTGCCCTGCACGACCCCGAGCCGAGCTGGTAAGCACCAAGGCTCTATTCCAATCTCGGCGTGGTTTTGCTATTTGATCCTTCTCTTTTTTACTCCTTCTGATTTTGCTAGGGTTTTGTACCACCCTTCTCCTCGCTACCAAAGCCTGGAGCTTTTCGTTGTCGAAAATCTAGATTGTGTGTTGCGGTACTTAATTTACTCCTCCATTCTTTTATTAGTGCCGTTCCAACATACATTGCTAGTTCATTTTCCCTGTCTGAAACGACAGGAATTTCAGAATGGAGGAGTAGGTAATTTCAACTGGATGTTGTCTCATCTTGGTCGAGAAATTGATCTTGGATTTAGCTGGCATCGGTGGACCCATCGATTAGTACAGGAGCCTTGGTGGCTTGGGTACCAAATTGATCTTGGTGTACTAGCCCTACCATTCCAAACATGGACATAGTGATTTTTGTTCTTCTTTTTCTTCGGACATGTGAGGAGAGTGCTCAAATCTTGCCCCCAGAAAAAGAAGAAAAGAAAAAGACGAATCTTTGTTCACTCAGGATTGTGGATAGTGGATTTCTTATGCTTGATGTGCAACAAGAATTTTCTTTTGACATAATGTTCGGGTGGTTGCCTAGCCCAACTGCTTGGGATTAAAGGCTTTGTTGTTGTTGTATAATGTGTGGATGGTTAAAAAGGACGGACGTGTACTGGAGTAGGAAATATCTTAAGTGCATTGTGTACGAATTAAGTCACATGAGACCACTAAATTGTTGTTAGAAGAAGTAAAACATTGTGCATCAGAGCCATGTCGACTATCATTCTTTGTTGTTGTTGTTGCATTCCCTGATTTTCTTTTTCTTACAATGGCACAAGCATTCAATTGGACTCTGTCATTCACTGATTTCTTTTCTCCTAAAGCAGACTGCATTTTGCAAGATGGCACAGGTAGGGCATCCGCAATCGTGGTCTGATCTTCCAACAGAACTCGCAGGCCTGGTCCTCAGCCGCCTCCCTGCCTACTCTGATCGTGTCCGCTTCGGAGCTGTATGCCACCATTGGAACTTCAGCTTCTCCTCAATGAAGCGTTGCCTTCCCAAGCCTTTGCCATGTTTAGCGTGTCCTGATGGCACCTTTTTCTGCTTACCCCGCAGTGAATCTTGTCGGTTCCCTGGTACCACGAGCTATCACAGTTCTTGCGGTGAATGGCTTCTCTTCCTCCATGATGGCGCCTGCTACTTGAAGGATCCTTTCTCCAAGATTACCTTGACACTGCCTAACCTGTCATCTCTGTGCCCCATCGATGAGCCTGTGGAAATTATCAATGGACCTGTCTCCTCAGAGGATGAAGTGCCCCCAGAATCGTTGAACATGGATGCTGACATGTTGATAGACAAGTTAATTGTGTGCTCAGAATTAATTGTTGCTGCCACTATAAAGATTGGGCCTCATAAAACTGTTGCTTTGTGCCGACCAGGTGATGACTCATGGTTGGTAAGCAGACTTGGCAGCAAAGTGACTCTCTTTGACATAATGTTCTATGAAGGCAAGCTGTATGTCCTTGATGAGTCCAGGGACCTTTTGGTGATCATTGTGTGGGAAGATGATGATAATGGCAAGCTAAGCATCTCTCGGATTGAGTGCCTTATTGAGAATGAGACCCTTTCCTTCAGCTTGATTCACAATGGCGTCTCTTACCTTCAGTATTTCCTTGTTGAATGTAACGGTGCACTGCTTCTGCTCTCCAGAACAATCTATGGTATGCCATCTGATGGTGACAGTGAATGTACACCAATTAAGCCAGTAGGGGTTGGATTCGAGGTCTTTAAGGTAGACTTCAGGTCGGTGCGGTGGGAGGATGTGACAAGCATTGGGGATGACGTGGTACTGTTTGTTAGCAAAAGCTACTCACAATCTGTCTCTGTTTCTCAGTACAAGGTGAAGGGTAACTGTATCTGGTTCTGCAATTGCAGCTGGTTCTGAAAGGATCTGGTGAGTTCTTGCGCTATATACGACATGAGTGATGAGGAGACCTACTCAGCATCGTCCCCCAATGGATCTTTCAAGAGTGAGAAGGCACCAGTGACATGGCTTGCCCCTCATTGATGTACAAAATCTGTGCCTATCAGCAGTACCATGCAAATGACAATGTGGCATTGTGGCTGGTTGGTGTGTTGTGTGTTTCATGTATATGTAGTCTTTCCGTCTTGCATTAACCATGGATGAGTTTCTGGACGCATCATATTCCAGTATGCTTTGTTCTGAGTCGTATCCCTAAACTTTTGTGTAGCTCCTTGAAACTTATCTGTAAGCTATGCTGGATGAGACATTTCCTGTTGCTATCAATATTAATGTGCCAGTTGACATTGAAATAACTTCACATATTTATCCATGCTGTGTATTTATAATGCATCAAAATGCAAATACTTTTATATGTTCAGGTTTTCTTGGATTGGGTTATAACTGTATAGATTTGTAGTTGCTAATCGCAGGATTGGATCATGAAGTGATATGATCCTGTTCCCTGTTCGTTTATTCTGATGTCATTTCAGTTCACACTGCTGTTTTGTGGACGCTGTTAACTTGATTTTATTTCCTTCTTGTTATCGTCTCTCCCTGATACAGGACAAATTGTAGCTGCTCTTCTGTCTTCCTTCAACATAGCATAGTCGTGTACCGGTCACTGGACTGAAGTTCTTCCTCCCTTGTATTTTGTAATGGTAAAGTGCAGTGTGAGACAGAATATGGTATTTGTGCAAAGTACTGCTTACTTCTCATGCATTATGTAAGGTGTACAAACTTTGCAGTAGTTCAGGATTGCCTTAATTTTTTTCAGAACAAAATGAAGCCTTTCGCAAGATTTTGTAGGTGCCAAACTAGAGAGGCAAAGTTTAACCCAGCAGGTCCAGAGATTCAGATTCTGCGTTCTTGTCCCGGCCTCCGTCAGTAAAACATGCCCTCTGGCATTGCTCTGTTATCCTACGCCATCAACGGCGACAGCTTCACGAAGCCATGAGAGATACAACGAAAGGTTCGGCCAGGATCGCGCTTGCAAGCTGATGTCCAAAAATGGAGGAGAGGATCCAAATCTGTCGATGTCATGAACGGAATAGGGAGGCGGCCGATCCGACAACGGCGATGTACTGCACCGCAGGATGAAGGGGCTAAGCTGCTCGAGGATCTGGTCCAGATGTAGGTGGCGGATTCCGCCCGGCGCAGCCCCTCGTCGCCGGCGGCCGGAGGAGGGAGAGAAGCGGCGGCGGCGAATCAGCTTCAATTTCAATCTGGACCGCAGGTAGTAGATCCAATGGTTAGGAGCAACCCGCACCGACGTGGACTATAGTCAAACGGGCTCGCGACAGCTTTGCAAAAAAAACCCCTAATAATTTGGATTGCGGTTAATAACCACGATCCAAATATTTAAAAAAAAAAAAACCTACTTCCATACTTTGAAACACGATCAATAAGCACAATCCCAATATTTATATAAAGGCCCCTACTTTACATCGCGATTAATAACCACGATCTGAATATATGCGAAAACCCCTGCTTTGGATCGAATATGTGCATTTAACGCCTCAAAGCGGAATCAGCACCTGGTTGGCGCCTATGCGCTCTCCTCTTGGGGAGGCGGCGCTCATGGCGCCGACTTCTGTCCACTGCCGCCACCGCCGCCATCGCCGTAGTTGATGATGTAAGAAACTGGCGCCCCCATATGTTGAGCTGCCCCAATTTAAGGGTCTCCGATCCGATCAAATCCGCCATGGACACACCATGGCTACTCCAATGGAATCGAGGCTCTCCTTAGAATCGAAACACAGGATGAAAACAACAATTCAGTGGCGAGCACGGTGGGGAAGAAAGGGGACATCCCATAAAATTTCAGCTTTGATGGAATCCGAATGGATCGAGTAGCCGGCGACGGACTGTTGTGTCTGAATCCTGCACTCCATGCCCGTCTTTTCCAGCACCAGAGTTCGCCTACACTCCATGCCCGTCATTGCACCGATCTGTTGGCTGCAACTCTGGACGCCAAGGTACTTCTGAGTAAGATTTCGAAGAAATCGTCAGCAGTTGTGCAGTTATTCTAGGTTCTTTTGGGTGGTGAATGTAAAGAGTATTCTATATCGATTGTTTCGAAGTCATAATTTGGACGCAACAGTGTATTTTTTTTTCTAAAAAGGAAGAAAAAAATCAGCAGTTACCAGGTCAAGAAGTTCAATGAAGTATGGTTGGCTTAGCAGTATGGCATCCTACTTTTTTTTTTTTTGAAGCAGTATGGCATCCTACTTTATTTTGTACAATATCTAAATAAGTGTGCTTGTCAGGATCTGGAACCTATTTTAGTTGCACTTCTAATAGTTGTGTGCTTCAGGTTTGTGTTGTGTTAGACTGTTCGAATCCTATTTCGTTATATATCTGCTCAGTGTGTCGGTTGTAAAGTTTATCTTGTTTATCTGAAGTGCTCAGATAATATCAAATCGGATGAAAATGCAGGGAAATGCACCTGTTGTTCGTTTGTCTTGTTATTCCTTCGTGCTTGTGCTTGGCTAATCTTGGGCAGCTGAATAAAGACATTCATGTACTTTGTGCTGATGTCTTTGCAGCAAATGTTGCTTGCATTTTGGATTGTTTGCTGCTGGAAGCATCACACGAGGTAGTTGCTTGAAAACATGGTATGGGCAGATCATGTAGATAGCTTGCACTAATGGCACTTGAGCAATTGGCATACTACGGACTCGACCAGGATTGGTGTCTGTTCTTAACAATAAAGTTGAAACATTTACTCGAGCTGTTTCTTTGTTTTCTTCGTGCTCTAACGGGCATCTCTTTACCAAGTGTCTGATGAAGAGAGACTCGTCATGTTGTCCGGAGCACGCGCGCGGCCGCACAGTCTATGTCGCACGAATTCAGACCGACGGAAGATTTCTTTGAGTTGTGAAGCCATGTCGTGTTTTCAGACATTGTCGAATGGAAACTCCGGCAGGATCCATCGATCGCGATCATGTACACACCCGCCTGGCTTGGTTTCCATCGATTCCGGGTCTTTACCCTCACCGCCGGCTTGCTGACGGCTTGGAACTCTGGCTTGTGTGTTTGATGTATATGCAGTCTTTCCATCTCGTGTTAAACATGGATGATGTTCTAGGCGTATCATATTCCAGGATGCTTTGTTCTGAATCGTATCCCTAAACTTTAGTTTGACTTCTTGAAACTTATCTGTAAGCTATGGTGGATAAGACATTTTCTGTTGCTATCAATATTCGTAGTTATAATGCATCAAAATACAAATATTTTTATATGTTCTGGTTTCCTTGGATTCGGTTATAACTATAAAGATTTGTAGTTGCTAATCGCAGGATTGGATCATGAAGTGATATGATCCCTTGCTCCCCGTTCGTTTATTCTGAAGTCATTTCACTGCACACTGCTGGTTTATGGATGGTGTTAACTTGATTTGTTTCTTGTTAACGTCTCTCCCTGATACAGCACAAATTGTAGCCGCTCTTCTGTCTTCCTTCAACATAGCAGTCGTGTACCAGTCACTGGACTGAGGTGCTTCTTCCCTTGTAGGAGTATTTTGTAATGGTAAATGCAGTGTGAGGTAGAATATGGTATTTGTGCAAAGTACTACTTACTTCTCATGCTTTATGTAAGGTGTACAAACTTTGCAGCAGTTCAGGATTGCCTGTTTTTTTTTTTCAGAACAAAATGAAAGCCTTTCGCAAGATTTTGTAGGTGGCAAACTAGAACAGCAACTCCAGAGATTCAGATTCCGCGTTGCTCGGTTCTTGTTCCAACCTCCGTCGGTAAAACATGCCTTCTGGCATTGCTCTGTTATCCTACGGCATCAACGGCGACAGCTTCATAATCGCGCTTGCAAGCAGATCACTGTGTATCCCGACGGAAGGGAAGGCATTCTGTCCAAAAATGGAGGAGAGGATCCAAATCTATCGATGGCATGAACGGAATAGGGAGGAGGCCAATCCGAATCCGACATCGGCGATGTACTGCACCGATCTGCTGGCTGCAACTCTGGACGCCAAGGTAATTGATAGTAAGATTTCGAAGAAATCGTCAGCAGTAGTGCAGTTATTGCAGGTTCTTTTGTACGCAACAGTGTATTTTTAAAGAAGAAGAAGAAGAAGAATACTCATTCGAGGCAAAGAAAACGATATCAGGCCTCATGGCTTCGTGCATTATCATCAGAGACGCATCTTTTTCAGTGACGGCAAACTGGTGCACAAACACCAGTTTTAATAACTAACCAAGGAGACCAATTTCGAACAAGACGCGAACATCCTCACAAGGCCTTATTTGCAGCTGCAGTCTGCATCATGCGGATCAAACTCCTGTCTTTTTCGAGATCATGGATCAACTATTCGACGAAGACTTTAACTGGACAAATTCGTCGTCAACCTTCCGAAATATCATCATACTCTTTTTTTTTTTTGCGTGGCAGTTGATTCCAATACGGCAATACCTGAGTTAACAAAATGGAACAAGCTGAAACGAAATGCTAAAGAAGACAATCGCAGTCGATACCTGATCCTCTTCATTTACACTTACCTGATCCTCTTCAGACACACAAAAAAAGAAGATTTGCCACAAACAAAGCGGAACAGAAAATATAATATGAACATTGATCGGACACGAGGTCTGCACACAGCAAGCCATAGAAGGAACATTTTTCTACTTTACATATAGGAAGGCGGCGACGCCATACAGACAGCTAAATGTGACTGAGTCACACCAGTTAGGCAAACTACTTCAGTAACGTGTTGCCCCGACAAAGGATTGCCTATTGTATCCTTCTATTGGAGCACCATTACCATATCCCTGGGGCTGGGGCACAGAAGCCCCTGGGTACATGTCAGTATCTTGTCCTGCATCACCAGGTGAAGAGGCGTAAGAACTAGCCGCACTTGCTGCAGGATGCTGCCTAGACATGCCAGTGGGGCAGTTCTGTGCATTGTGGCCACTGAAACCACAACTACTGCAATTCTGCACATTCCATGCTGCTGATACCGGAGTAGACAGCCCACCATGTGTGTTTATTTGCTGACCAGACTGATTCAAGGCATAGGCATCGTTGGAGGTTGGCACACAGTGTCCTGGATTATTGAAACCAACACTATTGGCCGAAGCGTCCAGCACCTCGGGATGTGTGCCTGCATCCTCTTGTAATATGCTGTCAATAGCCCCAAGAAGGTAACCACTCTCCTTCAAAGGATCCAGCTTTTCTGCTTTAACAATGTTGCATTTGATACGCGACTCGTCATTGAAGGTTTCCAACAGGACTTTTAACTTGAATAGATACATCTGAAAACGGATCCCCTGTATGATTTCAGCAAATTTTGCATCATCTTCTTCTTTTATGGTGGAGAGCTCTTGCGCGCTGCAACCCATTATCTCCATACCGCCCTCTTGGAATGCAGTTGCATACGTTACACCAGTGTGATCTTGGATCTGGCACATCAGTAAGTAACGATACTCACAATTTGGTAAGACCTGATCGCATCTTTCACAATGCCACGTCCCATCACCATTATTTGTCACCTTCTTGTTGCACTGCCTACCATTAACCTCTATGGTGCAAGCCGGATAAAAAAAATTATCAGACTTCAAATGCGAAATTGAACCTTTAATAGTGATCCAGTCTGGCTTGCCATTGATTCCCAACCCGTCATCCTTGATCTGCGCGACTGTTTTTCGAACATCATTCCTTCCCATGCCTGACTTCTCTCGACTTAAAGAAACACAAGCAGCAACCCTTCCTTCTGTCTCATACCAACGTTGCAGATTTTCAGCCTCAGGAAATTCTGGGTTTATTTTTAGCTGGGTTGTGCTGATTGTACTTACACCTCTACCATTAAATTCAGTGACACGGACATTTTTCATGGCCAGAATAGGATTCAAACCAGAATCACACTCCAGCTGCAGCTTCTGGCCTTCAACATCACAGAATTTTCCCCAGAGGGTAATTTCCACGCTTCGACCAGACATGTCTTTCAGTTGAAGAGTCTGTTTCTGGGTTTCTGTGCCATCCTTACGCATCAATGGGCCAGAAGGGCTAACTGATGTAACTACACCAACCAAATCTACCAAGGCATTAACCTCTATAATCTCTAATTCGCTGATCTGTCGGAAATTGTACTGCTGTCTAGGGATGCTGTTATCATCAAGACAGAGTTGTATAGATGTACCGAAATCGAGATTGATCTGGAGGTCATTCTTCAAAGTCTTGTACTTCTTATCTGCAGGTTTCACAGTACCTCTGGATATCAAGTAGACCTTATCAACCTCAATTTGGTCATAGAACTGATCCACCTGAGCATTGAAACATGACACCCGAATTTCTCCAAAATCTTTATCAAGAAGATCAAAAGAAAATACTTTTCCAGGACCTTTGGCGTTGTTATAGGTCCTAATATCAGTTTTTGCTGTCACCCTAGCCTTGATTGTCCACCTGCTCTGGTATGGATTCAATTGAGCCACGGGAACAACATGACTAGTTGCATCGTTCTTGGTAGCAGGGCCTCTATTCATGTACACAGGAGGTGCCTGCTGATAAAGAGGCTTTGTTGGACGCCCATAAGTATTGCCAGGAGGGCCGCCGGCAGTGGCAGGAACTGCAAATCTTTGGTTCTGATGAGAGTTCAGCGGGGGTTGCTGTGCTTTTGACGGCATCATGTTAGCATTCAAAGAACCACCATATGATACATTAGAAACAGGCTCTACTGTCCGGTCAACTGAATCTGCCACTGTTCCTTGGAAACCAGTGTAAGATCCACCTCTGCCATATGGTAAATTGTTAGCAACCTGTGCCGGCCTTGGACCAGCAGAAGATCCCAGTGCACCCGGGCCACCAGAATAGTTTCCACCATGAGTTTGGGCAGCAGCTGCTGGTGTTGCACCATAAGTTTGGGCTGCAGTGGCCGCTGTTCCACCATAAGTTGGGGCAGCAGTGGACGGTGCTCCAACCACTGGCCTTGGAGCAACAGAAGATCCCAGTGCACCCAGGCCACCAGAATGGGTTCCACCATAAGTTTGGGCAGCAGTGGCCGGTGTTCCACCATAAGTCTGAGCAGCAGCGGCCTGTGTTCCACCATAATTCTGGGGAGCAGCGGTTGATGCTCCAACCACTGGCCTTGAAGCAACAGAAGAACCTAGAGCACCCGGGCCACCGGAATAGGTTCCACCATAAGTTTGGGCAGCAGCGGCTGGTGTTCCACCATAAGTCTGGGCAGCAGCAGCCGGTGTTCCACCATAAGTCTGGGCAGCAGCAGCCGGTGTTCCACCATAAGTCTGGGCAGCAGTGGCTGGTGCTCCAACCACCGGCCTTGGAGCAAGAGAAGATCCCAGAGCACCCGGGCCACCGGAATAGGTTCCTCCATGTGTTTGGGCAGCACCAGCTGATGTTCCACCATAAGTTTGGGCCGCAGCAGCCGATGTTCCACAGTAAGTTTGGGCAGCACCGGCTGGTGTTCCACCATAAGTTTGAGCGGCAGCGGCTGGTAAGTTAGGGCACTGCTCCTTTGGTAGGTTTCTGGACACGTAGGGCTGGGGGTCTCCAATGATGGCACACTGACTTTGCAGAATATCAAGTTTAATAATAATAGTTATCCTGGATACAACATGAAGAAACAGTCAACTCAACACAGAACCATAATAATCCATATAAAAAGACATAGAGAATCTAAGGCTGTAAAACAGGTATTCCTCTCTTTTGAAAGATAACTAGTTGGATGAGATCTACCACAATACATGCTCCAGAAATTAAGTAAGGTTACAGCACTGAAGAAGCAATGCAAACACCACAAATTCACATACTATTAGGGATAAGTAAAACAGTAACACCTATTCAAGTGTTAAAATCCAGCCTATCTATAGAACCTTATTCTGACCATATAAAAAGGCATACAGAATCTAAGGCTCCAAAGCAGATATTCCTCTCTTTTGAAAGATAACTAGTTGGATGAGATCTACCATATTACATGCTCCAGGAATTAAGTAGTAAGGTTATAGGAGTGAAGAAGCAATGCAGACACCACGAATTCCCATACCATTTGGCAAAGTAAAACAGTAATAACACCTATTCAAATGTTAAAATCCAGCCTATCTATAGAAATAGAACCTTATTACTCTATCCCATCATGCTCTGGTAATCCAATAGAAATTTTGTAGTGCATTTTCACAACTAGGGCAATGCAGCTTGCTGAAGGAGTATCACAATGCTACATATCGCAACTGTTAACACTAGCACCACATGGACTAAATACCATTGCGCACTACTTGTCAAAAAAAAAAAAATGCGCACTAAAGAATCTCCCGGACCTGGATATCTTTTTGAAAGAATTAATCGCAGATCTCTCGTGATAAAATGTGGAGCAGTGTGTGTCTCTAAATAACGAACATCACAATAATCGGTGGATTTTCTGTAACCCTAGCAAGCATCTCACCCTTCCTATTGAATACTGACAAATACCATCAGAGGCCAAGATTCAATCTTCCTTTGTGGAACCAGGCAGGGCAACCAAATCAGCAAACAGTAATCGAAACAGGAGGAGGAGGAGGAGCAAGATTTGTTCCTCACCTTCGGGACTGGATGGTGCTGCACGTGAACTCCTGGAGGTGGATGATACTCCCCCTGGTGATGGTGCCGTCCTTGATCCTGCAGTTCTCGGCGGTGGCGAGCATGGACTGCAGCGTGTGGACGCCGTCGGAGAGCAGCATCCGGAACCGCTCCGCCGCGCTCTGGTGGTTGGTGACCCGCCGCACGTCGACGACCTGCAGCACCGGCTTCAGGGACCCGAGCGAACCCAGGCCCTCGGCGTGGTCGCACATGGCGGCCACCGCGCCGGGCGTCAGCTGCGCCGCCGCCATCCTGAGCCTCCTCCTCGAAGCTTCTCGAAGCCCGCGCCGCGGGGAGGCGATTCGATCTTGGCGAGGTGGGCGATTCGGCGGGGGGAAGGAAGGGGGTTGGGGAGACCAGGATTCTTGGAACCCTAGGTCCCTGCCGTTGCTAATGAAATGGAGGCGGAGGAGGAGGAGGAGGCGGGGGAGTGGATTCTGATTGGCGGCTTTGGGCGGCGGTTTCGCGGAGGAGAGAGGGAAACGGAGAAGCGTAGTGGAGAAGGAGAGTTTTTTTTTTGACGCAAAAGACGAGAATGCCCTCTTCATGTGGGCTTTATTCCTAGGGGGCATTCCTTGGGGATTAGCCCAACAGGCATTGGGCCTTTCGACAGAATTGAAGAGTGACAGTCTCGTTTTTTTTTTTTGTTAATAGTGGCCAAGGATTAAAAAACCGGTATAGTCGCTGAAAACCGGCTCGGTAAATTGAAAAAACTAATCAAAAACTATTTTTGTACAGTACACAGGGTTAGTTTTTCGATAATCCAGACGTCCGATAAAACCGGACTAGAGCGGTTTTGTTAAAAACCATGAAAACCGACCGGTTTTTAACGGTTTTTTAATCCCTCATAGTGGCAAACCAAAAAGAAAAATTTCATTTCAAAAAAAAAAGTTCAATGGGACAATAATTCATCTTTTTTCCCCACACTCTGAAAGAAGCAAAACAGCTGATACAGCCGAGCTTTTCAAGGTGGCCCTCATCATCGCAACTCTGAAATATCTGGAGGCAAAGAAACAACAACAACTTTAAAAAAAAACAAGGCTCTTAATCTCCAAATTGTCGTCAAGTTTATATATAACCGACTGACAACCTGAACATGGTAAATTTCAGTTTTAGGTGGGTTCCCTTCAATAGCTTCATCTTATGTTTTGATTCCCACCATACACCATTGGTGCAAGGGTTTCCTTGTAGTCCCTTGAGGAGTTTGTACAGTTTGTTTTTTATCTCTACAATCTATTAATTGAGGTGCGATCGTTCACTTCGTGTCCATAAAGTTAGAGATTGAATCCAAATAGGTTTCATACCTTCATATCAAGTACCAAATTTGAAAAATCATAACTCCCTTATCCGGAGCTTAAATTAAATAACTTGGACTCTATATCGTAGCTCTCCAAAAGTTCTACAACTTTGATATTCAATATAAGTACAGATCTTGCCGTTTAGGTTTTCAAATATGTGATGCAAAAATATTTGTTCTGATTCGGACTTCTCTGCGCAGGTATCTGTGCGGGGCCTATATCTTCTAGCTCTGAAGAATAAATAATATGATCCACATATGTTTCAAAAAGGCCTCAACGAGATTTACAACTTTTGTGTTTTAACGTTTTCCATTGGAGTAAGGTTACAAATTTAAAATCGCGTTGCAATGCAGTGCTATTTTGTAGACTGCGTAAATTAATTTTTCCTTTCAGTTAACACTTCTAGAATATGGTAAAAAATAATGAAAAATATTATTTTTGATATATAAAATGGTATACTAAGAAGCATCAACAATAATATAAATATAATCTTTCATGTAAAAAATATAAATAATATTATATATATCTAATAATTCTATTATGTAAATAATTTATATTTAAATTATAAAAAGTGTTTTGTTTTTTAAGTCCGTAGCAACGCACGGACACTTTGCTAGTTTATATATATGTTAATACTTACCGCACCTAGGGGCCTCTCCTACTTCGTTAAGCTTTACATCCTGCACCATGTGCGGCGCCGTCGAACAAGGATACGGGAAGTCCAAGCCGCCGCGTTGCTGAAGTTCAACAGATCCTTCAATTTGGCAGCCGTGACGTGATCGAAGCCGGCAAGCTACGAAGACTGTTGTCTGTCTTGTAGTACGCAGTTGGTTGGTGTAAAGTACTCCCTCCATTTCAAAATTGTTGTCGTTATTGACTTTTTTCTGTTATTTTTACTATTCGTCTTATTTAAATATGAAATATTATAAGTTATATTTAACTTTTATCTAGTAATAAATCAAATTATAAGAAAATATATTATATTTTTTAAATAAGATGAATGGTTAAAGGTAGTAAAAAAAATCAATGATGATAATAATTTTAAAACGGAGGAAGTATAGTCCGTTTGCGAGCTCTGTTTCACTTTCACTAGAAATACAGTCTACCGATGCAGAAACAAATAAATAGCGAGTTTGTACTGCAGGGGTGGTCGCCCTCCACCTCGCCAAGTCGCGTTCGTACGTTCCCACTTTCCAGCCGATGTCGATGTTGACGTTCCCGCCCATATGCCAGGCACGCTCGAAAAAACCCCGCTCTTCCACGGCGTGAATCCCAAGCCGTGTTTCAAGCTCCTCACCGACGGACAGCGAGAGCACGTGGCTAACAGGTGAAGTCTGACCCCGACATGCACTGCAGAGGTCGACTTGTCCTGTCCCCGAGATCCCATGAACTGAAATTTCGCAATGTAGACACGCACAAAAATCGCAGAAAAAATCATGGAGTCAGGTCGTGCATGCATATACTTATGCATCATGCCGAATCTCAGATCGAGAATGGGAGACATCAAAGGAGCATCTATTTCGTGACGCACGGACGCAGAAAAATCACAGGAAAAACTGTGGAGACATGGTCCCTGACGGAGGAAGATCAAAGAGAAATGTTGTCGGGGGTGGTTGCCTTGGATACAGGGTTCAAATAACCGAGTTAATCGGCCGATTCGGTTTTGTGAAAAACCAGCTGGTTAACTAGAATAATCGGTCGGTTAACCGATTTGCTACAGTAATAAAATTGGTTATTGACAGTTAACCGGCCAGCTGAGGTAATCGGACTGGATCGGTTATGTAGTTAACGGGAAAATTGGCCGGTTAACTAAAAATTGACCGGTTAATCGCGGTTATTTAAACCCTGCTTGGATCCCGATTCGGCGCGCCCCCCAGCTGTGGCGTTCCGAGCGGGCGACGGAGTGGTATCTTTTCTTTTGCAAAGCTTGTTCGATCCGTGTTACGACAGAAGCTTGTTCGATCCGAAGCATGCAGTGCAGTGCAGAGATATACTCCTCGGGCGGCGAGTGCTTGCTGCAGCTCGCCGGAGTAGGCCACAACAGCGGGCGCGCGGCGAGTGCTTGCTGCCGCAGCCATCATGATGTGTACCGCCTCCTTGCTCTTTCGCGGCAGTCCCCGATAGCACGCGTCCCCTGGACCGTTCCTCACACAAAGGATCGATAAAATTGGCTTCTCACAGCGCCACGGCTCCAAACAGAGCCAAGTCTGGACACAGTAGCTTATCAAGATTACTGCAGTCTAGCAATTTCAATGCTCCAAGCAACGCAACCGGTGCTTCAAGATTACTGCCTTTTTTTTTTTTACCAACTTCATGCTCAGAACACAGTAGCTGCAGCTAGCAGTACTGTATTGGGCACAATACTACCTGGTGCGAATCTGCTCCACAGATGAGTAAAATTGTATTCGAAATGTTGTGGCATAGTACTATTTCACAAGTAGCCAGGGTTTCATTGAACTCAGAATAGATGACAAGCTGCAGGCTCGCTGACCTACCCGCGCCGATCTCGGCTGCGCGAAGTGAAGCTTCAGTCTCGGGAAACCAAATAAAAGTGAGAAATAATGTTGCCGGGCGGGGGTGGATCGCAGCCTCTCGGCGTTCGTTTTGGCCTTCTATTTTAAAGGCGACGTCAGCGTGAAAACCGGAGGAAGACGGCGCTACAGTCTTTTTGCCTCGTCGCCGTGGCCACCGGTCTCGGTCTCCAAATGTGACGACAGGAGCTCGTTCGATCTGATATACTCCTCTGTTCTTTTTTTTTTTGTCGTTGGCTAGCTCAATTTTAAGCTAACCAACGACAACAAAATTAGAATGGAGGGAATACTATGTAAAAGTAGTGTATACTCGTACGTGACTTGTTAATAGTAGAGGAAGCTGGAGGCTAGCGCTCGCCATGAATTCCTCTCGTTCGGCTCGCTCCTGTGTTGTCCAGGGAGGGAGAGAAAAATAAAGAAAAGCGGAACTTCCCTTGTGAAAATGTTGTGTCATCTGTATATAGGACAGTCAAAGATAGATGAGACATTAATTGCCACATTGATGAAGAAAGGAGAGAAAAATAGAGAGAAGAATGTTGGCGGAGGTAGTCGGGAACCAAATACCGAGCACCCCTTGATTATATCGCATTTCTAAGCGGCGTCCTTGCGCGATCGCTTCCTACACCGGTTTTCGTCGATCTGCCTTGGTGTTCGTGCATGGGTAGCTAATAGACGATCGAGAGAGAGAGAGAGAGAGAGAGAGAGAGAGAGATCAGATCTTAAAACGATCTCTCCACGACGTGAGAAAAGAAATGAGAACGTTGCCCTAGGGGTGGTCGGTAAATGAAATACCGACCACCCCCTGCACTTGTCCGATCGGTCGTGCAGCCGGTGTTCCCGATTGAGCTCCATAAGGCACGGGCCCTGTGACAACTAACTGTGATCCCATATTCTCTCTTATTTTATGATGGAATGGAGGTGATCCAGTCAGTCAGGGGCGGAGATTAGATGCTCCAAGCCGAGTGACGCGATGTCCTCGGACAGGCCTCCTGCGGATCTCCGATGATGGATTTGATGGCTCTTGGACTCAGGAAATGCTCGCCGCGGAAGATAAATTAACCTTTGCTCCAGTTGCATGCTACGCCTCGCCTCGCCGACTCACCAGAGCACGTCATGTGCTATCTATGGCAAAGCCGAAGCCGTGGCAACAGATACGCGTGGTAATAACGGCAGAGTGCAAAGAGATCGTGAATAGTCTGACGACTATATATGGACGATGCTCGAAAATTCAGCAAAGAAATCGTGATCGTGAGTGCAAATTTTCAGGCCGGGGATACGGTCTTATATAGAGCAAGAATCAAGAAAAAAAAACGCCGCGTTCCAACGTTCCCAGCAGTGCTGTGCATGATGTACCATGCATGCATTTTCCTTGGTTCCCGTCGAACATGCATGCTCTCAACCTCTGAGGCGGCCGGGAACGTTCGTGCCCGTGCGTGCTGCCGTCACAGAGACAGAAATTCAGTGAACATCCGATCCCCACCTGACGGACACTGTATAGATGTGCAGAAATTCAGTGACAAAATTACTGATATGGTCTCAAATTCAGGCTGTGATATGGTTTCTTGTAGAGACAGAAACAAAGAGGACAAGTTTGGTCCGTCCACCTTGCCGACCCGCCCCGATGGCGATGGGGATCTGCCGCTCCCAGTCCAGGTGCCGCCGCATTCGTACTACTTGGTCCTTGGCATCGCCGGCCATGGGCGCACGCCATGTTTTGTTCCCCATCTCTTTACTACATTATACCCGTCGTCATCACAGAACAGCCACAAGCCAAAGTCACCTTTTTTTTTTTTGTTCTGAAAAAAGAGAGTCATTTCACGGCAAAATGACCTCCTTGGCGAGGCCAATGCTGGTTTCTCCGCGTGTTGGATCAGTTCGGCGTTCTGGCGGTCGCAGTAGCAATAAATTAAGACCGAAGCGTCATCTGCTACACCATAGTTCAAACAGTAGGATCAATGGGTGAAGTTGTTATCCATCAATAACAGTGCCTGAATCAAGTAATTGCGGATCATTAGCTCAAGTCCATAAGCCAGATTCAAGAGTAGTACAACAGAATGGTTCTCACCAGTGACCAGACTCCCTGAGCTGCGGCAGCATTACAATGGCAACGTAACCCCCCATCCACGAGCACCAATCCGCAGCAGTGCTTTCCACGCACCGGTGGAGACATGCCAGCCTTCTCCCTCCTGCGCGCGCGTGGTCCTCGGTGTTCTCTTACATCTCGCCGGCCCGAGTAGTGGAGTGATTCATCGCGAGCAGAGCAGGAGGCGCTCATGGACGCGATTGGCCGATGCAGTAGAAACGAAATGACGCGCATTCCGTGCCTCTAATGGCATCGATCTCGGCGTGAATCTCGCCGGAAGCGAGGAGGAAGGGGGGGCCCGATTGCACGCCGATGGCGAGGGAATAGGCGATGAGGGGAGAGCTCCTGGCTGGGAACCCGTGCTCCAGGCCTCGCCGTCGGCGCCACGAACAGACGCCCCCCGAGCTTTTAGGAGATTTCAGAAAACAACCCGAATTAGGGGGCTAAGTGTAAATAGTTGGATCACGATCCTTATTAGGGGGGCTAAGTGCAAATAGTTGGATCGCGGTCGATCTATTTTAGTAGTCTATGTGTAAAATATTGGATCGCGGTTATTAATCGCGATCCGATTGAGGGGGTGATCTGAAAAAGTGTTCTTCACGGTGCTCAACCGTGACGCGGCCAATCTGACGCCGTTGGAGCGGAACTGTGCGGTCTAGATCCACCCGCGGACCGACCTGTCCACCGACGAGCCTGGCGCCGGTGTTCGATCCCCACCGCCGTTCCCTGGCGGCGGTGGCTTCGGCGATGTCTTGTCTTGGAGCTTTCGGTGCTGGTTGGTTGACATGCTAATTTCAGTAAAGCTTGATCCTGGTTTGAAAGCTCCGAAATCGCGTGCTGCAGGAACAGTGACAATTTCCCGTTTCACATTCTGAATGGAAACATCCTGTCCAGTGCTGTGAAAACATCCGGGGCACGCAGCGATTTCTTGTTAGTCCAAGTTTCTCAGGCCAGTCCAGGGAGTTTAGGCTTCAGAATCTTCTTCAGCTGGTCAAAACCTTATCACGAGCATTGCTTAAAATAGGGACATCCAGTATCCCGTTCCGCACAGTGAAAGAATCCTCTGTTGCTCTCACTATCCTTTTTATTCTACCGGAAAGTAGCTGCCTCGAGTTTTTCAACTGGAGAGTCAGAATTCGCAAAGCGCAGGTGCAAAGTTGACTCAGCTTGTCTAAGCTAAGCAGGACAAGAATGATATAGTCAAAGCTTATACAACAACCAGTTGAGTTTGATCCTCAATCAACTGAAGCAAAGTTCACTAGACTTAATGTAGAATTGGATTTCATGTAGGCAGACCTGGTACGTATCTTGTAGTTTCATAGATTTGTTTTAATATTCATTCACTAGGCTTCATTGTGGTCAATTTTTCCTTATCCTTGTATATTATTGCAGTTCTTTTTCCCCTACTATGTTCATGGTCACTTGGTCCTCATATGTATCAATCAACTGTACTAGTACACCATAAACATTTTTGATCCGTCGCATTCTTTTGATTCTCGAGAGAAGAATGTGATAATTTCAAACCTGGTAAAATCCTTGTGCTACGTCACTTGTGGTTTTCTGATATTTTAATTTCTGTTTAACTTCTGCATTTATGTTAAATATTATGATCTGTATTGTTGCGTAGGTTACTAATTTCCAATGGAATTGTTTCAATGCTCAAAATTTTTATTGGAATATTGAATGTTGCAAACGTGAGTACAAGGAGTAAGTTCAATTTTTCACAAGTCCTTCCATTAATAAGTTATATACTGTTCATTGCTTACATCTGTGTTTAATGCTTACATCTGTTTTTTCTTTTCAGGAATGAAACTGGAATATATATCATGCTATGTAAGGAGTATTGAAATGGAAAAAAACTGGCAAGATTTTATTCAGTAAATTGTTTTCTTTGTTTGTAGCCATTATCTTTTGAAGATGAATAAATGATATCATTTGTTTAACATTTATTTTTTTCTATTTTCAGAAAGATGCAGTCAAGTTCAGAAAGCTGCTGGTATATAGGACAATTGTATCTCCTTTGAACACCCTTGATCCATCAACTGTTCCTGATTCTTTCAAGGAAGCAAATCTGTTTTAGGGAGTTAGTGCAATAGAATTGACTTGTATTCTAGATGTAACCCTGGGCAATAATATGTAACCTTGGGCAGTACTATCTAGCTTTGTTTCAAGTGCCGCATGAGATGTTTTGAACCACTGTGCTTGGAGGGTACAAGTATTACATGATTTTTGTACTTATTATTCTGAATGGTGTTATGAAATGAATTTAATTACTGAGCCAGAGTTCTGCATCTTCTTCTTTATTGTTTCAAGCTTTTATTATAACTGTTCCAGGATCTTGTTCTATTTTATTAATTACTGAGCCAGAGTTCATATGTCATCCGATGACTCTCAACATTGACTGAAAGGCACACCCGTTTTCAATCAACTGAGTATTAGCTGCGCCCTATTGTTAATCACACCATGAAAACGATGCCATTTGTTGCAATTGCCTATGGATTTTGCGTTATTCAGATGTCACTTACATTCTCATAAGGAAAAAAAGCATTTCCTAAACTGAAGGCATGTTGGTAGTGCTAAGAATTCAATGGAACAATAATTCATCTTTTTTCCCGACATTCTCAAAGAAGCAAAACGGATGATACAGCCGACCTTATTCAAGGTGGCCCTCATCATCGCAACTCTGAAATATCTGGAGGCAAAGAAACAACAATAATTTTAAAAACAAGGCTCTTAATCTCCAAATTGTCACCAAGTTCATAGCCGACAACCTGACCATGGTAAATTTCAGTTTTAGGTGGATTCCCTTCAATAGCTTCATCTTATGTTTTGATTCCCACCATTGGTGGGGCCGTTGCAAGGGTTTCCTTCTCCCTTCAAGAGTTTGTACAGTTATTTTTTATTTATACACATTAATACAATTACCGCGCTAGTGCCTCCCCTACTTCAGAAATTTATAAAATGGCAAAGCAGATATCAGGTCAGCGGCAAAGAGGGAATTTTCTCTAAATAACACCCATCACCAAACAATCCGCCAGAACAGTTTGGTACAATCAGATTGCACATTTAATCATTGCTAACAAGCTAACACAAACTTTAAGTTACACTTACTATTAGACTTGACTACTAATAATCAGAGTCCAGATACCAGCTCCAACATCGTTTGCTCAGACCTGGTTGCATCAAGCGTAAAGATCCTTTTGCCAAGCTTATCGACCCAAGAGATCATACTCAGAAGTCAATTATGGACCAAGTAACCTTCACGAGTATCTGAGTGGCGCCAACATAAACTTCACGTTTATCTTCACCATTGACCTTTGGAATAAAAACAACAGTTCTGTGTTTGATTTTACCATGTGTCTGGGCAGCGATTTTCACATACAGCTTCTCCTTCACATAGACAGCTACGACAGGCCGTGAAAGCTGGATAGCTCTGTTGCCATCGCCAGCCCTGGCACCAGCCACTTTGCTATCATGAAGCACAAGAGTATTCTGGATGCTGGTGGTCCATGCAGTGATTTGTCCATAGTAATACCCCTGCAGAACTTCAATAGCGAAAGTAGCCTCCACTGCATCTTTCACAACTCCATATGTTACCTCTGCAGTACTTAGCCTTGTACCAAGACACTCACTTTCAATGATGCATTTATCCAACCATCGACGTGCTATGCCTTCGATCTCAACAAATCCTTTACTTAATTCCTTGTCCTGCTCTCCCTGACTCTTGATCTTGAGATCAATCTCGACGTATGCATCATCTATTAGAGCGAGTCCTCGCTTTGGGCCTGTCAAGATCAAAGACTGATCCTACAAAAAATTTAATACTCACAGTTAGTGGTATATTTCCACAACCATGCTGTAATTTAGTTAGAAAGAAATTTCAATCACACAAACTTTGTAAGTGATTAGCAGACACTATTATTGGTTCAATATAGAAGCGTACACTGACAAGTGAAAGTGGTATCAGCAATTCAGCAGAAATTTCAGAATGGTATATCATGACTGCTCACAAGACACATGTGGACATAAGGATGAAAAGGTGCAATGTGAAAAACTATATAAAGATGGATTTAGTGTTTTCCCATATTTAAGAAGTGAAGGAACAAAATATAGTTCATATACAGCTGAATGTTACATAATATGCCTATTGCCATACCTTCCCGAGTCAATCAAACAAAAAAGTCATAGAATACCCTGACCATATGGCGATCAAATACATCTGTACCTCTCTTGCAGAACACCAAAACTAAACAAAGCCAACAGATTTACCCATTTTCTCTAGAAACAAGCACCAAAATCAAAGACATAACTAGTACATGCTTTCTTTGAGTATTTGCATTTAATTTGTACGCCATTGCCATCTCATGCTCTGCACATTGATCAATGTTGACATGCAAAGTTGCAACTTTCAATACCATATAAATCCATATGCAGAAGTAGGATGCCTGCCAACTAGGGGATTGTACAAGTATACTAACAACCACTTTAGCATTAACTTAATGTCATATATATATATATATATATATATATATATCAAGTATGATAGCCCACGCATGCATGCTGCATACTAGCAGGTTATTGTTATTTAAAAGGAAAATGCCATAGGTACCTCAGAGTTGATGCGCTGGCAATGATCTCTATCACGGCGGAAGAGGTAAACACACTTCTTATCAATGCTGTCTCTGGCGATGACAGTGCCATACACACTGATCGGGAAGCCAACATCTGAGGATGCTATCTTCACTGATAGGATGTTTAATGCCTCGCATAGCTCATATGGCCTTTCACCTGGTTTGCAGACTCTATCAGTGTATCTCATGGGACCAATGCGCGCTGTGGTGAGGAAAAACAAGAACGAAAGGAATCAAATTCATGTTTACAAATGATAAGTACTTAAAAGTGAGCAAGGTTAGCTATACTCTGAAATGAGATCAAACAGAATCAAGTGTGGCTTTTATAAAAGGATATAAGCATTAAGTAGAATGAGTACAAAACAGTAAGTAGAAAAGTTGTATGGGTCGATCTTTCATGGATGTCATTGTGTTGCATCTATGGGTAATTGTCTGTTCGTTTGAGTGAGACAAGAAAATATGCATTGCAGTAGCATGGATATCAGGAAGCACTAGCCACTAGTTGCCTGGCTAACAGATTTAGGGGCCTTATCTCTCAATTTGTTTACCAACCAGCGGAAGATGAAAAAAGGTAGATCAATCTGCCTTCCCTAAACCCATTGTCAACCTCTATCCATCTCACACTCAGACCGGACCAACAATCACACAACCGGCGGCCCTGACCTCCCTGGCTTCCCTCTACACCTGGAGAACACCAAATCCTCCACCTAAATTCCCCGACCCCGGCCCTAAATCAGAAGAAAGCTGCATTAATCTAGACGCCAGTCGCACTGTCAGTAATAGTTACTATGTTTGACTTACACTCCTTGTCCAGGTCGAATTTACTCAAGTCGGTATAGCAGAATCGGTTGAAGTATTCGCCCCCCTGCTTGGGATCAAAATCGCGGATCCGATCCTCGACGGCTTTGCCACGCGCAAGACGCTTCATCTTGCGTTCTTCCTTCTTCCTTTGCCGCCTCCGCCGCCGCGTGCTCGGCCAGCACCGTTGCCCTGTCGTAGAAGAAGGGTTCAAGGCTTGCACACTCCTCTTCTTCATCTTTCGCCACGGATGGCCAACTGGAGGCCGAATCGCCGGCTGCCGCCATCAAGTCACCGTCGCAGAGTGGAAGAGAATTTGATGTGGCCAAGGGTCTTTTGTGAAGCAGAGGATGGAAACACCTGTTTTTTTATTCTTAATTAATATTCTTATACGGAAGTATCTCATTATTCTTATACCGACGAAATAACCAAACAACACTGATCGATTGTTCACCGAAAAGAAAATACCAACGCGTCAGCATTAACAACCAAACAGTTTTGATGAAGCCACTATATTTTCACATTACATACTGAGCCGAACAATCTACTCACCTGGCAATATATCCAAGCGAAAATTACAAATACCCACTTACATATTAGAAGTATTTTAATATATTCATCTACAAATACTTTTATTTCAGTCTAACATTTACAAGTTATACATTATTTTCATATACCTCCCTGACAATATTGACTGAGCATTGTGACTCTGACTCTTAGTAAGTATCTGATACAACTCAAAATAGTCTATCATTACAAAGGTATTTGTAATATTGTTTGATTCATACAATTATTATTATTTTTTAAAAATTTCCCTCTAAATTGGTCATAACATCTAATGGTATCCTGGCTAAATTTTCATATCATTGATGATAACTAGACAAATTTGATAATGCTACATTCATCAAGATGATAATTAGACTAAGATGAAACAATTGAATCAATGTTGAATGTCAAACACAAATCATATTATCTGATCAAAGTTACAAGGGGGTAGGGGTATATGAAAACTAGGTATAACTTGTAGGTGTTATACTAAAATAAAAATACTTGCGGGTGGATATATAAACCCCCCCTAAGATGCAAGTGGATATTTGTAATTTTCCCTATATCCAAAATGCAAGCGCCGGCGAAGAGTACACCAAAGTTTTCAATCACAGGATAAGTACAGCACAGACGAACAACGTGACTAATGAACGAGGCCAGCTGCATTTCAATCCTGCTGTTCGATTCCAGACCGTATTGCTTAATAACACATGAAAAGAAGCATTAAGATAAACTTTTACCGCTACATTAAGATTCCAGAAGTCTTGAACATAATAATACCAGCATAAAGCACACACCGATTAAGAGTGGTTCTAAAGAAGTGCTAAACTCAGGCAAGCTAGAGGAGCAAATAAGAGCCTAATCCTGGTCAGGCACTTCATACATAATATCACTACTGTACATGCATCATAAGGTTCGACACCATATTGCTACGCAAAAGCAAACTTTATTGAACTTGATCTGATGAGTGCCTTTAGCCATCCATCGCTTCAGGATTCCATACATCAGGGCGGTAGGCAGACAACGCAGGACAGTCTCTAGACCAGTGCCCGGGCTGTTTCCATCTCTTCCAGGAGATGGTGATTTGTAGCCAATGCGTCTAACTTTTCAACACCGACAATGTTGCATTTAGCACGTGTCTCACCATACAAGTTTTCCTCCGTGATATTCAGCTTGAACAGATACTCCTGCCTACAGACCTGCAGCATGATTTCTTCCCATTTTGCTTCATCTTGCTCTCTTAAGTTGAAAAGCTCTTCAGCACTGTAGCCAATTATCTTTGTACCAGCTTCTTGGAATGCAGTAGCGTAGGTAACCCCAGTATGATCCTGCAGTTGACACATCAGCAAGTATCTATACTCACATTTGGGTACATCCAGGACACATCTATCACAATGCCACGCGCCCTCATTACTTTTGGTCACCTTTCTGTTACACTGTTTACCATTAAACTCCAAGGTGCAAGCTGGATAACAGAAGTTGTTAGCGTTCACATGTGAAATTGTAGCCCTGACAGTGATCACGTCAGGCTTACCAGATTGCCCTAGGCTTTCATCCTTGATCTGTGCGATTGTTTTCGGAACATGATTCCTGGTGAAGCTTGACATTTCTTGGGATAAAGAAATGCAAGCAGCAGTCTTTCCTTCAGTTAAGTACCACTGCCTCAACCTTTCAGCATCAGGAAAGTCTGGGTTTACTTTTAACTGAGTGGAGCTGATTGTGACCACAAATCTACTGCTGAAATCACTAATACGACCACCTTTCACAGCTAGTACAGAACTTGAACCAGAATCATAGTGCCGCTGCAGCACCTGCCCTTCCCCATCACAAAACTTCCCCCGCAAGGTTATTTCCACACTCCGACCAGACATGTCTTTCAGATGAAGAGTTCTTTTCTGGGTTCCAGTGCCATCCTTCCGCGTTATTGTGGCAGAAGGGCTCACTAAAGTAACAACACCAAGCAAGTCTACCAAAGAACCATTCTCCATGTTCTCTATTTCACTGATCTGTTGGAAAGCATACTGTTGTTTAGGGATGCTGCAATCATCATCAGAACAAACCTCTATAAATGTTGAGTCGTCCGCATATATTTCATAGTCACTATTCAATGGGTAATACTTCTTATGTGCAGGTTTCACTATCCCTCTAGATATCAAGTACACCTTATCAACCTCAATCAGATCAAAATACCGATCCACCTGCAAATTGAAGCATGTTACACGAATTTCTCCGCCTTTTGCATCAAGGAGATCAAAGGAGAATACTTTTCCAGTGCCTCTTGCATTCTGATAATGCCTTAAATCAGTCTTCACAGTGACCCTAGCCTTGATTGTCCATCTGAATTTGTATGGGTTCAATGCAGCAACAGGGATAACAAGACAGGAAGCTTCATTGACGGTAACACAGTTTCTGTCTGTACACACTGAAGATGGCGGCAGAGATGAAGGTGGCAATGGACTTCCAACAGTTGTACCAGGGCAAAAATTCTCAACAGTATAGTAACAGGAAACCTTTGGTTTTGATGATGATCATCCAGTGAAAGTTGCTGCACCTTGGCATCTACTGTGTTCAGTGGTAGCACTGAGCCACAAGAACCACCATACTGCAGATTACATACAGTATGTTCTGCCCTTGGACCAAAAGAAGAATCCAGCATGCCTTGATCAGAAAAACATGATAAGTTGCCAAAAACTTCCTGAGACCCTGGCAGAAAGCAAGACTCATGGTTTCCTAGGCCACCAGAATAAGAGACACAAAAAGGTTGAGTTGGAGTGGCTTCATAGATTGTGGGATCACCAATCAGTGTGCAATCAGTTCGCAGTATCTCAAGTTGGATAACAACAATAACCCTGAAAGAAAAAACAGGACACATCAGTGGAAAAAATCAAGAGTGGTCAATATAATTGTTAGGCAATGAAGAAGCAGCACAGGATTTAGCAAGACACGGAATTAGTAACACAGGAAGATATGTTTCAGTAATGAATTTGATTTGCTGAACATACAAACAGTCAAAAGAAAAATGGTTATACCAAAACAAGTGGTACTAGGTTATGCTGAGTAAGAAAGAAAAAAAACCATAGCAGAACTTTCACCCGAAGCTAAGTGCTTCACTGTTCAGGAAACACAACCATGCAAACAAGACAACATATTGAATATAAATTTAATAAGTGGCAATGTTGGGAACCACATATCCTACCAAGATAAGTTGGAAACTATTTGTATCACCAAAAATATACATCTAATCGAAGTTGAAATGCAAATAAACAGGTATCACGTATGTCCATTTTACTTCCAAACTCAAACTTTCTAAGCAGCCAGTGTTTAAAGGTACCAGCTATGGACATTGTGCATCAATGTGAAGAGAATATCACTCTTAACTCCTGCATGCAAGCACTAACAACATGAACCAAATTATCCTTGGCACCAAGGTTTTCAATCACAGGATAAGTACAGCACAGATGGACAACGTGACTAATGAACCAGACCAGCTGCATTTAGCCTGCTGTTCAATTCCAGGCCGTATTGCTTAATAACACATAAAAAGAAGAAGCATTAAGAAAAACTTGTACTTTTTTTTTTGCAGGTAAGAAAAAACTTTTACTGCTACATTAGGATTCCAGAAGTCTTGAACACACTAATACCAGCATAAAGCACACATTGATTAAGAGTGGTTCTAAAGAGGTGCTAAACTGAGGCAAGTTGTCTAAGCACAGAAAATGTAAATCGAATCGAAGTTGAAATGCAAATAAACATGTACCAGGTATGTCCATTTTACTTCTAAATTCAAACTTTCTAGGCAGTCGGTGTTTAAAAGGTACCAGCTATGGACATTGTGCATCGGTGTGAAGAGAATATCACTCCGAACTCCTGCATGCAAGCGCTAACAAGAAAAAGAAAACAATTTTTCTTGGTAAGCTAGGCAGGTGCGATTGATATACCTGCAAGTACAACAGTACGGAACCCCAACCGGGGATTTGGGGAACTGGAGACCACCCACCGCGCGCACCTAAACGTGATACTAGTAAGCAACAAGGAATCACCACAGGATGCACTTTTAATGCCCTTGCACAGCCACCGCTAGTGACAAAATAATGATCCCCAAAAGAACGTACTACAAAACCCATAAACCCTAATAGCATTTCAGAAATGCATCGCGCATAGGAGCAGGTAAAAGGAGAAAAAAAAAATTAAAGGATCTTGCTTCCGGATCCAACCGCACATGAATTAGACCGGATAATAGGGGAAAGCTAAGATCCGTCACCTCCGTCCCTGGACGATGGTGCAGATGTAGTCGAGGACCCGGACCACGGCGCCGCGGCGGAGGCTGCCGTCGCTGATGAGGTGGTTCATGGACACAGCGAGCACGCCCTCGTGCGAGTGCACGCTGTCGGAGAGCAGGATGCGGTACCGCTGCGCCGCCGCCCTGGCCGCGAGCCGCGGGGAGTCCGCCACCTGCAGCACCGGGCGCAGGCCCTCCGCCATCCGCAGGATCGCCGCCACCGCGCCGCGCGACAGCTCGACCTCCAACCCAACTCCTCCTCCACCCCCCATTGCCGCCGGGAGAAGGAAGCAGCCCTTCCGTCCGCGAGATTCCGGAGCAGGGAAGGAGGGGGATCGATCGCGACGGAACGGGGAGAAACTTTCCGTTTCAGAGTGCAAGAGAGATTCTCCTTTTGGAATGGTGAAGCTGGGCGGTGGCGTACGAGGGAAGCCTGGCGGGACGTGCGGTTGAGATGGAGGGAGCGAGCACGCGGGTGCCTCGGGATTTGAAATTTGGCGGACGCGTTTGGGAGGGAACAGTGGAGGAGGGAGAGAGAAACTTTGCCGGGTCTGAAATGACGGAAATGGCCATCACGAACGCGGGCTGGCTGAAAGAGATGGGCCTGCACGGTATTGGACCTGGATATAACTGGGCTTGTAGGTCCGACCTATTCTGATGCTGGACCGAATTGACAGCTCAAGTTCAGCTTGTGCCCATTGAACGACCGAGGAGGAGGACGACCACTAGTGACGTGATTTCTCGATGAGGTTCAAAGTGACCGTAGTAATAATAATAAAAACAAAAAATTAACCGATGCACTGAACAGATATATCACGACATAGGATTCCAACAGTCTTAATACAACACAAACCTGAAGCACACAACGATTAAAAGTGCAACTAAAATAGGTTCCATATACAGACAATCATACTAATTTAGTTGTTGTACATAATAAAGTAGGATGCCATACTGCTAAGCAAAAGCATACTTCATTAAACTTCTTCTTGACCTGGTAACCGCTGATTTTTTGCATCTGATTGCCTGCGCTGAGGCCCTAAGTAGCTTGTGAAGTGCAGTCTCTAGCCAAGTGCCCATGTTGTCTGCATACGAGGCATGGACCCAACCTGCTGTTTCCTTCTGGACGGGGCAAATCCATGACGCCATCATAGAAAGTGAAACGTTCAGACAATCCTGAGAGTGGAGCAGACATACTGTTGTATCTAGTTCCTTGCAACAGCAGTTCATCAGCTGAGTGCCCATAACCTGCACCGCGCACAATCCCTGCTTTGTCATAGGCATTTCTCTTTTTGACTTCCAAATTGGCAGAACCAATGTTCGGGGTGTAGCATGAAGCATCCTCCTCCAGAGATGTGTGAGAAACATCCTTCATAAGGTTATCTATTTCCTCCAGGAGGCAATCATTTGTAGCTGATGCATTCAACTTTTCAGCAGAAACAATGTTGTACATCACACGCAGGTCATCATAAAAGAGTTCTTCCTTGACTCTCAGCTTGAACAGATACTGCTGCCAACAAACACCCTGTAGGATTTCGAAGAATTGTGCTTCATCTTCATCTCTTAAGTTCAAAAGCTCTTGGGCACTGCAGCCAATTATCTTGACACCAACATCTTGGAATGCGGTAGCATATGTAACCCCAGTATGATCCTGGATCTGACACATCATCAAGTATCTATAATCACAATTTGGAGAGTTCTTGGCACACTTATGACAGTACCATGTCTCATCACTATTTCTTGTCACCTTTTCGTTACACTGCTTACCATTCAGATTCAATGTGCAAGCTGGATAACAAAACTTATCAGCATTCACATGTGAAATTGCAGCCCTGACAGCGATCAAGCCAGGCTTACCTGATCGGCCCAGGTTTTCGTCCTTGATCTGTGCAATTGTTTTCCAGAAATGATTCTTGATCATGCTTGACGTTGCCCTAGACAGAAACACAAGCAGCATTCTTTCCTTCAGTTATGTACCAGTGTCTCAACCTTTCAGTCTCAGGAATGTCTGGGTTTACTTCTAACTTTGTTGAGTTGACTGTGATCAGATATCTACCTCTTGTTACACAACCAATACGACAACCTTTCACAGCAAGTATAGGATTTGAACCAGAATCATAGAGACATTGCAGTTTCTGTCCTTCCCTATCACAGAATTTTCCCCAGGTCATATCCATGCTCCGACCAGACGTGTCTTTCAGTTGAAGCTTTCTTTTCTGGGTTCCAGTGCCATCCCTCCGCATTACTGTGGCAGAAGGGCTAATTGAAGTAACAACCCCAAGAAAATCTACAGAAGAAACAAGCTCCATGTTCTCTATTTCACTGATCTGTCGGAAATTATACTGCTGCTTAGGGATGTTAGCTATAATCATCAGAACAAATTTCTATAGATGTTGAGTCATCCACGACTATTTCTAAGTCACTATTCAAAGGGTTACGCTTCTTATCTGCAAGCTTGATTGTCCCTCTAGATATCAAGAACACTTTCTCAACCTCAATCAGGTCAAAATACCGATCTGCCTGCAAATTGCAGCATGTTGCACGAATTTCTCCACCTTGTGCATCAAGGAGATCAAATGAGAAGACTTTCCCAAGCCCACAATGCCTTAAATCTGTCTTTGCAGTGACCCTAGCCTTGATTGTCCATCTACCTTTGTATGGGTTCAATGCAGCAATAGGGATAACAAGACTAGGGGCTTGATTTATGGCAACATGGCTTCTGTCTCTATACATTGGAGATGGCACCAGATACGAAGGTGGCAACGAACTTCCAGAAGTACTACCTGAGCCAAGGTTGCCAATAGTGGTGGTAACCGGAAACCTTTGGTTTTGATGATCATCCAATGAAAGTTGCTGCATCTTGGCATCTACTGTGTTCTGTGGTAGCACTGAACCATAACATCCACTATACTGCAGATTATGTGCAGCATGCTTTGCCCTAGGAGCAAAAGAAGAATCCAACATGCCTCGGCCAGAAAAACATGATAAGTTATCAGCTACTCGCTGAACCACTGGCAGGACGCAAGGCTCATGGTAGACCAGGCCACCAGAACAAGAGACACCATAAGGTTGAGTTGGAGTGGCTTCATGCATTGTGGGACTGCCGATGATTGTGCAGTCAGTTTGCAGTATCTCAAGTTGGATAACAACAATGACCCTGAACAGAAAAACTAGGACACGTCAGGGAGAAAAAGCAAGAATGGTCAATATAATTGACAACTAACAATCATTAAAAAGCACCACAAGATTTAGCAAGACATACGATGTTAGTAATACAGGACGATGTGTTTCAGTAATGAATTTGATTTGCTGAAAATAGAAACAGTTAAAAGAAGAATGGTTATACCAGAACAAGTACTAGTTTATGATGTTTAAAAAAGAAAAAAAATTGAAATTGTTAAACCCCATAGCAGAACCTTCACCAAAGGATGAGTGATTCGTTGTTTAGGAAACACAAGCACACAAACAAGAGAAGAAATTGATTATGAATTTATTTAAGGAGCTAAATATTGGGAACTCCATATCCTTGTGTCCTAGTCCTAACAAGATAAAATGGGCAAATGTGCCCCATCTGTATTTGAATCACAGAAATACACATCAATTCAAACGTTCTTGTGCATCAATGTGACTCCTAGCTCCTGCATGCAAGCACTAACAACAAAAAACCAAACTTTCGTGACAGGCCAGGCAGCTACGATTGATATATCTGCAAGTACAACACTACCGAACCCCAACCGGGAAACTGGACTCACAGCACCCATCACGCCTACATGTAATTCAGCAACAGGGAATCACCACGGGATGCAAAAAAAAAAAAAAAATTACTGACTGAAGAAGCCTACATCTGCCACAGTTGGTCACAAAATAAACCGGCCCAAAAGAACATACAAAGCCCCTAAACCCCAAACATTTCCCCAATAAAAGTAATCAAGCACACAGCAGCGAGAAAAAAAAAATCATATCTTCGCTTCCGGATCCAACCGCACAAGAAGTACTAGGGTGGAGAGGGGGATTGATTTGCGTCACCTGCGGCCCTGGACGATGGTGCAGACGTAGTCGAGGACGCGGACGACGGTGCCGCGGCGGAGGTCGCCGTCCCTGACGAGGTGGGTCAAGCACGTGGCGAGAGCGCCCCGCTGCGTGTGCACGCCGTCGGAGAGCAGGAGGAGGCACCGCTGCGACGCCGCCGTGGCCGCGAGCCGCGGCGAGTCCGCCACCTGCAGCACCGGGCGCAAGCCCTCCGCCCTCCGCGAGATCGCCGCCACCGCGCCGCGCGACAGCTCCACCTCCACCTCCACCTCCATCCCTCCTCCTCCTCCCCCCATCTTCGCCGCCAGGAGAAGCACGAGATTCCAGCGGAGGCAGGAGATCGCTCGATCGCGACGGAACGGAACGGGGAGAAACCTTCCGTTCCAGCGTGCGTGAGATTTTTGGGAGTGGAATTGATGTGGGCGGAGTTGTCGCTGACGCTTGGCGGGTGAAGAGTGAAGAGGGAAGCCGGGCGCGAAGGCCGAGGCGGGATGAGCGGTTGGGATGGAAGGAGACGGCACGCGGGCGCCTCGGGATTTGAAATTTTGGCGGACGTGTTTGTTTGTTGTGGAGGGAACAGTGGAGGGAGAGAGAAATTTTGCTGGGTATAAAATGACGGAAATGGCCATAACGACTGAAAGAGATGGGCCTGCACGGTATTGGACCTGGATATAACTGGGCTTCATGGCCTCCCAAGTAAAAAAAGCAACGTATTATTCCCGGGATTCTTGGTCAAATTTCTTGCCAGATACTGTAGATCACATTTCAGAGTTCCGGATTTTCAATGCCGTTTCGGAATTCGGATGATGGAATAAAGGATGAAGGAAGGTCCATGTAGCGTACTGGTGCGGACTAGCTAGTAATGCAGTTTTTGTTACAATCACTGCTTATTCTACAGCAAGATAATTAATCCGTTAGTTAAGCTATTCAGGTCACTCACTGCTTGTTTCTGATAACTGAGCAGAAACAAAGCAGTCACAGTGGGTTGGTCAGAAGCCAATAGAAATGTAACGTTGACACGTTGTCCTTCAACAGTTTTTAGTTACTTTGTTTTCTGAGACCAAACAGCTTTTGTTACTGCTGTGTAATTGGTACTACAACATTAAACAGAGAGTGCAACATTGTCATTCAACAATTGGCACAACAGGAGTACAATACTAGAACAGGTGCTAGTTGCCGTAATAGTAATACATATACATGGTCCTAGAACAGGCGCGTGCAAAAGCACAATACTACTAGCTAAGTAATATATTGTCCCGAGTCCTGACAAATATAAATAACACCCTCCCGAAGTTAGATGATTCACACAACTAGTCATGATATAGTACTTGTTCTAATAATACAAAGATCCGAATACTTGGTCTTATACAATAAAAAGTACTACTGCACGATACTGACGGATTAAGATAGAACAAATAGTGCATGATATTACTGATTTAAATAAAGCCTACATTAGAGGAATACCAGCCACTGCATGATCCATCCTCAACTTACAGAGCCATGGTCACTATCCAGTACGCCGTATGCTCCCCACAAAAGGAAGCGAGCCTTCATGGAACTGCACTTGACCCAGGAAGCACACCGTGTATGGTCCTCCTAAAACAGCCGCCCATGAAGGCATCATCACTTGCGATACATGCCCGAGACATTCTTGAGCCACGAATCAACATAGAAGCTGCCCATGGAGTCCCCACGTGCTGATGATTGTTGTCCATTCGCACCCCAAGGACAGGTTTGTGGACCAGTCCCACCGGTAGCACCCCAGGGACAGGTTTATTTATCTTTCTTCGGTGAGTGATGTAGGCTTCACAGTATATCCGTTCACTTGACTGATGAATCCATCTCCAGAACCAGCCCGTCCATGACTCATGGCGGAGCAACCGTTGGATGATTGCACCGTACTTGTTGATGGGCCTTTAAAATCTGTTAAACCAGGGTAGGTGGGAATGCAGCTGTGGAACTCCGAGCTTGAGAGTGAACCCTTCTCAGAAAGCTTGTTGATCACCCTGACAAGACGATGTGATTCAGCTGATGGATCCACCTTTTCAGCTGTAAGAACACTGCACTTTGCAAGAGCCGAATAAGGGAATGGTCTCCGTTCCACCTTCAACGTGAATACGTATTGAGTACACTTAGCTCCATCTATGATCTCTTCAAAGCAAGAATAGTCTTGTTCTTCATACTTAATTGAGTGGAGCTCCTTTGCGGTGCAGCCAAATATTTTGTTGCCAGCCTCTTCGTAAATAGTAGCAGAAGATGTAGCACTGTGATCCTGGATCTGAATGGGAACCTTGTACCCATAGTCACAGGTTTCAAAGCTCTGCTCACATCTCTCACAATACCACATGCCACCACCAATACGACTGACCTTATGCTTGCACTGCTTACCATTGAAAACCAGGGGGCAAGCTGCATAGCAGAAGCTATCGCTATCTATAAATGAGATAACAGCCTTGACGGTGATGATGTCTGGCTTATATGAGAACTCCAATTTTTCATTCTTGATCTGTGCAAGAACTTTCCGGCAGCCAGGTTCTGCCGGCAGAGGAATAAAAGATGATAACATGCATTCAACATGAGGCCTAGATCCATCACAGGGCCCATAACATGGTAGGCTATTAGCATTATTCTCAGCCCCCGAGACACTGGAAGATTGCTTGATGCATTTACCACCAAAGCTGGGATCACAGTTAGGTACACCATATCCTGTCGACCTTGTGTAGGACTCCCCATTATTCCCTTTTGGCTCATAGAGCTTGAGACTCCCAATCAGTGCACACTCAGCTAGTAGTATTTCTAACTGGTTGATGATGATGGTCCTGAATTATTTTTCAAAAAAAAAAAGAAGTAAGATACAATAACACTAAGAAATTTGGACGGTGTACTAATGTACTATAGACAAACAAGGAAGGAACTAATTTTGCCCACCCAAATGAGCAAGTGAAACATCAAAATGGAGTAAAAGTTAGCACTCCTTCAATGTCATAATGAATTTATTTTTGCCAATCTGTAGCTTATGACACAGCAAATTGAATTTCAAACAGTTGGACATCAGTACGAAATTGTTAGCACTATAATAATAGTAAGTACCAATTGGACCAAGGAATGTTGGTTCAATGTTGGACATCTATCATTACAAAATTGTTAGCACTATAATAATAGTAAGCACCAATATAACTGGACCAAGGAATGTTGGTTCAGTATTTCTTTAGAAAGAGTTGTGCACTTGTGCTTCCATACTTCCCCAAAAACAGAACTACAGCTAAAGATGTTTGTAATCTGGTTAACGATGAAAGAAAATCAAACAGCCAAGATGAAGCATACATCTTTATTAGTTTGTCATGACAGTCAAAACCTACAGGTTTGTTTGTAACTCATGAATTGCCTAAGAGTAGTGAAAGAATTTCAACAGAGATAGTTCATCATAGGAATCAGGAAAAAAAGAATCACCATTTTCTGACCAAGTGCTACGTACAGTTCCTTAGGCAGAGCAAAAAACATTAATGATGATAAAAAAAAGTGATAGTATCATCATAGAAGCAGCAAGTATTTTGAATTACAAACATGAACGTCTGAAGATGTTAGCATCAACATGTTGCGCATGTTCAAACATAACTAAGTTGCTATTAATCACAACTACCAAGATTCATCAAAGGGGAATTTATTTATAGCAAATCCCAAATGAGTAGTAGGTAATAAGAACACATCAGTATGTGTTTATTGTAGCGAATAAACAATCTGGTAAGGTAAAATATGCACAAAAATTGATAAGAGAGATGGACATGAAAGCCAGATCCTGTCTGCGTGAATGTTATGAATTAGTTTTACATGGGCTGTACATAAGCCTTTTTTTTTTGTTACACAAGGCAGTTTATGTTGGCCAAAAAGTGGCATTACTTACTTCCTACTATGTATTAACAGGCCGCATGTTTCTGGTAATGCTACTTTGTGTGAAAGGGACAAATTATAGGGGTTTAACAAAGGATTTATTTTCTTAAGGTTGCATGTCTTAAGTGTTAAGTTAGGTCGGTTGCTGCCGATGGATATGACCCAAGGAACGTTAGAAAGCAACATGCTAGCATATAGCTGAAACACTCAGACGACTGTCAACGATGGAACGAGGACATGCAAAGCAGCACAGCAGTTGATTATTTCACAAAGGCTACAGATGTGCCAACAGATCGTATATGCTGTGATTGGTAGAGCATGCACAGTTAAATGCCCAATCAACTAATGCAGGATTAATCGACAAATTAAAGACGACTTTTTTTTGCCCCCGCTGACGAGGACACGCTCTGTCTGTCAGTCACCGCTAGCTCACCCAACCAACAGTGAAAAGAAAAGAAAACAGTACAGCTCTACCAAAACCTAGATCAAAATCACCTGTGGTTGTTGTGAACGGAGTCGTAGACGAAGCGGAGGACGCGAACCACGGATCCCCGGCGGAGGGCGCCACCGTCCCTGCCGACGAGGTTGGTGAGGGAGGCCGCGAGCGTGGCGGGCTGCAAATACACACCGTCGGAGAGATCGACACTGTACCGCAGCTCCGCCTCCGACCGCGCCGCACATCGACCACCTGCAGCACGGGGCGCCATAGCCCCGCCGCCGCGGCCAACTTGGTGCTCCACAGCGCCACCACCGCGCCGCGCGACAGGTCAACCTCGAGCCCTCCTCCCATGTCCCGGGCAACCCTAGGGCGCAACCTTCTGGAAGCTTCCAGTCTCCGGAGCGAGCGATCCAACGGAGGAGGGGTTTCCTCGATCTTCCTGGTGTGAGCGAAGCGTTTGTCAGTCTCGGGAGTAGTGAGTGTGTTTGACAGGACAAGGCGAGGGAGGGCGTGGTGGAGTGTAGAAGAAGGCGAGCGTAGCGGAGCAGGTTGTCTCTTGCCAGAGAAGGGTCTCGTGAATCTCGAGGCGGGGCAGGTGCCGCGTGCGGTGGAGATTGGAGTAGGGGTAGTCAGCGTTCAGCGATTGCTTGTAGCCATTGATCAGGTTCCAGTGCAAGCATTCATGCTTTTCCCTGTGTAAGCGAAGCGTTTGTCAGTAGAGTGACCCTTTGACAGGACAAGGCGAGGGGCTCACAGAGCAGGCGCGTGCGCATCAGTCAGCTCCAATAGTTGTTGTCTATAAATTATTTGTTGTCTATAAATTACTGTGTCATAAGATAAAGTCTAGTTCTTTTAAAGTTCAACTTTAAAACATTGTTCAATGTTTTGTAGGTCCATATATTGGCATTTTATATCTCATGAGGAAGAGAAATAGAAGAGAAAGAGAGACACGGTAAGAGATAATCAATATAAAACTATACAGCTCTGTTATAAGTGTTGGTTATAGATAGTTGCTTGTAGTGAAGATAACTACAGGCTGAGCATGTTCTCTCTCTTTTTTTCATTGGCCTGAATGCTACAAGCGTTATCTATACTGGACCATTGTAGAGGCCCTCATGCTTTTCAGCCTACCAGCCTACCAGTACCAGGCCTGGAACCATTGATGAGACTTGACACCGAAAAAATATGGTTTGACTGGAATGACCATTGTCAGGGTCAGCTGGTTCCGGTGCAAGCATTCTCTCTCAAAATGGACGCTCACAAATCAGAAACTCCCACAAATCACATCTTGTATGCTTCAAAAATCTGAATGTCAAAGAAGCAGAATCAAGCAAGGATTGTCCCCAATTACTTATCATTCTATACTCCTTTAACTTTTTCTATTTACTTGTCATCCTCGTATCTCAATATATCGTTTTTCATGATTGATGCCACTTTCAGCTGCTGTCCGTCTGCATGTCATCAGTGTCTAGCATTTATGTACCACCATCCATCCTCCTCTCACTTTGATTGGCTGGATGAGATGTCCCATATACGAGACACATTTTTCTATTCCATAGCACAGGACACACTCAGTTGTTGGCAAGAATTTTCTCTCACTTGACTTGGTTCTCCCACGATTCTCTAGGACAAGTATATGGGGACAGAGGCAGTACTAGGGGTGTGTTCGTTTCTACCACTCTAATTTTTAGACCTGTCGTATCGAATATTATGATACTAATTAGAAGTATTAAATATAGATTACTGACAAAACCTAGTTTATAACCCTCCCTCTGAATGACGAGACAAATCTATTAAAACTAGATAGATCATGATTAGATAATATGATGCTACAGTCACGCTGATGCGCACTCTGTAATTAGTTTTATATTTAACAATCATATATAACATTTTAATGATTGATGTGACCTAACTAAAATTTAGACACAAAGAAACGAACACACCCTAGATATCTAACCTTTCTACCGTTCCAAACAAGGTTACTTAATTACTGCATCATGTACTGCAATTGTTAGCTTCAACACATGTACTGATAAGCATAAATAAATACAACCGCTAGATTAAACAGAGAGTGCAACAATACATTCTAACACCCCAGATTCAGAACAGCCTGATACTAGTTGAGCACTTGAGCTTAATGCGGTATACATGGTCCAAGGAGTATTAGGTAAGATGGTTCATACAATCCATACGCAGTGCTGTGCTGAGACGCCATGCAAATGCATGCCCGTCCAACCAAATGGTTGATTCACTCTTTAAGTAAGAACTACTCAGCGTGGGATATCTTAGTCCATGCTATAACCTGTCTGATCACGGCTGGGACACTAGTTGCTGATGCTGCCTGTCCGTGAGCCCAGATCCCACGGATCACAGGAGAAACTCGCCCCATAACAGGAGAAACCCATCCCATAACCCGCAAACGGGCGATGCGCCACAGCTGATCCTGAATTCTTCTGCAAGAGCTTGTTGATCTCCCTCAGAAGGCAACGGCTTTCATTTGATGGGTTCACCCTTTCAGCCTTGACCATGGTGCACTTTGGAAACCTCTTATCATTGATTGCTCCACTTTCCACCTTTAGCTTGAAAAGAAATTCATGAAACAGAACGCCCTGTACGATACTGTGAAACTGCTCTTGCTTTTCACATTTCATCAGGTAGAGTTCCTTTGCAGTGCGACCAAATATGTCCTCCCCGACCTGTTGCGATCCAGGAACATAAGTCATACCTGTTGAATCCTGGAGCTGAACTAAAATCCTGTAACTGTAATCACAAGTTACAAAGGTCTGGTAGCAGTTGTGGCAGTGCCACCACCCATCTCCGTTACTAGTGACCTCCATGAGGCATTGCCTACCATTCACCACCAACGGGCAAGCTGCATAACAGAAATTCCCCTGGTTTAAAAATGTAATGGCAGCTTTAACAATGACAAACTCTTGCTTATCCGATCAGTCCAAGTTCTGAGCGTTGATTTCTGCAACGTTTTTTCTCACAAGACCTGCTTCAATGCCTTGAGGAGCAGAATGAGATTCACCACAATTCTCAGCAATACCTTCTCGGTAATCAATCATTGCACAATCAGTTTGAAGTATCTCAAAGTTGACGAAAATGAAGATCCTGAACAAAGAATCCAAGAATAAGGGAAATATGGGAATGGTCAGCTTCCTAGTCATAATTCATGGAGAGCACTTATCTTAGAAAACCAAAAGAAGTACATAATAGAAATAGAGTAATTGGTTCACGTGCACGTTAGATTTATCAGAAGATATATGTTTCAGAAATATACCTATCTGTCAGAATAAAAAAAGTCAAGTAACAGCTGTTCTATCAAATCGTACTGAACTGTACACGCCCAACGAGTTATTACTTTGTCATATTTCCTAGCCTTCAATCAACTGAAAACTTTTAGTTGATGGTTTGTTACTTTATGTTTTGATTTTTCTTTTATAAGACCATTACCCAAATTTTCAGTCAGCTGAAAATTAGCAAGTCTCTTACTTTGTAGCATTCACTAACAACCAACTGGAGATAGATGACACATAAAATTTCAATCCAACAACAGCACCACTGTTTCATTCATACATAATGCGGCACATACTAGGGCAAGGCAAGCACAGTACATTTGAAACATATACTAAAATAATTAATGTGACTTGTAACTTGAGACGCTATACACCAAAGATTATTCCATTATTTGTAAGGGGACTCGATACAAAAAATAGTAAGGCCAGCATAAAGTACAACACATCCTAGTGCAGCAAAAACACCATCAATGAGGACATGAAGTCATTAAACCATTTACAGATGAGTGCTTAGAACTATCTTCGTTGCAATGAAAAGGCATAGTTCTTGATATTTTTTTTTCAGAAGAGAGAATAAGTGATATCTGATATGTAAACTTATTCATTTAGTATGGCACTTCTGAACTTTTCATGTCCTGGGACTCATAGTAAAAACGAAGAACCATAATCATACAATCTGCATGACCATAAAAGACGCTTGACTAGCCGCCTTAACAACCGGCATACTAGCATGTGCCATAGAAATTTGCTGGAAACTAAAAAAACAATTCTGAGTAATAACACATAATGAATCAATTGTGTTCAACAAAATACGACACTTCCAATTCCTAGGTGAATTACTCTCACATAAACAGATGATGCATGCTTGGATATTAAAATGCAAAAAACTTATTCTGAGTGGAATCACAATTTGGTGCCAACATAAAAGATAAATTTAGACGCAAAGAACGCCATCGAAATCACAAAACCAAAAGGAATCAGTGCAAGACATGACCACCCTTGAACCATGATGGAGGAACATTCACTCGAGGTTAGCTGAAAACTCATATTGGGACTTCCTCAAAAAAAAAAAAAAAGCTCATATTGGAACGATGATTAATTACAGTTGCTATATAGACAGATCCCTGACTACTGCCCTCCGCAAAAGAAAAGAAATTGCTCAAATAAAGGGCCAAGATCCAGGTGTTGAGTTATCTGGGTGGTTAGTTATTATTTTAAGGCAAAACCTTTTTTGAGGAACATACAAGACAAAACTTATCCTAATCCTGAATGGAAACACAACTTGGTAACATGCAGCTGCACAGAACAGAACACCAAAGTAATTAAGCCCCGCACTCCCTAGGTTAAAATTGAAGATATACATGCACCTCCGCACTGCAACGCAATGCCATTCATATCAACAAATTAATACAACCAACACGGAGACCAAATACACCAGATTAAACGGTGAGGAAACTAATTAACTGAGAAAATGGCAAAGCCTATTAATTAGATTGAACATGAGATGACATTGGAACGAAGCAGGTAATAGCGCGGCAGGAGGGCGATCGATCCTTCACCTGCGGTTCCGGACGTTGTGGGCGTAGTACTCGAGGAGGCGGATGACGGTGCCGCGGCCGATCTTGCCGTCATCAACGAGGTGGTGCAAGGGGGCGGCTAGCAAGCCAACCAGGAGAGACTTGGGGCCGACGACGCCGTCCGAGAGTTCCATCCTGTACCGCGGCTTCGTGCCCCCCGACGGGTTGACCACCCGCAGCTCCGCTACCTGCAGCACCACAGGGTTCATCCCGTCCGGCGAGGCAGAGATTGCCGCCACCGCCCCGCGCGACAGGGCCGCCTCCATGCTGGCTGAGGATCCGGCGGGACCTTCGAGATGCTTCCCGGAGCAGGCGATGGGGGCGCAACGGCGATTGATTTGATTGATGGGTGAAGGATGAGGGGCGGCGCGGGTAGCGTGCGAGACAAGAGAAAAAAGGTTGGGTCGTGCGGTGTGTGTAGGGTTTCGATTTTATTTTTTTTAAAAGCAGCTTGGTTTCAAAGTTTGAATCCGTAGGAGGGAAGCAGCAACAACGCGGTAGGGACGGAAACGATCAAACGAACATGAACCGTACGAAATACGGCCCAAAACTGAAAGCTGGTACTGGGCTAAAGTAATGGAAAGGTGGGCTTGTTGAGTTGGGCCGCTCCGTGCAGCAAGCGTGTTTGGTTTTGGTTTCTCTCTGTGAGAAAAAAAAACTGTTCGCTAAAAATTGAGAAATGAGATTTAGGTATGGCATCACCATGCACTTCTAGAGTTCCAGTGATCTCCTTTTTTTTCCTAGACCTCCAATCAGTGTCTTGATAAAATTAGGTCGGCCAAATGTCATGATATACTAGCGTTTCGCCCAATCCACCCTTTGGTCACGTACACATCCTCCTTGCATTGCAAGAGCAATGCCAGCACGTTCCTTGCGAATTTTGGGATATAAAACTTGTTAGGTCAACCATCTCTAATCAATAAGCTCGCTATATATACTGCATCAAAACTCTTATAAACATGTTGTAAAACATTTAATGCTCGGATGGACGGTGGATCCATGTGCTACATTAAAAGCACTGTCACAATAAAATCACTGATCCCATATGGTAGGATATCCTGACTAATGGCCAAATTTGCTAGGAGACACTTTTTAAAGTTGGCATTTGCTAGTGGAGACTAAACTATGATAATTGACCAAGGAACACTATAATCATTAGACTACAACTTTTTTTATGGAGGAAGGAGAATCATTTAACAAATGACCAAAGTACCTTTATGCACTTTTAACATATTTGACCATATAATCAATATTTTTATTAATTACATATTTATTAAATCTTTTTCAAAAATTTTTAATATTTTTACAAAAATTCTATAAATCATATTTTGAAATGATTAATAAGGCTTACTAGACTTTTTATAAAAATATGGATATTCTGAAATAATGATTAATAGATTTTTTGAACAACTACAGGTGGTCAAATTTTAACACATCTGATTAATAGATTTTATGAACAATATTAACACTCTTTGTAAAAGATTCAATAATGCTTATGACATATATAATTAATAAAAATAATAATTATATGATCAGATATGTTAAAATTATTATAAGGGTATTTTGGTCATTTGTAAAATATTGTTTTCTCTGTATATATGAGAAGTATTAGTCTAATAATTAGAGTGTCTATTAGCAAATTACCATAGTTTAACAATGTCCTAGAGCAAATACAACATTGAGTAATATCCACTAACAAATATCAACTTTAAAGAGTATTCTACCAACTTCGGTATTGTTAAACATACTTAAGGTAGTTTGTACAATGCTACTCGACTAGTGGGTCTGGTCAAGGATTAATTGTGACTAATCATTCGGTCGCTCCCATGGCAAGTAGGATCGACAAGACGATTTAAAAACATGACACATCAGCCCTGTTTATGCCATTTATTCATACTATGTAATAAGAGAGGCAACCATAGAGCTAAAAACAAAGTTTGGAGTACATAGCATTCTGTCAGAGAAAAATGCTTAGGACCTGGTTATTTGTGCTTTTTGACTTCTTTTCATTTTTGAAAAGTCAAGAGCCCAAAAAAACAAACAATTTTTTATGTGGCTTCTAGGAAGTAAAAAAATTCAAATTTTAAAAGAAATGAACTAAAAAGCTTAAAATCTCAACGAGGAGGAATTTGCATGTAATATTCCTTTTTCATCAACAAATGATATAATTTTGAAAATCAAACATATCATTATGTTAATAATAATAATAATAATTTTGATATTTTAAAGGACATAATTTTTAGATTCATCCAAATAATACTCAGATATTCAAAGTCCGAAAATCTACCTAATCCCAAGTATGAACAGTTAGTAGAGATGACTAGTCAATTGGACAACCGATATCCTTAACGATTTTGCATCAACTCAAGGCTATGGCACAATGTTAGCTTCGGGTGATCTTCTCTACTACTATTAAATTAGCTGGAGTTGTCTCTTTCACAAAAAATTCTGCCCCCTGCCCCTCTTATGGAAAACTAACCAGAACGTTCACCCGCTACTAAAATCATTTACATTTTTAGTATCAAAACAAATATCACACTAGCTTATTTGATGGCTACTATGATCACTTACAGTTACAGTCGGCCGGTAGTAAAAATATGTTTTGTAGTAGTGTGAATCAGATACTTACAATGAACTAACAAACTAAATAAATAGGACAAAAATCTTTCATGGTCGTTGATGATAACATACGGAATAAAGCCAAATGCACACATGGAACATTGTTCTTGTATAAAATTGGAAGAAATATTTTTTTTTGAAGGTGGAACAATAGTAACTTTGTTACTCAACAAAATATTTTTTTTGTGAGCACAAGAAAATGAGAATTTTGGGTACGTAGTTGGATGAGTATCCATGGGTGAAAGAGTGATTGTTGAGAGATTAGCGAAATAATCTCAATTAATCATCATCTAATGTAATTATAAGAAGGAAAGAGACAACATAATTATTGGTGAGGCTGCTTGACGGAGAGGATTGCCCTAAAGAGCCCCGCGAGCACGCCGGCAACAGAGAGGATGGCAGCGATGGTCTTGAAGTTATTGTAGAAGAATCGGTGGATGGCGATCCACACATACCTCTGGTTCCTGTACTCGTTGAGGCGTTCAAAGCCTTGGTAGTAGCTGTGGCCGACACGCATGTGCCGGGCAGCCCACTTGAAGAGGGTGAGTGTTTCCTCGTTAGAGAATGCGCTGTGCACGATGCCCTTAGTGTGCAGTTCCTGCACATCTTCCTCCCGGTTCATCAGCAGCGCGACGACGGAGACGTAGGAACTGACGGCGAAGTTGTCGGCCTCCATGGCGCCCAAGCACGCCGCCATGTTGATGTTGATGAGCCAGCACGCGGTCATGTCGCTCAGGATTTCCGTTTCTGGAGGCTCGTGTCCCCGAATTCCTTGGTCTTGTGGGCGGTGAGCTTGACGCCCATCTCTGCGAGCTCCACCGCTGTGCTGGACAGGGAGGACAGCTTGGGGACGAAGAGCTCTTGGGTACGCGCCGCGCCCACCTGACGCCGATAGAATAGGTCGAGGAGATGATCTGGTGGTTCCGAACTGGATAGTAGTAGTACTAGTCCCTTCTGATGATCATCATGGCCCTGCTGCAAATCAGTTGAGTTGTTGGCTTTTTCGTTGCCGACTTCGAAGGCGGAGGCCATAAGATCGAGGAACCTGTGAATGGGCACGGCCTCCGGCTGCGATGGCCTCATTTCCATGAGGACCTGGAGCACCGACCAGGGGATCTGGTTCTCCAGCAGCAGGATATCCCTCGAGATATCGTCGATGTGAGTGTGCACCTTCACCATCAGACGATCCTTCTTCCTCCTGGTTAGCCTCCTGGTGGGGCCAGGGCACATGGACTCCATGAACTGCACCAGGAAGCAGTCATCCAACAACATCATTTCTGCTTGTTGGAGAAATTAGCAGTTTTAGTTTTATATTAATCTAGATATAAATCATAAGTATGATCAACAGATTATATAATGAACTAGACAAGTCTATGTAAGATCTAGACAGGTCTATAAAAAGCCAGATAAAAGCACAGCATCTACCATACTAGCAACATCCATCATACACAAACAGACTACGAAAGCTAGTATAGAAGACATATTTTGAGATGAGAGTACGTACGTTTCCTTCTGGACTGGGTAGAGAAGGCGGCGACGACGTGCAGCACCGTCACGTTGTTGGCGACAGCGGATGAGACCGACTTGACGATGAGGAAGACGAGCCGTGGCGATGAACTTGATGAAGACGAGGAAGCGATCGAGCAGTCGTGCACAGCGCTTCCCAAAAATCTTATTTGCCCTCTCCCGATGCAGGATCACAGAGTACGACGGTTCCAGAGACCTGTTCTCCCGTTCACCGGTGCACACCAACAATCGGGATGGAGAAGACTTGACGGCGCAACAGTAGCGAGAGGCAAAACCCTAGGTGATTGCGTGATATGATTTGCGGCGGTACCCGTACGTATTTATAGGGAGGAACCACTAGGGTTGGGCGTCCCACAACCGAGTCGGTTACCATATTAATACGTCAATTTCTATAATTAAATATATGGAATACGCAGCAAAAAAAAAGTGCAAAAGGAAGCCGCGCCCCCGCAAGGCAAGGGACCAAATTTCGGCGGATCATTCACGCAGGTGATACGCGGCCGTGCCCATCGTCCACGCCCACGCCCACGCCCCGCCCCGCCCCGCCCGGCCCGGCGAGGCAAGTGAGCGCGCGCGTGTGTTCTTCCTTCCTCCCATCCACACACTTGTAAGAGATGCTAGAGCAACCAACCTTATAAGTTGGACTCCCTCCACCTCCAATAGCAATGTGGGACTAAACCTTTGCACTCCCACCACTCATGAATGGGCCTTTGAGATTTTCTAGAAATTATTGTGAATATTAATGGGCCAAGCCCATATAATTCTAACAATCCCCCACCAGATCTCAAAGTCCCAACTAGACTTTACCTCACCCCACTGTTGTTTAATATACCAGTGTTTTTAGTGGAGACTATTAAGTTGAACTTCCATCTAGAACAATAAGATACACTTATTCACAACTTGAACAATGGACTATGCCTTGAATTGTAAGTTTTGTGCAAACAAGTTTCACTTACTGTCATAACTGATACTAGACCTCCAGTAGGCTTCTCCGCGGGTGGAGCATATAGGTCATACTCCCTTGGTCTTTCATGAGCTTAATAGAGATCAATCAAATCTACAGATTGTGACCTTACAACAATCGGACTCATATAGGTGTATTTATTCAAGAATGTTCTGTAGGACAACATCTTCGCTATTTAAAGCCAACTGAATACATTAAGGCAACAACCATCCTGCCATACAGATATCGAGAGTAATACATCGCTTCTCGAGTGGGTCATAAAAGGTTACTCTTATGCTAACCAATAGCTTGTTCTTCCCAGGTCCTACTTCATGGGATCTTCGATCATATAGGTTGGGTTACCACTATGGAATAGCACATATAGGTCTCATACCCATCTCCTTCGATGCATTGTCTATCACATTACGTGACAGGCCTTTGGTGAATTGATCTGCCAGGTTCTCACCAGTTGAAATATATTCTACTGATATGACTCCGGAGTTTCTCATTTTCCTGACAGACTTCAGACGTCTCTTAATATGTCTTGATGACTTCATATTGTCCTTAGAATTGTTCACTTTGACTATCACAGTTTGATTGTCACAATTCATGAGAATTGCCGGCACAGGTTTCTCGACAATAGGTAAGTTCATCAAGAGCTCACGTAGCCAATCGGCCTCAACTGTAGCTATATCTAGTGCGGTAAGCTCTGTTTCCATGGTAGACCTCGTTAAGATGGTCTGTTTGCATGATTTTCATGAAACAGCAGCACCACCAAGAGTAAATGCATATCCACTCGTGGCATACAACTCATCAGTATCAGATATCCAATTGGAATCACTATAGCCCTCTAGTCCTGCTGGATATCCAAAATAATAAATTCCATAATCCATAGTACCAACTAAATAGTGTATTACCCGCTCAAGCGCACGCCAATGATCATCTCCCGGACAAGAAGTAAACCGGCTTAGTTTGCTCACAGCAAACGAGATGTCAGGTCTAGTAGCACTAGCTAAGTACATAAGTGATCCAATTATCTGAGAATATCTTAATTGGTCTCTGCCAATTCTCTTATTCTTTTGAAGAATCAAGTTGGGATCACAAGGTGTTGGAGAAAACTTGCTATCCTTGTAACCAAAACGGTTTAAGAGCTTCTCAACATAATGAGATTGCATAAGAGTAATTCCATTGTCTCCTTTGATTAGCTTGATTTTCAAGATAACATCAGCCTCACCCAGATCCTTCATATCAAAACTTTGGCACAGAAAAGTCTTGACCTCATTGATCACGTCAAGATTTGTTCCAAAGATGAATATGTCATCAACATACAAGCATAGTATAACTCCCTAACCCCCACCATGGCGGTAGTACACATATTTATCAGCCTCATTGACTGAAAAGTCTGCTGATAGAAGTGTTAAATCAAATTTCTCATGCCACTGCTTAGGAGCTTGTTTCAGACCATACAAAGACTTCAACAACTTACACACCTTGTCTTCTTGACCCTTTATTACAAATCTATCTGGCTGATCCATATAGATTTCCTCATCCAACTCTTCATTAAGGAAAGTTGTCTTAACGTCCATCTGATGAACGATAAGACTATGTGAGGCAGCCAGAGCAAGTAATATACGAATAGTGGTCAATCTAGCAACAGGTGAATAAGTGTCAAAGAAGTCTTCGCCTTCTTTCTGAGTATAACCCTTAGCCACAAGCCGAGCCTTATACTTGTCAATAGTACCATTAGGTTTAAGCTTTTTCTTGAGCACTCATTTACAACCCACAGGTTTGCAACCATATGGCCTGTCGACAACTTTCCAAGTTCCATTAGAAAAAATAGAGTCCATCTTACTATGAATAACTTCTTTCCAATCATCTGAATCAGGAGATGCATATGCCTTTGAAATGATTCTAGGAGTGTCATCCACAAGATAAACAGTGAAATCATCACCAAAAGACTTTGCAGTCCTTTGTCTCTTGCTCCTCATAGGAGCTTCACTATTAATCTCCTCATGGATTGGTTCAAGTGTTTGTTCAGCATGATCAGAAAATGCACTAGGTTCAGGAGTAGTTTTAGCAATCATATCAGAAGATAATCTAGATATGCTATGTAAATCTTTCATAAAAAATATGTTCTCAAAGAAAGTAACATCACGAGACTCCATTAATGAATTAACATGAACATCAGGCACCTCTGATTTAAACACTAAAAATCTATAGGCAATGCTATGATGAGCATATCCAAGAAAGATACAATCCACAGTTTTAGGTCCCAACTTACGCTTCTTCTTAATTGGCACGTTAACTTTGGTCAAACAACCCCATGTGCGTAAGTAAGAGAGCGATGATTTTCTACCAATCTATTCCTCATATGGAGTCTTCTCCTTATTCTTCATGGAAACTCTATTTAGGACATGATATGATGTCAATAAAGCCTTCCCCCACCATGCCTTAGATAATCCAGCCGTGTCTAACACGGAATTAACCAAGTCAGTCAAGGTGCGATTCTTTCTTTCTGCAACCCCGTTTGATTGGGGCGAATAGGGAGCCGTCCTCTCATGTATCAAACCATGTTCCGCACAGAATAAGTCAAACTCATTTGAGAAATACTCACCACCACGATCAGACCTAATTCTTTTGATCTTTTTCTCTAGTTGAGTTTCAACTTCAGCCTTATAAATTTTAAAGTAGTTTAGAGCCTCATCTTTAGTTTTTAACAAATAAACATAACAAAATCTAGTCGCATCATCAATCAAAGTCATAAAATATCTTTTTCCACCCTCAGTCAATATACCATTCATTTCACAGAGATCTGAATGTATAAGTTCTAGTGGTGCTAAGTGTCTCTCCTCTGTAGCCTTGTGAGGCTTTCGAGGTTGCTTAGATTGCACACAACTTGAGAACTTAGAACCTTTGACAATAGAAAAATTCGGAATTAAATTCAAGCTGGAAAGTCAAGACATAGAACCAAAATTTAGATAACATAAACGTGAATGCCAAACACTAGCATCACTCTCATTAACACCATCACAAATATAGTTCACAGACTTATTGCAATAATCTAAAAGAGAAAAGCGGAACAAGCATCCGCACTCATAGCCTTTACCAATAAATTGTCTACTCTTAGACACGACAACTTTATTCGACTCTAACACTATCTTAAAACCATCCCTACACAAAAGGGAGCCACTAACGAGATTCTTCTTGATAGAAGGGACATGCTGTTCGTTCTTCAATTGGACAATCTTTTCCAAAGTAAACTTCAGCTCGACCGTGCCAACACTATGAACAGAAGCACGTGATCCATTCTCCATTAGGACGGAGGAATCCCGGGCGACCTGATAAGAAGTAAACAAAGAGGCATCAGCACAAACATGAATATTAGCACCAGTATCAAGCCACCAACAACTAGATTAAAATAGAGAAAAAACATATGGTAAATTATCATACCCACTATTTTCTCTAGCACTGGTCACCATGTTCGCAGACTTCTGCTGTGGAGGCTTCCTTCCTTTGCGTTCTAGACACTTCTTTGCCCAATGCTTATTAGAACCGCAAACAAAGCATGCTCTCTTCTCCTTGTTCTTCTTCTTGAAGGTAGTGATATGCTTAGGCTTATTGTTCTTGCCCTTGCCCTTACCACCACTGTCATGAGACTGTTGTGGTTGATGCACCATATTGGCCATAGTGTTTCCCTCGTTAACTTTAGAACGTTCATCCTTCTCACGAGCTTTCTCCTCAATATCAAGAGACGCGATCAAATCTGAGACATATATGTTCGTCCTCTTGTGTTTAAGAGTAGTGGTAAAATCCCTCCAAGTTGGAGGCAATTTGGCAATAATGCCCCTAGCCACAAACTTCTCAGGTACGACGACCTTAAGTAATTCGAGTTTCTTCACTATGCACTGTATCTCATGAGCCTGCGCGACGATAGATTTACCATCTACCATCTTAAAATCATGGTACTGCTCAATGACATACAGTTCAGCGCCAGCATCTAAACCACCATAGTCAGCGATCAGAGCGTCCCACATATCCTTAGCGACTGTATGATGGATATAGACGTCCTGAAAACGATCTACCAAAACTCCAATAACAGCGCCCAAGAATATTGTGTTGGCTTCACTGTAGTCCTTTTCTTGATCTGTAGTGAGATCGTCTTCAGGTTTGCCAGTGGACACCCAGAACACATTCATGGCAGTAAGCCACAGAGTGACTTTCACTTGCCATCTTTTAAAGTGCACGCCAGTGAATTTCTCTGACCTCAGTGCATCGATAAATCCAGCCATAAAACTAAAGTGCCTACAATAAGGTTTTTAGATTGTTGGAGAAATTAGCAGTTTTAGTTTTATATTAATCTAGACATAAATCATAAGTATGATCAACAGATTATATAATAAACTAGACAAGTCTATGTAAGATCTAGACAGGTCTATAAAAAGCCAGATAAAAGCACAACATCTATCATACTAGCAACATCCATCATAGACAAGCAGACTACGAAAGCTAGTATGGAAGACATAGTTTGAGATGAGAGTACGTACGTTTTCTTCTGGACTGGGTAGAGAAGGCGGCGACGACGTGCAGCACCGTCACGTTGTTGGCGACGGCGACTGAGACCGACTTGACGACGAGGAAGACGAGCCGTGGCAACGAACTTGATGAAGACGAGGAAGCGATCGAGCAGTCGCATAGAGCGCTTCCCAAAAACCTTATTCGCCCTCTCCCGGTGCAGGATCGCAGAGGACGACGGTTCCGGAGACCTGCTCTCCTGTTCGCCGGTGCACGCCGACAATCGGGATGGAGAAGACTTGACGGTGCAACAGTAGCGAGAGGCAAAACCCTAGGTGATTGCGTGATATGATTTGCGGTGGTAACTGTACGTATTTATAGGGAGGAACCGCTAGGATTGGGCGTCCCGCAACCGAGTCGGTTACCATATTAATACGTCAGTTTTCATAATTAAATATATAGAATACGCAGCAAAAAGAAAGTGCAAAAGAAAGTCGCGCCCCCGCAAGGCAAGGGACCAAATTTCGGCGCCCACACCCCGCCCGGCGAGGTGAGGCGAGCGAGCGCGCGCGTGTGTTCTTACTTCCTCCCATCCACACACTTGCAAGAAATGCTAGAGTAACCAACCTTATAAGTTGGACTCCCTCCACCTCCACTAACAATGTGAGACTAAATCTTTGCACTCCCACCACTCATGAATGAGCCTTTAAGATTTTTTAGGAATTATTGTGAATATTAATGGGCCAAGCTCATATAATTCTAACACTGCCAACTTATCCTTGTCATATTTTTGGTCCAATATACCGTCGGCGTAGTGGCTACGGGCAGACGCGGCCACCGGATTGATCTTTTCAAGCACCGCCTCACGAGATAGCAGGTTGTTCTCTTCCGTCTCAAGGAAGAAAAACTCCTCCAGCGGCTTGCTTGGCCTCCTCCATCTCCTGCAGCTCCGGTAAGCCATGGTAGTAGGGACCTATGGCCACGGCCATCGGGGCGACCATGTTCAGGTGGGGATCGCCATCTAGGATGCCTCGCAGGCTTGCCCCTAGACGCTGGATTTTGATTATGTTGCTCCTGACGTGTGGCACTGGTTTAGTGGTCTGGATCTCATCGTCTGCGCTACTGTTCCGCCATAGTGTAGTGAACGGATAACGGAATAGATATGCAGTGGATCCTGCTATAGCAGCAGCCATGGCCGGGCAAACTGATCGAAGCTAATTCTCTTCGCTGTTTTTATATACTATTGTTCATCTTGCTGTCAACTGATCGGAAAAGCCTGCAGCCAATAAGCGTGGTCAATGCTGCAAGCCAGTATGGCACCAGAAGAGCAGAGCGAGGTCGTGCATCATCGGCCACGTCTTGGACGGAATTATTCCGGCCTCGAGGATTGACAGCAACCAGTTAGGACGTGAGCATGCTTGTGGAGTGTTAGAGAAACCAGCAGAAAGGCCATGTTCTAGCTAGTCAGACGAATAGAATATTATTCCCTCCATCCTATATTACTTGTCATTGTACCATGCATCAGTTTCTTAAATTACTTATCATTCCTATATTTCAATACATATTTTTCTCTTTCTAATACTACATAGCTATTTTTATCTCTCCTTCTCTATTCTTGTGCACTCACCTATTTTACCTTGTATTAATTCTCGTGTTTAAAGTTAAAACGATAAGTAAATCAGTACAGAGGGAGTATCTATTGATTACTAATTGATCATAATATTTAATTTTGATGCGTCGTCACTGATGTTGGCTCTTAGATCCACGAAGCGGCTGCCCCCCATATGCTTTTGGTTGTTATTCATTTTTGTAGCTTAATTACTATTGATGTTCTGCTCCGCGCGCAACACCACATGCTCGTCTCATAGCCGCGCATGTTGCTGTTGGCCCTCTGGCTTTACACGCCAATGATTGTGGCAACAACAAAGCTGCATATGACAACAAAAGAAAAACTAAGACTCCAACTGTGATCCTGAAATAGACAACAACCTACGTCTGGTGTGGTGTTTTGGTTGAAGTCTGACTGCAATTAATAAACAAAAAAAAATACAACCTACATCTGGTATTTTTTTTGGTTATCTGACTATCTAATCTAAACTAATACTAGTAAAATATCCATACGTTACTACGGTCTTTAAAGAGTCATATTTTTAGATAAAATAGCAAAGTGTCTGTGAGATGTTATAATTTAAAAATTACAATAAACATTTATATTTTTAGATAAAGTATGATAGATATTTTGATTGTATTGTAAAAGCTCACCTTTTTTACATAGTCGAGCAATATAAAAAGTGAGAGAGTAGTTGGATACGCAACATACATGCACTTTTTATGTATTTGTGACGTCACTTATTAATTAATTCGTTTGCATTTTGAATCATAATATAGTGTACGGGAGTGGAAAAGGCAATCATATAATACAAAACTACACAACCAATCAATCCAGAAGGAAATTCAGCTACTTTGCTAATCATAAAGAGGATCAAACAACTTCCAAATAAAAATATTTTGTACATGTATCTCATATACATTTGGATTATGCAGTTGTAATTTTTTTTCATTCGGAATTGGGCCACAATTTAAATTGTAGTTTAAAAATCCAGAAAATAAAAAACAAAACATATACTTTAACTTAATGTATTGGGCCAAGTTTAATATTGGATCAAACCCAGTTGGCTTACAAATAATTCTTAGCGGGACAGGGGTCGGAGGGCAGTAGGAACTCTGATGGTTTGTTTTTCTCTTTTCCACTTTTCTTACTGTCTTTTCCATACTCCTAATTCTTAACCGGACAAGGTGTGGATTTTTCGTGACCAATTGGATTGTTTTACCCTGATGACACTATCTACGTCTGTTTTCTTCCAGTGACTATAATTTTTTTTAAGAAACGAAATCAACAAAACAACCTGGTTTGTCTCTACATAACAGAGTCATGTAATGGATACGAAAACAACTCTGTATCAGATTTTCTACTTTTGGAAACAAAAACAACAAAACAATCTGATTTGTCTCTATGTAACAGACTAAGTTTCTGTTATAGATATAAAAAACAAGCTGTGTCGGATTTTTTTTCTTGAGCTGGACTATACGGAAAAAAATTAGACGTACAACAGATTTTCTGACATGAATATTTTCACCACAAATAATAAGGAGTAGAGATAAAATAGATGCGGTAGTCTAAAAAATATGTCCACATCCGTCCGTATAGGAAAACAACTGGTTCGTATACGCGTGTATACTCTGTCTTCATTCCTGCCAAATCCCGTGAGTCCTTGTTCTTGTGTACGCTGTTTTTGTTCTTGGCTCAGGCCCTATAGCAACTTGGCGCACTTGCGTTGGTTATGAACCAACAACACTGCAGCCTCCGCACGACGCCGACGTCGATGTCGTTGCGTCAAGTTCCGAGGTCGGGCTGCAAACTGAACCGGGCATATGGTGTTGATCTTCGGTTCCGCAATCTCAACGTCGCGTGGAGTTCTGGTGCAATCTCATGTCGTCTGATGCAATGGATCCAGTGCAATCTAAAGTCATTTCATGCAACGACTCACGATCGACGTTCATTCTCAGTGCCCTCCGGCTATCCGGAGGCGATGAATCCTGGCCCTGGCATGGCTGCTTTAAACTGCTTCAGCAGCACTACGGAAAGCAACACTTTTGCCATGTGTCCAGGGCACACGACAAAGAATAACCATAGAGTATATATGACATCTCTTACACGGTAAAAAATTTGTTGGCAAAGTCAGCTTTTCCGAGTGTTAAAGATTTAAATCATAAAAAAACCCTAAAGAAATAGCAAAGAAAAATTACGCAGAGGAACCCCGCCCGCCCGTTAGCATTTCAAGTCGTGGTATTTTTTCGCACGCTATGTGGCAAAGTGCGCCCACCAAAATTCAAACCCGAGACCTCATCTTCACGTACAAAAGCCCCTACCGCTGCATCACACCTTCATTTGCCACTACACCCTGTGTTCATTCTTTTTATATTTTATCTCTTTACCGATTGTATTTTGTCGGATACTCAACAAAAATCATATTTGCCGAGTATAAAATTTAATACACTCGGTAAAGATAATGTTTGCCGAGTGTCAAGAAGAAAACACTCGGCAAAATATAATGTCACTTTTTACATTTTCTTGATTAATTTTTATTTTAAGAACCTTAGCAATTAATAGAAGTTGAATGACATTATTCACAGTATTTTGGACTTATGAATCAATAGAAGTTGAATGGCATTATTCACAGTAAAACTTTGTGATTCTTTTTATATTGATTATCTTGCTAATAATATGTACTTTTTTTACTCAGAAATGGTGCACCGAAGTTACTTGGTATTCTGATTGCTATTGAAGAAGCTGTAGCGTATGTTCTGTCTGGAATGTATGGTAGTGTGAGCCAACTTAGAACTGGGAATGTTGTTCTTTGCTGACATCAATGGACAACTGTTACTAACGAGTTGTGGTATTCTTTTTAGTGTCATTAGAAGTATAATGACTTAGAAATTATTTGTTAACTCAAACATGTTTGTATTTTGTTACATGGGATTTGGTCAGTGACATATGTATACAATTTAATGTTGATACATGTTTGGCCCTAAAATATTAACATCTTGATTTTTGGAATGTTCAGTAATTGGTCTTGGCCCCTGTTGGCCCCTAAAAGCAGTACATTTGAAATGGGTTGTGCATGAAAATAATTCATATTTATTTGAAAATAATTAACAGCCATAAAATGGTCCAGCCAGAAAAAAATTTAGGCTTGACCGCGTCAGATCCAGGTCAGTTCTATGTTATTTTCTGTTCAATGGTTTATGACAAAGCATAACTGTTATAACAATCTATGACAGTTTAGATAGCGTCATTAACATCTGTGACGTTTTTATAAATCGTTATAAATTTATGATAAAAATATTAGATTCGTCATAGAAGGTAATTAGCTACGCTCAATCTACGATAAAGTGATTTTCGTTATAAGTTCATCATAGAAGGGTACTTGTGACAAATTTCTCCGATTCTGTGACGTAATTAAATCGCCATAGAAGGCCATAATTGTTGTAGTGATTTATGTGGTACAAATTGATATGTATGCATAAATCATGCACATTTGTGAGTATAATTTTTGGTTAAAATTTTATAAAAACTATTTTTACTTAGGTTTATTACATATAGACTATGACTATATGTTTCTATAATATAAAATATATTTTTTTGTTTAGTCTCATTTCAAAACATATTTTTGTGAAATTATTAAAAAACAAAAATCATACACATATTTTTTTTATAAAGATATATGTGAAATCAAGGTGAACACTAGTTTATGGTAAGTTTGAGTTCAAAAATCAACATATTATTTAATTAACAATGATTAAAATAATTAAAAAATAGTCTTTACCAACACTATCTTTGCCACGTGTGTTATTTTAGCACAAACACCATCTTTACCATGTGTTTATTTTAGCACATGACAAATACTCATCTTTATCGTGTGTCAATTTATTTTACGCACGATAAAGTTTTTATCATATGTTTTATTTTAGCACATGATAAACACTCATCTTTATCATGAGTTTTAGACACACGATAAAAATTGATTTTCCCTTAGTGTAGTTGGACGTTGTTTGTGGCTGCTGCAATGAAGAGCACTTGTATATAGAGTAGAGCTACCAGCCGTGGTGATTCAATGGACTAGAATCACAACACCTTAATGTTCCACCACTTGGTTTGCACTGGAGAAGAGAAGCTTGATGACAACATGCACTAGAGAGGTTCATTTTCGTTTCTACTAAAGAAGTTTCAATAAAAAAAATATTTGTTGAAATCCCCCTTGCATTCTGAGGGTTTGTAGCATTTGATTTTGGATGAAGCATGCAACCACCAAAAACTATCTCAGAGCTGTCAAGCATTCACGGTTTACAGTATTGCCAAGGGGAAAGCAACAATGGATCCATATGGTGAACATATTGTCTCTGACTTCGAGTACGCTAAGCAACTCTAGGCCTGATAATCAAAGAGACGATTTTTATTTACTTCTCTTGCTTCGATACAACATTTTTTCATTCATAGTTAAAAGTAGTGTGTGTGTGTTGATATTGGCATGATTTTATTCATATATATATAGGCTGCTTACCCTCTCCATCTGACACACTGAATGATCATGAACGCAACGAAGAAGTGAGTGTCCACCTTGATTTCACATATATCTTTCTAAAAAAAATAGTGTTCTCTGTGTACATAGAAATAAAGAACCGAAAACCGTATATTTGATTTGTAGGCTGAAATTGTTATTATTATTTCCTTTTTCCCTGTGACATGTAAACTTTTTCTTTTGAGGGACTGTGACATGTAAAGTGTGTGAACAAGAATATTCATAAGTGTAAAAAGTGCGTCTTTACACCTGGTTGTGAAATGTTGCCGATTCATGCCCTTTTCTATATGTGATGTAGCAAAGAACTTTTGTTCTGTCTAATCAATTTTCAGAAATTGTTATCTTCTACTAATTTTGTGCATATGACAAGGTTGCACCTGAAATTTGTTTTATATATGTATCATTTGTTTCAAATTTTTCTCTTCTTACTCTCAAGTGTTTGCATCTCTACTGATTGGGATTACTTGTATTAGGTGATGGATCTTGGTATACAAAAAAAGTTACCTTTGATGTTTGGTGTGATGTAACTGTATCATTGTGCACCAACGTTAGTTGTTAATGTTGAGATTTGCATCTTTGAATCGTATGATAGATGTCAATCACTGTATTGGCTTTGAAAATCCTTCTATGGAAGAATAAATACAAAAATATTATTTTATATAAATATAGATTTTTGCTCAGTAAAAATTTCACTGTCATACTATATCTCAAATATATGAAGTTAATAATTTTTATTCTTAGCCCATAGCAACATACGAGTATTTTGCTAGTATAATTATAATAAACAAAAGTTCTTTTTGGCACGAGCCCGTCACGGTCGGGCCACTCTCTTAATGGGCTGGCACGACCCGTCTGCTTAATAGGTCATGTCGTGCCGGCACAACGAGTCTACGCCCAAGCCCAAACACGACACGAGTCGTCTTACATGGGTCATGCCTGGCCATCGGTCTGACGGGCTTTTCAAGCTGGGCTGGCCCGAAGGCCGGGTAAATTTTGTATTCATGATTTTTTCTTTAAAATTTGAATTTTTATATAAAAAAATATTTTTATCAATAAATTTAAGCTAGAAATATGATTTTTAGTATAAATATTAAAATATTAATCATTTTACTGCACAAGTTATGTCGTACTGGGCCGCACTTCATGAGGGTAAACGGGCCATTTCACGAGCTAGATGGGATATGTTAAATGAATTGTGCCCGAGTCGACATGATGGGTCTGTAGACATGGCCCATGATGGACCATGGGCTGATACAGCCCGTTAAACATCATGTCGTGCCTTGTTGTGCCCTGATACAGCCCATTTAGTCCGAGTCACTTGGCCAGTTATACTCATGTGCGGTGGGTCGTCCTCGAGCTGCAGTCCCTGGTGGCGTGTCGAGCCTCGACGCCTCTGGCACGATCATGGTGATCACGGTAGTGGCTTTAGGCTTGATAGCGTCAACTGTGGACGCGCTTCGTTTCTTCCACCAGGCCGCACTTTTCTCATGGTTTTGTGTCTGCGGCAGGCAAGCTCGTCTTGAACCGGCAACGTTGCCTAGCAACATCGTCGTAGCATTTAAGCATCCGACGCCATCTCTCAGCTTATTTTTTCATTAACATCACCACTTGTGTACTCATGGCATTTCTTCTTCTTCTTTTTTCCTGTTAGCTATTTGTTTCTCGGCCTGGCTCTTTTGTTTTGTTTCATGGAGTCAATTGTCCGTGAAAGCTAAGTTTCAAGTTATTATTTCTTGAGTTCAGCTTCCATCGGTTTATGCTTTTTGTGGGTTTCATCAAGCACCGACACGATCATGAATGCCAGTGAGCCAGTGTCATCACCCTGCTGGTTATTTCCCGGCGGAGCTAAGCTGTCCGGAGCAGGAGCCATCATATCTCCTAGGGCTAGTGTGTGCGGTGGTTTAGCAGGTTGCCTATGCCATTGTTTTTGACTCCATATGGACTCTTATATTTAATCTAAATCATTCAACCTTCATAAAATCCAACAGTCTATATCTTCTCTTCTTTTTTAATCTCTTACTTTAATCTTGACCATTGAATGTTCATAAAATCTTATGGTTAGAACTTTTTTTTTCCGATTAATATGGTAATTTTTATGGTCATGAGAACATACGTGGTGACTCCTTTTTCTCTTCAAATTTAATAGATTTAGAGGTTTGGAGGCCCCTGGATAGGACGTAGAGAATCATCTCAAACATATGCAGGTCATCGAAAGGTCCAAGGAATCTTGAGTCGCATGCTACCTTGTACTATTTTTTTTTTCTAAAGGCATGCTTATTTGATGTCATGTTATTACTAGGGTCGTTGTTTATTGATGTACGAGGCAATCTTTTGACAACTAATTAATATCAAGGTGATAAGGTTATTGAGTTCCAACTTGCAAGATGAGCTTTTGAACTGTCCGAGGGCCCAAGGAATCTTAAGTGGCGTGCTGCCATGATATTAGATGTCTGTGTGACCAAAAAAAAAAAGTACATATTTATCGCATCTGGCAGAGAAGTGTTGGCTCTAAGGCTTTTGAGTCTCTTCAAATAAAAAAAATCCAAAGTGGCAGTATAAAAAGTAAAAATATATAGTGCCTGTCAAAGTAAAGTAATATTATTGATGATCAGGCATGCAGTTGTTCGTGGCACCCTTATTTTTTTCTTTCTTGAGACATGCTTATTTGGATGTCATGTTCACTACTAGGTCATTGATATTGATCCACAAGTTGACCTAAAAACTAATATTAAGATGATAAGGATAATGGTTTCTAACTTGCAACGTGCATGAGCTTGTAGATTCTAGTTTTTCTATGTTTTGCGTTTGCCACAAGGTGGAAGTATTGAGTATTGTTGTCCCCTTATAGCAATTCATAACCTTTGACCTTTGGTACTGTTTTATTTCTTCCTGTCATAACATGTGTGCTAGCGGGAGAGCATGAGTTTACACCTTCTGAGATAGTGCTTTAAAGCAACTTTGTTTAGCGGGAGAGCATGTGTTTACACCTTCTTTTTCAGACCGTCTATCAAGGGAATTAGTTAATTCTTTTCTTTCTTCAGGGTGTGCCGGAGGTATGTTTTGCCCAGCCTCTCAAGTATTGGCGTAGGGGTCTAATTTTGTTTTGTCATTTTTTCTATGGTGTTTCTCGCTCTGTGTCCCCCCCTACCATATGCTGGTTACCATATCAAAGAAACCATAAGCCACCCTAATTAGAATTTGAGTTTGTATTGTCCCCCTTTTAATAAGATCTGGACAAACTAGAAGATATTTGGGGCCATCTTCGTATATGAAAAGAGCTATGCCTATGAACATAAACATACGGCTACTAATTTCAACTAGCTAGTAGTATCTTTGAGAGATACATTTTTCACATTAAAGTTCCTTCTATTCATTTATAAAGTGAATCTGATGACACGTAGATAAACAAAAAATATTACAGACTTAAATAGAACTTGATGATAGATAAAGTTAGTCGTTGCTAGGACCATTTTTTGATTAAAAAAAAGTAGCTCAATTATGATACCAGGTGGCCATAATTTCATGATCTATGTGTGCATATTGCTAATATGCCATCGTCCTCTCTTTATGAGAAATTCTTTATATATGTTTATTGCAAACATTCAGTATTGGCCTTGTTTTATTTTTTTTATGTTACAATGCAAGAGACTTAATGAATTTAAACAATTTTTGATCACGTATACTAGCTACTATGCATGCTACCTAAACGTTTGAAATAAAAAGGTAACCAAGGAGGCCTTCTGCAACAGCAAAAATAAAAAAGCTAGTGTTACCCCGACGCAACTGTTGATTCAAAATTGAATCAATCCGGTGTAGTGTAGCAGCACAAGCATGGGTGAGATGAACAGTACAACAAGCTGGTTGAGTGAGTTATTATTTCCCGATCTCTATGTCCAAATAAAGGCCTGCTCTGCCGTTCGATAAAAAGCAGAGTAGCACCGCTTCCCATAGTATCACCAAATCCCCGTTCATGCATGGCGAATAATAGCACCTGTCGTTGTGTGCTGTTCTGGATTCCGACGAGTTCCATAGTCATCCTCCTATGCCTTCTTCTCTACCGCCCCGACCACCGCTTGCTCCACCCCGCCGTCGACTCCGCCGTCCTCACCGCCCTCCACCTGACCACAAATCATCATCATCAGCCGAGTCGTCTCCGGTACGACCTGGCCTTCAATCTGAGCTTCCGTAACTCGCACAGCTACCTCAGCATCAGGTACCTCGACATTGGAACCACGGCCTTGTACAACGGCGGCAGCACCATGCTTGGCCCCACAGAGGACTCGTTCCCAACACCGTTCCTCCAGCGTCCCAAGAACACAACGGTACATCGTCTTTTACTACTCCCTCCGTTCCTGTTTTGTTGTGGTCGATTAATTCAAAGTTGAACTGCTAGCTGGCGACAACAAAAACAAAACAAAGGAGTACGTATATGTTTTCACAATCCACGGTTCTAATTATTACACTATATATAGCTGCTTGTAAGTATGGAGGATGGCATCATCATAATAATATGCAGGTTCTGCACCCGGCTTTCCGGGGCACGGTGGCCGTGGACTCCATGGCGGCGGCAGAGCTGAAGAGGGAGCTCGCCGCGGGGACGGTGCACGTGAAGATGAGCTTGTCTCTGATGTTCATGTACAAGACGTGGCCCTTTGATGCCATCTTCTTCCACTACTACGACTGCTGGCTATGGTTTCCCCCGCCACGGGATGGCGCGCCCGCCGTCTTTGATGCCGGCACACGGTGCTGGCCGGTCAAGTAACTCAACCAACAACCAGCATACATCGATCAATAATCTGCGTGGAGAGCGATGCAGAATCAGTCCAAGTTGGAGATGCCTTTCGGCCGCGTTGTTGTCTTTAATTTGTTGCGCTAGTACCGATCTTTATGTTTCCTGATGGTTAATTGTCATTTTCCGTCCCCAATATTCCCTTCAGTTCCGATCTGAATTTGTTATCCATTAATTGGGTACATAAAGACTTCCATTTGATGATGATGTGTTCCAAAAATTATCACTAGTACAAATCTGTTCATTCATCATATATATGTTCCAGCCTATGATGTTCATCTACAACGACATTTCCAGTTTTGTCACGGAACTACGATGGGGCATAAAAGAGATATGGAACAAGATTTTTCACCACGGGTGAAATGAGCCCACGGACCGCCGAGCCATTTAATTTTGTGATATTAGTATTTATGATGAGATCTAAAATGCATTGATCTGTTAGGCTAGTTTCAATGAGGGATTTCATCAAAAATGATTTGAAACTAAAAATAAAATAATTTCTCCAATGCATGGTTTCATTTGGATATTTTATTATACTTAATTCAATATTCTTTCATTGGTTGTATATAGGATAAAATGAAACTTCTCTCCTTCAATGCTAGTATCATAGTGTTTTATTTTTAGGAAACTGTGTACACCCAGTTTCATCTAAATGAAACTCCATCCCTCTCTCTCCTCATAATTTCATTGACATGTCATCAAAATTGCTTATGTGACACCTCATTTATTAAAAATAAAACTCCCATTGGGAATAGCCTTATATGCATTGTTTATTCTCAACTACTATTAGGCAGTACTATTGGTTAAATAATAAATATGGTTCGGTTTATTGAGCAGATAAACTATCATTCACAATAGAATCATGTATTTATGATCTGGAAAAAGGACCTGTAACCAAGGAAAGAAGCATGTACCGCAAATGCCTTGCTCAAGAAAAAGATCGATATATGCAGTCCTACCCCATTAGTCCTCAGACCTCCAAAGTAAGACACCGAATAACACTTTACATTTAATTGTAAACAGCAAAAAGACTTAGAAAGCTAAACTTGAGGAGCATCCACCATATATATCGAGATCTGCACTTTAATAAAACTGAAGTATGAGCAGGCCTAATATGCCAATCAATGCTTTATCCAAAATTTCTTCTTATTATGGTGAGGTCCAAGATAATTGAGATGAGTGAAATTTCATCATTGACTATCCTTTATCCATGTGAATTGCTTTGTTTCTATATGCAACCATGATGCTTTTAATTTGTAGATTAAAAGATCATTTCTTGTGAAATCATGCCATTATTTCAAAAGTGATTCAAATTTGTTTGTCGAAATTTTGTGTTTTTCAGTGACATCCGAAATTATTTTTTTTCTTAGATCTAGAGTTAAATCTTGTTAAACTCAATATATAGCATATGTACATAACAATGGGAGGTACTCGTATCTCTACAACTTATTATTTGAGGTGCGGTCGTCTACGCCCATGAATTTTGGTGTCTCCTCGAGTTGTTTTTAATTTGAGTCCGTTTGTAATTGGACACCGACTGCAAATCGATAGCTTCGAGTCGCATCATTTAAAACCAAGTCTGATGTTCTAAAACCGACTCTACAGATACGATATCTATTGGAACTCTGAATCTGAGTTCAACACACCCAGGCCACTCTGATGACCATCCCACGACTTGTGAAGATTCTCTGGACAAGGGCGCACGGCCCTGCGACAATTTCTCAGGCAACTAACCTGTGCGACCCTGCAGCAATTCTCCGGCAACCTGCTAAGGACGCCCTTCTGTGGTGCTTCTCAGCTCTCGGTAACTAAACGTGCTCCACCCTGCAGTGATCCTCAACGCACCACGAACCCAATGTCCCTCCTCTTGGAGGGCGACAAACAGCCCCATGATCGACCTAAAGTACGAAGACGAGCATGTCACCGATAGTTTTCCAAACCTGGTGTAGCCACGGCCGACGGCATAACAGAAGTTCAGGACCTCTACCTTGGCAGGAGCTCCCTAGGACGCAGAGGCCAATGGTCCTCCATCAGCTACTAGAGGATGTGCGGCTTCAGATGGTCGTGGTCTCCGGCAAGCATGTCGAGGTATATGGCCAAAGTCTAGGGGATTGGAATTCAAGTAAATCTGATGGTCAATGGTGACTTGGGGTGTGTTTGGTTTCGGGTCAAAGTGGGATGGGACGGGGTCATCCCTATTTTCTGGGACGGGGCGGCCCCTGCTGCTGTTTGATTGAAGGGATGGGGCGAGCCATGTTTTCTGTTTGGTAGGATGGATGAACAAAGGATGGGGTCGCCCCACTCATTGTTTGGATGGATGAATTTGGATAGATGGTGGCAAGTGAACAGCGCACGGGCGGCGGCGAGAGGTGCGCAGGCCATGCAAGAGGCGCACGAGCGGCGGTGGCGAGAGGCGCGGAAGGCGCGTAGACAGTCGCGCGAGGCAGGCGAGAGACAAGCAGGCCAAGCGAGAGGCGGGAGAGGCATGCAGACAGCCGCGGCCGAGCGAGGTGGCCGAGCAGTGCTGCGTCCGTCCCCGTTGCCGGCCTCCTCCTGCGTCGCCCTGAGTCGCTGTTGCTAGGGCCAAATCCGGCCAAGTCACCACCATCGCCGACCGGGGGCTAGATCTGACCGAGTCGCCGCTCGCCCGCCCGTCGAGGGCCAAATCTGGCCGAGTCGCCGCCCGCCCACCGGGGGCCAGATCCGGTCGAGTCACCATCACGAGTCATCGGATCCAGCGCGGGAGAGGGCAGGCGGGGGAGGCGTGCAGAGGGGGTCGCTCATGGAGGAGTCGGGCGCGCGAGAGCGGACACGGGAGCACGGGAGCGAACGCGGGAGAGGAATCGGGCGCGCGGTAGCGGACGCAGGAGCAACGGGGGCCGTGCCGTCCCCTCATTTTGGTGGGATCGTGCCGCCCCCGAATCTAGAGGAATATTTCGCTGGAGGTTGCCTCGCCCCTGCTTGACCCCGAAACAAACACTAGCAAAAAAGGGGCCGCCCTCTCCCATCCATCTTGGTACATGAAACCAAACACACCCTTGATAAGTCAGGATCTGCATTGGAGAAAGAACAAGAGCGGTGGAAGATGAGGATGGGATTAAAAAAAATAATTTTGATCCGTGAGATCTCTTTCTTTTATAGTTTTTTAGACTTATGAATGATATGAAAATATAAGTTTCCCAACTATCCTAGTAGGGAGCGAAACACTAATAATACTTTCTATGTTTATTTAAATTGGGTTGATTGAAAGAATTAATCAACACATTTTAGTTAAGATGGTCTTATTTAGTACATTTTATGATAGTAAATTATCATCAATAATATGCAAGATTTTTAGTGTACTTTGTGTTACCAAACTATCATGTGGTACATAACAATACAATGTTTCTTATAATATCAAATTATTATATACATCATGTATCAAATATAGTATAGTTTCTGATAGCAAATTATGTACATCATGTAACAAATTCAGTGTACTTTTATAGTAGCACAATATTATGTTAAGTGACAAATCTTATTGTATTATTCATTCGTTAGAATATATGTCTTATCTATTTTTAGCAACTCATATGTTTATTATTGTGGCAAATCTATCTTCATTGATATTGGTTTAGATTGGTATTGATTTTGGTGTCAGGCTTTTATGTTTTGAAGTAGGTTTATTATTCATAGTAGGATAAAAAAATATACTAATTACGGTGGAACTCTAACCGAAACAAAATTAGACGTAGACAACTTTCTATTTCTCATGCTCTTGAATTGTACCATGGCCAATCAACATACAAGATTTTCCCTCAATTCATCTATATAGGACAACCGTACTTAACACAAAATCTGCAGGGACTCACTAAGCGACACGATCTTGACGCGGATCCGAAGCCACCGACCGTGGACCCGATAGTGAGGTGCTCATTCACAAACACGTCGGCGAGCATGGGAAACTGCTAGGCGATGAGGCAGAGCACCTCACTAGCGCGTGCCCTGTGGTAGTGAGCCTAGTGTGGCACCGTGACGCACGCTCAAGGTGGCTCTAGAAGGTTAACCTCGCTGAATCCGTGGCTAAGGAGAGCCGCAACGAGGAAAAATCTTTGAATTTTGAAGCCCGTAGCAACGCACGGGCACATTGCTAGTTGCTTATTATTGAAACAACATATTTGAGTTGTAAGTTACCAAGCAAGAACAGATCGACAAGTAAATTATTAATAGCCAGTACATAATATTGAAGAATACAATTAATTAAGATGAAAGCAAGCTATATATTCTGATGCAGCGAGCAGCATATGCATGTATCTATCATTCCGGGACGCTGCACTCGATGCCTCCGGTGACCGCCGGCGTGCCGTCGCCCGGCACAGGCGGGAACTGGAGGTTGCAGTTGTACTCGTAGTAGTAGGTCATCCGGTGCGGGAAGAACATGAAGTTGACCATGGCTTTCACCCTGACATTGAGGTTGAACTGCTCTAGCAAACGCTCCCTGACGAACGCCTCCGCCACCGCTGCCGCGGTGGCGTTGCTCGCCTGTCCGCGCAGTGCCAGCGACACCGTCCGGCTCCCTTCTTGCTTCAGCATGAAGCTCGGGGCCGAGTAGTCAGAGGGACCGATCTTGGTGCCGTTGTAGTAGAGCCCGGCGATGACATTGTCGAAGCGGACTTTGGTGACACTCTTCCTGTTGTTGAAGGTGATGTTAAGGGTGAGGTCGCAGAGGAGGGCGTTATTATTATTATTATTTGGTGGTGATGAAGAAGGGAGATTGAAGGTGGCCAGGACGGCAGAGGTGACTTGGGGATGATGATTTTGTTGAGGGTGGTAGTAGACGACGTAGAAGTAGAAACCCGTGGCCAAGGCGATTAGGCTCGAGACGGTCACGATGACGAGGCATACGAGAATGAACTTACATAACATTGACAGTAAATCGGCGAACTTGGACAGCATCATCAAGCCCTTGTCGAGTCTAACAATAGGCGGCGGATCTGTTTGAAGGGCGGGCGGCGCCGTATCAGTGGTAGCAGGGAGAGGAAATTGAGTGGCCATATGTAGCTTGGTTGTAAAAGAAGCGCGGAGACGCCGGGTTTTTGTAATGTCACTAACACGAGTCTTGGCACGTTAACCTGGCGGCAGAAAACGAGTCTTTGGGTTTTGGCCCCGCTTTACTAAAAGCACTTTTAGTTTATCTCTGGGATACCAGCTTTACAGAGAGCATAGATGTGCAAAATGTTTAGAATAATAAAGGTCCTACCTAATAAAGCAACAGCACCCTGAGTAATGAGTACTACTAATATAGTACTATGTTTTTTTGGGCCGGCCGTAGAGTATGCATGATAGATTGTCTTAGACTTGTTTGCCATGTTACTCACACTATTGACTTGGATCCAGCACGTGCTAATAATTAAGTGAACAATATTACTACCAGCTAGTGCAAGGAAGAAGCGATAAAGCTAGCTAGCAACGCAAGTAGTAGGATGGATAAAACTCATAATACAGGCAATGCATTGCAGGCTACTAGTATATAGCAGCGATCTAGAGATAGAGACTAGCAGTAGCAGCAGCTAAGTAATAAGCTAGTAATAAAGGATGATGGGAGATGGGAAGGCCGTGGTGACCTTTGCGATACTGTACGTTGCTTATCAAGTGATATTCTCCATCGTCGTCCCGTGCGTCCGGATGAATCACAAGTCGTACAACTTCGCCGGCATGCCCTACCACGCCGCCGTCGACTCCGCCGTCCTCGCCGCCCTTGACACCAGCAACTCATCATCATCATCATCGGCAAACTCTACTGATGCTGCTGCTATTGTTCGATACGACCTGTCAGTGAACCTCAGCTTCTGGAACCGCGGCCCCGTCAGCATCTGGTACCGGGAGATCGCCGTCGCCGCCTTCTACAACGGCAGCGCCATGCTCGGCGTCCCGGACCAAATGCCGCCACCGCCCTCCGGCCATGGCCGCGCTAAGAACTCAGCGGTGCGTTTGCTCATCACTTATGTTCTGTTCTAGGCAGAGTTGCATATATATATAGTGATCGTTCCTAATCCCTTTCGTCTGAAGAATTATATTTGTGCTAATTAATTGATGGTCAACAAAAAAAAACAAAAATTGTAGGAGTGGCAGGCGAAGCTGAAAGGCGCAGTGGCCGTGTATCCGAGCGTGGCGGCGGAGCTGGAGAGGGAACGGGCGGTGGGGATGGTGCACGTGCAGGTGCGTGCGTCGGTGTCGGTGGCGCGCAAGGTGTGGCCGTTCGTCCCCATCGTCTACGGCAGCTACGACTGCTGGCTCTGGTTCAATAACCCGCCGCCTGCCATCTTCGATCAACGCACAAAATGCTTTCCCGTCAAGTAGCTAGTGTAGACCATCATCATCTATACCTGCAGCTGCCACCTCACACGTCGCACAACAAGCTCCATTATAATTGCATATTATTACCTGCGAGCTTCCTCCATTCAGAACGGAGAGAGTATTACATTTTGTTTTTCGTCTTTGATTTTGTACTACTACTACAAACTGCACACTTTTTTACGTGTTTGAGGCTCTTCTTTGCACCTAACTGGGCTTGTCTCTGCTCTATCGGACCGAGCTTTATTATTCTTTTCATTCCTTTCACTCAACCAACTAATTATTCTATACACCTTAAAATTAATTCAGCATCCTCTAAGACTAAGTCTTGATTAAATGTTAGTGTAGAAATCAACCACCTAAAAAATTCGAGAGCCAATATATAGATCACGATTCTCTCTCTGTGTTTTTTAGATAAGGGAATTTGTATTAAAATTCTAGCCGTTGTATCGATCAATATATGAAGCTGTCCATTATTACAATCTCAAAACTCGAAAAAGAGGTGAATTCGAACCCTCCAAGTAACAAGAGTTCTAAATAGAATTTCTATTGCTAAAACACCATCCATTTAAAGCAAAAATATCTGTCAAGGTAGACTCAAGAGCACGACACCCCCACGTGATGTTAGGTCTTTCTTCCTCATTCTACAACAGAGACTAGAACTGAATCCAATAAGTTCTTCTAAAAAGTACCTGCAAGGAAGAAAATATTAGTGTTCTATTAAAAATCATGTCATTCCTACTCAATCAAATTGCCCAAAGAAGAGACGAAGCCCCAATTAGAGCCTTATATATCAAATTACTTTGTACCCTATTTAACCATCCAGCGAACATATGTTCTATATCCAAAGGTTGAGGCATGTTAAAAGAATTTTGAACAACTCGCCAAATTAATTTGAACATATGTCCATTGTTAGGGTCACTCCTTTGATTATAAACCACATAAAAGATTCTTATTTTTAAGGGCAAATTGAGTTTCCAAATAATATGACGACGCGAGATCACATTCAACGTCGCTAAAGTTCTATATATAGAACAAACAGTGAATGATCCATTTTGATTAGAAGACCAGATGAAGGTATCTCTTATATTAGACAACTCAACATGTTGTACTAGATCTACTATATGAAACCAAGCAATTAGGTTGTCACCAACTAGAGATCATCTAAAAGAGATATTTTAAGAGTCGTGCTTGCATCACCATATTGATTGAATTACTTCTCTTTCTAACAATATTATAAAGACTAGTAAAAAAGTTTTTAAAGGCAGTGTCACCTAACCAGGCATCCTCCCAGAACCTATTTTGAGTTCCATCTCTCAAGTTAAATTTGCCCATACTCAAAAATTCATTCTTAACCTTCATGAGGCCGAACTAGAAATGAATCTTCAGACATGTGTTAAACTTGGGTGGTAGTCTTATTTCTCAAATATTTATTTTTTAGAAGTATTTGCTAAATCCCATCTTCATTAATTAATTTGAAGAGTTACTTGCTAAGAAGACATCTATTCTAAAGGTCCAGATTAAGAATTTCTAAACCTCCTTGGTCTTTTGGTGTATAAAGAATACTCTACTTAGTTAATCTACATTTTTTTTTATATTCATCACTTTACCAAAAAAAAAATCTAGATCTATATATCCATCCAGAGGTGGATCTCCAGATAAGACATGGTAAGGCGGCCACCCTACCTAAACTACTAGTCAAAACAAGTTCCTCATATCCCTCACCTTCTCAAGCTCTGGCACCAGCGCCCGACGGCTGGTGCCATGACAATTGACGGGAAAGGGCATGAAGATAGCCTGGAAAAATGAAAGGGCATGGTTCATTCGCGAATGGGCCTGGTTGTATCAATGGAGATGCTCTGTTTATGGGCTGTTCTGCAATGGGCCTGGATGATATGTGGGCTGGTAGTACCGTCAATTTTCGCTGCCACCCCAGTCGAACTCGAACGGCAGTGTCTCCCTCCCTTCCGCGTTCACGGTTCCACTTTTTCCTGCTGCCGCTATTTTTTACGCAAGTTACGTAGCCCCACGACTAATTAGCTAAAAAAATCGTCTTGTACGTCTCTTTTTGTTTAATTAGCTGCCACGCCCAAGGCAGCAACAAAGCTAGTTAGCTACCGTGCTGTTAATACTAGTTCGTATCTTTTTTGTTTAATTCACTCAAAAATAGTTATAACTCCAAATGTGTTTGAAATAAATTTCTTTAGCTCTGTGGTCAACTGGTGACCAACAGACGAAAGCTGCTGATTTCACCGGCAAATCTTTGGTTAAGAGAATAGTTAAGCCCAGCCCAACGGAGAGCCTAGGTCCATTTAGGTGCAAAGAGAGAAGGCACGGCTCCTGTCTTACTAAAAAAAAAAAAAGCGCCGCCCGACTTGATTTTGCGCGTGGTCGACGGAATCGCCTAAAAGAAGTTTTGAATGTATAATCACATGTATGTCACAAGAAGCAGTATGCTGGAGCCCGTCTGGCACTACGTAGAAGTGCTCAGTTCCATGAACCTGGAGAGTGTGTCCAGAACTGGCACAAGGTAAACGTGGCTGTTGGTTATGGAGCTTGTCCAACCGACGACAATAATGTCAGTCTCCTGATCCTGATCGAGCCCAACCCCAGCCTTGAGCTCCCTCCTGATTTCTGAACCTGAAGCCGAGCTTGGAGAGCCACCACAGCACGTGCTGTGGCGTCGCCTCGCTCGGCGTAACAAACTCATCATGCATCACTTCTTCTGCTGTTGCCATTTCTGATTTCTTCTTCCTAGCTCAAAGCCTCGGTCGGTATTGTCGATAGATTTGTGGTTGCGCTCTGTCACGTGAGCCTATCTTGGAATTCTCTGTTATCTGGTAAGTTATACTCCATTCTGATTTTGTTGTTGTTGATTAGCTCAAAATTGAGCTAGTTCAGCGACAACAAAAAAAAGAACAAAAGAGTATATATTACCATCGATCATTTGACTCTGGACTAGCATATGGGAGGCGCATCCTAAGCTAAAAAAAAATACAATCTACATGTGAATAGGTACCTAGCAGGAGAAAGTGGAAGCATAACCAACCCATCAAATTATAAGTATGAGTCACATCAATTATTATTGAGCAGCAGATACAGTATTTTGCAATAGTCAACTTGGCTATGGCGGCTACCTAGAGAAACCTGATGACGTTTATTTGTGGCATCAAAGTGTGTACCTCAAAGTCAAAAGATAAGCGACGTTTATTAGCTCTTAACAAAGTGCACGGGACATTTTTAATCGTTGCACTCATACTAGTTCTAGGTGTCCACCATTTGTATATAATTTCACAAGCAGTTTACACCCGGAGTGAACTGCCTCAACATCCACATCACGAAACAAGCTAATAGGAGAATGGACTTTCCTTTGTCGGCTGATGGGCCCGTTTCTACCTATTCGATGCTCCTCCTCGCTCTAGGCCGAGCACGTGATCATTTGTAAGGCCCAGTTATGTTTTTTTAATGAAAGGCCCACAGTTAAGTAGTAATCGCAGAGTAAATTCATTCGTACTAATTTTATAACATACACTAAATGTTAAAGTAAGTAAATTATCCACCTTCTTCTTCAGTCTAAGCATTTGAATAGTTCAATATAAAGTCTGACAAAAAAAAACAGCAAGTTTTAGGTTCACCTATTCTTCAATTCTTCTAGATGGGGACAACACGCCATGAGAGATAGGGCTGCTTCCGTACCGACCCGACCAACCTTAGTATTCATACAGCTGATTTGTAGACGGACACACAACCAAAATTTAATCACATGCACGAAACTTGCCGCTCTCCCTTTTCTGTGGTGCACCTTGCTTGGGCTAGCGGCTGACTGCATCATGTTTCCTCTTACTTTTTTGTTTCTTTTTTCTTGGCAAGGGTATAATGAGCTCATCACATTCGGAACCTAATATACTTATTTATAGGTCATCAGGGGAATAACCCCAACCTTCAATTTTCAGCGGAATGGATTTTTTTACTTATGTAATCATTTCACCTTTTGATAAAATAATCTTTGGTTTGATATTTCTTGTGGCATGGCTTGCAATTTGGGTACCAGCACTGTGAAGCAGAGAGATACCTTTCACACGACTTGAGTTCAGAAAGCCTGTGGATGGTTGAGGCAACTTGGGCCATCTATCTCCAACCTTTTTATTAGCCATTGATCACGATGCTGATTGATTCATGGCTGCAATTATATATCCATGTAGCTAGCTACTGCCGCATTGTTAAGCTAGTAATGAGTTAATCATATTAAAAAAACAGAATATATTTTTCTATAAATAAAAAATAAAATACACTTATGTGTGTATATGTACTATAGCTTTTATATATAAAAAAAATATATGACAAACTTCTATAAGTGACCGTTAGATTTATCTCCGGGATCGATAAAGTCGATCACCACAATCAACTCATGAATTTTTACATGATTTCATAATCACACGGTTGTTAATTAACATTCTTTTTCAGCCATAAATTTTAGCGCTCGTGCAAAATCAGTTCCACCACACAAATAACCTGCTAATATAACTTTTGCGTGGATCAATCGAGAAGCTCAATTTTGCACCTCTTTTTTTTTGTGAAGAAAACTTATTTTTGTACCTAGTGTACGAGTGTACGTGTGGACGCGCGTCTTCATATCTTGTAAGTAAACATATAGAGAGTGATAAAAGAGAGATTTGCGGCTTCTATTACTTAGCTGCCGTGCCGACATAGCAAAATGATTATGACAGCGACACAATAAAGTCATCAGTATATATTTGTCACCATCTAGCTAGGTGGCCGAAAATACCAATATTATAAGATGCATGATGCATCCATATTTCATTGCTTCTTGTATTATAGTATCTGCATTATTTTTGCGTGAAAAGAGTCATAAAAAGTATTTTTCTTGTTTGTATTATTAAATTGAATAACTTATCAAATTTCCTGTTAATATGTTTCATTTTTTTTCGGAATGAAACTGGTTTCTCTTAACTTTTTGATTTGGATAAGAGATCACGGAAAACTGGCTCGAGTGTCTTGGTGAAAGCAACTATACAGAGAGTAACTTTTTTGAAATGACCAGTATTTTTCTGCTTTCGTGGGGACACGAGGTAATAGCAACCTGCCGGTCCAAATAAGTTGGCAGGGATGAGGACGAGACATGCACGGTGGTAAGTAAGAAAACAATGTCGTGCGCTTTTCTTGATGAAACAGAACATCATGCGCTTTTTACCAGGCTGATCGATTCGATCGATTATGGCCACATAAAAAATTAGCTCTAGATTAATATTTTTGTTTGGTTGAGGCGATTCGACCACAGGATCGTAGTCGTAGTATATAGAAATTAGGTTACGGAACTTGCGATTAGCTAGTTAAGTGATGATTTGGTAATAATCTACTGCTAGTGCTAGCTAACTCCAATCGAGCAACTAGTACGAGTACTTCACTTGAGTATAATATTCACGTACGAATCCAGCTGTTACATGGTACTACTGGCAGTATAACTATATAAGCACATAGATTCATGGTGGCCGCAGCTGGATTGCTAGAAAAGAAAAATTCTGGGTTATTACTGAGTAATGCTAGCTCACCAAATTCTCTGGGACGACGTATCCAAGTTGCACAGGAATGCTAGATTAGTGATATTGTTCCCTTGAGGCGAGACAGCTAACGAGCAAATCAAAGAGTAGCCGGTACCTGATCATGGAGACATACCGAACCTACCAGAAACAGTCCGTTCATCAAGGGTGGGAGAAACTAAAATAAAGAGGAAGGTTCTGAAAAATTCAAAGAGTAGATGCGAAAAATCTTTGGCGGCCGACTGGCAATTCACACTAGGCTATAGGCTGCTCCCGTGTGAAAATAGAGGCTTTTGATTTCCTGGAGTAGGTAACCCGTGCCAGCCCAAACGAAATGAACTGATGAACATACACTGAATACAGATACATCGGATCGTCGATCGAGCGACAGCATCGGGATAATCTCGCTGTCAGCAAGTGGTTGCGTCGTCGTTATCCTGATTATCGGTACCGAGGAGCAATAATAATCTACTAGTTGCTATCAAATCAGGCGATGGATTGGAGAAATTTGCGGCCACCAAAAAGCTCAATTTTGTCCCCGTGCGTTCGTGCCCTCTCTAGTCCCATTGAATTCTTGTGGATGCCAGCCAATTTTCAGTAGTCCTCTATACTACTATATACCCCTAGATAGGAATATGACAGTTTTTCACCCTTCCTTCTGTTTACGTTAATCTCGATGGATAATTCTCAATCACAAATCCATCCCACGCGTATTTTTGTGTGCGAACGCGTGTGACCCCGACCATGTCAGTGCCTACGCGTAGATATAGGAGGAAAACAACGCTATTTGACGACTGTTCAAATTCAATTCTATACCCAAGAATAAAATATATTCAAACGGAAACGGATTCATACGGACGTCTCTCGCTTTGACGCTGGCAAACATGATGCATGTCGCCACTCCGGCCCGTTAGGTCTGACAAATCTCATTCTCCTGATAATAATAATAAGTTGAACAGCAAATTTGAATTCAACTCTTTTGGAGATAAATTAACGACACTCATGTGCGCCCCTTTGGACTCCAGGGAGCCATAGCCGTGCGGGAAAATTCGCTTTTTTCTATTAACAAAAGAAAAAATGATACGCCCGCTTAATGAGAACAGAACAAGGCACCTGCAGCCGGGCCCGGGCGTGGAGGCCCTAGATGTCATCCTCAGCACGAGTGAGTGAGGGTATATAAGTAAATGCGGTGAAGCCCGGCAGAAGCAAGCAGCAGTAAGAAAAAAGAGCGGCGGGCGCGACGCGACCCAACCACTTCGCGAGCCCCTCTCCCTCCTCTCGCTTTCCTCGCCTGCCTTTCTCTCGCTGCCCCGCCCCCGCCATTAATGGCTCCTCATTTCTCCTCCTCGTTCTAGAAGCGCGAAAGTTCAGCCCCCTTGGCTTCTGCTGGCCTGGCCAACGCGCGAGGCGTGAGGGGAGAAAGAGACGCCGGTTGCTGCCTGCTGATATCCCCTTCCTCTCCTCCCCCCTTTCGGTTGATCCCCATCCACTCTTCCCTCCTCTCCTCCCTCTGGTTCGGCTCCACTTGTTGATGATCCTTGCGATTCGGCTGCTCCGTTCAGCTCCTACGAATTGTTAGGGTCACAGCACCGCGGTGATCCGATTTTGGCAGAAAGGAGGCGCTTTTCCTTTCCAGGGTTGATTCCGCGCCGCCATGGGGAACTGCTGGGGCGCCAAGATCAGCTCCGACAGCCCGTCCCGCACCGCCTCCTCCCCTTCAGGTCTATCCCAACTCGATTCCGTACCACGCTTGTCTTCTTCGCCTTCGATTATTTTTTGTTCAATCAGCCATGGCTTCGTGTTCAATTCGTGCTCTTTGTTTTGTCCTGTACGATTGGACTCTAGTAACAAGCTTCAATTAATCCCCCCTTTCGTTTAACTGATGTAAGACAGGCTGGCTGTTTGCTCGTGTAGGATCAGTAGACTCGATCCTAGAGTTTGGCACCTAGCGCTTGCTACCAGCGCGTGCTCAAAAAGATCTTTTTTTTTTTTTTTTGAGCCTGGAGTCTCTGGACTCTTCCTCTTTGATCAGAGGCCAAATTTCTCCTTTTCCAGTTAGGAGAGGAGTTTCTGTGTTTCAGTTTAAATGATAATACTAGTACAACTTAACTTCATCTGATTTTGCATCTAATGTTATTTATTATTAATGGTTGGTCCTGAATTAAGAGTGAGTTCAAATCTTTCCTTACAAGGAGAGGAAAATTCAAAATTGGATGTTACTTTTAAGCTAAAGAAGAATTTTATGCGCCTTTTTCAATGGTATTGACTGTCCCCATCCCGTGCTGAAATTCCAGTTGTTCCTTAGCCAAGATAGAGAAGTAGATAGGAAAGTTCATTTCTTTGGTCTGACTTGTTAACTTCATCCTCGAACTTTTCATTTTTTTATCCCCTTTTAATGCTGCAAAAAATGAAATGATCCTGTAAAGCCAGAAGAAAACGATAGCAACAGCTTAGTTAGGCAGAGCTATGTGTATGATGGACAACATCCTGAAATTTTTTTATTGTTTCTTGATGATGTCAGGGGGCAATTCCAAGTTTGCTAGCAGGAATGGGGCAGCTTTGAGTGGCTGCAGCAGCCATGCCTCATCAGGGCCAATGCTGCCAACCCCACGGAGTGAGGATGAGATTTTGGAGTCTGCAAACGTCAAGGCCTTCACCTTCAATGAGCTAAAGGTTGCCACAAGAAACTTCAGACCAGACAGTGTACTAGGTGAGGGCGGGTTTGGGTCAGTCTTCAAGGGGTGGATCGATGAGAAGACCCTTGCCCCAACTAGACCAGGAACAGGGATGGTCATTGCTGTCAAGAGACTGAACCAGGAAGGGTATCAGGGTCACAGGGAATGGCTGGTTAGTACCACTTTCCTTTGTTGGCTAAAGCCTCTGTTTTCATGCCAATTTTGCATCTTGTGTAACATGCTTTTGCTTTGATTGTGCAGACTGAAGTGAATTACCTTGGACAACTGTCACACCCGTATCTTGTAAAGCTCGTGGGGTACTGTGTCGAAGACGAACAACGCCTTCTCGTCTATGAGTTCATGCCTCGTGGGAGCTTGGAAAATCATCTGTTCAGGAGTAAGCATGTGGCCTGTACTTTTCCAAGCTGCTGATTTCTGTTCACCAGATTTGAAGGAATGATACTAAAATGTTTCAATATGCAGGGAGCTCCCATTTCCAGCCTTTGTCATGGAACCTTCGAATGAGAATTGCTCTTGGAGCAGCTAAAGGGCTTGCATTCCTCCACAGCGATGAGGCTAAAGTTATCTACCGTGATTTCAAAACCTCTAATATCCTTTTAGATGCGGTATGCATTGTTGAAGATTCTTGTCCTTTCTTGCCCAACAACTTATATTTTTGATTGAGCTGATTGCAAGAAATTTTCTTCAGAACTTCAATGCAAAGCTCTCTGATTTCGGGCTAGCAAAAGATGGTCCGATTGGTGACAAGAGCCATGTGTCCACAAGGGTGATGGGGACTCATGGGTATGCTGCCCCAGAATACCTAGCGACAGGTAGCATCCTTGTTCCTTTTCCACATCATCAGATGCAATTTGGTATTATTAACCATGAGTCACACTCACATTTCAATTCTGTTTTTGAGAAATTCAACCAATTATATCTGATGTATTTGAACTATGAGTGTAGTAGCAAGCATTTTGCAATCTCATGGGTCTGCATCCATACTACTGCATCCTGTCTATTGTCATTGTGCCAATCTCAGAAGCCCAATTACTTAGTTACTAATTCTGGTTTACATTGTATAGGTCACCTAACTGCCAAGAGCGACGTCTACAGCTTCGGTGTAGTACTTCTGGAAATGCTGTCAGGACGCCGTGCACTGGACAAGAACCGTCCGAACGGGGAGCACAACCTGGTGGAGTGGGCTAGGCCATACTTGAGAAGCAAGCGGCGTATATTCCGCATCCTGGACCCTCGGCTGGGAGGGCAGTACTCCCTTGCTAGGGCACAAAAGGCTGCAGCGCTGGCAATGCAATGCCTTTCAGTGGATTGTAGGCTCAGGCCCACCATGGATGAGGTGGTTACAGCGTTAGAACAGCTCCAGGACACCAAGGAGGGAGGTAACCCTCAGCTGCAGAAAAGACCAAGCAGTCGGAGCTTAGGCAACAATGGGTTGAAAGCATCGACAAGAGTTTGAGTGAACCATCACCTAGAGTCTTTCTTCCTTTTCTTTTATTGCAGGTGTACCTATTATAGGTTCATAGAGGGATTTGTAAAGAGGCAGAGTTCTGAATGTTTTTGTGCTTATGTAGTTTTGCAGGTTCAAGTCTTTCCGAGTATATGTTCATAGTCCCAAGTCTCACATATATTGGAGATATGCATTGTACAGCTTACATTCAGTTCTAGCGTTTTGAATTCTCGCTGAATCAAACATCTTGCATTCATAAACTCTGCAAGCTGTTTTTTTTTTAACCAAGTAGGAACAACAGGGGAAACACCCACTGGATTGATAGTTTTTAAAGCTATTTATATCATTTTATTAATTTTAAAATCTAGGCTGTTCAAGACTTGAAATCCTCAAATTTGAAACAACTGAGTAGGGGACACAAGACAAATGTAAACCTATCCTGCCAATCAAGTAAATTGCTACCAACAACTGTTTCAGATTTCTGCAAATTCGATTGAGAGCGCACTGGTCAGCCTGGCAAATTCACATATAGCTCTATGACACACTGCGTAACAACACTCCTTACATTTGAACTAGTTTCTTGTACACATGTTGACTTGCCTAGATAAATAATTCACACGCGTCTTTGTTTAAATGATTCACCCAACTCGGTGAAGAGGTTTACATCTGGGGGAATTTGCCTCCTGGTACCGATGTCACCATCGCAACCTCCTAACTGGTGTTTCATCAATTTCTGACAGGTTTGTTTGAAATAGGAAAGAGGAAACAAAAACAATTGAACATGGCTTCATCTGAAGCGTTTGGAAATCTCAGGACCTGATAAATCATTCAATAAATGGATGTGTGCACAATATCAATGTATACATGAACAATAAGCCCTTCTGAACATAGGAATGTCATTTCAAAATGTGTTCCATTCAATCAGAATAGTGCCAGATCATAATATGATGTGAATTTACTCTGGCAGTTGTCTTCGAATTTTTAATCTCACATCTATTTCTGTTTCCTAGTATGCCCCTGTTTAACCAGATAAACTCGGCCATAGACCCATATTCTTCTAGGCCCTGACGATGATTTCTGCAGAGCAACACACCAAGGTAAAAATGGTTATGCTTTATTATGTACAATCACAAAATGGAAAATGTGGGATCAAGCTCCCAAACCATGACTAGATATTTTTACGCATATGTTATAAAAAAGCAAACATTCTTAGTTTGGAATGCCTTATAGATAAGAAGCTCACAATACAGTAAGTACAAAACGCAAAAAATGCAAGTGCTGATTTCACAGTATTGTATCAAGACAGAAAACTGTACTATTTGGTGCACATTTCCATTAATGAAATTTTGTGTACTGTATATTGCGATACTGTAAAAATTTGCGTCACATACCTGAACTTTAGTACGGTACTCCAATGAGCACTCACAGACATGACATTCCGCTCTATGAGGTGATTGGATGGGTTTGTCTGTCTGAACAAAAGCAAATACCTGACATCAAAATGCTCAAGTTATTCAGATTATGAAATGATTACAGATGAACACCACAAGAATTACGAATTGGTTACTGCAATTTCTCTAACTGAACCCCGACCTGCTCACCACAATTTGGACAGGAACCTTTCAGTGCAACCAAATTGTTTGTCAATAAGCCTCGTAGTGCACCAACTGGAGAAAACGTCAAGAAGATAGTTTAGGCTTACCCATGTGTTGCAATTAAGGCATGAGGTGTGCAACATATTTGGGTGAAAGTCAAAATCCAGGTAGGAACAACTGAAATATTATTTTACTTAAGAGAAGAGGTGTTCTTCTTACCAGATGCAGATGCAATTGGGCCACCAACTAGAAAGCCCAATCCAACCAAAGTGACGTCGTTAACCCGTGCTATCATGTCAAGGGACTTGGTGCCATACAAGAGATGCCTCGCGCCGAACACGTCCCCAATCGCGAAGCTCAGGGCGTATAGGCTGGGCACCAGAAATGCCGAGCTACCAAAGAGGAGCAGCAACATCCAGATGCTTGACAAGGCCATAAACAACGACTGGTCCTCCTGCCCTACACCCAAAGGTGGACGGAATCATAAAAATCGTGAGCCAGTTAGCCTAGTGATTTGTTTGCCTGCTGCTGCGAAATTGTTACCTCAGCATCTGCATATGTCGAATGCCTTATGATGCTGCAGCGTGGGTATTTTACAACGGATTTGGAGCCGTAGAGCCGGAGCTTCAACTGGAAAGTACATGTAGTTTCATTGGCAAAAAAAAAAAAAAGAAAAAAAAAAGAAGGAAAGTACATGTAGTTTGAACAACAATGTAGCATACTAATGGTCATCATGTATGTTGTTAGAGAAGCCTGAATGATTTACCTCCACTTTATCAAACATGTCATCAACAATCAATGGTCGACCACTATAGTAGGAGTCCCTGGCCTGCACAGTGTTGAGTAACAATCGAAAGCGTCAGTAATAAGATGTACTAGGATATACGGAGAGGGAGAATGCAGAGAGCTAAGCAAGGTAGTATCAAAATCGGTTGTGTTCAATGCAAAATTATGCTATTGCAAGTAGCAACATCTAATAACTGAGAAAGAACAATCTCTCTACTGCAACAATTACTTGGTGGTAGAGCGCCTCGAGCTTCTCCTGGCTGGCGGTCTCGATTGGGCCGACGAAGAGGCAGGAGGGGCCCTCCCCCGCCGCCGCGTGAGCCGCCACCACCCAGCCGCCGCGCAGCCCCAACCGAATCGGGCGCAGCCGGCCGAGGCGTCCGCTCCCGGGTGCCACCGGGGCGGCGGCGGCGGCCATGAGCCCAACGCCTACTAGCTCCTGATTACCTTCCCGGGGGGAATGGCAAGTGAATGCGGTGCGGGAGGCGCTACTAATCAAATCGGGCATGGATCAATCACCTGGCCTCCTGGTCGTGATTGAAGCGAGCAAGCAAACGGCAAGCGAGTTCACCTGGTAGCGGTTGTTGCGTGGCGGGCACAACCCCGACGGCGACCGGGAAGAACGTGTGGCTCCGACGCACGGGACCAGATCTTTTCACTTTTCTTGTGGTCACTCGACTTTGCTGCTCGTTGCAAACAGTAATACCAATAGCTGCGTGATTTGATCACCTTCTTTCATTCTTGTCGTTTCATTCACTATAGAATGATTCTTTATCCGGTTCCAGTTTTCTGCAAGCAAACTGATGTTGGTTGCGGCGGCCGGGCTAATTGGGTCCAGGCACGAAGCACGAAATTAGGTCCGGCCCAAACACAATAATTCATGCCTGGACAGGCATGGCTGATGATGATCGGGTTATGCTTGATCCGATCCCTCGGGACGGTGGGCGGCACTAACACAACTTAAAATAGCACAGACACGAAAAGGCACGATATAGTCTCGCCCTCGTCCATTTCCTCCTCACGCCACGCCGCAATCCGTTTCGCTCCTCTCTCTTCTTTACTTGGTCGAAATCAAGATCCATGCCACCGCTTAGCTCACCTCTTCTCCCTCTCCGGCTTCCTGTCGCTAGCTCGAGACTTGAACCACGCTCAGCCCGCCACTCCTCTCCTCTCCCTTTTCTTCGCTCAGATCCACACCGAAACATGGTTCAGTCATTTTCCTATCCGATTTCCCGTCTCTAGCTCGAGGTCGCGCCGCACGACTCTACCTCATGTTTGGGGGCGGGACGATGCAGAATGGGAGAGGGAGACGATGGCGATACCATGACATGGCTTGATGAGGTCAGGCTCAAGCACGTCTTGGAGGACAATTACTTGGACGCTACAATCGGACTAGATGGGCTATTGAGATAGTCAAGCATGTCGTGCTTATCAGACGGGCTCTGACATGACTAAGTCCTTACGTGCAGTGCTATGGATCGAGGCTAGAGCCCATGAGCTGTCCACACTGCTTAATAAACATGATGTACCGTGTCGGTTCAAAACTAAATGTGCCAAATCTTTTAAGGCCCGGCCTCTACCGGACTGTGCCACCTATTTGAACACCTATAGTTGTGGCAACTGGCTGACCACGGTGTCGCGATAGGAGGCCCAATTGTAATCAAGACCCACTTTATAAATTCCTGCCCGTTTCCTCTATGTTATGGGCTACAAATGGGCTAACATTCCAGCCCAGCCTACCGGCGAGGCGAGGCGTCGTCCTCCTCCAAAAATTCAAAACCAGCGGAATTCCATGTTCCACGAATTGGAAAACCAAAAAAAAAAAAAAAAAAAAAATCCATTTCTCCACTGCCCGCCAACCCGACCGCAATCCTCTCTCGCTGCCGCAACAAGCGGAGGAGCCGTCGGACGTCGTCGTCGGAGAGAAGTGGCCGGACCCGGTCGCCGAAGCCGATGGCGTCGTTTGACGAGAAGACGGAGTCGCTTCGCCAGCAGATAGCCTCCGGCGCCGCCCGACTCAAAGCAGCGCCGCCGCCGGATCCGCGGCGGAAGGAGATGGAGGATAGGAAGGCGGCGTATAAGGAGCGGTTGGCGGCCCACCGAGACCGGGTGTCGGTCCCCGACCCCGCGCTCGCCGCCGCCCTCTCCCTCGCCGAGCAAACCCTAGCGCGGCAAGGTACCGTACCACCCCCCCTGCCTCTTTCCTTCCCTCCTCGCCGAGCAAATAAAATAGCCACAATTTTGTAAGGGTACCTAGCTAATTACAGAAAGTGGAGTGTGAATCAGCAAATGCCAGAAAAGAATAGAGCCGGCTGCTTATAAGGCTGCTGTGGATTGGTGAGTTACTCCTCTCCTACTATTTGAGTGGTTGATTCGTCTAGTATATGTTGTTTGCAGAGCAACTCCAAGCGCTCAAGAAGCAGCACCGGGACCTCGAATCTCAATCCCATCAAGCACTCTCCAGTAAGTGCAACCTTGCTGTTCTTTAACGCATTCCTTTTTGCCCCTGATTGATATTACTGCTACATGTTGCATTGCGCCCGGTCTGAGATTTCACAAGGTGCCTGGATACCAGTACTTCAGGAACGTGTCATTCCCAGCAGTTATGCTAGCTAATTATGGTTTGCCACCTGGCTCACCCAAAGACGCATACAGAACAGAAATCCCCAACCTTTTATATTATTATGATTACACATGTATCATTGTTACGCTTTGTGTGTTCATACCCAAACCCAACTCAAGCCTTTTGTATCATTTTAAACTAGCTTATTGTAGGATTGGTTGGTTCATGATGTTATGGTGGTGTGACTGAAAATCTAGTGTAACAAACAAAACCCCACCCTTTGCAGTTAAATCGCACAAGGAAGCAGAATACAGATGTATCACGGAGTCGATTTCAGACGCCACTGCTAGGAATGAGAATCTGAACCGCTCGCTTGTGAAGCTGAGGAACAAGAGGGACACACTTGCTGCAGTTATATCATATCAACTTCAAGGTTAGTAACCTTCTTTGCCATCCTGTTGCTACTTTTTGGGCACTTGTAGCTTATCCATTTATCATAGAGATAATTCAGTAGTAACGTATAACATAGAACAAATGATGAAGCACCATTGATATATTATATGGGTTGTCGCAGATCTTGAAACTTGTGAAGAAGAGATTAATGAAAATGCAACAGAGATGGAGAACATTGAATCAGGTCTTTCCTGGTTCAATAAGGTTCTTGGCTTGAAGATTATTCATGGAGAAGGTACTAGTCAAATTTATCCTATGGTTAATACATCATGTTGATGTCATAATTACTGACAAGCATCATGTTTTCCCTCCCAAGCTGTGAGGTTTGTTTTCGACAAAATTGACCTGCAATGTCCAGAGAAGGAATATTCATTTTGCATGAGGATCGATAATGGCACATATAACTGTGAGTGGGTAATTTGATCGAATTCTTTAATGTCTTTGTTACTTGTATATCTGTAAGAATTATTTTTCATTCACAGCAGTAGTTCAAAGCGATCCGCCCATCAAAGACTCTGAGGAACTGGTAAAGGATTTGAATCTCACTCAAGATATATGCAAGTTTCTAAAAGTTGTTAGAGAGGAATTCCAGGCTTCTTCTGTGAATGGTAAGTGATTTTGCACATTATTCTCACAATGACATGGTGGAAAAGTTAAGATTTACAAGGATGTTTGACAATAAGATAATAATCTATGGGTTGGGAGATTATTCAATTTTTGTTTTGAATTGAAAATATATGTTAATACTGTTACAAGGGCAACAAAATTTTGCATGATTTCCACAACGAACAAAAACTGAACCTGGCTAGCCATGGGCATCATTTACTTTGCAAATGAACAGCTGTGTTGAGACTCTATTCTCCATGGCTGTCACTACTATGGTTGGAGATGGCACAAATACCCTTTCTTGGAAGGATAGGTGGCTGCTTGGGCAACGTGTGGAGGATCTTGCCCCTCTGATCTTCTCCATGGTGCCAACACGAGCTGCCAATAAAAGAACAGTGGCTGAAGCTTTGGAAGGGTTTAGATGGACTAGGGATATTCGTGGTGTTGCTACTGCTCCAGTGTTGGCTCAGTTCTTTCAACTGTGCAGCGTGGTTTCAGAAATGGTTCTTCAACATGGGGTGCAGGATACCCATGTTTGGCGCCTATCCTCCTCGGGTCAGTACACAGCAAAATCTGCCTACGAGGCGATCTTTCAGGGATCAACCACCTTCGGTCCTTGGGAGCGAATCTGGAAGTCATGGGCGCCAGGCAAGTGCAGATTCTTCCTTTGGTTAGTAGCTCACAACTGCTGTTGGACAGCTGACAGGCTGGCTCGCAGAAATCTTCGGCATCCGAGCCTATGCCTGCTTTGTGACCAGGAGGAAGAAACAATCGATCATCTCCTTGCCTCTTGCGTCTTTGCTAGGCAGTTCTGGTTCATATTCCTGCAGCGAGTCAGCCTAGGTCTCCTTGCGCCACAACCTTTCAGACTGTTTTGAAGACTGGTGTTGTTGGACGTCTTCTTCGGCCAACAGGCTGCAAAAGAATGGACTGAACTCCCTCATCATTTTAGGGGCCTGGTCACTATGGCGACACAGGAACAAATGTGTTTAATGGAGTTGCCCCAAGTCTATCAACCATCTTAACAATGGCTGGGGATGAAGCTAGATTATGGAGCATGTCTGGAGCTAAGGGCTTATCCCTTCTGACCGGTCATGATGTTGGGGATTAGCCCCTCGGCTTCAGGTCGGGTACTAAACATGTAACAGGCGCGTATGTAAACTTAGGCCACATTGTGGGGTGACATGTGTTGTACTGTTTTTCTCTTCTATTAATCAAATGATGTGCAGCTCAGCTGCGTATTCGAGGAATTTTTTTTTTCAGAACGAAATTTTGAAATTAGGTCTTACTCTTTTTCTCATAGTGGATTGAACCTTTGTTTGCTTCTAGGTTTATGTATTAATTCTCGTTGTTTGACAGGAAACCTTCCTTTGAGCTCAGTTGCTTGTCCAGTTGTTCCCTCAGTGCCATTTTCACCTCCTGTGACTACGACAGTCAACTGCACAAGTGAAGATGTTCCCAGTCAAAGTAATTCTCGAAGCAAGAACAAGAGTCTTCCTGCCAAGAGGAGCAGAACAGACCCATCTCCTGGTACTGTGCGTCGCTCTCCACGTCTACTTGAGGCAAGTATCTGTCATTTTATCTGGATATACGCTTTCGTAGAGATTTTAATAAATGAACTCACACAGATTTATTCGCTGAGCATATCCTATTTAATTTGCAAAGTATTTGATGTAACAACTATCAATTGTAGATGAACTGAAAAACCCAAAAAGAAAAGAGGTGATGGAGTTAAAACTCACCCAGTCGAGTAAGAGGTGACCAAACTCAAGTCAGTCCAGGCAATCAAACGAAAACAATGCAATCCAGGCTTAGCTCATACATGTAACCAAACAAGCAGCTACAACTAACCCAGACAACAAAACGCACCCGTAGTGAAACCAAAGTCAGGTTGATGCCCCTATGAAAGAAAGGGCCTTTTTGACATTGTGCTGAAGCACAGAGCCTTTCTAGAGTTCGATTCGTGGTACCCGATTGATACAGCATGTGAAGGAAGGCCATGTGACAATTTCGTATTGTTTATGCAGGAGCCCCATCAGCAGGAGAAAGAAACCTGAAAGACCGAGTCGCTCGTAAGGCTTGTGATTCATTTGTTTAGGGTAGTAGATGACGATGTTGATTCTCTTCTGGAACGCCCATGGTTCGTTCGACGAGCATGTATATATAATGATGTGAAACAAATCTTTTTGTCGTACTCCATCCATTCAGGGACACTACTGTATGTACGCGACGAAGAGTTGCCTAAGTTTGTGATCGCTTTGAAGTTAATCATGGTTTGTGTTTGAACCTTTTTTTGTTGCTCTTCTAGTGATGGATTGGCGGTCATGAAATGCTTCAGATTACAAATTGTGACTGTGAATTGAAAGGAAAAGATACCATTCCTTTTTTTTTCGCATTTTGAATCTGTATGGAATTCGACACTCGGTATGTGGCACAGGGCTTCCATCTCAATTCTTGCGTTGACATTGCGGGTGATTCTTTTTTTTTCTTTTTTGACCTCTGAAGATCGTGTTACGGATGAACTAAATGATGTGCTGCAACTGAGCTGAAAGCGATTTGGTTGTCATAACACTGATGATCATCGATCGATAAGTCGCAAGAGGGGTATAATAATGCAAAGGCAAAACTCTCGGGGCTTCAGATGTAAAAAGGACGCTGTCCCGCAGCTAACCGTCAGCCATTTCCGCCCCTCGTGCGCCGCCATCTCCCACCGACCATCCTCGGGGATACCGCCCACCGATCTACCGAGCGAAGATGGCGAAGGCGAGGTCGTCGTCGAAGCAATCGCGCGCCCCGGCGCAGCAGCAGAACGGCGGGCACTCCAAGCTCGCCAAGTACCTCGACCCGGAGGCATCCTTGGATAAGGTAAGAACGCCGTCATCAGTCTTCTTCGTCCTCCTTGGCTCCTTGCTTTTGCTGCTGATCAAGCAGTGATCTGACTTGCCGTGGCTTTGCAAGGACCAACTGCTGGACGCGTTGCACTGGATCCGCCAGGCGTTGGGGCTCCTCTGTGGCCTGCTCTGGGGAGCCGTCCCTCTCGTCGGCGCCGTCTGGATCGTGCTGTGAGTTCCCGCCCCCAACTCTCTCTCTCTCTCTCTCTCTCTCTCTCTCTCTCTCTCTCGTTCCTTAAAAGCTCACTGATCCAGTTGCACCGTGTAATTAGCTTTCATGTTGCTTGGTAATCTATCTATGTTGGTAATCGAGATGTGAGATACATAGCAGGCTAGCAGTGAATAGAGATACTTCTCCTACTACAACCAGTCTAATTCTAGAGCAATGAAGCGAGAAATAGCTCTCTGACAGTAAACTAAAAAAATAAGCCTTTTGTACTCAGGAATTAATTAGGGTACGCCTTCCTTTTCCCAGGGAGTCAACTTGTGGCTTTCTCCCATATTACTTTTTATATCTCACCGGCCTTGCAACTGGGAACAAGCAATGTTAATGGATATCGGAACTTTGAAACTTAGGAGAGTGATGCATTTCTTAATTTTGTTAGATCGGAGAGGGATGATTTCACTTGCATTGGTAGTCCGTAGTCACATATATCTGGTCAAAAAGGTTGTCGATACTATCCTTGTGTTTACTTGTTAGCTCGTCTCATTAAGATGGTACAACTAGAAAATCGTTGCCATGAATCTGGGTCATCCTGCACAGCACTTTGGCTGGTCCTTTATTTTCGTACTTATTAGTACACATTCTTGTGCTCTCAATATTTTGTTGCTCATAAATTATTAGGTTTTCTTTGAGATCCTTCTGATTCCCGACATCAGGAATATGGTTCAACAAAACGTTCGGCATAATATGCAATCATATCAAAGTGCATACTCAGGCATGATCCATCACATTTATCTATGGTATCGTGCTTTATGTAGGTCTGATTGAGGGGTGACTGTGTTGTGCTTTTGATATGGCTTTACCTACTAGAAAAGACAAACAGAACAGAGAGTAGTTGATTACTTGCTTCATTGTTGACTGGTTTCACATTGAGTGTCGTTACCATTAACCTAAATGTAGTTATCAGTTGATACTAGATAAAGATACGAAATTTGATGCATACTATTCAACGTCAGTTTGTGATTTTTAATATGGCGTTTTTACTGACTTTTGTGGCCTCTTACAGATTTCTGGCTATTTCTACTGGCATTATTTATTGGTACTACACATACCTGTTGAAGATTGATGAGGAGGAATATGGAGGCCATGGATCACTACTTCAGGAGGGATTGTTTGCTTCCTTCACCCTATTCCTGGTAACTAGTCTATTTCAGAAGAACTAATATGGCTGTGTATCTAAAACTTATCTTACTACTTGTTGCCTGCAGCTTTCCTGGACTCTAGTATACAGTTTGGCCCACTTTTGAGAACATACTATGCCGGCCAGAAGAAAGAACACTGTAGATTAAGGTGCCTTTCAGATCGAGCATTGTATCAAAACGCTTCAGGGCATAATGTCATTTCTCAACGCTGATGTAACTGTGATGTATGGATTTATAGCTCAGTGTGAAGTAGATTAGCATTTTTCATGGGCTATTCAGTGGAAAGGGGAAATCATGATCACTGAGTGTACACTGTACTGTAACTTTTTTCTATCAAACAGTATTCACTTGCAAGTTGCAAACAATTCTCTAAAGCGTTTTTGCACATCTCTTGATGTGAATGGTTATTTAAGCAAGCTGTAAACTATTGAATCGCAGGTTGACATTCCATCCACTCGTGTTTTTTTTCCACTGCATTTCCATAAATATCATGGACTTTTAATTTTAGCAACATTGATTTACTGATTCTTGTTTATATTTGAAAAGAACAGGAATATGTAGTCTTCTTTGGTTGGTTAAACCGAGCCAACCTGTTCTGTACTTGCTTCTCCTGTACCATTCACCATTCCTCTCGTTTTCTCAGCAGGAGAAAGGCCTTATTATCTTTGGTGCGACATCTTCTAAGCATTGTTTATGAATTGTTCTTAGGATATTTTTATGCTACGGACATTGTAGTTTGCTACAGCTAGCTGGGACACGACGTCAAAATGTGGAAACCTGGGCATCGCATAAAAAAGTATACTCTTAATATGCAACTAGTGCCCATCGCAATCTACTGCACAAAGGAAGCAGGGTGTTATAATATCTGAACCCTTTGATCAATATCACTTTTCTTCATAATTCCTAGTTTCACAAAGTTAGGGCTTATTGTTGCTATAGTAGATGAACAATGATTCCACGTGTAGGGCTAAACAACTTTTCTGTGCATTAATTTGTTTATTCTCAGGATCGAAATCCAATCAAATTGACCATATTAGCTTGGCAGATGATCTTTTGCCAAAATTCCTGTAAGGGCTCTGGTTCCTAAGCAGTTCATGAAGTCATCTCGCCTTTCACCTTTCGTTGCCCTTTATCGATAATCCAAACTGCAGCTGAATAGCTCATTTCAACAGAGAGTAAGAGAGTTTCTGCATAGTTTTCAACGCAGAGGGGTGATGATATTCTGGAGTATTCTGTGTCCACATCCGTGGGCGACATTGATCGAAAAGAAAGATACAAGAAAGAAAAAAAAGGAAAATACAGCAAGCGATCAACAGTTTTAGTTAGTGTACATCGACGCCACAGTCTGAGTGATCGGTGTAACAACATCATGGGACATCTCAAGCCTCAACGCACAATCTCTATATAATCTTGGCTGCCTACATAGAAAGACATGCCCCGCCACCTTCTGCTCAGGAACTTGGAAATTGGTGCTGTTGCTGATTCATGTAGGTATGTGCTTCAATGCAGTGTACTCTCAATCTCCAATATTAGGCATCTGGGGTATCATCCTGCAATACATATAAAAAAGCAAGATAAGGCATCTGAGCTTTCTGCACGCCATTGCCAATGAGGTTGTAAAAAGCTTAGCTGCTCTGAATGCACATTAATATAAAACAAAAAACTGTTTCCCCTGAATAATTTGTTACCAAGTTCTAATGCATGAATTATTCTAAATTCATGCAAATGAGTATTTTTCACTTTCTCTGCAGCAAATTCTAAAAAAATAGTTTTTCTCTTCCCCGTTGCAGACAGGACGCTGAAAGTCTGTTGTGGGTTCAAAAGAAACATCTCCATATTCAGTTTTGGGAAGAAAATCCTCTGTGTGGTTAACATTCAATGGTTATTGACCCTCTCTTTGATGGTCTTTATACCCCAACAATAACTGAAGAACCATATGATGGCTCTTCCTCTTCTTCACAGCAGGAACCCACGATGTATAACTACATACTGTCTAATCCCCAGTTCGTTCCACCACCAACAAATGCACCAAATACACAGTTGTCCAGTGTAGTCGCTATCCCTGAACTGTATAATGTCAGTAGCAGCGTTGGACAAAACCAACTTCAGGCTGTTGAACCAGTTAGGTCAGACTACCAAAGAATCAGATCAAACAATGTTCTTCAGTACATAAGCCAAATGCTGATGGAGGATGTCGATGAGAGGGTTGGCTTGCATCAACGGGAAGCTGCCCTACAGGCTGCTGAGAAGCCATTTTATGATATTCTTGCACAGGTACACCCGTCTTCACTCAACTGGCACAACAACAATGAAGCAGATAGCCATGATGAAAACACTTATCACAAAAGGCTTCGTAGAATTGACTCCTGCATATTACAGTCCTTAGCAACCCCACTGAGTCCATATAGTCTTTTTCTGCCGCATCAGCCTTCGACAAGCATAGGAAGGCCCTCTAGATTTGGTTTCCCTGCCCTGCAATTAAGAAGAGGTGTCGAGGAGGCAAAAGGGTTTGATAAGCTGGTGATCTATTTGGACCAGGACAGGCTTTCCATTTGCAGAGTGACTACAAAGGGAAAAGTAGGAGAGAGGAGCAGATTTGGGCTCTTCAAGGTCACAGACCACAGGAACAATCCTTATGTCCAAGACTTGAATGACCTGGGTGGAACAAGCAATGCCATCACTTCTTGTGAAATAATCCGAAATGAAAAGTTCGACAGACTTCTGCTTTGCTGTGATATGGAGTGTTTTAAAGAAACATTAAATTTGCGTAAAATGATGGCAAGTGTGAATTCACCAAAAGGTCAAGGCAAAGGACCATCTCAACAGAAGTTGCAGGGTAAGAAACGACTCAGGAAAGAGATGGTCGACCTCAGGAGTCTCCTCATCCACTGTGCACAAGCTGTAGCGGCTGATGATCGTCAGTTGGCTAGTGACCTTCTCAGGAAGATAAGACAACACTCCTCGGCAGATGGAGATTGTACTCAGAGGTTGGCATTTTACTTGGTGGATGGCCTTGAGGCACGCCTTACCGGGATCGGAAGTAGGGCCTATTACAAGCTCATGGCGAAGCGAGTTAGTGACGAAGCTGTGATAAAGGCCTACAAACTTTACCTTGCATCTTGCCCTTTCTACAGGGCATCATACACCTTCGCCAATCAAACTATTATTGATGCCGCAAAGGGGAAATCAAGGGTGCACATTGTTGATTTTGGCATTTGCTTTGGCTTTCAGTGGCCATCGCTGATTCAGCAGTTTGCTGAACTAGGAGTATCACCGATTCTTCGGATTACAGGTATAGATGTTCGCCGGCCAGGTTTTCACCCCTTAGAGATCATCGAGGAGGCAGGGAAGCGGTTGGCTGATTATGCAAAGATATTCAAGGTGCCTTTTGAGTATCAAGGTATTTCTTCACGATTTGAAACCATTCAGATTGAAGATCTCAACATTGAAGAGGATGAAGTTCTCATAATCAATTGTATGTATCGGATGAAGAATCTCGGTGATGAGACAGTAGCTATGAACAGTGCAAGAGATAAAGTGCTAAAAATCATGAGGAGGATGAACCCACATGTCTTCATTCTTGGCATTGTGAATGGATCATACAATTCTCCTTTTTTCATAACACGCTTCAAAGAGGTTATGTTTCACTACTCTTCTTTATTTGACATGCTTGATGCCAATGTTCCACGGGATGATGAGGCAAGAAAGATGCTTGAGAGAGGATTGTTTGCACGTGATGCACTTAACATCATAGCATGTGAGGGTGCAGAAAGGACAGAGAGGCCAGAAGCTTACAAACAGTGGCAAGTAAGGTGCCTCAAGGCAGGGTTTGAGCAACTTCCTGTTGATCCAGCAGTCTTGAATTTAATACTTAATATGAAAAAAAAGATGTATCATGAAGACTTTGTTGCTGATGAAGACAGTGGCTGGCTACTACAAGGATGGAAAGGGAGAGTGATTCATGCTATATCTAAATGGAGGTGTAATGAATCATATACTGATCTGTAAGATTCAAATAGTTCTTCGTACGCATGCCCGAAAGTTCTTACCCAGCTTTGGACCTCTGTATCTTGTTATACAATCCTGAACATAACTACAGACTAATGAAGATTATAAGGTTCCTTCTGTTGGGTGAGCATAAGAAGTTACTCCATATCTTAGAAAGAGATGCGATGGTGTTTGAGAAAAAAAAAGATGCAATGTCATTTTGATGCTGATAAAACAAAATTAGAAACAAATGAAATCAGCTGGTTTTACTTTATTTTTGCTGTTCCTTTTAGTTTCTAGTTCACATTCCTAGTGTGATACTCTTAGTGAAATTGTAATTCTTTTTAATGAGTGGGTTTGCAGTCAACATTAGTTCTTTGACTTTTGCCCCTCCCGTTGTGTCAAAAAAACATTAGTTCTTTGAATGATCCCCTTATTCCCGTGTCTTCCTGCTACTTTATCTCCAACTTTGATTTCTCGAATCCTGCCTCAATATTTTGAATTGATCAGACCAGAGTAATAGGCATAGCCCGAGTACTAAATCAAGGCTCCCGCATGAACGTAGGGGATTTTTTTGCAATATGAGATTGAATGCCAGGTACATTTTGGATGGATGTGTCTTCATGAAGTTTTGCATGAGTTGAAAACCTCTCACTCTGAAGGAATTTTGCTGAAGTTGGACTTTGAAAAAGCTTATGATAGAGTTCAGTGGCCTTTCTTGGCAGAGGTAATGCATAGGAAAAACTTCCCTGACAGGTGGATAGATTGGATTAGACAAGCAGTGGAAGGAGGCAAAGTGTGTGTGAATATGAATGGAGAGGTTGGCCCATATTTTAAGAGCTACAAAGGATTGAGACAGGGTGATCTCACCTCTTCTTTTTCATTTGGTGGTGGTCACAGAAAAGGGGGGCACTCAAGTGTACGGCATTCTTTGTCCGTCCAGATCGCGGTACATGTTCGGACTGCTCTGGATTGTAGAGGAACTAATTTCAGGCTACTTTAGATGGGGCTGGGCGGGGAGGCGATACTAGTTATCAGGTCAGCGTTCCTTGCATATTAAAAACTATTGGTTCTATTATCGTGCAGGGTCGCCGATACTCCTCGGTACCCTCTTGTCCTGGAGCCGTTCACCAAGGCAAACCCTTTCTAGGGAGCCTTTTGACCAACACAACTTAGGATAAGAAGGAAAGATTCCCATTTCGAATAACGAATGTCAAATAGGGAAGGAAAGAAAGCTTAGGGCTAAAAGAACCTATAACAAGAGCTTCATCGAATTCGTATCCAGCCTCTGTTCACTAAAGTGGAAAGGAAACCGAGCTCTCCCAATAGGAGAACTACGTAAGAGATAGCTAACTAAACTCACTTATAGCCTTCCTTAATGCAAAAAAAAAGAGAGGTTTGCACAAGTATTGGATGATACAGACTTCTTGAACAGAAGAGAGCACATCGACTAAGGCATGGGTTTGAAAAACGATAAGAGGTTTGAAGACCCCCTCTATACATAAAAATATCAGAACTAATAATTATTAATATTGTATTTTTTGAAAAGGTGAATTGCACACCTACCTCCAAAGTTTGACATGTGAACGTTCAGAACAATATGTTTTATTAGAAATTGAAGGTGGTACTGAATTTAAACAAGGTTATTATTCATGTAACATTAGAAATGCACTTATCAAGAACAATACCACGAGATCTTTTTCTTCAATAGAAAGAATGATAAAATGACAAAAAACTGGCTACATTAGTCTAGTTGAAGCCATATAGACAAGAGTTTTTATTTTATTTAACTTTTATATCTTTTGGATCTTGATGCTACCATAGTTACAAAATTTTATTTTCAAACAATTCCTATGTAAAAATATTTCATATAACATCTCTCATTATGGTCACATCCTGGACTGTTTGAGTAAAGTTTGGTGCCAAAAGCTGGTCTGCATGAATAACAATGATATCTAGTGTGTTACAAAACCAAAACATTGTTTACCAAGAAGCCATTTGGAACACACTCTATTACCATTATGTCGCAATCACAGCTTTTGGCATTCAGAATGAAGCCAAGAAGGAAAAATACAAGAAATGAAACCCTTCCATAAATCTGAAAGAGGTTGGGAAGTAATCAATAAGAAGCAACATCCAAGTGCATCAGTAAACAATGTTTGCTATTCACATCGACAAGAAAAGCTCACTTCAGCATAACAAGGAAACCATGCTCCTTTCATAATGACCAGATCATGGTCACTAACTCTTTGCCTGGAAAGAGAGTTCATGCCTTTTGACCTCCCTTCTAAATATCTATCAGGCTCAGAGACTAAGGGAACTAAACAGGTGATTTACTTATGTAAATTTTAACTTTCATTTCCAACAACTGACTAGGCTCTTTTATTGTACTTGCAGTTTTGGGTATAGTCTGTTTCAAACTTATGTTTCTATGTAGCTTTGGCTTTCCAAATCCTATGTTCCTGAAACATCAACATTTTTCTTGACAGTACACACTCTATTGGGCTCATAGGTTATTTTTGTTAGAGGTATGGCTTTAAATGGCAAGTAAGCAGTAAACACAAACCTCAATATTAGGTCCAGATCATGATTGCTACAAGAAACAAGAAGATTGCCTTTACGAAGTATTGTACTTATTTTATGCTAAAGATTTTTGGGGGCTATTTCATCTATACCATTACTTTGGGGATGTTTCATCTATACCATCAGGCTCAACATGTGGGTTTGATCCTAGATGTCATTGACACAAGGTGATGGCATGGATGTTTCCTCCTTTTTTTTCTTTTGGTCAACCGGTCCAACAAAAGTTTGGACAGCTTTCTGCAAACTATGGGATAATTTTGCTAGAGGAATTTTCATGCTTTCTTTTGAAATTGTTGCTCAAAAGTAACTTGGATGCAAAATGGTGCGGGGGTCTCCCGTGCATTTTTTTTACTTATGTAAAAAAGTTTGATACTTATAACAGTCGAAAAAAATAGACAGAGGAAATAAAATAGACAATATGCAGAAGTAATAACTTCATGTTAAATGAATTAATTTGGAGTAATGAATGAGGAGGGATTTCAATTATATTTTACATTTACAGAATTTAACATCATGCTCATGTATTTTATCCATTTTCCACTGTAGGCACCATTGGAATTTGTTGGTTGTCAAATTCAAGGTTCCTTTTTATGTTAGTAAGTTTTGAAGGGGCATTCCCCACATTTGGTGGTTAAGAAACCTAATAAAGGTTGGATCTATCTTTCAATAACTGTTGCATAAAAAGTTATATTCAGTGCAAACTCTAGAGCAATGGACAGCCCTCCTGAGTATTGTGAGATCAACTCAAGCATAACTCTCGACTATATAAACCAAATATTAATGGAAGAGGGCATCGATGAGAAGGTCAGCACATATCATCAGCATGATGCACTTCAGGCCATGGAGAAGCCCTTCTATGATATTCTTGGACATGCATATCCATCTTCATCTAGAGACATACTGAAAAATAGTGACACTCAACCAGATTTCCCCTATTACATTAGCAATGATTATCAAGACCAGACATGCGGCGGTAGCATTGTCAGCGATTGTTGTGGTCCAAACGTTGCACAAGTGGTAGACACTGACTCGGCTTCTGAACTTGAAAATGTGGCTTTCCAATTTATTAAGGGTTTTGAGGAAGCAAAGAAGCTTGTTCCGAGCATCAAGAAGTTGGTGATTGATCTCGAGAGCAGTGATCCTTTTGCTTCCAAACAAATGACAACGATAACAATTGGACAGAAGAACAAGCAGGTAAACAGAATAAGGAGCCCATCAAATGTGGACTTGGACTTCTTAGAAAGAAGAAGTAAACATTTGGCAATCTCCACATGTGAAACAATCCGGGATGAAACATTTGACTGTGTTCTGATCTGTGATTCACAGTTACGTCGTGACATTGCTCACCTTAAAGAAATGAAGACAAAAGAACCACACAAATGTCCACAGAATGTCCGAAACAAAGGGCGAGACAAGAAACAGGAGGCAGTGGATCTGAGGGCTCTTCTCATCCAGTGTGCACAAGCGATAGCATCTAACAATCTTCCATTTGCAACTGAGCTGCTGAAGAAGATACGGAATCACTCTACCCCATATGGAGATGGTTCTCAGAGGCTGGCAGTTTATTTTGCAGATGGTCTTGATGCACGCTTGGCTGGGAGCGGGAGTCAAATGTATGAAAGTCTGATGGGAAAACGAACAAGTACCAGGGACATGCTAAAGGCCTATCGCCTTTTCATTGCAGCATGCCCTTTTGCAAGGGTAGCATACTATTTCTCCAATCAAACTATTTTTGATGTATTGGAGGGACAACCAATGGTGCACATAATTGATTTTGGCATCAGGTTTGGCTTTCAATGGCCATCACTATTCCGGCGTTTTGCAGAGCGTGAAGGTGGCCCACCTAAGGTTCGTATTACAGGAATAGGTGTACCAGATTCAGGTTTTCGTCCCTGCAAAATGATTGAGGAAATAGGAAAGCGGTTAGCAGAGTATGCAGAAATGTTCAATGTACCTTTTGAGTATCATGGCATTGCCTCACGATGGGAAAACATCCACATCGAGGATATCAATATCAACAAGGATGAGGTGCTCATAATCAACTGCTTGCACCGAATGAAAAATCTTGCTGATGAGACAGAAGACATGGATAGCGCAAGGGATAGAGTACTGTGTAATATGAAGAGGATGAAGCCAGAAGTTCTCCTCGTTGGTATTGTGAATGGATCGTACAGCTCCCCCTTCTTCCTGCCACGATTTAGAGAGGCATTATTCTATTTCTCTTCACTGTTTGACATGCTAGATACAACTGTTGCAAGGAGTCATGAAGCAAGAATACTGATAGAGAGGCATCTCCTTGGGGCTGGTGTGCTTAATGTTTTGGCGTGTGAAGGAGCAGAGAGGATCGAGAGGCCTGAGAGTTACAAACAGTGGCGAATGAGAATCCTCAAGGCAGGCTTCAAACAACTTCCTGTTAATCAAGCAATCCTGAATAGATCAACAGAAGAAAAGAAGAAGGAGTATCATGAAGACTTCATCATCGACGAGGATAGTGGATGGCTGCTACAAGGATGGAAGGGAAGGATATTGTATGCACTGTCTTCATGGAAATAATCATATACAAACCAGTAAAGTCAGCACAGATCTTTGTTTGGGAATCAGCTCCACTTGTAATAATATTCTTTCCCTTCCCCTAATTTTTTTTCACTCAAAAAGGGTAGTTTATTGGACATGAGATCATAATATTTCTAAACACTACTTGACCAGAAGTAACTATTTCAATGCCTCTGATTACAAAATGGTGATCATAATAGACCCAAACAAGGTTCCAGTGAATTTATCATATTAGAAATACATTTATTGTCATAGTCTTCCTGCTTTCAGAACGCATATGTCCATTTTTAATACAAAAAAAAAACTCAACCAAAGCGAAGAGATGTCCCAAAGCATTGCATTTAAGGTCAGAAAAAAGACCCGAAACTCAGCGCATCCAGCGCTTCTACCACTCCTGCTGTCCTGCAAAGCAAAGACACACCAAGAGGCCCTTTCTTTTTGTGGGAACCAGTGACTAAAATTCTTTTTTTTTTTGTCATTTATTGTGATTTAATGCGAGATAGTGTAGACTGTACAGAGGTTATATGCTTACAGTAACTAGTTGATTTTGAATATCATTAACAACTGAAATGAAAAAATCTATGAAAGTTTTCACTATGTTCACACATTCTGAGGCATCTAAGCACAATTACAAACCAAATATCCCAGTCTGGCTGAATAACAATGTTGCCTTGGCCTAGTTTGTTACGAAATGTCTACTAGGAAGGTATTTGGAACACTATGTGTCACGTTCATGTCACAATCATACCTTCCATAGATTAGAAATAAGCCACGAGAAGGTTACAAGAAATTAATCTTCCATAAAGCAGAAAGATGTTGACAAAAGGTAACAAGAGGCAAAATCCAAGAGCAGCACTAAAGAAATTCCCTATTGTATCAACAAGAAAAACCCACCCTCAGCACTACAAGAGACACCAGCCCCTTCTACGCAAACAAGACAGTGACCAACACCCTCCATGTCTGTAAAGCAAGTTCATGGTCTTTGACCTACCTCTATCTTTTCCTTGGGCTAAGAGGCTTTGAAGAAAGCTAATCAGGTGCTTATTCATGTAATTTAACTTTCTATTCACAGCAATCAATTAGGAGTGTTTGTTGTGATTATATCTTTTTGGGTTGAGTCTGTTTGAAATTTGTATTTTCATGCAATCTTAAACACTTCAACTCCAATATTCTTGATAAATCAACATTCTTTTTCCAACAAAAGCTTCTCTAGCAGAGCACAAAGGTTATGTTTGACAAACACATAAATTGCATGTAAATGCGCATTCAAACCATCAATATTAGGGGGGTCAAGATTGCTAAAACATTATAGTGTATTTATTGGTGATTTGCATGGTTAACCAAGTATTAGTGTCTAATTGAATGTTTGCTCTCATTTTCTCAACTTGGCATGTTTGCCGTAGTTTTTCAGGGGCAAACATGCCATTCCTTTCCAAAAGAAAGCAGAGTAGTTGCCAAGTTGAGAAAAAGAGGGCAAACATGCAATAGAGATCAAAACAGGGTCACAAAAGCAACTCTCTTTTTATTTGCTGGCCATTTGGTCATGAATGATCCATGTGTACCTGAACGTGAACTTTATGAGTTTTACATAAAAGGCATTATGCCTTCTTTGAGAGTCGTTACTAAAGATGAATTTCATGTCAAACATATTTGCTGTTTTTTATCAAATTCTTTTTTCTCAAAAGGGGCAGGAGAATTGCTCCTCATATATTAAGGAGTAAAAGGAAGGCCCACCTTACAAACTAAAGAAAGAGAAATCCAAAAAGGAAGGAAGTTATAAAAAAAACTACAAAAAGAAACACTTCTACCTGCTTCTACACAACCCAAAGCTCATTTAATAAAATTCAGCAGACCTTTCAGTTTTGTTCTCTTGACTGAAGAACTAACGGCATCCTCACACTTTTTTTTCCTTTTTGCATTGTAGATGCTACATGGGACTTGTTGCTTATGAAGCCAAGATTTCAGATTGGTACAATATTAGTAATTGAGTTCATAAAGAAAAAATTCACTATGTCAATATACACTTATGAAAGGTCGGTTATGGTCTATCTGTTTGTAGATCACAAACAGGAGATAAAAGCTAGATCCAGTACAGATCTAGCGTAATGGACAGCCCTGAGTATTCCGAGATCAACTCTAATATAATTGTTGACTATATAAACCAAATATTAATGGAGGAGGATACTGATGAGAAGGGCAGAATATGCCAACAATATGATGCACTTCAGGCCACAGAGAAGCCCTTCTACGATATTCTTGGACAGACATATCCATTTTCACCTAATCAAACGATGATGAGTAGTGATAGTAAAGTAGGTTGGCCCCATGATAGCAGCCAAAATCATCCTGACGGGGCATGCAGTAGCTTTGCCAGTGATCTCCGGGGGTCACAGGGTAGGCACTTGATAACTACTGGCTGGACTTCTGAGCTTGACCGTTTGTCTTTGCAATTTAGTAGAGGTGCTGAGGAAGCAAATAAGTTTGTTCCTAGCATCGGATCATTGGTGGTTGATCTGGATAACAATGTTCTTGTTTCCAAACAAGTGACAGAGGGAGCAGTTGGACAGAAGAGTAAGCGTGCAAACAAAACAAAGCAGCATCCTTGCTTGGAGTTGTTGAAAGCAAGGAAAAGTAAGTGTTCAGCAATTTCTACTAATGAAACAATCCGTGATGAAATGTTTGACCGCATTCTACTCTGCAATGGGAATATCTATCGTGACTTTGCGGACCATAGAAAAATGATGGCAAAAGAAGAAGGCAACAGTTCACAGAATGTTCAACACAGAGGATATGACCAAGGCCAAGAGAAGTCAAGAGGTAAGAAACAACAGAAGGAGGCAACTGATCTGAGAGCTCTTCTCACCCAGTGTGCACAAGCGCTGGCATCTAACAACCACCCATTTGCCAGTGAGCTACTAAAGAAGATAAGGTATCACTCTTCACCGTATGGAGATGGTTCTCAGAGGCTGGCAGTCTACTTTGCAGACGTTCTTGAGGCACGCTTGGCTGGAACCGGGAGTCAAATGTATAAAAAGCTGATGGGGAAACGAGCAAGTGCCAGAGACATGCTAAAAGCCTATCGTCTTTTCATTGCAGCATGCCCTTTCACAATGGGGGCATACTACTTCTCCAACAAAACTATTATTAATGCATCAGAGGGAAGACCAAGAGTGCATATCATTGATTTTGGCATTGTATTTGGCTTTCAGTGGCCATTACTAATTCAACGCCTTGCGGGACAAAAAGATGGCCCACCAAAACTTCGTATCACGGGTATAGACATACCCCAACCAGGTTTTCGCCCCTGCAAAGTGATTGAGGAGACAGGAAAGCGGTTGGCTGAGTATGCAAAAATGTTCAACATACCTTTCCAGTATCAAGGAATAGCCTCACGATGGGAAGACATCAACACTGAGGATCTCAAAATTGACAAGGATGAGGTGCTCATAATCAACTGCTTGTTAGATATGAAAAATCTTGGTGATGAAACAGAAGACATAGATAGTGCAAGGGATAGGGTTCTGCGCATCATGAAGAGGATTAATCCAGAAGTTCTTGTTCTTGGTGTTGTGAATGGATTGTACAACTCCCCCTTCTTCCTGCCAAGATTCAGGGAGGCTTTGTTCCGTTACTCTTCACTGTTTGACATGCTCAATGCAACTGTCGCTCCAAATCATGAAGACAGGATACTGATAGAGAAATATCTCCTTGGGGCAGATGTGTTAAATGTTATCGCGTGTGAAGGTACAGAAAGGATTGAGAGGCCAGAGAGTTACAAGAGATGGCAAGTGAGAAGCCTCAACGCCGGGTTCAAGCAACTTCCTATTAACGAAGAAATCCTACAGAGATCAATAGAGGGAATAAAGAAGTATTATCATGATGACTTTGTCATTGACAAAGACATGGGCTGGCTTTTACAGGGATGGAAAGGGAGGATAATACATGCACTGTCTTCTTGGAAATCCTAATAACTAGCAATATCAAAGCAGATCTTAGCCTGCAAGTCAGTTATACAACTAATAATGCAGTGAAGAGCTTAGAAAATCTCAAACCTCCAAAAGCTAGTCATGCAATCTTCAGCAGAATGATATCAAGTACAGCAAATTTACTTATGTTTGTGAACAATCTTGGAAGAAGATCATACAGTATGTGAAGCATTCCCCACATTACTTTTTGAATCAATATAGCTGCCATATTACACAAGCACCCCCATGTTATCTTGTGAAGCTCCGCCACTATACCCAAGGAATCCAGTACATTTAGAAAGGGTGCATATGCTCAATTTATTCACAGCGTATTACTTTATTGTTTGTTAGGAAAAATCATTCACGGCCAGAGTTTTACCAAGAGCAACAAATTAACAAACATAGCTAGTTGCTCAAACCGATCGACAAATTTAAGGGGCAAAAGGATTCCAACCGTAGCTGAACAACTTAAGCGATATTATGGAGCTGGTATGTTTGTCGATTTGGTTTAAACTTGCAGAGAGTTTTGAGATTATATTGTGTGTTAGAGTCCCCAGAAGTTTGTAAGACTTGGTAAAGTTTTGTGTTGGTTTCAATAGAAGTGGGGTAAGGCATTTTGTCTAAAATAAACATAGCCAGTCCCAAGCACGGGTAGGATGAATGTGATTTGCAAGGCAAGCCATAGTATAAACTCATCCATTTTATGAAACCCCAAATAAAATGCAGTACTAGTAACACTTGGTCAGTGGTTGTGAAGCAGATTATTTTTGTTTCACTACCACGGTTTTTGTCCATTAAATTTAGTGTGACTTGCTCTGCTTTTATGTACATATACGAAGGGCCTTGATTTGCTGAATGTGTATGAGACAGAGCTAGATGAAAAGTTTGTGAATTTCAAGGGCACTGAAGTCCAGAATATAGTCCATTTGGGAGAGCTGTGGCCTTTAAAAAAAAAAGAAAAAAGAATAGGAGGGGTAAGCCCCCTAGGAAGAGCTATCGCTTTTGCAGAAGCCACCTAGCCATGCCTCCTCAAAAAATCACAACCGCTGGCTTTTCGTTATGGGCCTCTTGAGCAAAAAGTTATATTCTGACACACTGCAGGCCATTCTAGAAAAGCTTATAGAAGGTCAGGCTCAAATAATCAAAAGCCTGATGTGATAGTCAAATTTTGACTGGGAGTTTATATATGTTTTTCAGGGAAAGGAAATTTATATACGTTGAGTAACTAATTCTTTTGTACGGGAACACAGAAGTACCACACCCTAATTGCACTTAAGAAAACTTCTATAAGCTTGTGAAAATGGAAGTGAAGGGAAAAAAAATCTCTATGGAAATAATGTGTGCAACAAAGGTGATATTTATCCATTAAAGAGAAATTATGAAACAAACCTTACTCAATAGACATTTCATATTGCCTAGTGGCCTTCTTGTCTTGGCCAGACTGGTCTCTTCTTCTTAAAAGCGACTGCTAACTTGTGAAAAAAGATACCTAAAATCTTTAGTTGGTGTCCCTTCACCTTCAGGTTTTGATGCAAGATCAAATGCCTTAAATTTTGCCTCCTCGAATAGCAAGGCCTGCATGGAAAGCCACATATTGGTGTGAACTTACCACAAGGCTTTTCTATAGAAAGATTGAAACACATGCAATGCAATCTGTAGGTTGAGTCTGCATACAAAATTTCTTTTGTACCGTAAATAAAAACATGGAGCAGTAGTTTGACCAGAATGTTTCTTTCATCGTATGAAGCTACCTGTATGCAAACTTCAGCAACATCTGCCCTGGCAATGGTTTTTGTTTCTGTTTTCAAGATCTCGTCATCCTTCCCAACAATCAACTCTCGCAAGCCACCATCTTTATCTTGTAAACCTCCAGCTCTGTGAGCAAGGACAAAGAGAAGATTATTTAATCAACATATATACTCACAGTTATAGTTTACAAAATCTCTGCATTAGAACCTTATAATTGTATATGGCACACCAGAGTCTGCTAGATATTGTTCTGCCTTGCGCTTCCAAACCTAGAATTCAATTTATAATAAGAAAATAATTCAAAGTTCCCAAACATTGAAGTAGTTCAGATGATATGCTCATGAACAAGAAAAGCTATGAATATGCTTCGTACCAGTATATTCCCGTTTCCTAACTTGTTTAATGGGTGGTTGATATCTGTTCCACCCATGGACCCAACCAAAACAATTTGCTTTACACCAATGCTCTTGGCTACATAAAGGTACAAAAAGAAAGAATATAATAACAGTAATGAGAGAGAAACAAGATAGTTATGTATCTTGGCTACATAACTACATAAAGGTACACCAATGCTCTTGGCTACATAAAACAAGGTGCGTTTGAGAAGTGAACATTTCTAATAGCAATCTCCTCAGTTGCATAATTTTGAAGGAATATATATGCAATGTGAAGGTTAACATTTACCAGCATCTATTTGATTCTTCTGGCCAATCCAATCCACCTACAAACAGTGGCAAATAATACACAACACATTAGATTATATTCAGAGAAATTAACATATTAGCACAGCTACTGCAAGCAATGTCAAACGATTTCAGCCACCTGTTCAGGTAAACACCCTTCTTCAAAGTAAAACTCAGGACGCTGTCCTGTGCTGGGATCGAACCCTGGCTTCATCTTCGGCACCGCGCTGGTGAGGATGATGAGTGCATTGATGCCCTCAATCGCAGAAGCAATGCTTTCTGGGTCTCTTATGTCGCCGATGAACACGTCATCACCACCTCCGATTTTGCTTTTGCTCTCTTCAGTCCTGACTAGGCCTCTACCCACAAATTGGTCTGCCCTCTCCTTCAATTTCTTGTACACAATTTGGCCTGGATTATCACAGAGGGAAGAATTGAGCGCGCAAATGGGAAGATGAATCAGGGGACTAGTACCACATAAACAAATGACTGCATTGAATCTGATGACAAGAAGGGAAAAAACGCTTCAAAGGCGTCACATTTGTGCCAGTCCGACCAGCAATGCGCAATGCGCAGGGTCCAATTGTGGTAACATTACACAATTGCAAAATACCAGGCCTGAAAGTATATCCAAAGAATGCTAAAATGAGTGGAACTGAAAGAGCACCTGTTCGGCCTCCGGCGCCGGTGACGAGAACGGTAGGAGGCGACACGCCGGCGGCCGCCGAGACTGACAGCCCGGCCCTCCTGGCCCCCCGCCGCGCGGCACGGACGTGAAATGGAGCACTGATTGGTGGTCCCGTGAACGGAGAAGCGACCCGCAGACACGCCACCGCCGTTGCCATGGTTCTCCGGCGAGCTCGCAGCAGGCAGTTGGTTTTCCTTATCGCTTTCGTCCCGCTTATTGGAGACACGATGATGATTGATTGCTACTACCGCTTAGGCAGGCTTCTTGGGCCGCGTATGCCAGTGGGCCAATCGTGTGGGTCAAGTAGAGCTCGACTTTGGAGCATTTTCAATTGGGCCCGCTTCGTCAGAGAACTGATGTTTTTGTTTTTTGTCGTCAGAGAATTAAATTTTTCGCTAGTTCTTTTCATGTGAAGCAAAACGGGACGGATGGAGGCTGTCATATTTTAGGGAGGAAAATAATATTTATCATATTATATTCTATGCATAGAGATTTTTTTTTAGTGTCATGCATAGAGCTGTTTGGCATTACAATCGTAATAAGAAACAAGTTGTGAAAAATACAATCCATTATTTCCCTATAACACATAAAAGCTGCCTCGAGGGAGGAAAAAAAATGCAAACACCAGAAGGAAAAGGAAAAAAAAACGGCAAATAAAACCTTTTCCCTGCAACAACTCCATATTTGGATGGTTTACTAAAAAAGAAGCAGCAGGAAGCACTGAACTTGATGGCTTTGCTTTTCCGAACAGAAAGGGCCGGGGCAGTAGTTGCGTTTGTCCGGCTGAGCTGGATTGAGGAGTTCAGTTACTTGTCGACGGGTAAATGCAGTCAGTCACACCACGTTGGCATGCTGACACCGCCGCGCCACTGCCAGGTGAGCCCCTCCTGTTCTTGATCGTCTTTAGCTGTTGATTTGCCACGCACTACTTCCCACTGAGTTATTACTCACTCATTCACTAGCAGCTAGCTTGTCAATTGTCATCATCATCAGTCTCTCTGAGTCTCATCGATCTCCATTTTAGGTGTTGCAAAGGGAAGGGAAGGGAAGAATTAATAAGGAATGGAGGAGAGTGAGAAGGAGGCGGCGAAGAAGATGAGCCGCGGCAAAAAGGCCGCCGGGTTTTGGAGCCGGAGGAGGACAGCTGGCAGGAGATGGTCGTTATCGACGACGACGGAGACGACCGCTGCGGCGGCGGTGGTGGAGTGCAGCAGTGCTACCAGTTCACACGCCGGCGGCGGCGCGCTGCTCAGCAGGAGCTGCTCCACCACCAGCACCACCGAAGCCGGTGGTGAGGGCGGCGGCGCGATGATGAAGCAGCAGCAGTCGCCGCCGGCAGGAGGGAAGACGACGAAGCAGCATCAGCCGCAGCCATGGGTGGGCGCTCGGCTGTCTCGGAAGGTGAAGGAGCAGCGGGCGCGGCTCTACATCGTGCGCCGCTGCGTCTCCATGCTCGTCTGCTGGCGCGACAACGACGACGACAAGTAGGAGCCATGGCCTTGTTGCCACAGCTCCATCATCATCATCATCATCATCAAACATCGTCGTCGTCGTTCTTGGCACACATGCAACATCGATCCGCCTGGAGCTGGAGGAGGTTAATAATTGTGGCCTCATCACTTCTTCTTTGATTTATTTTTTCTCTTCAATCTTGAGATGAGACTAGATAGTTTAGCCTCTTCGATGTCGTCGATTAATTAGTTTGTTTTTTCTTATTTAATCATTGCTTTATTATTGTATTCATGGTGTACTGTTGCTGCATGCAATTCTCTCGTTCAAGAAAGAAAAGATGTCGCTGCATGATGCAACGGGTAGATTATTATATTCGTTCAATTCTCAGAATTCAGATGCAAACACAGGCATAAGGTTGGAAGAATATGAAAAGAACTTTGCCTCTCGATCTCCATGATTTGGACCTTTGGACTCAAGCAAGTATCGGTGAACGTGAACCGTTTGTGGGTTAGCGGACAAGCAGCATGCACAACGGGCAGGAACTGATCAGTCCTAGTGACTTTATATGAATTATTACTTGTGTAAGCAAGCAACAGCTAGCTATACATTAACCGTAAAATTGTCCAGATGCAGTATATACGTTGATGTGCACATACGTATGCTAATACAGGTTGGATGCAGGCTATATCAAGCTAGCTGTGAGCTTGTGACTGACAGACATGTACACACACCAGCAGCACACTGTACACACAGCATAGTGCCGAAGAGGCAAGACTGCCTGGCATGCAGCAGCACCAGGATGCCGGTGATGTAGAGGAAAGGCAGGGGCAGTTTGGAGTTCAAGAGGGAGAGAGACAATTGGTATGTTGCTTCGATGCTTCTAGTAATAGAGCACTCAATGCAAGGCTGAGACCTGAGAGGAAGAAAGATATATATGAGGCCTCTCATCAGGTTTTTTAATTACGGTCCAAACGTTACAGTAAAAAATTATTTCCATGTGGATAGGCGCTACTCATTATATTATACACTCACTTATAAACGTGATTCGTGAAGAGTAAGAGAGTGCGTTAGCGTCTGACCCTATATTGCGTTTTTTTATAAAAAAACAAAAGCACTACTCAAATGTAGCTAGTACCATTATTTGTCTCCGTCACGTTGACCGCGTTGCAGCGCAGCAATGATCTGTTTGCTACCACCGTGAAATGCGAGGATGTAAGTGTACGGTTGATGGGAAGCCGAGAGATCTCGGGTTGGGTAACCAAAAATGCAAGTATACATTACTCCTTTTGGTGTGCCATGTGTCTAAAATGATGCCATATGGCATGGATCGAATGCTCATATCTCTAAACTATGTTAAGTGTTGACTCGTGTCACTATGATGATGTGCTAAACATGGAATGACATTTCTTCCCGTGGACATGAATAAGCACCCTAAAAAAAGGGAAGCAAATGACTGGTGACCCTGGTGGTGGTGGCCTAGTCCATGGTGGTGGTAGCCTTGTCCATATCTTGAAGTTCAGTCGTGATATATATGAGCCTGATCTGGGTTTAATTTGCTGCCAGATGACACATCACGGTCCATCCTTTGATCCATGCCAACGTATTGATTATAGATCAAGGCGTAGCCATTGCGATAACCCTACGCACTCAATAAAGATATATATATGAAGGGGTTATGTTCGATTAAACGAGAGAGTCACGACACACATGCAGCATATCGCTGAAACACACAAACATTGAGGCTAGGCTCAACCACATGAATACTTTTTGTTTCTGGAAGAAGTAGACACATGAAAAAGATTATTTGATTAAAGAAAAATAATCTAAACAATTGTTATAATTTGAACAGAGCTAATGTCAAATAAATTGTTCAGCTGAGATATATTTTGTAAGTTCATCTATCCCAAAAGGACTGGATGCTTCCATTACCCAATAGGCAGAGGTATAGAGGTTATTTTACATAAAAGAATAATATGTGAGATACTAATTGCATTTAATTAGGTTCTTATACTAGTCAATGAGAAGTACAAAGAAAATTAAAATTAAACTTTGGTCCTTAAGAAGATTTGCTAACGCTAGAACGAATAGATAAAAAGCCCTAAAAATGCTACTAACAAAAATTTTGAAACCTTTGTTTAGCATGCACTAGATGTAGAGCCATAATTATTTTTCCTAATTGTTGGATTTAGATCCTAGAGATATACTTATCACCTTATATTTGTAATAAGATTAACTATACTATATTGTATCCTAATCTTAGTTAGTTTGCTAATTTGTGTATGATTCGGTTAATATTTAGGGTCCTTAATGTAAAAAAATGTAACCACCTCTCATAACTTGAACATAAGCGAGTGTCAAATAAAATTGTTCAACTAAGACATATTTTAAAACCTTACTTAGTGTGCACTAGATACGGAGCCACAACTTTTTTATTGTTTTCTCTATAGCATTTCATACATATATAAATAGTCTCATTTTCTCTTTTGTCATGTTATATAAATAGCCTCCTTTTGTTTCTATGGTGTGATCCTGATATCATTATTCCCCTCCATTAGC